>CM050651.1:52160780-52789842 GCA_027574665.1 Rhynochetos jubatus | reverse complement strand
TCAGGCAAAGAAAGGGAGGGTTTAAGAACAGAAAAAACTGAGGTTTTAGCTAAAGTTCCTACACTGTTATTGTCTGTATACAGTATTGTAAATCAGAGGGGGGGATGTAGTGGGGCAAGATGTATTCATTAGCTTATCATGAAGTGATACTAAATACTAAATCTTCATTATAACATGGAAAATAGTAACTTCATCAACATAAAATTTTATTTTTGTGGAAAAAACCATTATCTGATAAATATTGATAAACTCTATTTTCAGTGATGATACTGAGGAGCAGTATGAAGAAAGCCAAGAGTGAACACCAGTCAATCATCACTTTCTTCTTTGTTACAAATATGGACAAGGTACTAGTCTTTGTGATTACAATTACAAGCTGCTGAGAACTGAACTAAGAGCAACAAACTCCTTTTGTATTTGTCATGAAACAGATACAGTTTTATGTGAAGGGGTGACCTGGATTTGAGCCAAGTGGCCAGCTGGGAAATATACAGCCAGTTTTAGGATCTATATAAATTACAATGGTGACTTCTTATAAAGAAACAAAGCTAAAAATGTTCAGATCACTTCAAAACATTGCAAGAATCAAATTGCAGTCAGTGCAAATGAAATGGAGGACAGATCTATTCTATTCTATTCTATTCTATTCTATTCTATTCTATTCTATTCTATTCTATTCTATTCTATTCTATTCTATTCTATTCTATTCTATTCTATTCTATTCTATTCTATTCCCTGACCTGTCCTGTCCTGTCCTGTCCTGTCCATAATGTGGTAATAAACAAATATGTGACTATGCAGTCACGAGGTGTTACTCTCTGATACTCTTCTCAAGGAGTGCATAGAATCAGTAAGAGTAATATGACTATGTAACGGTCTGTAGTTTTTAGCTAAATAAAACAGAGTAAGTTTAACCTCTAAGAAAATGTTGCCCTCAAAGCAGAGGAATTATGCCCTGATCAGGATGAATTCCAGAACAGCTTAGGTGTATCCTGAATTTTAAATATACTGAACTCAGTTATTAAACATTGTGGAATAAAGTGATTAGAACCTCGAGCTTCATTCAGAGTATGTGAGGAATCAGAGCTGTACCCAAATTGTCACTGGAAGAGATGGCTACGATATTTTACACTAACATTTCCTAAGTTATGAAGGGATTTAGACTAAATAGATAACTCCTGCTGCTGTTGAAGTGAGAAATAAAAAGGCACAAGTAACTGTGATTACCTGAAAGAGAAACAGAACACACGGTTCCACAGAAATGGCCTAGATGTCATGTCCTTTTTTCTAGGATAACAAAGTTATATCTCAATAATCAACATAATTCGGTTTCTTTTAAATTACCAGTTCTAATGTATAATTCGAATAAGATGCACAAGCAAAATCTGGTCCTATTCTAATACTGTGAAAATTTGTTGGTCTACCTCAGATATCTAAATACAGGATTAAAAAAATCCGATTTTCAATACTGATGTTGAAGCGGGACACAATTTGAATTCCTGCTAAAGCCAGTTTCGCAATTTTTGTTGTGGAGCTGCATATACCGAGACAGATTTAACTTCAGGGATTACGCTTAGCCTCTTCGAGCCTGGAAACAGGTTTATTGGTACACAATGAAATTATTCTTGTGACATCTCTTCCAACAGTATATTATTGTCCAAACAGGATTTGAATATAAAATGGATATATCTTTTAACTCTACAAATTTGTGACAACTGTTTCTTTACAACAGATGTTTTGTTCCTCTGGGATAATATTCCAGTTAGTGGTGGCCTTTTGTAAGACTGATAGTTTTAAATGAGGCTTCTTACATCTTTGGCTGAAAAATGAAAAAATAACTCATAGTATCTCATTGTTGCTTTGAATCTTGAGGCTGAGCTTACTTAGTTCTGCAATTAGATGAGCTTTTTTTTCCAGTTACTTTTCTAAATCCATTTATGGTGATGCAGAAGGTAATATGACCAATAATGGAAGATTTAGAAGACTCACATAGAATAGCTTTAATCCAATCCTTAATAGTGTGTAATAAAATTCTATCCTTTAGTAAAGGGTTATCAGATCTCAGAAAATAACCTTTACAACCCTACTTTCCAGCTCTAAATAAAGTAGGTTTAGTTCTGATAGGACTGTTATTAGGCGTTTCCTTTCTGGGGCATAAATGAATTAAAATACCACTTTTGAACACTAGACATGTAACTGCTGCATGTGCTGCAGTGAATTGGGTCTCCTTTCCTACTGCGAACTGGAACCTCTGACTTTGCTTTGTGCGTGCACAGCCTGAAGCTTACAGTCAGAGCCCAGATACTAATGAACTCTAAATAAGTGCATTGACTCACACACTCTGACTTAGCCTGGGTTTGTGGTTTGATAGTTTTCCCAAAAGTTTCGAGAATCTAGTCTGAGATTTTTTGCATGCCTGGCATATGGCTTAACGCACAAGCAAGACTGTGGGAATACGCTTTTTTTCCTACTTCTCCTTCATCAATAGTAAAAGACTTCATCTGTGAAATTTTCTGATGTAGACCAGCGTGCAACAGTGGAGCCAAAGAAGTAGAAGTCAGTGAACGTAAGTAGTCACGGAGTGAGCCGTTCTGGGACCAGTCCTACGGCATACATGTAAGCCCTCATCTCCAGCTCATTCCTTGACGTTCTGCTGAAGACCTTATCCCAGTGTGGGCCACGGGCACTATCTGTCAGCCCACCCCATACAGCAGATGTGCTGCTGTCAGCAATGTGTTTACTCATTAAGAGCAAGAAAGGACAGCAATTGCTTCACTTTTGTACTTACTGGAACACAGACATTATGGAAAGGTGGTTTTTTTTAAACTTTGGTTGTTTTTTCCCATGTCTTTTATTTCTTCCTTTCCACATATGAGATGGATTTAGTTCCATGCAATACAGTGGACCTTTAAGCTCTCAACAGATCAGTTTCATGAATCGCAATAAATACATTTGCTAATTGCACTAGAAGCAAGAATGGGAAAACCTGGAATTTCTTACTCAGTGTCCTGTGAGTGCTGTGTAATTCCTGCCCCAAAGGGAGAAACAAAGACCTGATTGGATTAGATTATGAGGACTAGGGTCTGAGAAACTGTCTCAAATAAGTCTTAACTGAGATTAGGTACGGAGGTCCAGTATTGCAATACTGAAATGCCTCTCCTCAAGTGCCATTGATGCTGAGAAACATCTAAACTCCAAAGATGTACATCTGCCTGCATCTCTGCAACTATCCTGTGTCAATGCAGTTGTGATGAGACTAAGTGTTGTAGTTAAGCCAAAATTTATGTTGGAGTCTTTACTCCACAGCTTGCTCCCATAGATGTTCTTGAAGGGGTGCAATGCTATGCTATTTTCTCACTTCTTGTGGTGGTTTCCTCTTTCTTTAAGAAAACAAAGCAACAAAAATGTGTTAAGGAGGGAATATACCCTTTCAATACAGCATACTTGTGACTCTGCCACTTGCCCAGGAAATACAGAATCAGGCTTTGATTCCGTCCATTGGTTAAGGGAGTTCAAACTAACATTTGTAACTGTTGGGGAAAATGGCAAAAACTGTGTTTCTGTGGATCTAAGAATTGTCATTTCTGAGCAAGGGTATAGCAACAAGCATGATCTTAGCTTAGCAGAGTGACCTAGGCTTGGTCCTTGGGTCTTACTGAATTTTATTCAAAGACAGTTTTAATGCAATGCTCCTCAAGTGCTCAGGACTTAGCACAGAGTTCTGGACTTGGCTCTGGGAGCAGGTACTTCACAGCAGGTCACCTGAACATGATGTCCCTCTGTTATTGTCAGCTTTAGAGTTCTTCCCTTTCACAAGATATTTTTATTTTTATTTTTATTTTTATTTTTATTTTTATTTTTATTTTTATTTTTATTTTTATTTTTATTTTTATTTTTATTTTTATTTTTATTTTTATTTATTTTTATTTTTATTTTTATTTTTATTTTTATTTTTATTTTTATTTTTATTTTTTTTAATTATGCTTTGTTACTGGCCATTTTTAGAGAGCTTTCTCTAAAAGCAGTAAAAGTGAGCCCTGAATGGGCTCTCCTAATGGAAAAAAGTCTTAAATCAACGTGAAATGTTCTCAGAAAGAGGTTGTCCATACACATATATTCTTCTTTGTGGGTGGCTCCAGAGAATAATGATCCTATTTCTTATACAGAGGCAAAAGGGCAAGACAAGGGAAAAACGTTGACCCAACTGTAAGCAGGAGGATGAGGGTAATGCAAACACTGTTCTGTAAGATGGAAGTCACTTTATTAAAAGCATCTGGCATGCAGAGAAATAGGATATTTTGGCACCATCAGAAACTTTATCAAGACTTAGCCATGTAAGGCTGCATTGATTGTTATTTATAGCATCAGCTTAGAGGGGGTATGGAAATTATACCAGGAACCTCATTAGTATCAGCATGAGAGCCACGGCCAATCTCGCTGCTCCAGTGATTGCATTCATTCCATAGCACAGATACAGCAAGCAGCCAGGGAGAAATCTTTGCAGTGCCTTTCAGCCTTATTATGGAGGAAACATGTTAAAATGGAGAGCAACTACAACACTGACGAGGCAAGACCTTTCAAGGACTGTTACGTGTCTTTTCTAGAGTCACAGACATATACTGATATCCCACCTGCCTTCCTCTCCAGTGGAAAGTAGATTTCTGTTTTCTTCAGAAATGAGGCCATTGGAAAGAGGAAAGTTTCCAAAAAAAAAAAAAAAAGCTTTAAAAATCTGCAATGGCTTTTGTTAGTGGAGAGTGTACTATAAACTGAAACGGTCAAGGAAAGACATATGCCATTAGCAGACGTGCAAGCTATCATCTACTGCAAGCATTGAGTGGCGAAATCTGGCATGAAATAGTTTTAATTGTAAACCTCTTATCACTTTGAGAACATTTCAGTCTTGCAGGCACTTACTTTCTTTAACTAGGACACCTGATACTGAGCCAAATCAGAGATGGCTGATTTATTGTTTAAACCAAGATGCTGCCAATTACTAATATTATCTATATAATACAAATACCACTATAGGCATCACAGCTCTGTCTTATCCCTACTTTTCAGGCAGTATGTATCTGCCATGGTCTCATTTTGCATGTTGGGTGTGCTAATGGGTTTTGCTTCAAAAAGCCCTTATTCAGGTCTGAGCAGCTGGTGTGGCTGTCACACTAGCTCTTGTCAAGGGAAAAGCTGAAAGAGGCTTGGTTTTCACAGGGTTTGAAGTACTGCTGTGTATATTTGAGGGCTTTGGTACTTAACATGTTTGCAGACTGCATCACCAGAGAATTACAGATGGGACAGACTGAACCTGAGGAGTCCCAGTCTGTATAAAGAGCAGAGCTGCAAAAATACTATTGAAAAGAAAAATCATGGCTTGAAGTGTAGAATTTTCCCTATGTGCTTGCTACTGCTTATTGTCTGCACTTAATAACATATCCAGATTTTTTAAATTCAAAATCCTATGCAATCTGATTTTAATCTACTAGTTTTATATCAGGTAGATGAGTGGAAAAAGACATGCAACAGCACTATATTTTGAAATTCTGCATTCCTGTGGGAGTCTGTTAATTTTCAAAGGTTACGGTTCAGGCTCTAACTGAACAACTGGGATAGAAGTTAGCAGTCTGAGAGTTTTAAGTATTATGCCTTAGCTGAATTGGATTGAAAGTGTGGGGTTTTTTTTTTTTTTTTGTTAATTTGAGTTTTTGTTGTTGTTGTTGTTTTTAATCAAGGTTTATCTTGCATTCTCTTAGCCTTAATTGTTTCATTTACTAGAGTCTTTATTGAAAGTAATGAACGAAGCAATAAAGCACATATGAAATACAGCCATGTCAGTAATTGAAACGTCTGATTTAACTTGCCTCTCCAGTTCGGTGCAGTCATTCCTAATTGCTTTACCTCTGAACTTCTCTTCTCTGTAGATTAATTATCCAGGAAAACTTATCCTGACAGCCTCACTCATATCTGGAGTTACAGTGCATCCATCCAATTTTTTTCCCTTGGGCTGCATGTCAGTTTACAACATTCTCTTGCCTTATACTTTGGATATTACAGAAAAATCTGAGATGTCTAGGCCTTGGATATGCTATTTTCAGGTGGGACTTTTATATGCTTTTTTTTCCTCCATTTTAATAACATTCTAATCTGATCTACCCTTTGCAACGCTTCCCTTCAAGTCCTTGTAAGGGCTAATTAGATTGGTCTACTACAAATATGTACATCTGAATTGGCACTTTAAGATTTATTCTTACTAATTCTTTCCCTTTATTGCTAAAATTCAGGGGGAGAAACATCACATACTTTCAAATGACTAAATGATGTCATCTTTCTCACTGCCAGTGCAGAGATCCTTCTGCGTCATTTATCTACAACATTGCTTCCTGTCTTGGACATCATTATATTTGCAGACAAACTTGAGGATTCCTAGTAGGCATTTTTACTGATAAATTACCTGCAATATACATTTGTCTGTGACTCTGGAAGAATGTGTCTTATTCCCTGATAATGTTTTATGCTGCTTTGTTTAAGATTAGGCTTCTGCAATCACAAAATTCCAAACTCTGAAAGAACTTTTTCACTTGTTCTCTTGAAAGCTGTCAATAGGTGATTGAAGTTATATAATCTTGCGGGTTTTTTGGGCCACAACCGTTGAAAGGGTATCACCTTGTTATTCTCAAATGAGCTATTAAATAATGATAGAGCATTGCATGGTTTCTGGTAGCTGCACTTGAAGTGTAGCAGACAGACATTAAACATCCTGTGCCTCCCATTTATATAAACATTGGTTTGGAAATCACTAGGTTCAGTAGTCTTCAAAATCCTCAGTAACCACCTGGCTACCCTTAGAAATTAGACGCACAAGCGTAACTTCAGGACACGAGCAACCACTTGGGAGACGTGGGTTCAGGATCATGCCCGGGCTGTGACCAACATCTCAGCTGGCGTGACAGCTGGCAGCCAAAGGGATGCTCTTCACACATCACTAGATAAGGGCAGAGGGAGGGGAGCAGAACATCAAAAGGACCAACATCATCATATTTATAGCTTACAAGTCATTACTCCTTTTAGTTTCTTCAAAATTTAGCTGGAATACAGGACCACAAAAGCGAGGTGTCTGCTTTCCTGGAAAGAAATTATGTTTCCTATTGGAATGCTTCTAAGGCTTCTGTGTCACATATTTTGGATTGTTTAAGGATACTCACTATGCCTAGTACCTGTACCTAAGTTAGAAAAAGCATTATTCTCCACTGACTCTATGGCAAATAAGAGTTTCCCAAGATAGGTGCC
Organism: Rhynochetos jubatus; assembly: GCA_027574665.1. Classification (NCBI taxonomy): domain Eukaryota; kingdom Metazoa; phylum Chordata; class Aves; order Eurypygiformes; family Rhynochetidae; genus Rhynochetos; species Rhynochetos jubatus. Next base: position 52,782,555 of record CM050651.1, on the reverse strand, counting down.
AAAGGCTGAGATATGAATATCATCTCCCTTTTTGTAACTACTTGTTAGGTACGCATTCGAGTGTGCTCAGGGAGACAGCAGCAATTATGCTTTAACTTTGGAGTTCCTAAGTAAGATTTAGGGTTAGAAAAGAATTTTAAATACTGCATAGAGATTCCCAGAGATAATGACAGCCAAGGAGAGAATCTGATAAAGTAGGTAGTGGAGGAAATGCTATTAGGCAAATTGGAAATCTGGGGTAATGTGGTGAAAAGGAGCAGTCTGAAGAATAGAGGAGTGTCTGGCAAATGTTATATAACTGGAGTTATTCTGGCCGGCTTTGGGTAGAGAAGAGCCAAAACCCAGAGCAGGCTCTGGTAAGGACCGCCCAGAAAGAAAAACTGGAATGGAAAAATCTTGTGAGGCACTTTCCAACTGTCCTGAATTCCTTTGTCAGTAATGCAAAGTGCTCTTTACCGACTGCCTTGGATGGGGCTGGAGGTGGTGAGGTAGTGTCTAAGCTTCAGCATGTACCTAGCAGCTTTCGCGCATGCACAAGCTGAACTGGAGAACAGAAAGATGAGTCCCCAGTATTTCTGCAGAATAAAAACAGAAGTTCTATTTTGAAAATGCAAAAAAAAAAAAGATACATTTTGCCTAGTTTGCCTACCAGCACGAAGCCATTATAAAAACACTCGATTCATTGTCTACAGAAAAGATGTTACCAGCAGAGCAGCTGTGGTGTTTCAGTGAAGCATCTAAAATTAAATCACATGAAGCTTTCTAATTTCTTATTTTCCCGTTCCAGTAAAGCCTGTTTTCTGGTTCAAAAACATCTTGAGTGCCCTCAGCTTTTCATGACCTACATTCCATGCATTAGATATTCCTGCCCTGCCCTCCGCCAGTGATGGACATCCAAGGACAAAATGTCAATAATATTTTCCCAGAAAGAGAGATGATACATGTCTGAGTCAGGGACCGAGAAACCAAAGGGTGTATAAACAATACAGGCGCAGAAAGATGAAAATTCTGCAAAAGAATCTGCCAGAATTTGTCGTCTTCATAATTTTACATGAACACTTAGTATTATCAAAGTGGCATTATTTACCTTTTAAAGTCTTGAAGGTAAAATAATTATTGTTTCTCCATTTTAAAGACATTGTTAAATTAGGCATCTTTTTTTTTTTTTTTCTGTAATTGTCTACGGTGTAGATTGATCTAGGCAGGTTTTTTTAATGTGTATACCTCAAATGTGTGATGGTACAATTCTAGATTTTTTTGTGGATACTTGTTAATGACACCTATTCACATGACATACGAGTGTTTTGACTATATATTAGGTATATATTCTTGAAAAATGTCTAAGCAGTCTTATTACTGAAGTCATGAAGCTGAGGTACAGAGAGATTTAAAGACAGCTCAGAACAACCAAAATGTATTAGCTTGAAGCAGATGACAACCAGAAAATATGTATCTCCCTCAAATGTCTAAGCCTCCTTTTCTGTCTTGATCCATATTAAGTTTAAGATTTCATACTTTGAAACACTTAGCTTTCTTGATAGTATGAGATTAAAGATTGTGATCCCAATGGGGGTGTGGGTGGTAGATATAATCCATTGTTTTTAGCACAAAAAAACAGATGATGAACATTAGAGGGTACAGAAGGAACAAAGGTCTTTTTGGCATTTTAGCATTTTTGAGGGACCAGTAACATTTTATAAAGAAAGAGAGTAGTATGTAGTCCTTGCATTATTTTCCCAACAAAATATTTCTCTATGACTTGGGGAATTTGAGCTTCAGGTTGTATCTGCATTTTTGTGTGCAATAATATTCCTAAACAGACTTCCCTTTCATTAATTTAGCTGGTTTCTATAAGAGGACCAGTCTACATATTCCCTGCTTTAATGTACTCCCCCTAAGCACTTGCAGAGTGTTCTCAAAGACAAAATGCTGGATTACACAATCAGAGCTGGTTCTCCCTTTGGGATGTTGCCTTCCTTTCAGTCTTAAATTGCTTGGCTTCTTTGGTTAGATCAACTCAGTTGCACGTTTGTAGAGTGTTCATTCTTGGAGGTTTTCAAGACCAGACTGGACAAAATTACAGGTGTTTTGATCCAGCATTGGTGACCATCCTGATTTCAGTGGGAGGCTGGGCAAGATGAGCTCCAGAGGTCCTTTCAGTCAACATTTCTGTCTTTCTGTGATAACTGATGTGGTTGAGAGAATCTGAAATAGAAATTTTATTTCTTGTGGTGCATTTGTAACACTTAGGACAGTAAGTGGAAAATGTGGATAAATCCAGTGTAATAGTGTTTGTCTCTGTAGTCCCATTCACATGAAGGATAAGTGATTATAGATGGAGCTAGTTCATCCACTTGCATTAGCAAATCAGTTGCACAGACTTCAGCAGAATATGCTGGATGGCTTCAGTGGTTGGATGGAAAAGCATTTAATTGGAATTGCAAAGTGGCAACGCTCCAGCCAGCGGTTTGCTATGACTCTGCCACAGAAGGCCTTTATGCCTCCATTTCTGTGTCCAAAAAAAATTTGGTGTTTAGATTATGTAATATGCTTTGTAAATATCCTGCTTGTCATGCTAATAAATTGTTTTTCTGTTTTGAGGGTAAGTCTGTGGTCTGTGGTTGTTTGGGATAGGCCAGGTAAACAGAGTTAACCAAGTTTTGTTACATACACAGTGAAGAAATTTGATTATATGAACCTATTTGACAGGTCTCTGACTTGGTTTCATAAGAGGATTCTGATGCCCTTAGACACCAGCATGTTTAGTTCAGTGACCCTCTGAGTGCAAGGAGTAAGCATGTATGAAGTACATAAGCTCCCTTTGAAAAGCAAGGAGAAAATTAGACAACTTGGAAAATACATAACATATGTATTAAGCAGGGAGAAGATTAATGCTAACCAATAGGAAAAACTAAGAATGGGGGGTTTATACATTATGAATACTATCCCTCTCCAGAGCTTAGACTCTGGATTCAAGCCTACAGAATGGTCTGTCCATTCATTTTAGAGTCTAGGGCCTTCTGTGGCTGGACATTTACATCTGGTTTTTGAAAGAATAATGTTCATGCTTTTCTTTAAAAATAGGACTCCTGAAGAAGAAAGGGTCACCCTTCTTTTATATAATAGTCTTACGCTTTAAGGATTTACCAGGAAAAGAGCTGGTTCAGATAGACACTGAATATAGGGCGTTTGGCTGTATCGTTCATTTGAATGTCCTGGCACCCTGGGCTATGCCGTGGGGAACCAGAGCTCACCCTCTCCTTTGCCACCATGCCAAAAGAAATCCCAGGTCTGGCAGGGAACAAAGCCAGGAGGGGTATGCAACCTATGGGAGTCTGGGTTTTGGTCCATTCAAACACAGATAAATTTTGCACTGAATATTATTTGAACAAAGTATGGGAAGAAAAGTTGTACTAAATAGTACAACTTAATGCTAAACTGTATTCCATCTTTTTCAGGATTAGGGTTTTCTTGACATTAGGCAGCTCTCTAAATTAGCTGCTTGAAACTCTTTGCACACAGCCAGAGGAATGGTTTGTTCCTGTATCTCAGATGGGCGCAGGGCAGGCAGCATCTAGGCAGAGACTTTTGGAACTTTATTCCACGCAAATCTTCTCTTCATGGTCTAAGTTCCTCACTGGCTGTAGCTCTCAATGGCTTTGTTAAATCTACACTGTTAAAACCAAGTGCTAAGCCCAGATCGCCTCAGTCTAGCCCACAGCCTTACTACAAAGCCATTGCCCTCAAATGCATAGTACTGCTTGAATAAGCAGCCTGCAGACTTTAAAGTGTGTGAGGATTTCCTCCTCTGACAATTGCTCTCAGTTTTCCTCCATTTCGGGAAGGTGAAAAGGCTTTTTGAAGGAAATCTCACATCAGTGGTGCTTGATCAGAATCCTAGCAAGTCATTGGAACTTTTCTGTTGAGCCTTGCCGTGGGAAGCCTTGGAGAGCAAAGACAAAATATAAGCTGCTTTAGCTCAAGATAAGCTTCAACCCTTCTGTGATAGACAAGAGGAAGGATTTAATCCCATCGAGCTGAGGTTTTTGTGTTTGATGCTGAGTGAAAAGGAAGGCTTTGCTGGCACTGGTGGAGGCAAAGTAAAACTATAAAGCTAGATGCCAAGCCAAACAGTGGAAAAAGCTGTGTCTGACTCTTCTTGAACTCCACTGTAGGTGAAATAAACTCTACCTCCAGCGGTGCAGGGGGACAGGGAATGGAGGTTGTGGTCAGTCCATCACAACTTGTCTCTGCTGTTCCTTCCTCCTCAGGAGAGGATCCCCACACTCTGTCTCTGCTCCAGCATGGGGTCCCTCCCACGGGGTACCATCCTTCAGGACCAGCCTGCTCCAGCCTGGGTTCCCCTGGGGGGTCACAAGTCCTGCCAGCAAACCTGCTCCAGCCTAGGCTCCTCTCTCCATGGGGACACAGCTCCTGCCAGGAGCCTGCTCCAGCACGGGCTGCCCATGGGGTCACAGCCTCCTTCGGGCATCCCCCTCCTCTGGTGTGGGGTCCTCCCCAGGCAGCAGGTGAGTGTCTGCTCCCCCATGACCCTCCGTGGCTGCAGGGCACAGCCGGCCTCACCATGGTCTGCACCACGGGCTGCCAGGGAATCTCTGCTTGGTGCCTGGGGCACCTCCTGCCCCTCCTTCTCCACTGACCTGGGTGTCTGCAGGGTTGTTCCTCTTAGGTGTCCTCACTTCTCCCTCTGGCTGCAATTGCTGTTGCACAGGTATTTGGGGATTATTTCCCCCCATCTTAAACATGTTATTCCTGAGGTGTTATCACTGTTACTGATGGGCTCAGCCTTGGCCAGTGGTGGGTCCATCTTGGAGCCATTTTTGGCGTTGCTTCTGTCAGACATAGGGGAAACTTCCAGCAGCTTCTCACAGAAGATACCCCTGTAGGCCCTCCACTACCAAAACCTTGCCATGCAGTCCCAATGCAGATGAAAAAAAAAAATGCACAATGAACAATTAATATTTTAGAAAATTGTATGTGCAGGCACATGTGGAGTCTTTTAATATGCCACAGATAAATTTAGAGACCCAAATCAGGCACTCAAAAATAATTCTTTGTGCACAAGCATTTTTCTTCCATTGACATCATGCAGCATTTTCCACAGGCCCACTATATCGTCATGGTACCAAATGAATTAACAAAGGCCTATTTATTACTTTTCCACTGCCTTCTGAGTTTTGGACTATGTACTATTCAAATTGTTTCATTATTCATTGCTTTAGGCCATGTCCTAGCTGGAGATTACTGTCATTATGAGGTAGGTGACCGGATTGTGTAAATGCCCTTTGCCTGGTTCAGTGCAACATCAGACAGGTCTCAGCATCTTTCAGCAAGAAGTCACCAGAATTCAAACTGATGCAGAAGAGAAATTTTTAGGCCCGTCATTTGGTGATGATGCAGCCATTGGGACAGTTAAATCCACCAGAGGAACAATAATCATCTTTGTGGCAGAGAGGGCAATGCCGTCTAAAACTGCCGTTCCCATTTCTGGCCAGGGCTTTTCTTATAAAAGAAATAGACATATTTTGTCATATGTCATTGCTGAACTCAGCAGGGTGCTGTTGAGCAGTTAAATAATTTATAGCAGAAGTAAATTGACATAATTTATAGAGACCAGCTGTAGAGGAGAAAAGTGCTCAGAGATCATCAATGAGTTTTACAGCTACTATCTGGCAACAGCAAACGATGAGGCTTAGGAAGCTGGGTATCCGTTACAGGCTAAAAATAGTATGTTATGACTCCCAACTTGTCATTTTGTGTCTCACCTTCTCCAACATGTTCCTATGACTGCATTGATTCTCCTGGGCTTCTTACTCCGTGTAATCCAGCCAGACCCATTTCCCATCCTCCAGCAAAGGTTTAAATCTTCGTTCACCCAGTTTCAGAGCATCATTCCCTTCATTGTTCTGTCTTTGTTCCCTCTCTCATTCTTAGCAGACCATTTCTTCTCTCTGTTCTCTCACATTTCAGTTCATGTTTCATCTGCATTTGCATCAGCTAGTTTTCAGTAACGAAATGTCTGTTCCCAGAAAAGGGGGGGGATCTAGAAGACACAGGTACTCTACTTCTCATTCTGAAAGCCCAGCACTACAGGAGACGTGAGAAGCTTAAGATGGTTCGGTGAGGGCAGAATTGATGCTGCTTTCCTTTTAAAACCAACACTGTTTCTGCCAAGCCCATTTAGACTGTGATTTCATAGAAGTTTATCTTGTAAAACAGCGTAGATTTGGTGGAAAACAGTGGAAGTGTGCTCCCCGTAAAGAAGCGTATTTTTACCATGTTTCTGATACCTGTTGTAGCATAGGCTTGTATCTTCTCCAAGACAATATCAGTATACTTTCAGCACTGAAAAAAAAATGCTTAATTTTCCCAGTTTTGTTCTCAGAGAAAGTTGTGCAGTTGCACAATTTTGGTGATACTTGCCAGTAAATATCAGCCTAAGGCTACATTTTCCATTCAATATGTAAAATTTCAGCCCAAATGGCTCAGGTCTGGCAAAGCTATAAGCTGTTCAATACAGAGTTTTGTAAGTGAAGTGTAAGGAAAGTTTTATAGTAGTCAGGGCTACCAACTCCCCCTATAGGATATCTTAAATATAATATGAGGTCTATAAACTTGATCATGCTGAAAGTAATATTAAAAGGGTAACAAATATGTTTTTATCAAACCTGAAACATCATGAAAATCTTTACAGACTTAAGCTGATGTATAAATTTAGGTTCTGATCTTGCAATATACCCTAAGCAGAGGCAGAAGTCAGCGCTTTCCAGTTGTAGTGTTGGTATTCCCACAACAACCTATTGGCGAGGCTTTACTACCTTGATCTGCTAAACAAAGTTTCCGTAGAAGTTCCTGTGCTCTGCAGTTCATGCCCTGAAATCTCTGCTCTGTCATTCTGTGGACCAGCTCCCACTGAAGTGGTTTCCCCGAGAGAGTATTGAGCAATAACTGAATAAGGACCTCTGTGTGTAGAAACACTTTTACTGTAATTCTAGCCATGTAGCGTCGTTTCTGTGATGTTTTTATGATAAGGGAGAGCAGGATCAGCGTGTACATGTGGAGGTGGGAGTGAGGGAGCAGTGTAATAATTAACATCTAGCAGGCCTAAATTCTTTCTCAGTTTCTGGAAAGCAGCTGTTAAAGGGATGAAAACAGAGAACAGTTGTTTCAGACAAACAGGTCCACTAATGTTTTCCAAAGTTTCTGTTGAAACTGTGGTGGGCAAGCAAATGGAGAATGGAATGAAATATTAGGGATCAAAATGGGGTTATAAGGTCACAGCAGACATATCGGCTTGTTGGATCGAAGAGTGTCTGATGCTATTTTGTGCTTGAGATGCCCTGGAGTGAGATGGTAACTAAGACTTAGCACGTCAGACAGGAGCTTTGCTCTTCTTTACCTCTTCCCACTGGTGTGGATTTATTCTGCAGAATCAGAATTAGCAAATGCAAGAACTCTCCAGTCCCAACCTTTGTCGATCTACAAGACTGGTGTTGTGCTTATTCAGTGCAACAAGGCTTAGAGGAACTGAGGGAAGAAGAAATTAAGAATACCATTAAGTAGAAAGCTTTGCTTGATAATTTATTGCTATCATTATTTATATTCTTTATTATCTTTAAGAAAATACAAGAGAGTTCTAATTCCAGCTGTTTCTAGGGGACTAGCAGCCTGCTATGTGAGCTTTTACTGTAATGCTGCACGTCACCAAGATCAAGTTAATGTATTTGGGACTCTGGTTCTAGTTCTTCATATGAGTAGAACACAAAAGCAGATATTAATTCCTTTTCCTTCCTAAAAGTGGGAGAAATTTTCCCCCTGCTTACTGGTTTAGGGAAGAAGCACTTCTCTGTATCTCGCTTGTCCCATTGATTTGATGGAAATAATTTCTGTCGCTGCATTGAACTTTAGATGCTCTTCTGTGGGGTGATAGGTTGTTAGTTTGTCCCACTTTCCTTCCCTAGGTTCAGAGTTTCTTCATGTACGAATCAGATTTTCTGTTGCCTCCACTCGTCTCATCAGTAAAGACAAAGGTAGAAAGATGTCAAGCAGAGATGAATTTTCAGTGTGGAGAAGCTTAAACACCTCTCTCACTGACTATTGCAAAGTAAGCCTTTTGAGAACAAACACTATTTTAAAAGAAACTTGAAAAAGAGGAGGATTTAGTCCTTAGTGTGCAATGGAACTGTATTGAATAAATCAAGGATAATCAGACTAAACTAATTCCCCACTCAGAATGCCAACTTTCCTGAAGGTATTTAGAAGACAAATACCAATAGAAATTAACTATGTTTCTAATAATGTGGATGAATAGAGCCCAGCCTTACAAATTCTTGAGGAAAATGAGTAAAGGCAATTTCCCGCTGGCTCCTTGGCATAATGATAAAATGGTAGGTCTGTACTGCTGTACATAAAAGGCATATGGCTATTCCTGAAATCTTGAGTCATCTCTTCAACCTGTCAGACCTATTTCCCCTATTGTTGCTGTGTTGGGAATGCTGGTTCCTAAGACTCCTTAGGCTTTGTGTTCTCCTCAAAATGACATCTCTGGTAAAATGGAGTGGCAGGATTAATGTACAATAGGAATTCGGAATATTTGCTGAATCTGGACTTTATAATAGCATGGCATAGAGTCTCATTTCAGAAATGAATTAAAAATGACTTGGATAACTACACTTTCAAGGAGGCTGGCAAGCAGACAAGGGACCATAAATCAAGGTTAATGATAATGGCAACGTACCAATTTGGAAGGGAAGATGAACATAAGGAGTATTGCAAGAATTGGTGCTAGGCCCAGCTTTACTAAAAGCCATTATTTATTATGTTAATGGAAACTAAAGAACACTGAAGTCAAAGCAGTTGCCAAAATCTATGGAAGATGGAGAAGACATCTTGCCTAGCCTCAGCTATCTATTACTTGCTTAGATCATTTTAGTTTTCCAAACTCTCATGAAAAAAATGAGGAGAAAAAGGTACCTCAAAAAGAAGTGACAAGGCTAGGAGCTTCCTTACAAGATGTACTGTCTAGAAGCACCCTTCTATAGTTTTGGAAAAAGCCCAGATGAATGAAGTATTTAGATGGCTGAAGTATCTTCAGGATGAATAAAATACAATTAAATCTGGAAAAACGTTAAATTATGTTCCCTATCGGATTTGTTTTGGACTGAGACATATAGCTGGAGAAAGTTGTTTTGAAATCTTAGTGTCAATAAAGAAGTTCCAACAGAGATCAAGAAGTAAAAATCAGCTTTTAACATTAAATAGTTCCAGAGTTGTGTTTTGGTGCTTCAAATGTAAAGCTCAGATAGGTATTAAATAATTTAATTGCAACAATAATAAAGCAATGTATGTTGAATTTGAAGAGTAACAGTACTGAATGAGAAGTCAAAGGGTTAGTTCAATAAATCACATATTGAAAATTAAAAAAAAAAAAAAAAAAAAAGGAATCAAGTTTGGCCAAATGATGACTAAGAGGGAAAAGAAAACTTGCTAAAAGTATTTATTTAAAGATGAAAACAGCAAGGGGAGTGATAACCCAAGGGGCATGAGTAAGGAGGATGAACTCAGTATAACTCTAAGCTGAATATTAAAATTACTGCTTAATACTAAATTTCTTCAGACTCTGAAATGTTTTGCAAGAAAGAAGGTGGAAGCCTAATAACTTCAGAGTTGTTCTTCCTTTGTTGTTAGTTTGTTTATTTTTAGCTAGTTTTATAAAACAATAAGAGCAATCTGTGAAGTGTGTTCCTATGCTAATTATGGCATTGGCAAATTAGAAGTGAAATGAAATATGAAAGTGACCCTCTAAGGACAGAAGGAGTGTTTATCGATGGCACTGTAGTGGGTTTTGATCAAACACTTAAGGTTTGCCCAAGGGAAAATGAATGAGACAGAAGTAATGAAATCAACACTCTAATCTAGTGGCTGGGCCCTTTCCCTGAAAGATGTGATCATACTCTTCCAATTTTATTGCTTTTAGGAACTGTGCATCCTATTTCTATAGTATCCATAGTAATTGGACAAGATATTTAAACAGGTCTTACAGCAAGGACTGTAACCCAAGTCCACTCTTGCAAAGGAATTCTTTAAACTGAAAAAAGAAGGATTATCTCTTGGCCTAGTGAATATTTTATAACTCCAGGGAAAGTTGGCTGTATAGAAGGGTGTATGAAGTCATCCTCCAACAGTTCCATGTTTAGATCCCATTCCTGGGACACATGCATTTGATATTCCTTAGGCTAAGAAAACAATTGGAAGTAGGTGTTTCACAGGCTACATGAGTGCTCTGCCCACTGCATTAGTGGATGACTAACCAACACTACAACAGCCAAAACCTTTGCTGGCATTTCCATGAAGAACCTTGCTCAGTAGACATGCTGTAAAAATCTTCAATATGTGAGAGACAGAAGGATATTCGTTGCCTGCTGACGTAACTGGTGCACTGGACTTCTCTGTATTGTCAGCCCTAGAGCATTTGTGCCTGGTGTTGACCAGGTACATAAGTTACAGGTGAAATGGAGACATCAAGGGGCCACCACTTTGCAGTTAAGCAGCCTGTGTCACACATCTGACTTCATATTGCTGATTCTGAAGAACATAATGTGCCAGCAGCACCTGCCTGGGAATTCACGGGAAAGAATAGTCACACAGTCAATAAAAACTCCAGAGCTGACTTTCAGGAAGCAAGAATACAGGACTGGTATCTCTGAAGGATACCTACTTGCACTACATCGCCTGTGTTATTAATCCTAAAAACCTTGTCATTGTCTGGAACTAATTTGCTCTGAATGTATTCAGGAGTTCTGGACCTTGTTTCCACCTGCTCCAAAGCAATTCCCTGCACTGCAGGTAGTCCATTAAAAAACACAGAATTCCTGTTTAGGGTTTAAAAAAAGGGCTTTTTCTTTTTGCAGCTCCCTTTAGATTTTTATTGACTGGATGTAGTAGACTATTATGTCAGTTGTCATGTAAAAATACGTAAGCCGTGAATAACATCAATGTCAGAGATAAAAAGGAAAGGCCAAGGTCTGCAAAGGAGTTTAAGGTACTTAAATTCAAAACATAGATCCTGGGAACTTTTTCATGCCTTTCAAAGAAACTGAATTCCCGTCAGTACAGATTTCTAGATTTCTACATTTCTGGTGCTGGAGGTTTTCTTTCAAAATCCTGATAGCAGATCAGTATCTAAGTACTCTCAGGCTCCAGATATTTTGTCAGCCTTCTTTGTGATATCCCTGTCCTGTGGGGCATGCTCCCAGGACGTGATCCAGTTCTGCCCAGATCAAAGCTTGGAGTAGGAGGTGAAGTCTCTCTTTAATCTTTGACAAAGCAGTGATTAAGACACTCCATGGATGAAAATCCTTCCAGTGACCAGTCTGACCCAGACATTTTTGCTGAGATCTGTATATCCTAACACAGGTCAACAAAGCCTCTCCTGTCTGTGTCTCCCCTCGAGTGTTTGGTGAACCCCTTGTATAGAAGAGCAAGTGCATGTCTACGTGTCCACCAATCTGTCAGGGGAGGATTCAAACCATCAGGGTGTTGGTGGACGGACTGACTTGGGTGCTTTTGAGGTTTCTCGGTGGATTATTTCACTGTGCGTAAGCTATTGAATAATCACTGTGTTTTGTGGCAGAAAGTGGTGAAAAGTCTTTGTGTTACCATTGGTAAGGCACTGTGCCCAGAGTGTAGGCAACACAAACCTATCTCCCCTGCCTAGATGAGTGCCCTGATCGTGTGGATATTTGGTGGTGAGAGGGATCTGCACCTTCATTTAAGGTGTTTTGTAAGAAAAGTAATGGGCTAGGCTGGGTCCTAATTGTAAGCAAAACTTATCCTGGGTCCTAAGAAAGGGGATCAAACCCCTACATTTTCAGGAACGTGGCAAGCAATCCAATGATAGGATAGAAAGCAGAAGATTTGATCCAGGTTCTCTAAAGTTTGGGACATTTCAGATCCATGGGACTGAACGGGGGTCCCTAACCACCCCTCTAAGGGCTGTGCTAGACTGAGTTAAAAGTGTTCATGTAGTAGGTTGCAATGCAGAAAGAAAAAGAATCTCCAAGTGGGCGCAAGCAAACCATGGCTTTTAATGGTCAGGGCAAATGGATGTCTGGGTAGCAATCACAGGAAAACCATTAGGAACATCATAAAACCAGTTTTCTTGTTTCTTAACTAGGTACACTGTTATCGTAGGTCATAGGTATACTCGTATCATAGGTCATAGGTATCATAGATCAGCCCAGGATGGATGTTCAGAAAGTTTTTTACTCAGACTTAGAAAGCACTTGATAGTTTCAAAATACTGCAGGCAGCCCTTCCAACGTCTGCAGGGCGTGTTGAAAGTGAGGCTGAAGAAGTGGGAATTGAGACAGCATTTTTTGGGTGGGTGGATCTGCTTGTCACCGGCTATTGGCAAGGTAGGTGCTGTGTCAGGGCTGTGCCTGCCTTCAAGATTGCATTCTTAGACAATGTGTTTTCATCTCAGACCTCCAGATATCCCTGATGTTTCATGTCATTACTAAGGATAAAAATGTCTGTGTCTTTTTTTTTTTAATTTTCTACTATAACTTTCTGTCTAGCTCAAACTGGATCTTTGCTTTTCTGAATACTTGCTAATATCTACCTGGACTACCGTTAAAGTAAAAATCTACATGCTTCTCCTTAAGTAATGCTGTTCAGATATGGTCTCTGCAAATTTTCCATCTAATGCTTGAACTAGACCTCGTGAAATAAGATGCTGAGAAAGATTTACGAGTCACCAAGGCTTGAGCTAATGTGCTGATAGCTGTGGAACTTCAGATTTTCAAATAGAAGCACTCACAGCTGTGGCTGGAATTTCCTAATTTGCCAAAACCCCTTAGAAAATAACCCTCCAAATAATGGCAACTGAAGATTTAAACTATATGTGCGCACCTGAACCTTTTAGAATTTTTCATAGTTCTTACGACCAGTAAAAAAAAATATTATGGAATAATCTTTATATGCAACGATGCTTCTGAGGATGGAGCAAGCAAGGAAGAGTGAGATGGACCTCTCTGACTGCTCTGCCACTGGGAAGTCTCCTGGGCACATACACCTGATGGCACCTACCCTGAAGAACAGCTGCTTACACATCCAAAGCCCTCTGGGATGTCTCTTACTGACTTGGGTTTGATTGAGACTTTCCTCAGCTTCCACGCACAACATGTAGAACGTAACAGACCAGCTCCTGCCTTGAATACTCATTTGAAATACTCAGTGATATTAAGTGAATGTTTTACCTTGGTAAAGGTTGCAACATCATTTTTATTATTAAAAATAATGGAGGATTTGATGCAGTGGAGAGCTGATTTATGAATATGTCACATGCCAAATCCAACTTTCAGGTTTTTTGGTTCACTTAAAGTTATTTCAAGACATTAAATAGACCATACCTTGTGTTGTTTTCTGCAGGACAGATAGAGTGCAATCCACTTTTTTATGTTTCATCCTTAAAGTAAGTATTTAGAAGAGGGATAAAAAGCTATTTGAGGAGACAGGCGATGCTTATAATCATGTAGCTGGAATAGCTTGAGAGTGTTCTTATTTTTCCAGTGTATATATGATGACATAATACTGGTTTGGACGCAGTTATGAATGTATATTAATAAAAAGTTTTTTACCATTATAATTCCTTCCCTGGCCAAAATCAGCTATACAAGTGTAAGCATATGTATGTAAGCACAACTCTGTTTATAGCATTACCAGGCACAGTTGAAGCAGGATAGTCTTTTGTCTAGGCAAACCCAAGTCCTTCATCTCTTCAGAATACACCAAAATGACACCAACTTTAATGTTTAGGGATTTGACCATTTTTTTGTGAACTAATTATAAATCACTTTACTCTCCTCTTCAATTGAGGAATAGTCCTTAAGTAAACATGTTTAAAGGGATACCTTGCTTCCAATAGCGGCATTGGAAACGTTCAAATTTTTTTTGCGGTGTCTTTCAAAAGTTGGTTGTGTCAAGCATGCCAAGTGTTTGATGCTGACAGTCTGACATGAGCACTTAGAAAAGTGTTGTGATCTGATTTTGGATAACACAAGCGTCACCATGCTTTGATGAATCCTTGATGGTTTAGTTCTTTAAGGGAAAGATGACAACAACATCAAACTTCAGCCAAGAAACCTCTATTCTATTTCAGCTGCAGCCAGATATCCAGCCGCTGGGTAAAGAAAACCTACATTCAGGTTTCCTACATAGGACATTCAGATAAAAATAGCCCTGCATGTGGACTGGCTAGCTCACACTTGGACTGTTGGTCTGTACCATCCTACAAGAGGATGTTACAAGCCCGGTAGTACTTCTGTACTAACACACGGAGTTAATTTAGGACCAGAAAGCAACAGTTTCATGTCCAAAGATACACACTGGAGAGATGCAGACAGAGACATCTCAGAAAAATCTGTGTTGATCACGCTGGTTGCCTATCCATCCATGGCATTATTTGCAGCACAGGTGACCCACTGATGGTTAAGGGATGTTAACTATAAATGCTTTTATTGGTGAAGAAATATATCTTCTAAAGCAGTAGGAATTTTACACTTAATAGAGCAAATGACCTCACTTCTGTGCTCAGAAGTGAGCATAAGTTAGACGTAAACCCAAATAATTTCTTTTTAATGTGTGGGTCATTGGAGAAGGAAACTTTAAAAAACAATACTTTTCAAGGACTGCTGCTCTGTTGGTTTTTTGTCATGGTCTCTCTAGCCTCTTAGTAAGTTTGTATGTGCAATGCCTGGCCTTCTATAGTTCATTATATTGCTCTGATTTCACACTGAGATGGAATGAATGCGTGATATCAGTTTGAGGAGAATAAGTATCCTTACACAATTGTTCCAAAGCCATTTGGGACCACCTATCATTAAATGAGATTATTTTTTTTCAGTCCTTAATGTAGTCAGTCAGTACGTGTCATTCCGAGAAGAAGCAGTTGAGTTAAGATGATTCCCAGTTCACTGTATGTTTTCAGGAATTTGCTGCAACAAATGAAAAATCAGCCTGTCATTGGAGGAGAAGGAGCCTACTAGAAACCACTGGGTGTGGGGACTTGGACAAGCTCTACAAAACAAATATCTTCCAAGGGATCAGTAACATCAGATGCTATTTGAACGCTGATAAAACAAATGTGCTAGGCACAGGCAGTTCAGAACAGCCTAGAGTAAGTTT
Organism: Rhynochetos jubatus; assembly: GCA_027574665.1. Lineage (NCBI taxonomy): Eukaryota > Metazoa > Chordata > Aves > Eurypygiformes > Rhynochetidae > Rhynochetos > Rhynochetos jubatus. The sequence continues at coordinate 52,767,348 of CM050651.1, read as the reverse complement.
TATACTTTACAAAGCAAACGTCTTTGCAAGTGCAAATTCAGCATTCCATCAAAGCTTGTGATCACAAGGAAGTCGTCAGTTTTGTTTTCCCTCATTCCTTTTTTTCTCGTTAGTTGCTTTTACTAAGAGGGTCTTTCGTATTTCCCAGAAGACTTTTCTCATTTCCATGCTACCTTTAAGAGGTATCTTGATGAAAAAATATTGCTGTGCAAAATGATCTTCTACAGTGTCAAACCTCTTTTTCAATTTTTTTAAACAAATAGTTCTATATTTAAATACTGTGTAGCATAGAAGCACTGAACCATTTTAGTTATTGTGGCCTTTATGTGACGTAGAGGTATAGAGGGCTTTCTCTTTTAATGATTAATTTTTTTTGAGAGAGTAGCTATTTGATGTGTACCTATTTCAAGCCAATTCTACTTTCTAAAACCTTTCTAATCCAATCCAATCTAATCTAATCAATGTTCTGATATATGCATATTTTTCAAAATGATCAGACGTGATCATTTTTGTTCTGTATTGGAAGTTTCAAACTATTCTTACTTGCATGAAGAAACTGCTGTTACTCCTATATAAACACTAAGACATTAACATTTAACTTCTACCTCCTGGACAGCTTGTGTATACATGCTCCAGTACAGTTACGCAGTTTAATGTTTTGGACTGAGTTTGGATAAATGACCACGCTGTGTCTGCTCCTGTCTGTAGCTCTGACAGGAGATTTACGCACATATTTAATAGAATAGCTAAATTAAGGCTGAAATCATAGACTTCCTAATGACTTTATCGAACTTTGGACATAGCAAAGGCAGAAATGCAGCTTTGCCTGTCACTTGGGAGCTGGTGCCCAGGCTCTAGGCGTCCTGCCGGCGCGGGCATCACCATATTAGTGAAACGCCTTTGTGCCCAGGACAGGGCTGAGCTGGTGTGTGCTGGGCTGGCACTGCAGAGCAGTGCTCGTGGTGGCTGAAATGTGCCCAGTGCCACAGCCAGGCGTAGGGAACCACTGAGCACCAGAGCCCTCACCCTGCCTTGGGAGCTGCACCGGTGCTGCCGGGATGTGCCATCATCCCATTAGCATGCAGCATCTGGAATTCTGTCCTGGGCACAGACACTCCTTCAAAGACTCAACTCAGAGACGACTTTTAAAGAATGCTTGGAGGTAGAGAAGGTTGAGCCAACACTAACCTTTTAGGTCATATCCTAATGACTACAAATTGGGCTAGGAAATGAGAAAAGTAGGCTGATTTTCACTTTTTTATTTGTTTGAGGGTTTCCAACTATTCCTGCAGCCTAAGAAGGCTCCTGGCTGGGCTTTGCCTTGGAGCTGTTGTGGTGAGGCAAGCATAGATGTGCACGTGGGAGACTTTACAGAGAAAAGTGAACTACCAGTAAAACTTAGCTGTTTCCAGGATTAACAGCAGCTGAATGAGAGTTTTCCACATCGCACTTATAAATTTAGATTATTAACCAATTGTAGCTGACTTTTTTTGGAGCTAGTCTTTAACCTCTCTGCCTGCCTTTTTCTCTGTACTGGGGATATATACCTCCCTCCTTGTACCTCAAAGAGGGGTTTGATATCTGTCTTATATTACCTCATCTCTTCTGTCTTCCCACCAGTGGAGGATTGCTCCTGGGAGAAGTACTTAGGACTTTGTGTGGTCCAGCTTTAGAAGACTTTGGCCATAAGAATCAGCCTCTTTCCTTATGGGACTCCTTCACATCCCACGCTGTATTAGTGGTAGAAATCGTATTCCAGTTTAAATTTTCCTTTTTCCTAACTTCATCCTAAGAGAGCCCATCTAATGATACCAGGCAACGAAGCCAAATCTGGTTTAGTCAAATTGATGCTGGCTAAGTTCAAGCGTGAGAAGTCTAAATTTACTTGAGCTGGGAAAAGCACCATACGCGTGACAGAGGGATAACGCAAAGACATTCCCCGAAGAGTGTTGAATGGTGTTCCTGAGGCCTGGACACCTTCATGCCTTGGCTTGAGCCTGAGTGAAAGCTGGCAGCCTGTGCCCACATCTCCACTGTCTATCCAGATTTTCCATCAATTTGATTTATCTTTGCACAAGCTGCTAAGAAATTGTATTTTACTTACAGAGATAAAATAAAAATAAACCCCATGTTTTTCAGCCTGATGGTATTTACCACAACTGGGACTGAATCTTATTTCTGTGTTCCCCCTCCCTGTTACTTTTCCTGAGTCCAGGATACAGGTAAATTTGAAATACTCTGTGGCAGACTGCAGACCAAGTGCAACATATGTTGAGCATTTTGAAGGGATTCTGCAAAGAAGTTTAGAATTTATTAGAAGATGGAAACACTTTTGTTTCTAATGTACACTTAGGGAATTGCAAACCTTTCATGAAAACCCAAATATTTGGGATAAAAAATTCCAACAGCCTAATACCCCTCATAATATCCAGGCCTGGCATTTAAGTTAAACCTCTCTCTCTTTCCAGGTGTGAGCCTCTTCACTCTCCCCTTTATGGCCACAAAGCAGAATTTAATGTCAGGTGCCTACTGAGAAAATTCTCTTCTTCTGCTCTACAAGGATTCATGCAGCCTTTTCTCCCACCCTACCGAAAAGCAGGGAAAGGGTTGCTTAAGATCTGGTGCTTACCTTTGTAAGAGTAATTGTTTGACAGGAGTTGAGCCAGGTTTGGATTGCTTCCAGAGTGATTCCTAGAGCAACAACTGTGAATGTCCTGTAAAAACAGCAGCCTGAATCATTTACTTTATCTCTTTTGCCATCCCCTTATCTGTGAGCAAACTAAAAATAGAGATGAATTATGGGGCTCCAAGTGACTATGTCTAGTACAGCATTTGAGATGATGGTGTGTATATAACAAGAAATGTTTTATAATTGAAACAGAAATAGTAGGAGCTAAATATAGGCTTCTTAATTCATTTGGAATCTGGATTTGGCAATTTTGAAGTTTTGTCTTTGTGGTATTTGTACTGATTTCCTTATTTGAACCAGCATGAAGTGCTTGCTTTTCTTTTTTTTTTTCCCCTTCAGACTCCAAGCATTTCAGTGATCCAACATTTTTAGTACATATCAGCATGGAATATCTGATAATTAAAAGTCAAAATTTAAAATCTTGTTTTGCCCCTAGACAAAGTTCCCATGAGGAAGAGATCAAACTGGGTGCTAGTGAACCCTCAAAGGGTGGCAGAGGGAAACGATATTTTTCTGCCAAATGTCTTATTTTTGTTTAATTTTGATGAGAAAGGCCAGGGTGGTGTAGAGATACAGAAGTTGCTTCCTCCCATGCTCATGCCAAGCCAGATGTGCTCAGAGACACCTGCATCTGGTGTGCACTATTTATTGCTGCTAAGCCAAGCTAGAAAGTCCTCCTGTGTGATTTCCCTCTTAAGCTCCTGCAGAAATCTCCGTGCCACACTTCTCTGCATGTTGCAGAGGTTCTCTAATGTCCTTCTGGGCAAAAGAGAAGCAGTCTCCTTTTCTGTAGGACAGATATTACATACTCAATAAAAAGCAAAAGCATGTTGGGAGAGGCGTTGCCTATGGATGGCTGGCAATTAATGGGCAATAGAAAGTGTGGCTGAACAGCAACCAGTGGAACGCAAATCGAAATACCAAGGTTTCTTAGTCTTAAAAAAGAAAAATGCCCAGTAAATGGGCAGTAAGCCACTGTGCGTGGTTCTTTCACATAACTGTAGCAGCCTAAAAGTTAAGTCCGGTCTCAGCAAATTGTCTCTCTCTGTGACTGGGAAGGAAGAGGATTCATCGCATCTTAACACGTGATTAGTGCCACCAATTGGAAGTGTGCGTCTCTGCTGACTATTGAAAAAGCCTGGATGCCAGTTCAGAGGCAAAGAATCCTATCCTAATAACAAGATTACCCACAAAAACTCAAAGATTAATATGGGCTGTTAATTAACTTGAAGGCATCCCTTTAGGAGAGACCTTATACAATTTTTTTATTTCCAAAACAAATAATTTTGGCTAAAAATACCAGCGGTACTTCAGCTCAGTCTCAACAGAAATACACAAACAAACAAAAAAAGCTTTTCATTAAGGACTGCAATTACTCAATAACAGGATATGCCTTTCCACCACATCCTATTTCTAGCTGCAGGCTTTTTGAAAACGCACCAGCAGCCCACTCGCAGAGCGTTGTTGTTGACTGAGCTCTCTGGTGATGGAGCTTTCCAATGACAGCAAGTTTCGTCTTCACCTCTCCATCAGGTCTGCCAGTGAGTGAGTTCAGAATTAAGTCTGGAGGGGCAAAGACATCACCGTATCATTTTTCAGCCCTTCGAAAAAAACAAAGAGCACATACTTGGCAGCACTTTAATTTCTATGGTTACTGATGAATAACAGCACAGCTGGGGAACTGTTGCTACAACCCACTAGCAGAGATAATTTAAGAGGTCGCACTTAAGCAGATCCATTACAAAAGCACTGTGTTTTTCAGGGATAATAAAACTGAGGACCGTAGGTTGTACTCTTTGGATTAGTACCAAGTGGACTACCCCGCAAGTCATAAATTTGCCCTCATTACTGTCATTGTTTAGAAACAAAAAAGAGGAAGGATGGCTCTTTATTTAAGACAAGAAACCAGGGCTGGTGGTTTCTGGTCAAAATCTTGACCAGGAACAAGATTTCCTTGGATTTTGTCACAGTTTCAGATGTTGATGTCTCCCATGCTAAGGCAGGCAAATGTTCCACGCAGCTTGGAGAGCCTTTCTGGCCAGGAAGACCTGTATTAAGGCTTTGCTTTCTACCAGGGGGACAGTGATACAATTTTCCAGCAAAGTCCAGAAAAAATATTTGAGTAACCCTGAATCAGAATGGTTTGGGAACTCTGACACAGACTTCTTGTGTGACCTGAGTGAAATGGCTGGTTTGTGCATTCAGTTTTGATCTGTACTCCTTTCTTATCTATCAGGGTACCAGCCATGTAGTCCTGGTAACTTCACTGCAACGTAATATATCCGGAAACAAATGATGGACCAGACTTTAAAAGTCTTTCAGGCAAGAAAAGTCTATTGTTTTGTTTTACATGGTGCCCCATTCAGGAGGGAAGTGAAGGCAAGATTCACTCTTCTTTTGGCATTCTGTGCCCTAGCTGTGGGCTGCTCTGAAGCAAAATAATTCTTAGAACAGCCAAGGGTAACAAAGACTTTCAGTATTATTTTTACTTTTGCAAATTCAAAGAAGTCGCAGGTAGTCAAGGAATGGAACAACTGTTATTTTATATGCCTGATGGGAGAATTATAAAGGATACTATTAAAAATATAAATTAATTATTAATGGGCTGAAGCTGCGAGTAAGTCCACAGAAATCCACTGTTGTTGTCAATGCAAATGTTGCAATTTAGCATTTCATTTAGTGTACTGCAGGATTAGTACCAGAAAAGACATATGAAATCCATGTAAGTACTTTTGCAAGACTCTTCTTTCTACATATTGTCTCTACAGTCACTGGAACAAGCACATCATCGGGAAAAAAACCATTGACATCAGTAGAGTTTCACCTGGGACGGATTTGGCTTACTTTTGCTAATTGCGTTATTATCCTCACGCTACACTGAACAATTCATTAGTGGCAGACAGCTGAATTTCTAAAAGTGTGTGTAACCTAACTCTAACCACCACCCCAGTAGAAACTACTCTCAGTAGCTCCTCTGGGCCACGAAGGACACCATGAGATTGGGTAAATAAATATAAACAAAGAATGTTTTTCAATGTGCTCTCCATCTGGAGTACTGGATACTTTTCCAGCTCTGAAACCGAGGCACGTTTACACACTATTAAAGACAGTCCTCTTTACTTTCCATCATCTCTTATGATCCCAGTGAATTCAAGAGCATTTCTATAGATCAGAGATTTTCCTTACTTTTCACCGCTTTCAAAGAATAAGCCAGTATGCCATGGGTTACTCATTTTTAAAAATTCCTGCTTAAATATTTTTCTTGCAGTCTAAGACAAAGGTGAAAGTATGATTTTTATTTTTATTTCTTTCTTCCTAAACAACCGTTTTCACCTACTGGTTACATTCCTGTGAACAGCTAGGCAATGCGGGGCCCTGTTTCTGGCCGTTGGAGCCGCAGTGGCTGCTGCAGCCTTAAGGCCCAGGAGCAGTGGCTGGGCTGGCCAGGGACAGCCAGCTCGCTCCTGCAGTTCCTGGGGCCATTCCCCATGGGTGCTGGACGCACGCAGCTGCCCCGTCTGGGAGGAGAGGCGAGCCTGCAGACAGGGCTTGCTCTGTGCCAGCTGGCTTGCGTGCCTGACAGCCCTTTTGAACTTGCTTAATTTGCCAGCAGAGGCTTAACATCGGGGGTTTGCAGAAGTATCTCTTGCTGGCAGGTACAGAGTGGGTTCCTTTTTTACTCTTGTCTTTAACACTGCTTAAAAAGGAACGGTATTGCTTCATCGCTCTTGTGTTAGATTCTGGGTAAACACGTTGTTTCCTACAGAACTTGAAGTTTAACCGATATGTCCAATATCCAATACAGGACTTAAGTAAATAAATGCTACTCCCCTGCCCCAAGAAATCTTAGGTGTTGCCTAAGGTTTCACTTCTTGAGACACAAAAAATAAACTGATCTGAAATGTTGCTATTGTTCTCATCTTTTTTTCTCTCTCTCTGGCTTGTGGTCATATTTTCCTGAGTAACAGCACTTCAGGGACGGAGGGACCATCACTGCATCAGTGAGGTACTATTTCTTCCCCTAATGACAGCAGAAGAGGGCAGAGGTTGTAGGTGGATACTCACAGGCTTGTTTCCAGACCTCACCAGGGCTGGTTGGGTGCAAGTGCAGCAGATCCGGGGACATGCAAATGTAGGTGTGCAGGTATCTCCCCTGGCAGATATTCCAGTCTGGACGTAAGTAACTTTATTAGTGTCAGCAGCCCAACCGACCCCGCCAGGGCCATCTGAATCAGCTGTTACGAACTGTACCCTCTAAGTGCCTGTTTCTATTCAGTGATTATTCAGGGATTTGAGGTGATCACCTCGCCTGCACCTTTCGGACAATATCTAAAGCCAGGACAGCCTGGTTCAGACGTCAACCCCCTGTGCTAAATGTAGGTCTGGATGGAGTAGCTTGATGAAGTGTCACACACTGTAAGTGATTTCCTCACTCAGGTACTATCCACAGAGTAAAAGTCTGAGATTAAATCCTCTCTTTCTCCTACATGTCTTTCCACACCCCAATGTATTCAAGGCTCTTTGGCCAACATCCAGCTTGTGGACCAAGCCCAAGTTTTCCTCCCACCCAGCCCAGCTCATATTTGAGGAAGACCTACTTGTTCATGTCACAGAATCAGCAGTTTCGGCATTTTTTCAGGAGCTGGGGCTTTGCCCAGTGAAGCACACTGGGGAGAGCATTTGTGAATATTCCTGGTAAATGCTGACTAACGTGCACCTGCTGCTCGAACAGGTCCCAGTCAACATACTGGTTGTGGTCTGGGTTTGCTGTTGTCCCAAATGTGCTAATTCATCAAAGCCTCTCCCAATGCATGCTGATGCCGTCTTCCCTTATCTGCTGGAACTGAATCCAGTTCATATCATCTCTAATAGTACAGGGTTCCCAGGAAAACAAATCACCCTTTCTGAATCACCTCATAAGGCAGGCATTTAATAATCCTCCACCTCTGGTGATCTACAGAGGTTCTGTGTAAATAGAGCAGCTGAATCATCATTTTCACAAATGTTTAACTCTACCTAGTCTGTAAAAAAGCATAAGAGTAGAAAATATTTTTATAAACACACTGTACATGACCAGTTTGTCCTGCTTTAGCAGAGTTTAACCAAAGACTAGAGAGGTGCTGATCAGTAGGCGGGAGAAAGTTTGTTCCTTATATATATATATCATTGTGTTCATGCATTCTATATATCTACATTGCTGGTCAAGCAGTTAAGTTTGGCGGCAAAGTTCACTAAGGGCTAAATTAAGGAGAAATTAGTCTAAAATTTAGTTGAGGCCATGAGCAAGTAAGTAGAAAGGCAGCTACTGCACAGGGGAGTGCAGTAAATCCCTAGCAAACTCTCTGTGGTGTAGCCTTTTCACAGTGTTATCTCTTCATTTAGTTAGTGGAATAAACTGCATGTAAAAGTTAATTTCATTCTTGCTTTCCCATCTTTCTCTCTTTCCTTACTTCTCCAAAGAAATTAAGTTGCTGGTGTAAAAGAAGCAACTGCAATGGCAGTTTATCCCTTGCTCTCATTCTAGGAATAAAGACAAAGCAACGTCTGATGCTGTCCTTCACCTCCTGCCTGTCCATTCAAGCCAACTACTGCAAGTCCACCCATTTTATTGCTTCTCTGCATGTAATACTCCTTTGCTGATTTTCAAGATCCCAAGCAATGTGTTACTTTACAGGTGATTAATGAAATTCACAAACCACTATCAGGCTGACAGTGTTCTAAATTTTCTTTTAAACACAAAAAGTATCCAGTCTGGTGAATATCAACTGATAGCACTTTGAATTCCCGTTGCTGGCGGAGACCCCAGTCAGAAGCATTGCCTCACTGAAGATGTGATGAGATTTTGCAGTTGACTACACTCCTGCTTGGCTTCAGCGAAGCAAATCAAGGAAGGTCAAGTACTCAGGATTTTGGTGAGCACAGAAGGAGCTGGGACCTGCAGACCAAGTCTAATGTTCTACTGTTGAGCTGTAGCTCTGCTCACTACATCTCAGGATGCAAGCAGGCCTAGTGTCAACAGGAGGGACTCCAAAGCCATTCAGAAGCAAGTAGCAAAAACATTTCCTTGGGAAGTGCATTTCAGCCATCTCCAGCTAAGAAGGGAGCCGGATGTTGTCCTCCCCTTCTCTGAGTCAGTACTTCAAAAAGAGTGACACCTCCTTGCTGGCAGAATCATCTTAAAGACTCAGCCTTACCCATAGAGGAGGTCTGTGGGCTCTGCCATCTCCTCGGTGTGAATCGCCATCCTGAATTAGGCTCTGTAGCTGCAGGGAGGAGCAGGGGTTTGGATGTATCTGTTTGAAGGGTGCCTCCTACTAGCAAGTCCTGCACCACTCCTGTTCGCCATATATTCTACTTCTTATGTTTGTGTTTCAAGGAAATATGTTTGTCTTGTTGTGTGAAATAACTAAAAGATTTTAGGTACCATTTAATAATTATATACAGTCCAAGAGGATAAATAAGACAACAGAAAATGAGCTTTTCAAAATTCAAGGAAATGTAGCATGCAGCAATGGTAATTTGGCACACAGCGTACACAATAGGTTTCATTTTTTCTTAACAGAACAATAATTGAAAACCAACTCAGCCCCTTAAATAAACCAATGACAGCTGGGAAAATCAGCAGATTGGCCCTTTATGCCTGTTTATAGTAGATTTTGGCAGCAAGATAGTTGATGTAGTCTCTATAGGACACAGCTATTATGTCTTCCAGATGTGCTTGACCTTTATCTTGGACAAAAAAGCATCTTTCCATAGAAACTACCAATTTATATACTCTTAGCACAAGCCTTCAGCTCCTTTAAGATGCTAAAAACCCCTCTTGTGGCGGTTGTGCTTCTATTGCCATTCAGTACTGATATCTAACTTGCGAGGGCTTAGGTTTTTCAAACGTGAGTACATCATTTCAGCTCAATGCGCTTGTAGAGCTCCTAATGTGAGGAAAATCTGTAATATGATAAAGGTTGCTCAGTACTCACAGAGGGACATTTAGGAGGTCCTTGGTTAGCTACTCACAGCGGGTGGATGTAGAAAGAAAAATGGCAATAGCTTCTTCGTGGGTTGTCTCTCATTGTTTACTTATGTGTACGGGATGATGCTACTGTTGTCTCTGCCTCTTTGGGGAAACTCTATCAAACACAGTCCCCAACAAAGAGGTAACCTACAGACAGCTTAATGCTAACGTGCCAAGTAGCTGAGAAGAGCACGGGTCACTTTTTACCCACTGACTCTAGGGGACATGAGCAGGAGTTCTACCCATGCCAAGCCTGTGCCGATTTGCATTGTTCCACTGGCAAAACCCCAGAGCCAGGCGAGAAAGAATAGGAGCCCCTGGCTAGAAATGCACTTGAGTCAAAGGAGGAATCCCAGTGTCAAAGACTTTTGACACAGTCAAAAACTATAGTGGCACTCAGGCAGAGTGGCACAGGAATAGAGCAAATGTCATATGTGAATGTTTATGGTGATGAGAATTAGGATGCAATGGAGGTGAATGGGGGAAAGGGGTAGAGCACTGTGGGATGAGAAGGGAGCTGTGGGCATCCTGGGTTTGTCTTGACACCAGAAAGGGAGAGCTTGAGAGGGTCACATCAGGCTGAAGACAGAACTTGTTTTGATGGGAGATGCAGCAAGGCAAGGCGTTGAGAGGTTTGAATTTCATGTCACATGCTAATGTCTGCAGGCGTGAAGAGCCATAGCTCTTCGTCACCTGAAGAGCCATAGCTCCCTGCTCCCCATGGTTTTGTGATATCTGTGTAGTTCGGTTAACCCTATGGTGACTGGATTTCTTGCTTTTCCTTTTCATATAGGCCAGATGTGAGGTCTACTGAGACAGAATACAAGATCAAATACAGGAAACCAGGAAGACACACTAGCTCAGAGAGCCATATATCCTGATGGGTGCATCTCAGACACCCTCACTGCAGCACCGCAAATCTTCTACCACCCCCAGGGGCTCCTTCCACCATCACATGAGTCAGCATGTCTTGGCCTCCTATGATCAGGCAGGCTCATAGTTGTGTATCTGTTCTGAGGCATAAGGTTCCCACAGGGCCCGCTCATTACGTGACTGTACACAGATGCCTTGTGTTGGGAATTTAAAGTCTTGGAGGGGGGTGTGACAGGGTGGCCTAAGGTTATGGCAGAAGAAAGCTGGCTGAAGGAAAGCCTAGAGCCAAGCTTCGTGAGCCAGTGGCCCATCAGTATGGTCCGCTGCCAGCAACAATGGGTACTGTGGGACAGGAAGGCAAGCTTAGAGAAAGGTGGGGGTACACAAATGATGAAGGGGACAGACAAGAGAGAGGCTGAACAACTTTCATGTCCACATTTTACCTGGAGGTATCAGATCTTACGACACATCTGTAGACCAGTTTGAAAGGAGTAGGAGGATTCTGGAACATAGTTTCTGGAAGACTATGTAGCAGTGTTTCTGCAAGTGATTTTCTGAGTTGTTTATGGGAAATTAAAAAAGCAACAAACCCACGGTAATTGTTCAAATTGGACCAAAACTGCACTCAAATCAGAAATCTTGCTATTCAGCCTTCGTGGCTGTCTTCTGGCTCTTCTACTGAGACAAAAATGCCAGCTGGCAGCAGATGGATGGTGGTTTCTGAGATGTTGTTTCCTGGAGATAGGAATATTTTTAGGAGAGGTGATAGGCAAGGAAGAACTCTGCTTCATCACACTGAGCCAGTGGTGTAATGTCGTTGGAGGGCATTATTTAGTTTTGCAAAGTGGCAGCTCTAAACAGAGCTGTCTTCCTGTGTTTAGCAAAGCCCCCCAAAACAGAGGAATTCTGTCTATAAAACACCGTTTCTTTAACTGTTGAGGAAGATGCAATGGTACACATGCCAATTTATCCATATTTGGGACTTTAATAATTTCACAATGTCTTTAAAACATGTAGCAAATCAGGGAAGGCAGTAAAGCAATGGTAAAATGCATTTCATCAAAATAACAAAAATGTCAAAATAGCCAAAAATAAAATGGAATTTGACAAGTGGGAGGAGAAAACAGCTGTGTCAGCTGTTACTTTACTGCATAAACAATTTAATGCAATTATAAATCTGCTTCTGGTCACACTGTAGCACAGACAAAATGGTTTTTCACATACACCCTTCCTCTGCTTTCATCACAAGTCCTCTCGAATCACAGGCTGCTTCGGTAATTTGGTAACATATGGTAAGCTGTGTTTATGGAGTGATGTGCAGATGTTTCAGCCCAAGCCTCCACAGATGCTCCTCTTGTCTGGACTGCTGGGGATGGGCAGGTGCTGCTAAACCACATGGCCGGAGGTGCTGGGTTCAGACTGTGCCTTTAAGCTTGCTGCTGAGAGAAAAACATGTCGGGGGAAGGGAGAGGTTTTATTTCTGCTAAATTCCATGAAGCGATTGAACTGAAAAGCACAGTATCTACACGGCATGCCGGTATGGCGCTGGTCTGACTATTCTGGGTTTGGTAAAGCGTCTTAAAAGTGCAGTTTCGCTGCCAGGACAAGGTAGTCTGGGGGTAGCGAAGCCATGCCTGTAAGCAGAAAGGGATTTTCTGCTTTGGTTGCCCTATAAGGACAGAAGATGCCAGCTGTAAATTCTGAGTTTGCAGTCTAAATAAGCAGGATGGAAGAAGAACAGTTATTACTCCCCTGTTACTGCAGGGAAATAAGCCACTGGATGATTAAACGACCAGCCCAAAGTCGCAAAAGGCATCTCTAGCCAAGGTGGGGTCTCAGCCTACATTTCCCTACAACACCATCTTCTCAGTACCCTCCTTGCGACTCTTCCAAAATCCACTGCTGCTCAGATTTAACCCATACCTGCCATCTTTGCCCAATTTAACCAGTTTTACACCCCATCACTCACATACTTCATGAAGTTTGAGGACAAAGAAAGACATTTCCCAGATCGTTAGACCAGCTGGTGACGGGTGAATATGTCCCATCCAAAGTTATGGCTTAGCTAGAGGACAACCAACTTCTGCTTTTACAGACCTGTTGTCCTGGGTCTCCTGCACTTCCCAAGATTGGCGTGGGGTCAGCCAGTGCACAGCCAAGGTGCTGTGGAGGCAGCTTCTCACGTGCCGATGGGGGGCTTCTCACCTCTTCTGAGACTCCTTGGACTCTTCCTAAACTGAAAACCTTTGGTTCGGTGGCCACTGGTTATTATAGACTAGTCAGTGGGTTTTGGTTGATTTGTGGTTTATTCGTTGACCTGCTTGCTTTGCCACACACAAGCACTGTAACCTGCATGAGACACGGCACAGTTTGTAAGACAGTTTGCCTTTGAAGTGTGGAAATAGTACAGTGTCATCACGTAAAACACACGGAAATGTGCTTAAGTAATTAGAGCGAGTGTACGCATGGAAATGCAGTTTGCATTAAAGCTTCAAGCTTTTCAAAGCATTTCTAGTTTACATAGCTATATGTTAATCCACAGACAATATATAATTCTGAATATTCTCATAGCAACCGCAGATCAACAAACGATTTCCCTGGGCTATTTAGACATACCACTCCTATTAGGTCCTCTGATTTTTAATTAAAAGGAAATAGCTCTAAACATCTTGAGGTGATTAAAACAATAATATCTTCTGTAGGATGCATTTGTTAAAGTAATTACCCTACGTGATTTGATTACTCAAAAATATAACTGCAACTTCATTAGGCAAATGACATTATCCATATTTTTTCATGAACTTAAAATATGAAATATATTCACAGTTCCACTGCAAATCTTAAATGTAATAAGAGAATTCCCCCTCTCATATTTTATACTATAATTCTTGAGATAATGATCTTCTTAACCTTCATTATAATTCTAATTAATACACCATATCACAAATAATTCCTTATCATCCTTCTGCCACTCATAATGCCTTCACAAGAAGTTTATTACTGTCGTAATGTTGTGACTCCTTGTTAAAGAGAGAAGGCTCTGGGGAGACCTTATAGCACCTTCCAGTACCTGAAGGGGCCTACAGGGAAGCCGGGGGAGGGGCTTTTTACAAGGGCCTGTAGTGACAGGACAAGGGGTAATGGGTTTAAACTGAAAGCAGGGAGATTTAGATTGGATATCAGGAAGAAATTCTTCACAGAGTGGGTGGTGAAGAAGGTTCACAGGTTGCCCAGAGAAGCTGTGGATGCCCCATCCCTGGAAGTGTTCAAGGCCAGGCTGGATGAGGCTTTGAGCAACCTGGTCTAGTGGAGGGTGTCCCTGCCCATGGCAGGGGGGTTGGAACTGGATGATCTTTGAGGTGTCTTCCAACCCAAACCATCCTGTGATTCTATGAAAAAAACATACACACACACCCCTAGCTCTACACATTCATTTCTGGCTGAATTCTGACAAAAAGAAATAACAGCCAGAGGGGAAACCATTTGACTAAGCCTGCTTAAAAATTGTTTATTTTTGCATCTGAACACATATGCATAGACTGAGGTTTGTAAATAAGTGTGTGTCTTTGTGCGTGTCTGTGCCTCTATGTGTGTGTGTGTGTATGAAAACTGTAACTTTAAAATAAAAATGTTGCAACATGCTGCAACGAACCACTGGACTTCAGAAGATTTTAGAGAATAATGTTATTCCAGGTGTTGCCTAGATACGTATGGAAGCAAAAAATAACTGAACAAAAATTGCCACAGATGTAATTACTTAAAGCAGCTTTTTAAGGAGAGACTTCCACCCTGGATGAAAATTTACTGTCCGTCAGTCTGGTCCTTAGGTCCAAGCTATCTCTAATTTTAAAACTCCGAGTTTTCTGCAAAAACTATTGACTTCCCTCTCTCTCATACAATAAATCTTACTCATAGAAGTATGTGCCCATTACTTCCTTTTCTCTGTCCCTGGCAAATGCACCTCTGTCCTTATCATTTCCATGACACATACAAGAGCTTATTTGCACTTTCTCTTACCACAGAACCTTGGCACTGTCCCGTGTTTTCTGTGTCTTTCCACTGTCCTCTATGTTAGCTTAAAAGTGTAACGTCTTGGTCTTTACTCTCAAACTCCATCATAGCCTAATCCTAACTTTGAAAACTTTCATTCAGTGATAGGATATTCACTCCAGCTTCCACGATGCCATCCTTGATGCCAAGTGCAGGCTACCTATTTTCTTTCTCATAAGCTTCCTTTCCAAATTAGGAAGCTTTCACAAAATTTCCAGAGAAGTTTCCAATTAACATTTTTTACATCTCACCCTTAAACTCCCCTGACACCATGTTTATAAAAAATTTGGCTAAAAATGGCAACTGGAACATTGAGATTGCTGTACATTGTGCTTTCCAGTAGTGACATTAATTTGTTCATAGTGCATTATTTCTTGTCTTTTATTTAAATTGCAAGGTTTTGGAGGTGCATTTATGAGAGCTTTGTACAGCACTTGGGATGGTGGGACCTGGTCTGTGATTTCCTCTCTCAAGCATTGCAGTAAGCCCTACTCCTCTCCCCACCATGAATGCCCAAAAACATGCGATCAGAACAGACTAGATTTCTAGAACAAGTTATGCTTGCCTGTTTCAGTATGTTAATTGCAATTTAACATTGCATCCATATTCAAGAAAATGTCAGGGTTAAGGACTAACACAGATATAGTTAACCTTGTCTTGAACAGCTTTTGACCAGGTGACATCTGGAGTCACCTTGATTCTTATGAGGAAGAAACATCTATGAGTGAGTCTATGGGAATTATTAATTGTTTTTCTTGGGAATTATTGTTTTTCTTGAACTATTATTGCATCCCCAAATGGGAATTTGGATACATATGAGAGAATCATTCTGGTAATTCAGAGGTAACGTGACGGTTCTGAGCAGTGGTAAGACACACCTCACTACTAACGATGACGCTACCATGTTCCTCCCAAATAAAACAATAATTGATCACATTGTGAATTGTACATCTAAGGAATGTACCTTTCTGTAGAAGTTTTTGCTCTCTAACCTCAACTGAAGCAAAATGCATCATGACTTTCTCAAATCTGAGCTTTCCTAGGTCAAAATAATTAAAATAAAACTCAAACAAGATTTATTTTTTTTTTCTTCAAACATGTAATATCCCGCCTTGTGAGATTAGCTGGTGAATCAAGTTTTGGATATTATTACGGGAGAAGTCAAGCAAACAGAAAGATGACTCAAATAGTTTAGTGCCAGGACAATTTCTTAACACAGGAAAATCATCCTCTGATTGCACATGGAATCCTCCCACAATGAACAGGGAGCCTGGCAACAGAAATAAAACTGCGAATGCTCCAACTTTTGCTGTAGCACTGGCCTCACAGCTGAGGTCTAATGAGGAGACACCAGAAAAATGGACACTGCCTGAGGAGGAGAAACCATAACATGGCTCAGTAATGCTGTGCCTATTTCTTTCCGTGTCAAAACAAACAGGTAGGTGGAAAGGTAACACTTTCTTGAAATCTCCCTCCCTGTCATAAAATACCCAAATGAAACCCCAAAGAAAAAGAGAGCCAAGAACATAGAGGGAAATTCCCTGAACACGTGCTGTCACTACACCTACGTTGGACTGTGCAGGCTAAGAGTTTCTCCCGCTCAGGTAGCAGCAGCAGGATGGCACTGCACCATCTCCAGAATGTCATCTGGTGACCGTTGTGGGGCCACCCCAGAACAGAGCTCACCAGTGAGACCAAAGAGTGTCTCTGACTGGATCTGTGCCGATGGGTTGTGCCGTGGGTGAACAACGCTCAGTGCAACTGACTGATGTGTAAAAAAATACACGGTTTTCACCTGCCATAGAGCACAGCTCAACCGCGTGAGTATTCATGTGTTGAGTGAAGAACTGTGCTGCTGCTTGCTCCGTGTCTTAGCCACTTGCGTGTTTCTTTCTTTCCATGATCTTGCCGAAGGTCAGACGGCAGTACCCTTCCTCACATGGGGAAGGTGGTTTTTCCTACAGAAATACTTTGTGAAAATTGTGCTCCCACTGCCCTGCGCTTCTGGCTGTGGGACTTACCCACAGCTTTGAACTGGAACAGGATATGCAGTTTCTGTGAAGCTGGAAGACATTCTTTTAATAAGAATTTGTAAAGAGATCAAAACAAGCACAGAAACCCAGTTCCACTCTATATGTGTCAAAAATAAATTTACAAGTGGGAATACTCCCCAGGAGATATGTTTTTCCTGGCTCCTCCATCACACTAGTGAAATACAGCCAGTGCTCAGTTCTGGACTTTGCAAACACTCATCATTGATAAAGCAGTTGGAAAAAGCCAAGTGTTTGTGTGGCCTCAAAAAAAAATCATTATTTAATGCCACTTGGAGAAGCACTTTTTTGGAGGGCAGTTCAAATGGCACCAGCTGTTCTGAAAAGGAGATTTAAAGGATCTGGGTTCAGCATATAACAAAGCCATAGACCGTTGTTTGGCCATCCCAGATCATGTGTGTATACACGCACACTTTCCTTCAAAGTAAACCATTTCCTTAAACTTCTCCCTCGTGATCGATAACAGATTTGATTTGTTTTGACATTCAGCATTGTCTTCCACTTTTGGACAAGCCGATAATACTGTAATCGCATTGCATTTAAAGCTCCTCTTTGACTGAGTTCGTCTGGTTTCCTCTTGAACCACACTTTTCTCCCGCTTTGACATCAACACTGTTGCTTTTTTCTTACCTCCTTTTCTGGTCTGCGCCCGCAGGAAGTAGGAGTCTGGCACCTGGTTGCTGCGAGCACAGGGACAGAATTACTCGTAGAAATTTTCACTTTCCACAACAGAGTTTCCATTTTCCAGGCAAGCCAGCATCTTTCTGGGTCTAACTTTGGATGTGGCTGTTTTGAAACTAGGGCTGAACAAGAAAAAATTCTGTGATCATATCAAGGTCGTAAGGATCACGTGTTCTTATTCCTCCTGTGACACTCCTGTAACTTTAAAAAAATTGTAAAACACATCCTTCTCTCCCAAATATATCAGTGTGGGGGGGGGGGTTCTTGACCCAAGCAATCAGCCAGTGTAGAGAAGAAAGCGTTCATCTTGTCTCTGCCTGACCTAGGATGAGAAAATGTCTCTTTATCCCCACATTTTTGAAGGAGCTGTTGCACACTCGGGTCAGCAAAACTAGGCTGATTTAAACTTATTAAGCATTTTCAGACTATGCTGTATGTCAAGTCTGTTTTCACCTTTATTTACCAGTCCACCAATTCTGCACATTTTAGCAAAAGAGATTTTACAATTACTTCCAGCTCGCTGAGGAAAATAATAAGCAGTGGCAGGTCTAGGATTATCCTTAATAACATCCCTAGAGCACACACAGTGATTTCTGCACTGATGGCTTTCTGAGGTCTTGTCAGTCAGGAAGTTCCTAATCCAATGAGAGTTTGTTTTACTGATAGAATGCTGATTTTGTTTACTCACGGTGTCATCTAACACTAACTACGGTGTCTTACAAGTGCATGTGTGCATTGCAAGTCACATGTAATCCAAAGATAAGGTCTGAGAATACCTGGGAACTCCTCCAAGAATGAAATCAGGTTTGCCTGGCAAGATCTATTTTCTATAAAATTTCTGATTGATATTTATGGTATTACTCTATGCTAATTATCTTATTTGCTGAATTGTCCTTCATATTTTCCATTATTTTGCTTGTGATAGAATCATGTTCCTTACTGTTTTGTGCTTTAAAAATATTGTTATAATATTCAGCAAATAAAAATATTATTACAGTATTCAGCAAACTCTAATCTGGCAAAATTTCTTTGAAATTTACTCCTCAGTAAACCAGAAATTAGTATGAGTAGGCCAGCCAAGTATTCCTAGTCAAGACTTCACGATCTTTTGTTGCCAGTTACATGGGTCTGCTGATTTTAAGTGTTTACCATAGTACGTGTTGCTTAACATCCTCCTGGGTTACTAAGAGACTGGAAAGTATTTCATCACATCCCGGTGATAAAAGCATGTAAATACAGCGGAGAACTTCTCGTTGAGTACTTTTTTTGACTCATTATAAACAATTTTATCATCACAGTTTGTATTTTTCCTATAGGGAATGATGTCTGCCTATAGATTCCTGGTTTGATCCTTCCATTTTACAAAAATAATGTATTTTTGTAATGTAATTGTATATTAATGTAATGTATATTAAATGTAATGTATATTAAAAGAGGTTTTGTTCTCAGGCAATGTTTTCCACTGCTAATGCACAGGCTGCCCCAAAGGACCTCGTGGGGGTGGTAGGGCCAGTGTGAGGTATGCGCTGTATTTCTCTGGGTGCTCCAGAAGGTGTCCTGTCCCATGGATCCCACGTTGAAAGCATGAGGTATGTCTCTATCACAGTCACAGGTCTGACCAAACACGGACTCCATATTGGTCCTCCCAAGGGCTACTTTCCACCTCCTGGTTATCTCTCTGTGGCAAGAAATTGCCCTTCTAAACAAACCTGTCATTATGATTTGCTGTGTTTCCTCCATCAAAACACAATTTAAAAATATTCTTTGCATGAAAGCAGGAGTAACAATGGATATTTTATGATTTGGAAAAGATTAGGTTTTAGCAAAGCCACGAGTACAGGGAGGAGGACAAGCAGGCGAAATCAATTGGGGAGGGCACTGTGAGGGAGGATGGGAGAACATGGGCAGGGGAGGGGGGCTGTTGCCCACTGACACTGGGTCTTTGGAGCCTTCCGCAAATCTCAGCAGATGCTGGATACTGAAGTTACCGTAGTTCCTAAACAAAAAGGTAAAAAAAATGTGTAAATTTACTTCAGGAAATCCACTGGGAATTGTTCTAGCCACACACTTGCTGGTCTATTCTTTGACAGACACAGTGAAGAAAATCCTGAAGGCAACTGCATTTATCCCAGACAGATTCATGCTGTGGGAATGCCGAACAAATGCAACCAGACTGCAAAAATTTGGGAAGAAAAAGGCAAGGTAGCCAGCAGAACTGTTGTTCTCAGCAAAAGCGGCATTAATCTCTCTCTGTCTCTGAAAGCAAACGATGTGAAACACTCTGCTTGTATGTGATAAACCTGTGACTTGATGTGCTTGGAGAAGAGTGAAGCTTTATGCTCGTGTTGCCCCTGACAGGGCTGTGGGCAGCCTGCTGTGATCACAGCCGGCCTTCCCTTGGCGGGATCCTTCCGCCTCAGATTATACTGTCACATGGATGTCTCGCGCAGCGAGCTCCCCTTTGCTTGCAGTACTCCGTAGGCCAGCGAACCGAGCCGAAATGATCTGGGGCCTGACTCCGACCTCAGGCTAATGAGAACTGCGAATAACAAAACATTGCGAAGGCCCGCGGACGTGCTACGGGAGGAAACACAGGCCTCCATGACGTCCATATGGCTGCATCTGAGAGAGAGACCGGTCATGCTGGTAGCATGTGCTAGCATTAAATCACCACCCGGGTTTGAAAGCACATTAAGTCAGTAAAGAAAATACATGGCTAAAGGCAAACAGAATTGAAACTAGCTACCCTGCAGAATGCATGATAAATCATTTATTATGGTGGGAAAGAGGCTTTCGGACAGAAATGGCAGCGTATGAGTCTACTTACCTCTGCAGAAAACGAGTACCTCTGGGAAACCCATATCCACAGAGCTGCGGCTGTAGAGGTGGTAGGGTCTATCTGGCTCCCTAAGCCTTTCCCTCAACACCATTGCTCCTACAAAGAGTGATGGGAAGCATTAATGTATTTCTGTTGCCACATCAGCAAGGGAGGTGTGTGCATTCGGCGTCCTAATGCACATGAACAATCTGGGGTTTTTTCTATCAGAAAAGAGGTTCTTTGCTTTAACTGAGCCACATCAGCAGAAACATGACATCACAGAGGAAAGCAGTCTGAAATACCCTTGGCAGGTTGGCAGTTTGACAGTCAGAAAGAAGGAAAATGCCACTATCCAGGAGACAAGCTACCATGGGCACAGGGGAAGCGGTAGGTTGGGGCTCTTTCAGGCCTACTTGGGTACAACCCTCTGGTGACAGATTTGGCTGCCTTCCTGTGGCAGCTTGAAAGGGCAGATTCCCATGGCCAATTGGTTTGAAGCTATTTGACAGGCTTTGACTCGGCTTCCCAACCAAAGTTAAAATGGCATATCCAAATTTATTGGCATTTGAACTGGGAGGGAAATGTTTTTTCTGTTCTGCCAGAGACCTCTTTTATTTAATGTCCTGTAAAGAGGAACAAACTGCATATAATAATGACATCTTGTGGTAAGTGTTGAATTATTGCCCTATGATTTAGTAGAGAACTGGGTGCCAAATTTCATGACATCTTCCTCCCTCGGTGCTGCAGCTCTGCAAGTTCACACTCAGTTTCTGCTGCTGAGAAGCTGGATGCAGAAGACCTCTAGAACCTTTGGCTTATTGTTGACTTTAGAGGAAAAGGATATTTTGCTCATTCGATTATGCAGGTCTGGCTTAACATAAAGGTCAGAAATTTGTATGATAACTAACTAAAGAATGGTTATCCAGGTATTAATACAGAAAATATTAGAGCTTTGATAATTACTGAGTGCAGAGTGGCCCCGGCCCATAGAACGAGCGTGCCTTTGCTCTGCCGTGGCTTCGTATGGGGTGTGAGGGTAAGGGGAGGTAGCCTTTGCCGACAGCGTTTAAAGTCCAACCGCTGCCGAACGCCTGAGCCTGCAAACTGCCTTGGTGAGCACCTGCCATCACCGCATGGCTGGGGCACAGAGATGTGGGGTGTTAAAAAGAGTACATCCCCATGGCCTGACGGTAGCCCTGCTTCGATTGTGCTTATTTCAGCTTTGGTGCTCAGGTCTCTAACTCCTGCCAGTAACTGTGTGGGTACCACAGGACCCCACGACACTCTAAGCTTAGTGCAAGCTGCGTGGCAGTTCATTGCAGTGCCCATATTCATGACATTCTACTGAGTATCCCATTCTGCCTGCCCATAATCGTGTTCTTGCCGATGCACTCTCTGCAGCGCTTGCTCTAGTCAGTTAGAAGCTTTTCAGCACAAAGAGCACACTTTCCTGCCAGTTTGTACCGTCCTCATCAGCACGGAGGGGCTCGGCTTTTATCAGGGAGACTGAATGTTGACTAAATAGTCATAATAAATAAGATAGATTAGCAGGAACAGTTTAGGGATATATTTCTGCAGAGGTGTCTGTTTACCCTCTCATGTGTTTGGTGGGTATCCTTGGGGCTCACCAGGTTGTCAGTGCGGTTCTATAGTGATGCGGCTGATTTCCCAAGCATTTTTTTGGATGAAGGTGGCTTAAGCTACATGCCAAACACCTGCATCTTTTCTTCTGGGCTACAAAGGCTTCATAAACAGGTTTATGGTCTACATGCAAGATTTAGATACAGCTCTGTTTCCCAGCTGTGAGGAGAGGCAGGGAAAGACTGTATCACTTATGAAGAGCTTGGAGTTGATGGTGAAATTGTGGGCATGTAAGAATGCTGCTCATCAGCTGACAGGACAGAACGTGGGGTGACAGACCAGTGCTATTGGTCTCTGCATTTTATATAGTGGGTCATCTCTTCCCCCATTTACTTCTAAATACTTCATAAGTATTTAGCTGTATTCATCTCTTCTTTTTTTTTCTCCATGGGATGATGCCACCTATTGGACATAATTAAAAGAGGCAAAACTGTTCAGAGAAAATAAATATACTGTGGGGTTTTTTTCCAGCAAAGGAGGCCAAATTTTTGACTGTTTCCTGCAGTTCAATAGCTAGACAAAGAGCTTCTATTGGGGCATCCTGAATTATGGTAGCTCATTAGAAAAGAAGAAAGAATAGAGGCTGAAAAAAACACACAGGCAACACTGATTATCTGGCAAAGAAAACGAAGGTCAGAAAAAAAGATACAGGTAAAATTGAACAAGATAGTTTTTATCCATTTTTCCAAAGGGACTATAAACAACAACTTTGGAATTTGGGGTTTGTGGTCTGATTGCTTGTTGGGTTATTATTTTACTGAAGTGTGTTGAGGGTAATCATCTTCAATTGACCTTGAACTTGTGGTGGCAAATTTATTACTATTTAAGATCAAGAGGTCTGGCTAAGAAGTTATCCCTACTAAAAGAACATTCCTTGTGACTAAAAGTTAACAGTCTGTGATTGTTTCCAGCTTCCCACTTCTGAGCTAAGATAACACAGGTTGTGCCACAACTACAGGCTCCACCAAGAGCCACATCTTACTATAGTCGTAATATTAACTCTTTGATTCCTCAGAACTGTGGCAGTCAGCAAGCTACCTATGGAGCCCATGCCTCCAGGGACAGACATCTGTCTTTGTTAACACTGAAATAATTGCTTTTCGTCACCGCTCTCCTTTTTTTTCCTAGACTGGTGTATAGATTGGGTCTCTGCAATCAGTTGGCCAAGAACAAGGGAGCAGAGAGGGAGATGCTGTTCGAACGCTCTCTCACTATGGTCACAACTAATAAAGCTTCTGTCTGACCTGTCCTAAACTGTACTTGTGCTGTTATGCACTGGGAGTCCCCAGGTTCTCTGATAAACTGCTCTTAAAAGTACAAACAAAAGCTTAAAAAGTTCAGTTCAGTAAATAAATGTATCTTGAGGTACTCTGAGAAAGCATTTCAACACTGGCCTTTCAATGCATTCTCCAGCCATTAAATGTTTCCAGGGCTCTGTCAGATTTAGATGGAACCAAAGACGCCTCTACAGAACTACATGGTCACACTGGGGCAGTCTGTAAGGACTACAAACTTCCATATATTGACACTGCAACAACAGATGAAAACAGAAAACCCCACAAGCCTAATTCTGCTCAAGTAGAATTCAACATTCAAGTATTGAACTCGCATTTATTTAATAGCCCAAACCATAATTCATCCCTGATGAGCCATAAATAATAGTCAATTTTTTAACTTCTAAATAATCTCTGACTTGAAAGGATTGCACACAACAGCAAGGGCAACAAGAATTATGTTTTAACAGCACTTCAGTTCACAGATACAGTGAAGGAAGAAAGGAATTTGTTTTTCACAGCATATCTAAAGCATAAAATACAAATTTTCAAAGCTTTGTTAGTGTCCCTTCCATTGGTGAATAAAATATTCAGTAGTTAATATAGTTGAAAGAGAAAAATCCTAATAGGCTCCATAATGCTTACGACTGTCGCATATCCTTACAAAATCATATTTATAACAATTTGAGTATATTCTGACCTGAAACACAGATGCAGTTTCTATGTGTCACTGTATTCCAGGGTCGATACTGGTTTTGCAGTACTGAAGACATAATAACCAACAAAGAACGTATATAAGACTTACAAGTTTGTATTACCATACAGTTTTTTAAAAATATGTATAAATGAGTTTTCAATTAATTTCATCTACAGAGTTACACAGAATTCACAAAAGAGATTATCTAAAATCCCAGTCCTCTCCTGCATGGAAAGAGCAATCAAGTAGTTCAACACAGAGGCATATGAAGTAAATCAGAATATCTTCACAGACTTCAAAGGGGCTGTCGGAAATGATTCCCATCCCTTGATAGCGGTTTATCACTGTTGGTGTTCTTGATGCTTTTTTCTTTCTTCTTCAGATTCTCTTTTATTTTGCTTTTGTTCTTCTTATTCATAATCCCTGGTGGGAAGTGTTTTTTAATTATTTAACTTCCGTAATATGACAGTGAAGTCAAGAAACTGACTGGAACTTTTCTTTTATACTAACTTTGCAAAGCCATGATCATAATGCATCTTCATTTTTTTGTATTTAATTGAGTAAATATGAATCGTGTGCAGATGTGTTGCTCCTGCTCCTGTCATTATTATGTTAACAGTCTCTGAGACCAAGTTGGACTTCATTTCAAAGTTATTTTAAAACTTGGCACTTCTCTATGAAAATCTCTTTCATTTGCAGTGTTTGACATATGGTCTGATTTCCTCCTGATGTTTGAAATACAGTATCCATCTCAGGCCCATCCAGCCTCTTACAAGTTGTTTGGTTTACAATCTTGACCTCAGTCTGCCTCTAACAGGTTTATTAATACAAAATTCTGCCCACCATGAAGGTCTGTTCAGAGTTTTGCTGCCTTGAAGGATCTCTGCCCACATATTTTTATATAACTGCAAAATAATAATAAAAAAGGAGTAATTCGTACAGAAAATAAACCCAATAAAACTTCTGCAATTTATTGCTTGAAATGAGATTGTGATTGAATTTCTAGATAATAAATGTGAATAATTATGCAAGAATAAACACAAAGATAAAGCACAAAATTTCAAAGTACTGCAAATATCAGTTATCTGTAAAAATCATTTCAACCATCCTTGGCAAAAGAGCAGGAAACCAGTAACCTTGGAAAACAAGAAATTATAACGACATGAGTTGTGTTATCACAGGTTATATTAAGCTAATCTTTGTTCTGTCCAAACCTGAAGACTGTCTGAAAGCACTTGTGAATGTCTGTTGTTACCTTTATTTCAACACATTTCTGGAAAGGAACAGAACTTATCTCCCAGATGTGAACTGTTCGGACTGAGCATAAGAAATTCCTCTCTCATAAGCAGACTGTTAATTCATCATCTTCATCAATTTGCAATTTTATGTGAAATGGCTTAAAAAAAAATAAAATCTGCAAAAATGTTAATTTCAGCAATATTTGGCAGTTCATAATTAACTGAAGCTTAAAACTTTAAATAACATTATAGAAAGATGAGGAAAGCCATATTTTCAGCAGTAAGCTGGAATACAGTATAACAGAATATTAATATAGTATGAAAGCAGTTAGTGATGTAAACTGAAAAGCCTTTCTTCTACATCAAAAGATGGCTTGGTCCTACCCATCTGTGAGGATTTAAATATATATAGAAAATATTTAATATTAAATATGCTTTTACCTTGACACATGGGCTAGGGTACCTATTTATTCCATTCCAAGTTTGATCTAATATTGTCTAACAATTTTTAATTCATCTTGAAATAAATGCGGCGATAACTTCATATACTTAAGCTGAGATTGTCAAAGCTTCTACGGGGAAATGACATCCACACCATGAAAGTTTCTGTTAAGGAGAATCTGAATCCTTATTTAGTGTTTAAAGCTGCCCATAACAAATCTGGAAACTTTTCTTCTGCTCCAATTATGATCTGTGGCTCGTGGTGCAAGGCACTCCACTGAAGTACAACACAGACTATCCTGTATCAAATTCATTTTCCTGTTATGCTTGGATAATCTATTCTTTACCATATCGTAATTTTTACTAAAGTGTTTGCACTGGTTTTCAGAAGTTGCAATAGCAATGAACAGAGAATTAAATACAGACATGCAGGAGAAAAGGAGCTTTGTATTTTCTCTGAATGAGGGATTGGTAGCCTTTTTCAAATTTTAGTTTAAAATATTTGTACAAGTTGAAAACCACAGACTTAGAGGCAGTTCAGAAAACCTTCCTGAATTCTGCAAAACATAGGCTGGATATCGCTGCTTGAAACCATTTTCTCAATTTCACTCAGTGAATTTACAAAAACCTTACCAAATATTTAGTGCACACAGAGGTCAGCAGTGTTTTGAGTCCTACCTGCACATCTCACATATTATATTACTAATATTAATAAGCCTCTGTGGCCTCTCTGTTTGGGTAAGCTACGAGTTAGTCAAAGAGAAGATAGCTAAATCCACTACATGACAGCTTTATCGGCTGCTGATAAGAAATCTTCAGCTGACTGCTAGAAAGGGAGTGGTATTCTAGGAACAGATCACTGTGTACTTGCACCGTATTTTATATTCCTGCCTCATGCATCTGCTCACAGCTTCTGTTAGAGACAGAATGACGAGTGAAAATAGGCTTTTGGCCAATAGAGATATCCTCAACATTCTTACAGATGATGTTCTTAGAGCTACCTTTGGAGCTCCCCTCCCATGACCTCTTTCATTAATTTAATCCTCAAAAATCTACAGAAATGGAAACGAAGTTTCCAGCAACGATTATAATCCTCTTGTTGAGATGGCTGGATATGTGGAGCTAGCCCTTCCTCCTGTATTTGTAGAGACTGCGTTACCAAAGTAATCTCTGTTAGGTCATCATCTGGTTAGAAACATCTGGGCTGCCTTCTGTATTGCTTGATCACCATGGGAACGATGGACAACTTCAGACATGAAGACACAGACAGAGAATATTGAAAAGCATTGAGTCCACTTGACTCAGCAATCCTGTCAATCTTGGCAGTCTCCCCAGGCTCCAGTGATTCTCGACAGGGTCTACTCACACTAAACCAAACTCCCATACTGTGACACTAGTCCCTACATAATAGTCATCCCACAGCCTGGCCCTGCCGACTAGGGTTGGCCAGTAAGCAAGAATTTTGGTTTGCTGAGACTTTGGAAGGAAATACAGCTCTTTAAATATGCCAATTAAAAAAAAAAAAAAAAAAAAAAAAAAGCAGAGAGGGACCACGACCTAGTATGGCCAAATCCATGGTGCACCCACATCCTGAATCCTGCTTGTAGGTCTGGTTATGACACCTCAGAAAGGATATGGCAGAACTAGGAAAGATACACCCCAGGAAAACAAGGCCTGTCACAAGAATCAAACAACCTCCCACACCCCAGATAGTAAATATATATGGACTGGGACTAGGAAGTATTTTTTTACAGTACTCAAATTAAGGATATTATGGTGTTATGGAAGCCAAAAGACAGCTGAATTTAAAAATTGATGAGAAAAATGAATGGAGGACAGATACATCTGTGGCTATTAAACAGTGATACAAGTACAACCTATGGCAATAGGTATCTGTTAAACCACCAACTGCCAACGGCTGAGACACCACGGAAAAAACACTTCAATATTTCATCTCTTTCACACAGTGTTTTCCTTGGCCACTGTCAGTTATAGAGCATTCTGTGAACCGGATCCAGTACGGCCATTCTCACGTTCTTGATTCAACTCTTCCTTTGCGTAACGTAAGACTATACAAAAAGTCTCCCTCAGCCTTTACAAGGATGGATTATATATTCATTACAGCATGGAGAGGTGCTAACAAAACTGTATCCTTTAAGTATGTATTAGGATTACTGAGATCCCTTGGGTAATGCCATACTTTGCACTGGTTAGTACAAGATACTCTGTCATATCCTAGAATTCCCAATGCATAAACAGAATTCTCAAAGATTTGTGTAATTTCTGATATAATTTTTAACTGGAACAAGTTTTAAATTTTCCTTTCTCTTATTAAAATAAATATTTTATGAAGAATTAAAAGTAAGAAAAACTTTGTACACCGTTTTTATGCACATTGCACAACTTTGGGTGTAATGTGAATACCAATAAAGGCAGCCAAAGTCTGAGGCTGAGCAGAAATACACCTTACTACCTCTCGAAGGTATTAAGCTATATACTGAAGACATGTTACTTCTCAAGGAATCTTAGGAGATGGTATAATTTTTTCTTTTTGTTATTCAGCAGCACAGATGCCCAGACGAGCAAACTAGTGCAATACTGTACACGTTTCCCACTGAAACCTATCTCCAGCAAATTCACAACATCATTTTCTGCTGACATCAATCTAACTATGGTACTTGACATTGAAAAAGTGTCTTCCTTTTCTTTTGCAGCTGTAAAAGTGTCTTGAATATGTTATGGCTATTTACAGACAATACGCTTCCTAATGATTAAACTTACAAATTTAAAAATGGGTTTTCTTACCTCTCCACTAGCTTTACCAATGGGAGAGTTGAGAATGAAGTCAGGAGGAGCAAAGACATCGACCAGGGCAACTGCATCATCTTTCAACTGTTTAAAACAAAAAGAAATAGATTTGGCAACTTCTGTAGTTGTCTGTGGCTACCTGTGAACTAAAGAGCAGCACATTTTCATAAAATATCAGCTATCGGTACCTTAAGAGACATCCACAATAACAAGTCTAGATTTATAGTGCTTTTTTTCCTCCCAGGGTAATTTCCAAAAAGAGACTGTATTTTAAATGTTTTTTTCTCTTTTGTGTAGGGGTTTTAAAATACATTTTAACCAAGATGGTACAAACATAAAAACATGTATTTTTGAATTTTAAAACCATAACTTCCAGATTCTTCATTGAAATTTTACTTACCTGTGAATGATCCAGTTTGAAAAGCATTTGTGTTGAAAATAAAAAATGCTAACACCATAATGAAATAAATAGAACTGGATTGTAATATTTCACTGGCTTTCCAACAAAGACTGCAAGGTCACAATTCACAGATTGTTATTTTGCAAGATGTATTGTTTTTTCTTTTTTTGGTAAATAATCTAGGACTAGATTCAGGGTCAATCAGTTACTAAACTTTACAGAAAGTTATTCAGAAACTATTAACGTAATATCCTGCTCATTTACCCCTTGAAGTATAGAATAACTGATACATCTCTTTTTTAGTTTCTGTATACTAAATCATTATTTAATCACAACACTATGGAAGGCTTACCCTATAGCAGAGCTCCAGAATAGCATTCTGAATAAATCTACCAGCTTGTTCACCTGAAGCATAGCCACCTGCAAATACATTCACAAAGAAGCTTATGCCAGTTAAAATTACACTGATATAACCCTTTTACGTAAG
This sequence comes from Rhynochetos jubatus, assembly GCA_027574665.1. NCBI lineage: Eukaryota > Metazoa > Chordata > Aves > Eurypygiformes > Rhynochetidae > Rhynochetos > Rhynochetos jubatus. Next base: position 52,738,188 of record CM050651.1, on the reverse strand, counting down.
TTTATCAGTTCAGTATTCAAGAGACTACATAGATGTTCCTGTGTAACTGGACTGTCATTCATTCATGAGTTGACTGCAAAACTGTCAATCCAAGACATCTGTAGCCTTCTGCATTAACTACAGCATCTGGCTGCCTACACCCCATCCTCTCCCACAAGCACTGGACCACATCAAAACTTGTGAGTCCTCCATCTTCTCTACAAGACAGTCTTTTGGATTAATGGTAGCTCCAGATTCCTGCTCCTCAAATTTTTATTCGGAATGGTTGTTTTACATTACACAGGCAATAAGAAAATGCTCTAATCTAAATCCTAATTAGGATTCCCTCCCCTTGCCAAGATACGACATGGGAAAACCAATTCTTAATCTTTAAATTAGAATTTTCATAAAGTGACATGCACAGTATATGCAGGGAGCTGACCTCACCTTGGTAGAGCACAGCCAGGTGTCTACTTAAAGACCAGAGTCCATACAGAGCACTGAGATTCTTAAGCACTGTCTGCAGCGTAGATGGTATGTTGGGATCATGAGTGTAGTCGTGGTATCTCTGTAAGACTGTTTGTTCCATAAAAGCAATGGCTAATGACCGGCAGTAGTATACCTTAGGAAAGAGAAAAGAAGGGCACTGAGTAACAAAATACAAGGAACCAATCCTCAGCTGTTGCAAAATGGCATTGCTCTGGTTAAATTAGTGGAGATTTGTTGATTTAGATCTGCTTGAGATTAGAGTTTGAGATTAGACAGTTTGAGATTAAAGAAAGTCTAAGAAGAAAGTCTAGGAGAAAACTCTTTCTACAATGTCTTTGCAAAGGTTAGTCATAAAATGACTCCTCAAATGACTCTTAGAAAATTAGATCCTAATTGTCCATCGTGTTCCAGTTTGGGTAGTCTCTTGCAACAAGCCAAAGGGAGGGCAGATTGTATACCTATTACCAGTTTGGCAGCTGCACCCAGACCGTATGGGATGAAGTAGCTCCATCAGAGAGAAGACCATTCAAAATCATGTTTGCTGACTTTAGGATCATTAATTAACCCATATAACTCTAAGAAGATAAAGGTAGGTTAACATTTATTTAATACTATGCAGAATTTTATAAAGAGGATAAAATCTTCAAAGTGGTTCAGTCAGCTACTGAAAACTTATTACAGTCCATTCAAATAATAAATAAAATATCTGATCATGTGAGCATGAGTGGATTCTGTTTATGGATTGCAACAGACTACAGTATCTTTTGAAAGAACTATCCAACCAATTCCTGCCAACTATCTGACCAGAAAGGCAATTCACCACTTACTCTTACTAGAGGCACCTTAAGTGACTGTACTCACCTAGGGACACTTGTCTACTTTTATATACTTCACCCTTGCTGTATCATGGCATATGTCTTACCATGAAACAGACTGCTGACTGCAAACAGAACCATTGGTAAACAGAATGGGAACATGAAACCACTGCTGCTGCGGCTGATTTGTTGCATTACTGTAAATCGGAGTTTGTTTTTAGCTCATTTGTTCAGGTTTGGGGTTTGGTTTTGGTTTGGGTTTTTTTTTTTTTTTTTCATTTAGAATTAATTGATTAGTTTTTCTTTTTTCTTTTAAGTACTTGCATCGTCTTTGCATTTAAATCCACTGTGGCATCTAAAAAAGGCATATTCCAGAGACTGCTGTCTCTTTTGATAGCTGTTCAGTGGCACACTTACATCCAAGCTCAGATAAAAGTATGAACTGCAAAGTACACATCTATTCTCTGCAGGTTTAGGGAGGACTTCCTCCTTATTAGATGGACTTTCTTAGATATGAATGTGGATTCCCTAGTCAGAATGAAATAAATCTTAACATCGCAAATGAAGCATTAAGAATTCCCTATTCTTCTCCCCTGTAATTCTATTTCCTTCTTTAATTCTGCTTGCACTTCTGTATTGTTTCTATCGAGCTCTCTCCAAAGAAAAATAACCTAGGGATAGGCTAGGAATCTCTTCCAGATCTCCCATAGGAAGAACAAATATTATATATTACTCAGCGACTAGGCTGACAGAAAAGTGCTTCTTCATGCCCAGAAATTTTAAAATCAAATATGTACATGTCTTTAAAGCACAGCTTGTAAATAATTTTCAGATGTTTTTGAGGCATCCCATTTAACATCAAAAATCCTGCTGTCCTGAGGATGAACTGAGAAAAGGAAACATAATGACCTAAGGTATATCAACACTTTCTCAAAAGTACTTGTGTGCCTAAGTATCTTTAAATTTTAGCATGCCTGAGAATAAAAGAGAAACAAGGTGAGTAACCTTCATACTGCTGAACAAACCATCCTCTCCAATACACTGGCCCTGGCACCAGCCTCTGAAGAGCTGGCCAACGGACAGGCAATCAGACTTGAACTTCTGGCCATCCTCATTCTGAATTTGACTGTGAAAAGTTTCTCTAATCGGCTGATTCAGGGTAAAAAAAGGAAAGGTTTCCTCCACTCTACCAGTGGTTTTACACAGACCATCCCCTGTGGAAGCTAGGCTGGCTTTTTTCTAGGTGCAGAGTTGAATATTCCTTCCTGCTGTTTTCTAATGAGCTTTGCAGATAAGGTGAATGACACTGGCCATCTTCAAGGAAAAGATCTCTCTCCTCAGTGACAAATGACAAGTGTTCTTTTCTTGGATGTGAGCCAGTTTTTCTCCTGGAGGTAATGGAAGAATCTGGGGAGCTTGGGGATATACACTGAAATTTGGAGTTAAGCCAGTCCTAGCTGTTAAAACTCACTGGTGAGCAAGTGGATCTGCTATATGTAGACTGTCAGTGTTTCCTTTTCAGCTTCCAATGCAGTCAGTCTGGTATCTTTCATGAGTACCTTGCACTATAGAAATTAGAGATGGAAAAGACCTATTAGGTCATCTAGTTTACCTACCTGCCAGAGCAAGATTCTTTCCTACAGTATGTATTTGGCCACAAGAGCAGGCGCAGATGTAATATTCAGATGCTGCAGTACATTTAATAGCAGTAGATTTAGTCTTCAGAAGTTGTGATATCAAAATTACAGACATCACCCAGCACATGCCTGCAACTTTTCTGAAGGGAAATATATCTTGGAAGACTTCTGATGATGATAACTGTCCTCCTGCTATCATTTTCAATACAATGCACATGGACAGGTATTACATTTTATTAGTTATATGAGTAGCTGCTTTATGCTTAAGGAAATTGTACGTCATGACACAAGAAGAAAAGACTAAAAGGATCTGACAAACCTAAGCGAAATTAAGTAAGTAAAATAAGAAAGCTGAATAAGTATTACCTGACAGTTGTTTTTTGCCTCAAAATCACCTCGCCCAGACTGCTTCTCCTTGCTCAGCTTTAGGTCACTTTCTCGGAGCAGGTAGCAAACCAGCCATTTATATGCTGCTAAAGGAACTGAAAAAGAGAAAACCCAAATTCTTAACATTCACATTTATAATGCAAGAAGTCACATGCAGTCTCAGTTTTTGTTACCCAACACAGAAAGTTGAAGTGTTAATCAATCCATTAATGTGACGCTTTGCCCATTACTGTAGATGCAGAAAATCACAGCTGGGTACGATAGTCAGATTGTATCTGTACAGTGAAGGGATACCGTGCCTGGCCATACACTAGTTCAAACTGACCCCAAGCTAACAGACAATGTATATCCACAGCTCAGTTTAGACCCAAATACTTTCTGACCCAATCAAATTTTTTAGCTTGTTATTTTCTTTCCATATTAAGACTCAGGTCTACAAGGTACTCAGTCTGTCCTGAGAATACAAGAGGAGAAGACATTTCATGGACCCACCCCTTTGCAATTGTGCAATGATGCTGCGTACTGTCAAGCACGTGACTTCTGAGGCTGCAAGGGTGGCTGAATGTACTCATGTTTGAATTAACTGCTTTCTACATAAGCGTGTTGTATTTTTAGAGCAGCCCGGAACTATTAAGGAAAAAAGTATGCCAGCATAAAGTGCCTGTATGAATCCTGCTTGCTTGTTGCTTAACTTAAGATTTAATGTAGAATATTATTTAGGCAATTGTGAGTGTTCACACACTGCCTAAATTTGGGCACCTAAATGAAGTTTCTAACAGAATGCAATAAACAGAGTCAGATATTTTTAAAACTAAAGTCTGGTTCAGTAGGTATTACAAGAGAGGAGAGAACGTATGCTTAGGTATCAGTTTGTGCTGTGGTGGATGTCACAAGTTGGAGGCATACAACAAAGAAGAAAGCAAGCTGCTGGTTTGAACTACTCTTTTTCTTATAAGCCTTTGTATTTTGAAGTTATTCGGATTTTACCCTATAGCTATTATGATACTATCTCACTTGGTGCTGTGCACCACTATCTGAAGTTCAGCTTTTTTGCAATTATTTGAGCACTGAAGTGGTTACTGAATTCCAGGAATCAACTCAATTGTCCCTTATATATTAGGAGTGGAGTTTCTCCCCCCAGCCTGTTCTTAGTTTCACAGATTCACTTTTGCTCAGTGCTCAGTCACTATCTGATTATCTGCTCATTTCTTTGTCAATTTTGGCTCCAAGAGCCAATCTGGAGACACAGTCACGCAAAGGTGGGAATGGTATGTAATGTCATACTTGCTTTTGATTACAGCCAGGAAAACTGCAGGGAATTTTCTTTCACTGTTACTCATTTTTCTCCATGTAACCAAAAGCAATGGTAAAAAGTGAAGGTACTTAAAATTGTCTTTTCAACATATTTATAAATCACTTGCATGGTTTTCTAAAATAAGATCTTTCAGTGATACAAGGGTGATGGCAGTTAATGCCCCTCACAATAGTTTCACTTGAAAACAACAATTAAGTGGCAAAAAACTCTAGATGTTATTTTAGAGGAACAAAAATATCTGATGCTGACCTCCATTCCAGACTTGAGGCTGGGAGTGGTAGGACATATCTTGAAATGAAAACTGTTTCCTTAGTAAATTGAAACGCAAACAGAACAAAGAGAGTCAGCAAATAGGAATATGACAAAATCTAATAAATAGAAGAGGTTGAATCTTGAATCTCTGGAAAGAAGTTTACGATTTCAGAATCAGTTTAACAACAGCAGACGGTTACCTGAGGAGTCCATACAATCTTCGACACTATTGGCTGTAAATTTCCAGCCTATGATATGATGGTAGTCTTGCAAGAAATTTATTGTTCCAAAAGGGGATTCAAAAAGAGCTTTATCTGAAATACCAAAGAAAATAAAAATGATCTATGAGACAAGAAATCAGACTCTTTGGAACTAAAAGCCTATTACAAAGCCATGCATGTACACTTGATAGGCCAAATGCAATTAGGCCATAATGTTTATTTTATTATGGCCTAGTCCAGCCAAATGAGAACTGGTGGACAAGTGCTGAAAACCCTGACATCACTGCCTACAAGCCCCCTAAGATTCAACTCCTATTGCTGAGTTTTCCAGTTCCAGTGGCGAAACTCACTGCTAGGAAGTTGAAACAAAATCTAGAGAGCTACAAATCGTGCTGATGGACCCTGCTACTAAGTTAGGTAATAGTAACTGTTTTAAGTCCAATGAGCAGAGGGTAATCAGACTTACCATGACTTTAGAAGTAGTTCCACTAAAATAAACTGCCCTTCTCAGGAAGTAAGATACTACTTAACCTGATAAGGGATGGCAGAACATCTGCAAGACTTAGGTGAAAGAATATCTCTTGCAGCAAATATCTGTGTATTGTGAATGTATCATATGATGTCTGTAGCACATTATTTATGCTCTACAAAATGATTAAATGTCTGTCAATTGCTTTCAGTATGAAATTACCTCCTAATTTCATTATCTACACACTGCTGGGTCCAGCATAAGATCCCACAATGAAAACCTACTTCTTATGCAATTCATCCAGCTCATTAAGTAGTTGCTGGTTTGTTGAAGCAGGACGTTGTTATCTCCCTCATATGTGCAGTTTGGATCGTTGTCATTTCGGATTTCACCCAGACGATTCACTTAAGAAGAACGAGTGCACAATTTAATACATTGCAGTGTATTAACGGAAGCTAAGAGAGAAGAGATAATTATTTTTGGACAAGATGCAAGAGAGTTGTTTGTGCCTGGAGTCTGTAACTTACTGGCAAGGTAACCATGTCCTCCACAAGCTTCTCGACACTCCTGGACTGCCTGCTGAGCAGTCCAAGAAGACAGTGGTTTGCTGGCAGCAGATAAGGCGTGAATCTCACGTCCCAAATCAGCCTTTGTGAAAAACAAGTTAAATGTGAGTAATAACTTTTAAACAAAGTAAGTTTGTGACCAGTTAAAGCCATAGCTATGCTTTATAATAAAAGAAGAGTAACTGGCAATACAGAAATAAAATTTTCTGAGATCTGTGTAAGGGCAGAGTGTATTTTTCTTCTCCCACCAAAACAACCCCCTGCCACAACTGAAAAACCTGCAGCATTTTCTTACACAGGATAGCAATAATTTGTGCCAGGTAATGGACATATGGGTACATCTCAGCTCAGCTGTGCCAAGTGGTATGGTATTGTATGGGATAGTTCACCTTTCCTCCCAAAGATGGTGGTTGAAGGCGGCATGTCCAGAGAAACCTTCTGTCCCCTCCGTGGCATAAGCAATCCCTCTCCTCAGTCAGCAAGGGGATATTGATATTTACTGCCTTACATGGTTTTCACTGATCTTTCAAGCATCAATTTTGCTAAGAGTAGGAAAACTCTTCTACTCCTAATTTATACAACCTCAATTTCCAGAGGATCACAGTAGTCGGCATTTACGCTAACTCTGTGGGCCTTCCTTTGAAAATGTGTTTGGAATTCCAGTTTCTGGAGATAGTGGGTTGATACAATCAAAGTTTGTTTAACAGCAACTACCTGGTTGGGTTTTTTTTTGGTTTTGTTTGGTTGTTTTTTAAAGATCTCCTGTAGAACAAAAGAAATTCATAAGGATTACACTCTTAACATTGTCATCAATCAGGTTTTCCTCTATCACAGTATCTTTTCTGAAAACCATTGTTTTGCCTAAGGTTAGTGCAGACCTCCAGAGATCAAGTATTAGATTAAAAAAATCGAACAGATTCTTCTGTGGTTTGCACAAAGAGGAGAAATTAGAACACCCAACCATTAGCACACAAATCTTTCATGACCTTCATTTTAGCTGAAAAATGTCTGAGGGTTTAAGTAAGATCTGACCAACACACAGCCAGTGTGTAGGCCCTAAAAATTAATGTTGTCATTTTTTAAAAAAATAAATAAAACTGATATGCTATAAAAAAACCATACTGCAGTTATTTTGGTTGAGAATCAGTCCTTGCACAGAGACAGATAGACCAAACATTTTCCTGTCTAAAGGGTGACTTCCAATGCTCTAACTGCAGAGGAGAAATTCAGCATTAAGACTCAAAAGTCTTAACTTTCTTCCCCCAAAACTATTTATCCTAATGCATGAATATGAATTGCAAACTCAAGCCAGATTCAGAAAGTCTGTGCAGGAATTAAGAACAGTATCATTTTGGAAAGTCTTTGATATACGGTCCCCACTGTATCATATACAAGAGTTAAAAGCTGAATTTACATTATCATCATATATTTATGATAAACAATTTTTCAAGGGAACATAACCTTAAATCCCATAGAAATCAATAAAACGTTAACCACTCCATCACAAGTAATTCGGATGCTTTTCTAAATGTAACTTTAACCACTATTCTGTATGCCCCATATTTCTGAGATATCGCTCTAGCATTCTTGATTTTAGGATGGCTTCTTACCTAAGAATAACTGTTTAAATATCTCACCTGCCTCTGACTCCTTTGCTTTGTCAATAAGCCTGCATAAAATTCTACGAAGTTCTCAAACAGGGATTTGGAGAAATAATCTAAGGCATATGCAGCTGCCAGATAAGGAAGAAGACGCCATTGCTAGAATAAAAATTAAATAGGTTTGACTGCAAATCGATGTGAATTTTTTTATAGTTATATATATACGTAACTACCTTATAATATTGAACCAACCCATTCATTTTTACTTTGTTCAAATTAGAAAACTGTTATATAAAGAATAAAACTTCACCATTCATAATCATAATTAAGTGTAGCTACTCTATACACAAGTTACAGTTACGTTATTCTAGTTCATGCATTTTATGAATTTGTGATAAACATGCTGTTAAACCAGTGCAAAAGTTCACTGACGCTCTGGGGACCAATGACACATTTTTGCCCTGTGTTTATACAATGCCTGGCATGCCAGGGCCAGTCATGATTTATGCGTTTCTTCAGTACCAACACGTGAAACTGTTGTTGGTACAGTTATAACTGTTTCACTTGCTTGTCCACTGATGAATGTACTCTAGCGCTGGTTGCATTCTGCAAAAAGCCCCAGGGCTGGGAAGCAGAGAAAAAAGCATCTTTGCTGCTCTATGCAACTAGGAGCCCATGGTGGAAATGAGAAACTGCTTGAAAAAGCTTCTGTGGTGGAGCAAGAAGGGAATGAGAGGTTCAGCAAGAGCCCAAAGAACAAGCCAAAACTGAGCAGAATTGAGAGACTCGAAGAATAGTGGGAAGCAGACCCCAGCTTTTGCAGAAGAGGTGGAAAGAAGGCAGCTTTTTGACAGTTTGTAGAAACCCGTTAAATCTTTCAAAGTTGCAAGACTAAGTTCAAACCTGTAAAAAAGCGACTTTGCAAGGACAAAGTGGGCAGGTTTGTTCCCAGCACTTCTTAGGTATTAGCTTTTCTCATTCGGCAGACCCAAGTTTTCACTATTTCCCAGTTACCCTACATACTATTCTATTTTTTTCAGAAGAAAAGGTATTTTTCACCTGCATAATCTGCTGAAAAGCTTTGGTTATATTCCTCTCAAAATTAGTGCCTGCTTGAGACTTCAACACGATGAATGTCATTGATTTCTATACTTTTAAAGTGTAAAGGCTAAAAAATGAGAAGATTAGCAAAGAAGCAAAAGAGGCACGGACATTTTTAAACAAATACTATTTTCTCCATCTGCGGTACTTTAACATGTGCACAGAAGCCAGTCTTTCTCTGAAAATGTCACTATTTTTTAAAGAAAAATGTTTTTAGGTACTTCAGAGAAATGTGAGTATTTGGGGTTTTGCTATCCCAAGAACTTATGTCAAAAGCTTGATCATGCCAGGAGGTCTTGAGTTGGAATGAACCCCCACAGCTGCACTGGAATGCCACTTCAGATGACATAGATAACTTTCATTTCAATACCTTCAGTGTTGCTACTTTGATCTGCAGTAGCTTTGATCTGAATTTCATGGATTTACCTGTGTTTGGTATTCAAGGACAGGAATTTCTTCTTCATCAGGTGGTCCAAACTGACGGCGAGCTGCTGAGAAGCGAATGGCTATCGATAAGGCAAGCTTTAAATTGGTCGTGGAAACTGCCGTGATCAGAATTCTGCCAGTGGACAAGGATCCCAGAGCTGCACTAAAACGCTCTTTAACATCCTGAATGAATAAAAGGCACAGACTGAATGGTGAGGTTAACGTTTAATTTACAGCCCCCATAAAGAGACAACTCTGGTAGTATGATCAGAATCCCGGAGGATTTGCCAATTTTGTTTCTTGACACATTCAGGTAAGGCACTCAGGCTAGACTCAAAGTAGTTCCTCTAAGCTACTTGGGGATCAGTGGGTAGCGCAAAGAGCAAGAAGTCAGTAAAACCAGTAAGGTGAGTTGAGACATCTCTGAAAGGCAATTAAAAAACCAGCATTCTGAGTAGCTTGTGTAAAATCATCAACAGCCTTATTTAAGTCAAGCTGTCTAGTACTTCTCAAGACGAGAGACCCATGCTCCCATCTCTCAACCTACTTGTAGCTTTGTATATTTAATGAACTTTACTAATGAAACAAAACCTTGATTGACTCATTGATTCATACCTTGATAGAACTTGAGTAGTTCCCCTCAGCTGTGACATCTCCAGCTATATTCAGTATGTTTTCTTTAGGTATCCTGACATTGTGGAACATGGCAAATCTGTTTAAACAAATACACAATACACAATGTCAAATCTGTCTTGACATAGGCTGAGGTGTCTACATGACAGAGAAAAGGTCACAACAAAGACATGATTGCACAATGATCTCAGGTATATCAGTGAACGGAGAACAGTGCCCATCAAAGCAGGTGGGTAGTTTTAGGAGACTGTGCTTGGAAGAATAAAGGCTTTCAGACTCAGGGCTGCAGAGAAAATTCAAGATGGGAAGTTGTTATAACTCTTCAGTTTGTTTTATTAAAGAAAAAGATTATGCTTACAAAACCAAAGTAAACACTTCATTGACCCTAGGAGACCACTTTAGCAGCTTCATAAGTAAAGAAATAAACAAGTAATGGAAGGATGAGCAAGGTATTCTGTTTGACAAGAGAGAGAAGTAAAGCTACTTAGAGACCTTATACAGAGGCAGTTTAACAGACACTTTCACCAACAGCCCAGAAGCCTGAACTGAATTCTCAGTCTGCATGAGTTTAGGTCAATTACTTAGCTTGGTATCTCAGCTATCAAAAAGTTTGGGAAGAAGAACATCCTTCTCTGCATAGAACCTGACTGGGCCATACTGACTCCTCATAATTCCCAGCTGCAAACAATTCTGCTGAACCATGAGCTTTAGTGAAGTGTTGTTCAGTCCAGTCTGGAGACTGCTATATATTTTTATGAGTCTAAAATATAGATCTGTGAGGATCGTTCATGTTACTGCAATACAAATGAGAACACAGCTGAAATAGTGCCCTGAGAAGGAACCGAATAGAGAATTTTCCTTTGTTTAAACTCAAACTAGGATTTCTGTTTCTTGGAATGTGGCATCTTAAACAGGAAAAGCAAGATAACCTTTTATAAATTGTGGCACCCTAGCAGCAATAAAAAAGGAAGTTAGAAAAGGCAGAATGACCTAACTATTCATATTCTTCAGGAAGAAAGTGTATGAGCAGTTTCACCCAAACGGGCAATACAGCTTGGCACAACAGCAGCAGTATCAGCTCTACTCATGAATATCTCAGTATCTAATAGCACTTGAAAAGCTGTATTTGTAATCAAAGAAAATTCCTTCTTCCTGCCAATACAGGCTGATCTATTTAATAAGGCTCACGAGAGCCAGGTCTTTCACATTAATAAATTACATAAGGGTTGCATTGCTGCGCGTACTTCAAAATTACGAGTTGTTTCCAAGGAAACATATCTGCATACTGAATTTATTCAGCCGTAGAGATACACAGTATTTTCAGGCTTAGCCACAGAGAGAAGCATGCCATCCTAACCAAGAACCAGCTGCTTACTGGCTTTAACCATGTTAAAAAGTGCTTTATTCAGTGCTAGCTTCAGTGAGACAACACTACTTTGTAATAGAAACACATTCATAATTTCCAAAAATCTGATTTCCATCTTTGCTAATATTTTTTTCATATCACTGAAAACAAAAAATCTCATTCAAAATAGATCTTTTGGTTAAACTCACATTCTCTGTTCCTTATATCCCAAATAAAAATCCATCACAACTGAAAGTGTATAGGAACTTCAATCTTTTTAAGCAATAGCATGCATATTAGACAAAACCTGAGCTTTTAAATTATTATTACTTATTGCTTTAATTAGAGGAAAGTATGTGTGGCAAGATTTAGGTCCCTAGTTTAGCACTGTTTTCCCAGTTACTGTACATCCACAGAACTACACAAAGGAGCCTCAAATGTGTTCAGACAAATGACAAGGAAGACACTAATTACTGAAGAATACTTTCTTGATATGATACCTGCTGGTCATAGCACGTCGGCAGCTAAGCATTGGCATTTTTTTATGAGCCATTAGAGCAAATGAGAATTTTAAGGAGGAATCCGAGTGACGAAAGTAAGGGAGCTTCATCGATGTTTATAAAGGATCCCTCCCAAGTAGGAAAAGGTGCATGGAAGTAATGAAATACTATATTGAAAAGCTATGGAAGAGTTGATAAAAACTGGAATCATAAGCCAGACCAAAGGCAGAGTTGACCTAACAGAGAGACGATACAATCTTTGGAGCATGGATTAGGAAGACATTTCAAAGGGCTCCAGCTCTTGCACCTTCTCTTTGCAAACATGTATTCTGAACATGTTTAGTCCTGTGTGTGATGAACAGTGGACTCGTGGTAGTAATGAAAATGAACAACATGTTAAATTGTCCTTTCGTGTTTTACACTGTAGTGATTAGTTCAATTCATTCAGCAAAGCTGTGCAGCTGAATAAAATTATTTATACTGATACGTGCTTGAAACTCTAGAATAGTTAAAAAGCAAATTCAAACCTACTAATATATAAATCTATACACTATAACCCACTTTTAGGAAATTCAAGCCTACTAATATTTAACATGTGGGAGATGTGTGCCAAATAAAAGAGCTCCCAAAATGACCTAAACAGTTTTACTCACTTTCACCTGTTGTGATACAACCCCAAATAGTTAAATCTAGAGGAAGTTTTTTGCTGGAAGGCCCAAAAAATCTGTAGAAAGTTTTATTATAATCTGTCTGACATGAATATAATGCAGCTAATTCTGCATCACATAAAAGACTACCTAGACTTATTTTGTTTAAAACCCACAGGTATATCCTTCTTATTTCTTTTTCAGAGCTAGTGAACCAGAATACTGAATTTCCAACCATTATATAACACTCTTAAAATCAAAATTAGTTCAAATAAGCTCTTTTGAAAGTTTATATTTTTCCTTGATATTGTCCATTAAAGATATATTATTTGCTTGTTTTTCTGTATGCTGCTATCAAAATAAACACATATGTGATGGCAAAAACTTTAAAAAGCAAAAGAGGGAGACAGAACTAGCAATTGAAAATTGCCAAAACATTACCATGCCTAAAGAAATAAGATATATTGCCTATAAGCACCACTGTCGAAAATAAAAGCAGAACCTTACAGGACTTGGGAGTTACATGACCTTGTGAGATCATTGCCAACTGCTGCTGTGCTCCTTCTCCAAGAACTTTGAAACCGTAAGACATACTGGCCAATTTGAACTTGATATCGGAACATATTAAAAATAAATAGTAAGATTTAATGAAGTCAACGATCACATTTCTAATGGTTATTAACCTAGAAAGTATTGTGAATAGACATGGACCACATCTGTCAACGCATTTAGGGAAAAAAAAGCTCCTTACAGAGTTGGAGAAATACCTTACAAGAATGGAACTGTATACACAGTCATGGGGATATCATGTACCAGCAAGTTTGGAAAATGGCTAAATTTCACATGGTGATGACAAGACCATAGGTTTGCAAGCTACCCTACTTAGGGCCTCTTCTGCATAGCAAACAGTGGGACTGAGATTAAGACCTCTCAGCAAGAAAGATAGCTGTCCCTTTAAATATATATCATAGGGCTCTATAGCAGTGGGCAATTTTGCATCATCCAGCCTGTAAAAAACAACTGTATCACACAGATTTCTACCTGGATTTGTTGAGCAGTGTAAAGCGCTATTCCAATAATAAGAATTCTTGTTCAGGTTCTCTGGACAGTAGTTTAGGGAACATTTCAAGCAAAGTTAACCCTACTGACTTTAAATCATGCAACAGTAATTCATCTGGTGTGCAGTAATGCTGATAAAAAAAGAGCAGCTGGAAAAGCTAAGAGGTTCTTTTGCCAGTACCAAATTAATAAGCTGTTAGCTATAATACAAATAGCTCAAACATGCTTTGTTGAATTTCAAGACTCACTAAAATGCCTTTCCTGCCAGCTTTTGTTATTGACTACCTTAGAGATGGTGCAGTGACAGTTCCTTCAGCCCTTCCAGCCAGAAACGGAAAGCAGGTGAATGGTATTGGAAGGCTGTGAGTCAAGTGATCTCATGACTGTTTATGGGATACAGTAAACGTTGGGAAGAATAACACTTCAGAGGTTTGGTGAAAAACTTGCAATAGGAAAGAAAACAGCCACATAATCCAGACTGAAACTCACAGAAAGGTTAGTTGAAAAGAGTTACAGAGAAGCTGGGGAAAACTGCAAGGCAATATTTTAGCTCTGGTTTCTACAATCATGGCTCTAATCTAAGAATGTGGCTCAAATCTAATAATGTATCTCTAACAGCAATGCTCAAGAGCAACGATAAAACAACATAGCACTTTACAGGCTCCCTAATCCTACCTTAATGGACTTCATGGACAGAGAAAGACCCACTCACCCTCAAGTTCTTACAGTTCAAGTACCAGTTTTGCAAGGAGTTCTGGAGGTGCAGACTCCTGCAACAGTTGAGAGCAGACAGACCTCTGCTAAGGGAGGAAAAAGGTTGTTTGAAGTTTACTGAGATGATGCGGGGCTGTATTTCTGTGGGTGATAAAACAAATGCGTGACCAGATTTGAATCTGCCTTTCTCCACTAGCACCATCAAATGCCTATCAGTGTGAACTGGCTATGGCTACACAGTTTTGAGGTACTTGTGAGTGACAAAAGTGAGGGGATAAGGCAGCACTCTTCAGCAATGTGACTACATCTTAGCTATGCACACAGCACCATGTGTACCCGTATAGTGTCTCATCATGATTGTAGAACCTAAGTAGAGAGAGTGAAACAGGGAAATGTCAACGATGCCACTGCAAAAATCACTGTTTTGACTTAAATTGCAAATACGCAAGATGTGTCTGGCAAAATACTTGGTTTAACTGTGAAAATGGCACTGTTCACAAGGATTGAAGAATTGATGGTACTGTTTTCAGATAATGTAAGTACAGGTACAGGTAATTTTATAATTTATTTTTATTTCATAGCAGCTTCATTGCTATTGCAATTGCTTGTGACTCTGGTCAGAGACTGCAAGACAATAAAGACATTAAACAAGCATAAGCTTGTTTAATTGAGAAGCAGAAGTGATTTCTACTCTTGCTTTCTTATTCACAACCCTGTACTGTCCCTTTCCCTGTACTGGAAGAGAATCTTCTGTGACCTTGCAGTGAACCAGATCTGACAAACGATCTGGTTAAGACAGCCAAATTTGGGGTCTTTTTTTGTCAGATTAGTTTTCAGGCGGTTCCAGTTCCCTAGCTGAGTCTCCTATACCGCTACACACGTCTGTCCCAGCATAAAGAAAAAAGACAGTGTGGGAGTAGAAACCAAACAACCAAAGAAGCTGAGTATGGAAATTATCTTCACCCAACTACTGCTTCAGATTGCAAAATGAAGCTCCAAGAGACTATTTAGACTTCAACCATGTATTACAGCTCCTATCATCCTAGTAAAACAACTGCAACCATTGCAAAATCTAAATGAGAGTTAAAAGGATAAATACTGGGAGACAAAAACCCTTTGAAGGACTAGACTTTAATTTGTTCTACCCTTAAACTAGCAGTAGCACAATCTTAAGGTATTACTGGCACTGACACTGAAATAGCAACAAAGAAAAAAAAAAAGAATTTATCATTTGAAAGTCATCTGTAAAGGCTTGGAGGTTGTGTGATGTATGCCGTCGTCACCAAAATACAAGGAATTGCAGTGAGGGCTTTCAGAACCTGCAACCTCTTTTTTTCTGCCCCATAAATCCCCTTTACCCATTTCCTCTTGGGTCTTTTGTTTTCAGGATCCAGAAAACTGAATCTGGCCTCGGTGACTGCTATAGAACACGCTCAGGGTGTTAGCATGTTGTATGTGTGGAGAGATTGATCACATTTTAATTGCATATGAAGCATTGTTAAACAGCTATTAAGCAAACTTCCATTTTCCAAAGTCCATCATTATAATTAGATACAGCTAACAATTCTTCCCCCAGGAAAGATCTTTTTCTTCCCTACAAACAATTCAGTTAAAATAAACTGCTTTCTATTTGGCAGCGGTTTACTGTATCTTTGATAGCTCCATTTCACTAGTGCTTCCCTTACAGGTTTTGTCTGCTGAACCAACCGTATACCCATTATCAGTGGCTACAGTGGAATGAGCTCAAAGCATGTTTTACAAAGACAGGCATGTTAAGCACCACTTTAGAAACACAATTATTTTCATAATTTCTAGTTCTAGAGTGGGAAAAGCAGCAATTTGCTGCGAGTTACGACTGGACATGAAACTGGATCACCACTTAGTGGAAATCATTTACTGATGGGCACTGCAGTAATGGGTAATTTTGGTAATGTTACATCAGCCACGGCAGGCAGAAGAAAAAAAAACCAAAACAAAAACAAAGGGAAGAAACAGAAATGGACATCAGCAGTTACCCAAGCTCTTACTTTATGTCCCTCCTCTTATGCCTGCCATTCATTTTATTGAAAAGCCCCTGGACCCCAAATACTCAGAGTTTTTCCAGTCATCGTTTTTCTCCTCAGTTACTTCCATTTTGACACCCCGGTGAACAGCATATTTCAAAGACTTCCAGAGCATTAGGAACAGGTGGATATTTTTATATTACAAAAATAAAGGCTGAAGCACTTGCATTCCCTGGTGGCAGTCAGATTTATTCTTTGGTAACAGAACTAAACCTAAACTCTCCATAAGAAAAATCAGAGTTCTGTTTTTAACCATTTATCTATTGGTTACATAAATTGTTGTAAATGACAGAAAGAAAACTATTTTAAAGTGATTTTGTCTTTTTTGTCAGGGTAGCTGAAGTTACAAGGACTTGCAAAACCCATGTGATTTTTGGACATTCCAGTTATGAAGCTATTATTAAGAATTGTTTGCAAAGACAAAAGGAGCACATTAGTCAATTGGATTTACACTGCAAAAATTCCTACACTACTTCTGAAATTCTTTCTCTTACTGAAAACATGACACTCCTCTGCATTAGCAGGAAACCAGCCTTCAGCCAAACTACCCAAGAGATTGTTTTCCAAAACAAATGGACAAAACAAAGGGACAACTACAATCACCTACTCTGTCGTCTTACATAGCATAAATCAAGGGCATTTTCCAAGGAAGCTCTGGAATTTCGACCTCATGTCCTACACAAGCGTTCAGGAGTTTGACTTTGTACCCATACTGAAAATTAGCATAAACGTCTTGAAGTGCAGGAACAAAATCTGACAATTCTGCCAGAGACGTCAGACTCTGATCTTCACTCTGACCATTTATCCTGAGCAACACTACATGGAAATACATCCGATTAACTTTCTGTGGTATTTGAACCAGACTTCACATATATATTCAAAAAACTGGCAAAGCATGCAGTCGAGACTAACACGTACAGTCACAGCACAACCAAACGTTTTCTTGTCACCGCACACAACAGGCTTGTAGAGTGCATAAGAACTGCAGGCTGTGCTTTCCCTGGGGTAAACTAGGGCATAACATTACTAAACTGCTTAGGAGAACACCTGGACAAGGCAGTGTCTGGTGGCCCAGGAGGAAACGTCTCCCTGTGAAATGTGGCATTTTGCAAATCATGCAACCAACAGTCCATCTTACAGAGTGGCACAGCTTGCCCTCTCTGCAAACAAATGCAGAGGAAGAAGCTACTACTCCAGCCCCCATCCAGGCTTTCGATACCTCTGAGAAGCAATGTGTACAAATCCTGACACATTTGACATCTCAGGAAGAACAGGAAGCTTACAAAGCGAAAACTAGTTCTCTAGTTCTTATGAACAATGTTGGCACCTAGCTTCAGACCTCTCCAAAGCAAACAGCTGGGGTAAATCAGGAACACAGGTTCCCACAGTCTTCAGCTGAATGAAGGGTATATAGTGGTAACTTTGAACTCCCTTGTCCCGCTGTGTTAATCTGCAGGTGCTGTCTTAAGCATCCTAGCGCAGGGACTGTCTTAATCCACACTTAAGAGATCTAAATCCATGATGGGGGCATCTCAGGCACTGCTGTATGCAGAAAATGATAATATTTTTTTAAAGTAGCATATGCAAATAGAAATATTGGAATGCCCTAAGATTGCTTTAAATAACATGTGACAACATGACTAAGATAAGAGATTCCATCTGACATTAAGATAGGAAGTTATTGGTATCTCTTATTTACAGTGTATTATGTGGATTGTCACTTCAGATTATTCAGTTATTACTGGTATTTTAATAAATGCTCTATTTTTTCCCAGTAGATCAAAGGATAAATGGATTTTAAAATTATGCACATTTTGATGTTATGTGACAAGCACACTCTTCTCCTTCCTCATGTTGCACATAAAACTATGCTTCAAATTAAGAATGAACAGCAGAATTCCACTGTTTCTACATAAACATGAAGCTCAACGAAATTTAGATTACTCAGGCCCATGTTGTTGTGCCATCTGGTGGCTACTAGTTTGTAATGCACAAGCAGGCAACTACCGACCAAAACTGAAATCCCCTTCCTCTCCAGGCCTTTTCTCACACTTTTCCTCTATAAAACTGAATTTTCTATATGCTTTTTTAATCTTTATGTGTCTTCAGGCAACAGAACATCAATGACAATGATCTACATAAATATAAAAGTCAGTGCTATGCTATTTAGGACATCAGGAGGAGACTGGTATAAACTATGAAAGACCTACAACCTTTTGGAAAGCCAGTCAAAAACATTACATTTGAAAGCAGGATACCTTAGGATATCTGTACTTTGTTTACTGCAATGGCATGTTTGAAGGACAATACACATATCTCTAGTGAACCAAATCAACAGAAAGAGGTAAATTTGAGGCATAAAGAAGTGATGTGGCACCCTCCTCTCGCCTCACTATTTTAGGTCTCTGTCTTTACACCCACAGAATCATAGAATCTTTTAAGTTGGAAAAGACATTTAAGATCATCAAGTCCAACTGTTAACCTAACATTGCTGATACCACCACTAAACCATGTCCCCAAGCACCTTGCCCACAGGTCTCTTAAATACCTCCAGGGATGGTGACTCAACCCCTTCCGTAGGCAGCCAGTTCCTATGTCAGGTAACTCTTCCAGCGAAGAATTTTTTCCTAATATCCAGTTTAAACTTGCTCTGGCGCAACTTGAAGCCCTTTCCCTTTGTCCTAATGCTTCTTACTTGGGAGAAGAGACCAACCCCCACCTCTCTGCACCCTCCTTTCAGGTAGTTGCAGAGAGCGGTAAGGTCTCCCCGGAGCCTCCTCTTCTCCAGGCTGAACATCCTCAGCTCCCTCAGCCGCTCCTCACAGGACTTGGGCTCCAGACCCTGCCCCAGCTCCGCTGACCTTCTCTGGACACGCTGCAGCATCTCAGTGTCTTAACTCAGACAGAGCTGCTGAAGGCAGAGGCAGTGGTGCAGGCCTGACTGCAGGAAGCGCCCAGACCTCTCTCCTGGGCAGGGATGACAGGCAGCAGAGCTGCCGGCAGAAGATGTGCCCAAGGGGACTGAGCGGCAGGCAGTGAGCAGGCTGCATAACGTCCGGGAAGCAGAGAGGGAGTCACACAGCTGGTGCCAAGGGCCACAGCCAAACAGCCACACCCTCCCCCCTGGCACACACAGAAGGGAGCAGGTCCCATAGTGCAGCAGAATGGACAGTTGCAACAGCAAGGAGCAGCAGGAGGAAGAGGCTTCCCCTGAAGCCTGAGGTGCCCTTGCAGAACCACTTCACTGCTCTGCAAATGGAGGAGGAAAGACCCATCACATCAGGAGAGATGCTGGAGCTGGGTAAGGCAGCCCCATCTGCTCCCCTGTCGCTACCAAGAGACTATTACCTGCTGCTGCTGTTTCACGTGGGCACCAGCGATAGAGCCAGGGGCAGTCTGAGGAGTGTCAGGAGGGATTACAGAGCCCTGGAAGTGGCGGTAAGGGACTCTGGAGCACAAGTAGTCTTTTCACCAATCCTCCCAGTCAAAGGGAAGGGGTTTGAAAGGCAAATCAACACATGGTTACAGGGCTGGTGTCACAGCCAGGGGTTTGGCTACTTAGACCGTGGGACTCACTTTGAGAAACCTGGGCTGATGGGGACTGATGGGTCCATCTGTCAGAGAAGGGGAAAAGCATCTTCGGTCATAGGCTTGCCAAGACAGGCAAGGGGATCCTCAATCCATCCCAATCCTACCAGTTCGATGCCAGTGCCAGCAACAGATGCCCAGAGCCTGAGGAAGGGCCACAGGTCAGCAGGAGAGCACCTGAAGAACACCACATAGGAATTCCAGCCACTCCAGCCAGTAAGTCAGCTTCATCACAGGCCCAACATAAATGCCTCTATGCAAACACACATAGCATGTGGAATAAAAAGAGGAGGTAGAGACGCGTGTACACCTGCAGAGCTAGGAACTTACTGGCATCATGGAGACATGGTGGGGTGGCTCCTGTGACTGGAGTGTTGAATAGAAGGATACAGGCTCTTTAGGAAGGACAGGCAGGGAAGACAAGGAGGGGGTGTCACCCTCTATGCCAATGACCAGCTGGAGTGCATGGAGATCCAGCTGGGGTGGATGAGGAGCTGACTGAGAATTACATGTCAGGAATAAACGGAGGGCAGGGACAGGTGACATTATGGTGGGGGTCTGCTACAGGCCACCCCACCAGAAAGAATAGATGAGGCCCTCTACAGAAATATAGGAACAGCATACAAAATACTGAAATTATTAAGATTTTTCAAACTGTTCTTTTTTTTAGAAAGACCAGCAACTTAAACCCACTAGCAAATACCTCAGAAGTAAAGACAGAACAGACACAGGAGGATATTTGCACCAGTACAGTGTGACATAATCTAGAAAGTTTATTCCTTCAAATGGGTTGACTTACCCATTATCCAACCCGTTTTGCCCAAGTTTCTTTCCTATGTCACCTACCATCACACCTGGCATTGGTAGGAGAGTTTTTGGATCTCGAATCTGCATAAAAGTGGAATAAAACATTATTTTAGTCATGGAACAATGAAGATGACTTGTTGAAATTATCAAACAGTGAAATATTCCCAATTTGTATTTTGTTATTAATGCTAAATAAAAATCTCTGGCTTTTTCAAGCACGTGATCCTGGATAGAAGTTGTACTTGCATATCCTCTCATTCAAGACATAGACTCCTTCATGAAAATTACTTTGGCAATATGACCCTTATTACATCACTCTGTTAAATATGCCTTAACACTGATGACTGCTGTCATCAGACCTGCATTGAAACCTTCTTCAGGTATACACAGACATAGTAGAAATCAATAGAACTTTTATGTAACAATCAGCTTTGACATATTCCCTAATTTCATAATAAATTCTGTTCAGTTTGCAACTAGTTAATTTTACTAAGTACAACTTCTCTCCTGCTTTGCTCTATTTTCTAATGACTTCAGTCTTGAAAACTGATCTCTGTTGCAGACACTTACAGATATCATGCAGCTCAGTCTGCAGCACTGGCAGACATTAATCACCTTACGCCTCATCCAAGACTTTCAGGAATTCATATAGCATAGGTTAGTTCTAACTATATAGGTAGTGTGACTATCTGGAGGTTTTTCAGATATTTTTTATTTTTCAGATTTTTTTGCAGAAAACTGACAGCATAAAACTGGCTCTTCAACCACCACAAAATCAGTGGTACACCTGTTAAAATTGCAGTAAATGTTGAAAACATTAATTAAAGAATCTGCTGGTCAGATATAAATAACAGCATAATAGAAAGTCTTTGATTTGAGCCCACTCCCCACCAAAAGAAAAAACATTAGCAATATTACTACCCTACCTGTACAATAAAGGAATGTAATCCTTGGCACTGTCCGTCAGGAGTATAGAGCTGGGCGTACACAACTGCATGAGTGGCATGTTTCCCCATATTACCAACCCAGAACTTTGCAGCTTCAAAGTCAGGAGTATTGATGATAAATTCCTTTAGCCAACAAAGAAAGGAGCAAATAATAAAAATCATAAAAATAAATACATGGCTATTTTTTTTTCATGACCATGGCAATGTTTTGGAAACACCCATTAACTCCCAGAGTTTCATTCTGTACTTGATCCCAACAGCTGAGATGTCTTTTATTGTGTTCAACTTTGGAAAGAATACACGCAGCTAGGAAAAATCTAGAGCTGAAAAAGTTCATTACTTCAATGCAAAGCCTGAAATTCAGCCTTTAAATTGCTCATTTAAGCTGTTAAAAAAAAAAAAATGAAAGCAAAATGATGTGCTCAGAAGCATTTCCTAGACCTTAGGTTAAGCTGAGCTGTGAGTCCATGTGAGGGACTGTGAGGGCTGTGTCAGCTGAGGGCTAAAACCTATGCAGGGACCACCTCCTTCTTAAGCAGTTTGGTACAGAAAAAGTCTGGTTGATAGTGTGAAAGGCACTTCCCAGTTTGGACAACTGGGGGATCGTGACTAGTGGGAATTCTGAATAATACCTGTATCCTGAAATTCAGACCCAGCTTTATTCGGATTTTTAGATTCCAAATCATATGTTTTCTGGATGCAAAAGAAACCTGAACTCAGAGGTTCGTGATCTAGCAAAGACTTAGTCGTTTCAGTCACTTTTACTGCATCACTAGCCTAAAACTCAATTGATTTAAACAGAACTTTCCATGCAGCCAATCTCACAAGTTTGGGTTTGTGGGTTTTTTTGAGATCTGATCGTCCATGTTGCATAAATGATCACCAAAATGCTTGCATATGAAAAAATGCAGACTGGAATTTTGTCCTACTGAAGAATATAAAATCATATGTTTCAAATCAATGATTCTCATTTCTCATTCTTTTGAAGCCATTTCATGATGTGACATTGTTGACAGTAATAGCACCCCATTCTGTACATTATAGTGCAATAAAATGCCACAGTATTTGGAGATGATGAGCCAACCTTCTTGGAATATTCAATAACACATTTTAAATTCAACTTCACATAAAGCAAGCATATTGATGACTGTCAAAGAGAGCCAGAAAGTTCTATTAGCCTCGTCTCTTTTCTGTTTTCTTCTTCCTTAACATAAAACTACAGCAACTTTTATTCATTTACTGAAAAAATATTAGGATAATTAATTTATTTCTGCAGTACTTCTGGTTTCAGAAAACAAATTATGAATAGTAAGCAGTATTCTATTGAAAAAAGCAGTTTATTGTTTTCTTCTTTGGGTCTCTTTGATAGTCTTATCTCTTTTTTTCTATTTGTTTTTCTCATCCACAGGAAATAATATTTGTATATAAAGCATTCATATTTAAATACAAAAGACAATTTAATTTGCCTGTCCAACTATTCCTTAAGAGACCCAACAACGGAGAAGGATGCTATCCTTATTTTATATCATAACCAGAAGCTAAAATAACTACTTGTACAAGAAAATAGAAATTGATGGGTTTGAAGTAAATATTTATAATAATGTAAATATTTGAGTTACTTTTTATGTATTTGGAGTTGAACTTGATTCTTTCTTGTTAATCAAAGAACTACCTGACCGGTTAGTAAATAACAGAGCTTAACAGTGTCCAACATTATTTCTGTGTATTAAGGACTAACCTGAGTGCTACGATCGAATGTGGCAGTCGTCCGTATGCCTTTGGTATTAGTGCCGTGGCTGAGTTCAGTCAAAGCAAAACATCCAAAAATCTAAATAAGGAGATACAAGGCACAGTTCAAGAATAAAAAAAATAAAATAAAAAAAACCACACAGACAAAAAAACAACCTGAAGCCTCAGGCAAAATTATTCTGACAAATACATGTCCTCAAGATTTGCTTAGTCTGAAAGTCGTTAAAAGAATTCATTCTGATCTTCAGCTTGGGTTATCCAATCAGAACTATGTAGCAGTATATTGTTGTCTATGAGCAGACAGATAAACACACAATTTCAGAAAATTAAACAAGCAAGTAAAGTGAATGGTTGACCAAAGAAAGAAGTGTAAGTAAGTGATAAAGAGTAACAAAAGAAGCATGAAGCTCAGTTTGGGTGCGCTCAGCGTACATATCTTGCAAAATCAGCATGTCAGTGCTGCCCACACAGCCAAATGGCAGAGAGAGGAGAAGGTGTTTAGGATTGGCTCTTTCTGTATCAGATAGGCTGCACTTATTCTGTGGAGTACTTGGTCCTGAGTCTCCACTGGAGACTCCACTCCATGTGGTGTTTCTGTGACATTAAGACGTTATTATTTTCCATTTATAGTATCAGAATGGAATTTTTATAGCATCATGGAAAGGGTATGTGTGGCATGGTTGTTGTAGTTTATCCCCAGCCAGCAGCCAAGTACCACACAGCCACTTGCCCAGTTCCTCCCTCCCCAAGTGGGATGGGGAAGAGAAGCAGAGGAAAAGACAAGAAAACTCATTTTCTTTTGCTATTCAGAAATACCCAGGTACGAAAGAGATCAGAAACAACACAAAGGTGCATGTAGTGCCACGGTTGTAATGGCGTCCAGTTCTCACAAGTTATAAAAAAAAAAAAATTTACCTCCATGCTATAAACTTGTTTAAAAAGGTCTGCAAACCTCTTAGAAGCACTCAAAATTGTACCTCCAAATACCTGTGAAAACAGAGAATTATGAATGAAATCAGTGAGCCCATGATGGAAAGCACAAATTGCACGTACATAATAAATGTAATAGTGATGTCCACTAGAGAGGCCAGGGCAAGTATGCTGCACAGCAACATACTACTTAGACTATAGCTGCAGGAGGTCAGTCAGGACTTGATCTTGTCAAGGCCCCTTTACAGAGGACTGAACTTTTCACAGCTCTAACCTGTTCAGGTCTTCATTGCAAACTCCTTACAAGTGCTTAATGAGCTCACTTTCCACTCTCTTTACTGATGTCCCCTGGAGTAAAGTAAAACTTTAAGACTATTCCAGTTTGTCTTATTCCAAAGGGATCGGGAACTGAAGGTAGCTGCTTCAAGATCAGACAAGGACACTATTTTCAAAGCTACCTTCAGTTTCTCTACATGGATATTCACATAACAAAACTATCATTCTCAGACCCTCCCCTGCCACGTGAGTAGTAATAATTAATTTATTCAACTAATAACTTGACCAGCTATGACAAGTATTCTTCCTGAGAGATTTATCTAAGGAGCAACTAACTGATGGACAGAATCCCAGCCACCAATGTCAGTGAGAGACTTTACACTGCTTTCCATTCCTTCTGGATTCTGACCTGAATCAACACAGCAAGGGTGAGGCAAGGAAGTTTCTGATACCTGTATCAAAGACAGACACCAAACAGTGCCCAAGAACCAAGTTCTTTGACTGCTAATGCCAGAAAGAGGAGGCAGAGGAGTGGACAAAAGAAGGTGGAACTGCAGGCATCAGAATATCTTTCTGTAGTTGTGTCTATTCTGCTCCACCTTCACTTTTCAAGTGGGATTCTAGCGGAGACAGGGCTTAAGGACAAAGATTTACTAATTCATCCCACAGCTCTCTGATTCTTCTAAACAGTTAAATTTAATTTCATTTTTTAAAGAAAATGGAAAAGATAGAGCTTTAATAAAACAGGCAGAAAGCAACAGAATTATGGTATTATGAGACACAAATTCAAATATACTCCACTGTACCTTTTGAACTGTACTTACACCACAATGTAAGAAATACTGGAGACATGGAGACCAATCGTACATTCCTATACAGATCACCATATTAAATATCTTTAAGGGGTTCTCTATGATCTCTTGCTCAGTAAGAAAATCATACTCGAAGATCCTTTTACAGCGCAGGAATGTCAGCTCCTGATATTTCTCACGGCACAAATCTTCTCCAGGATGATGTGCAAAGAGAGGATCACTCTCCAGAGCAGAGAAGATTCTATTCTTGAGGGGGAAAAAAATGACATGAGAATGTTAATCTAAAAGCATTAACAAAACAATTTGATGTTTATTCATTATTGTAGGATAATATTCATTATCATTATTCTAGGATACTAGGCCTCAAACTACAATTGTTTGACGGAAGATGTAAATTTATAAAGCCAAAACTCCAGAGAATAAAAAAGTATATTTAAATGGTCTGTCATGATACATACAGTTCATACAGCTAAATCTTATGAAATCTCCTTTGTCATGAACTAATAAGTGTAGGACTGATTCACTCTGAATGTAAGAGAACAATATGGCAAAACTGACTTGCTTTTTACAGCAGCTTCATTATTTCACTATATGAAGCTGCTGGCAGGATCTAAAAAGTGCAATGTCCTTCAGTCTGAGAATAACGGTAAAACTCCAGGGGTTACATTTAATTACATAATGGTAAAGCCATTAAGCTACCACAACTGCACTGTTCCCAGACGAAAGCAAATGTACTCCATTTAATGGAACCACCATATGCAGCCATTCAATATGGGGATGTGCATCTTTTAATGTTTTAATTTGGATCTTTTTTGCTATGGTACTTTTTTACCCCAAATCTCTGTGTCTTCAAGACATCCAAATCTACTTAATTGTCTTTCATATAACTTGGGCTGGGGGGGGGGGGGGGAGGGGGGGAAGTGCAGTTCCTTAGGCAAAATCTTTTAAAAAGGTTTTTAAAGTATTTTTCTCCTCTCTGTAGAGAATGACACTTACTGTGGAAAAAAATCAGCTTTCCTATTCTTTTCTTTGAAAGACAAGGTCATTCCCTCTCTTTGTATGAACAACACTGTTTGCCCATGCAGCTATCACAGTCAGGCACAGGGCAATTGTGTTTCTTCTATACTCTTAAGTTATCAGTCAGAGGCAGAACACGGCATTTTCGGTTTCTCTGACCCACCTTCTAAGATTTTAATAATTATGGTGAAAATTTAATATTAGGTTAAATCCATGAGAATCTGTACCACTTCAAAAAAGTCAGTTCTGTGTCCTACAACTCTAAGTCATGCATTCCCACACCACCTCTTGTGCTGCAATTAGTCTCTTTTGTTGGCAGTGTTACTTTTCAGCGAGGTAGGCATGCTAACCTATGCAACTGCAAGACCACATAAGCATTAATACAAGCACAGAAGATCCCTAGAAATTGTATCAGGTCAAATGAAGACAGAAATACTATGGTGGGCAGTGGCATGAACTCAGCTAAGCTTAAGTGCATTGTAAAACCATGGGACACGTGATTTAGTGCAAACAGTACAGTAAACAAATAGGGTAGAATACAGTTCTTTCTCAATTTGAAATGAACATCGAAGTTCTGTAATGTAGCACCTGCGGGTCTCTTCTGATGTTCAGTAATGAAATGGGCCTTACGGGACAGCAAAGTAGGTAGCTTAGTAGTTCAGTTCTTTTCAGAAAATTGGATGTGCAAACCCAATTTCTTCACGTTCCACACTGGCAAAGTATTATTAGAGTACAAACTCTCTCTCTGAAATTCACATACTTGCTTCTACTGATAAGGTATCTCCAAAACTAAAACATGCTTACAGTTCTGGCAAAGTTTACCTTAAGCTGGATGATATCTTCACCATCTAGTAACACTGCCATCTCCTTCCAGTTAAAGGAAGCTTTCTTACGATACTTGCAAAGAGGTCCTTTAGGGAAATCTGGTAGCAAAGTATCCCATGAACTTTGGTTGCCAGTGACTTCTTTCAGATTCAGTGTGGATGCCATTGTTAGCTAAACTGCACCAAACAAGAAAAGATACATCACAAACTGAGGCACTGTAAAAAGAATAAAGAATACATAAAAAGAAATCAAAAGAGTTGCTAATTAAATCCATAGACTAATTCAAATGTTTGAGTACAGCAGAGCAGAGCCAACTAAAAGCTTGCCCTTCCATTTTTCTAATTCGATTGGCTTGGTATAAGCTAAGAAAAAAAAGCCTTTGATCAACTGTAAATGAATTACATAGTCTTTTTTATTAAAATAGGAGCTAACCCTTTTAAAATAAGCAAATTATGAAGCAGAAACACCATGGTTAATATTGTATAATAAGAAAAGGGGATGACAGAAAAGATCTAGGCAAAAAAACCCCCATGTCTTAAGTAACATAATGTGAATAATTGTTACCTTGCTTCTAACTTGAATGCAAAAATAATAAAATATAAAAGCACCGAACCGTGCATACAAAGCCCTGCTCAAATGCAGGAGATGCCTGTACTATCTCCAGTATATGCACAACTAGAGTGATGAGCCGTTGTTTGTGCATAAACACAAGACAGAAGACACCAGGGAAATGATCGGAACTCTGCCCTTATCTTCCATTGGTTGAATATATGCAAGAGCAATTGGGTAATAAAAACTTGATTTCATGTACCCCAATTGCAAGAAACATATTTTTGCAAAATTCTGTATATTTACATCTCCTTTGCCTCATTTAATCTTGTTCAGAACTGGGTTAGCTCCACAGACTCACCTGGCTACGTGGGTCTGCCCAGGCCATTAGGAGTATGGTGCAAAAATAAATGGTGGCTTTACATAGGGGAAACATAAACACCTCCAGCACTGCATACTATTCCATTGCTTTGATACCGTGAACATTTAGAATTGGGAAACTAAACCAGTATCAACATGCTGTCCATCACCAACACTGACTTGAATAGAACATGCAAGTGGGACGAGCAGGAGGCCCTGTCTGCAATGGGTCTGTAAAAGGTACAGATTAAACCCCTCATAAATGAAGTAAAATGAAACTATCACCATTGTGACTCCTACAAAACACATAAAACTATAGGGCATTTCTTCTACACGGAAGACGCAGTTGTGGAAAATTGGAAGCACGTAGGTATGCACTTCTCAACTGTCATATTGCTGTACTCAAGAATAAATTTTAAATAATACAAAGTATGAACATCACAACCACACTTCATTTTTCCCTCTTTCTTCCCTAATTTTACATTTTCATTTCTATTATTTAGTGGCTTATAACAGTTTTAGTTTGCCTTCCCACTAAACATTTTTTTTCTGAATACACTTCTTTTTTTCCTGTGCCGAGTTGGCCTCAGACTCTTGTGTACGCGATCAAAAGCAGTAAGGGCCCATTAAGTCTGCTCACATTTTGTTGTGTGCATATATAGATGATGCAGGTGCATTGCAAAACTTTATAGAACCATCAGGATTTCATTTTCTCAGGGTACAACCGCACTGGTTTTGGAGTGCAGGGGAATCTCGCTTTGTGTCAGAACCTGCCCCACAGGGCTAAGGCTTACGCCTCTGCTGCTTCCAGAAACAGATGTTGGAGTGCCCTCTGCTGCTGCCTGCTCATATCACAGCCAGCAATTTGCCACTGGGTGCAGATAACAGAGATCTGTGTTACGCTTCTAAGATGCAAAAACGGCCGGGCAGGGGAACAGAAACTGCCCACATTATAAAAAGGGGACTGGCTGGAAGAAGCAATTCGCAAAGCTACGGGGAGGACATCCAGTCCCAGGGCTCATTACAGGCTGCGAACATAATAAAGTACATATATCTCATTCCTACATTTCTCTTCCTTTAACCTAATCCTCTTACGGAGGTAATTTTCTAGTTCTGGACAGTACAGACATAGTAGAAGACAACTGCAGGATAGCATTTCTGCATGTCACTTCCAAACTGGTTCCAGGAATTAAGCAACAGGTTTGGAAAGAAAAAAGGCGTGGTGGGAGGAGGTATTGAGAAAGATCATGTCAACCTGAAGATAAATAAACAGACATTACTCTTCTAGATGGAAAACAGGTAAATCAGACAGAAGTTCAAGGCTTCTGTCTCAGAACAGAGAAAAAATACATCAAAATACTGCAGTTATCGCATCTAGCTTTACATTGCAAATCAATGAGATTGCTCAAATGAGAAAACCTAAGCATTCACAAAAAAAGGACCCTGTACTGACATTTTGAAATCCTTGTGTGGATGTGGCAGCAAAACAATAACATGTTAAGCTTTTTGTGTGGAAGGTGTTCCTGCTAGTAGCTCAAACGCAAGAGCAGGCAACGAGGGTATGAAATTACGAGGGGATATTTCAGTTTGCAGTGTATTACCTTGCATAATGATGACACAGCTCAGAGACTTGGTAGCTGTTGAGAAGCATGATAATGTACCTTTATTCTGTCAGAAACACCACTACGCACAAACGCAGAGCCACCAGAAAATAATAATAACTAAAAGAAAACTAATGATGGCAGCTGCCTAGAGAAAGACAACACCGGAGAGGTTAAAGGCAGGGAAGTGAACCACTTCTTTTAAAAGTCCTTTGATGTTTCACTGCACAACCGGTACTTGAGCTGCCCAAATCCAAGGCAGGGCCTCTGCTCGGAGAGGAAAACCAAACCAAAATAAACAAAAAAACCCCCACCAACTATGTAATGTGCTGGGGTTTACTACAAAAAAATGTACCGAGATTTGTCTCCTTGAAGAGCTGGGGAGCTGTGGGGGCCCTGTCAGTCTCCTTGAAGGGCTGGGGAGCTGTGGGGGCCCTGTCAGTCTCCTTGAAGGGCTGGGGAGCTGTGGGGGCCCTGTCAATCTCCCCCAAGAGCTGGGGAGCTGTGGGGGCCCTGTCAGTCTCCTTGAATTGCTGGGGAGCTGTGGGGGCCTGTCAGTCAGCGCTCCCAGGCTTGAGACCGCTACAGAACGGCGTTTCCTCGCTGAGGCACTGCAGCCGCCGTCACGACACGGCCCCTTCCTCAAACAAAAGCTACAGATCCGGTTAAAAATCCTCCAGCCCGCATCTGGTTCTGGGAGCAGACGTCACCGTAGCAGCTTCTCACCGCACCACGGCTCTGACGGGAGCCGCGTCGTGCCCGCTGCGCCGTGAAGCGGAGAGCCCGCGGCCGCCTCGCTTGGGGCTCCAGAGCCCAGGCCTGAGGCGACGGGACGCGGTACCTACCTGTGGCCGCCGCCGTCCCCGCCTCAGGAACTGACGGCAGCAGCCTGCGACGCGCCCCGCCTCCAGCGCGGCGGTAGCGGGGCGGCCATGGGGCTGGTGGGGGCGGTGGCCCTACGGGATAGCGGCGCCGCGCTGCCCTGCGGCTTCTGGGCGGCGGTGCGCGTCTGGCTGGAGAAGCCGCAGGTGGTCAACAGGCGGCTGTGCGGAGCCGCCATCGAGGCGGAAGGGACGGTGCTGCTCGGGGAGGCATCCACCCCCCTCGCCGCCGAGTGGGGAGGCGGGAGCGGCGGCAGGGCTGCGGGGCTTGGCCGGCTCTGGAGGGAGGTGTGCGGCCAGCTGCCGGCGGGGCACGGCCAGCTGCCGCCGCCCCTTACGCCCTGGAGCGGGCCGGGTCGCCGCTCCCCCGAGCTCCATGCCGTGCTGAGGACGCTGCTGCCCAGGGGGCGGCCCGTCGACCCGCCCGCCCCGCCGCCGGAGGAGCTGGTGGTCCAAGGTGAGCGGGAGGGCGGGATGCCGGGCGGCGGGAGTGCCCACCGGTGCCGCAGCGCAGCGGTTCGGGGGTGGTGGTGCTCGTCTGTTGCAGGCCTGTCCCGCCCGAGATTGCCTGGCACATGAGGGAAATGCCGCTTTTTTCTTTCCCACTTGTCGGAGTGCAGGTGGACTTTTGTCCTTATCATGTGTTCAGGTATTATTTTTATACTTTATTTCCATTTTTGTTGCGGTGCTGGGAAGTGTCAGCAGTTGGACTACAAACGTCAGAGATCAAATACCACCGGCTCCAGCTTCAAGCTTAGAGAAGCATAATAGGGTGAAGAGCTCATGTGTGAGGCACCGCTGAGATGGGAGAGGCACTTAGGGAGGCCGGACAGCCTGCTCCTGTGGAAGAGGTATAGAAAATGCCCAGTCTTCTTGGTTTCCTTAAAAAGGAAAGGCAAGAAGGGCTGTCACGATGCAAGCTTCTGTAACACGAGAAAGCTGCCCACACCGAAACACTGCTTCCAGTGCAGACCTAATGATGGGCATGCAAGGAGCAAAGGTAGTCTTTGAAAATGCAGAGTTAATGGAAAAAAGGAGACAGCTGTGGCACCTGCCTGGCTGAGTTGAACTGTTTGTGCTTTGTTATGGTTTAGTATTGCTTACAAATGAAGCTCAAATTTTGTTTTTATTTTGTTTTACACTGTATGATGGTAATGTACTGCAGTGAATCCTACTCATATACAGAGACATAAGGTAGAGGTTGACGCCTATTTAAGAGAAATTTTGGAAAAAGTGTTTATTTGGATTCTAATAATGTTTGGAAAAGAATCAGAATTCCAGAAGCACAATTTACAATTCTAAACCTATAGTCATTTATGGGGGAGAGCTGACTTAGGATGCTCTCATGGCCTGTGATTCTTACTCTGATCCCTTAAAAAAAAAAATAATTATCTTATGGTTTAGCCCCAGTCAGCAATCAAGCACCACACAGCCACTCTCTTGCCTCCCCAGTGGGATAGGGGAGAGAATTGGAGGAAAAAGGTAAGAGAATTCATGGGTTGAGGTAAAAACAGTTTAATAATTGAAAATAAATTATATGAAATAATGATACTACTATTACCAGTGCCCAGCAAGTCCCCAAGCAGCAATCGTGGCTTCTGGCCAACTACCCCCACAATTTATATACTAAGCATGA
The DNA here is from genome assembly GCA_027574665.1 of Rhynochetos jubatus. Classification (NCBI taxonomy): domain Eukaryota; kingdom Metazoa; phylum Chordata; class Aves; order Eurypygiformes; family Rhynochetidae; genus Rhynochetos; species Rhynochetos jubatus. Next base: position 52,705,991 of record CM050651.1, on the reverse strand, counting down.
TGTTTTTGGCATGAAATGTGCCTTTGGTCAGTTTGGTCAGATGTCCTGAGTCTGTCTCCTCCCAGTTTCTTGTAGAAAAGAAGGTGGGAGAGAGGACAGGGGCAGTATGAGAAATTGACGAAGTCCTTAGTTTAATATAAATATTGCTTGGCAACAATAAAAACACCAGTATGTTGTCAACATTCTTCTCAGCACTAATCCAAAACTTAGCTTCATACTAGCTAGTGTGAAAAAATTAACTCTATCCCAGCCAAAACCAGCACAATATGTTGCAGTTTTTATTGATTTTTTCTTTTGGTGGTAAGAGAAAACGATCCTGAGCTACGTCTAGGGAGCCTATCTGTAAGAAAAAGCCTAGGAGACTTTTTTTAATGAACATGTTTCAAAGGAAAAAAAATGTTAGGAGATCGGCTGAGGATGGGCCAAGATAACAAGACGATGTTTGCTTTATTGGTAATTATTCTTTCCTGTTTCACTCTGAAAATTTTGGAGTCCTTTGAAATTTCATTACTTAGCCATTTTCAGTTTGAATATTTGCAGCTGTCACAATGTTTGTTTTGATGGTAGTTGAAGAACCATTTTCAGAAATGAGAAGTTCATAGAATCACAGAATGGTTTGGGTTGGAAGTGACCTTAAAGATCATCTAGTTCCAACCCCCCTGCCATGGGCAGGTACACCCTCCCCTAGACCAGGTTGCTCAAAGCCTCATCCAGCCTGGCCTTGAACACTTTCAGGGATGGGGCATCCACAACTTCTCTGAGCAACCTGAGTTAAGAGAACTTAAGGTATTTTGAAGAAATTGCCATGGATGAACAATAGCTACAAATATGTTTTGCAACTGGTTTATGAGGTAATAATACATACATACCATATCTACGAGGAATATAGTAAATGCATTTAGAGTCACTTTTTAGGAAGGATATAGGGAATAAATGAAGATATTAAGATAAAAAAAATCAGTATCATGTGAGTACTAGGCTGTATTGTGCCATTCATATTTCACTGCAGTCTCTTTTTTATTTCTAAGTTATTTCAAAAGGACACACTTCTCTGTTTTTACTTGTGTAGGAGTTAATTATGGTTTCATGTGTGATTGATATTAGAGAAGGAAATGTGACAAAAGTTGCAGAATAGCTTCTTGAAATTCGGTAGAGGCACTCAAGTGCATTGCCAGCTCTTTGTAAGCCCATCTCAGCTCTTCCAAAATTTCTAGTGTTTGGAATCTGCCACTGGACATAAATGTTTTGTTCCACAGGCAATAGGTACCCTGAAGATCAATAGTGTGGTTGCTGAACATAACTTCATATATTAACATAATCCATACTCCTTCACCTTAAAACAGGTCTCAGGTAGTCTCCCTTAAGAGTTATAAGGTACTGATTCAGGGATGGATGATGCTGGGGTTTTTTTTCACAGTGCTTAGTCCAGGAACTCTAATTTGGAAAGCTGCCTATTGCTAAAACAGAAGCGTAGCTATACTTAAATTATAGTCCCTCAATAGATCCTGGTTTTCAAAATGGCAAAATTGATAGGTAATCATAATATTATTGATTATGTTTTAATATTGCACTGATTGTTTATCTAATACTGGGGTGATAGGTAAGTCTCCATTAATTTGGAACATGCTTTTCAGGGCTTTGGATTTACTGTGGGGTAGGGAAAAGCAGCAGTTTTATGCAATGAAAACCTCATTGTCTAGTTTTTAGTTTATTAAAATAGTTAGGTTTGAAGAAAATGAGCAGTCATACTGGTCGGCTTTAGATATTTTGGAAACATCATGCAGCAGAATGCTAAATTTTGAGAATTCAAACCATTCAGTTGTTTCAGATGTCAGGCACACTGAGAAACGAATCTATTCTTAGCACTGTGGTTCTTCCTGTGTTGTCCTAGATCTTGCCTCACTAGTTTGTCTCCTTACTACGTTAAGTGCAAAAGTTTATTTTGATGCTAACCATCCTGGAATAAAATATCACTATTTGCGTATCTTTTCAGATGTTCACAATGGAACTGTGACCTTTCTGCCTTTGGAGAAAACCAGTGAAGGAAAATACCAGATTAAAAAGTGCAATATTTATCAAATTCAACTTATGCACATAAAAGATGAGGAATGGTAAGTTCTGGAGTGAAAGAAGAAGCAAACACTGAGTTACTGTAAAGATCACACCATGTTTTACCATCAGTATCTAGGCGATTTGGTTTGTGTCATTTCCTGCTGGATCAGTAATCGACAGTAGTGGCGCGATCTTAGTGCATAGTGTTCAGTTAAAAGTAAAACATCTGCAATACACAAATCAACACAAAACAAATCTCTTTCAACTTCAAATGTATACATTTACTGTACATGTGTGTCATCTAGAAAAAGTATATTATGATCACAAGGAACTAGCTGTGCCTGGAGAGAGGTCAAGTTGTGTGGGTGTTAGTAAGGGTTAGGGTCAAACTGGAATGGCTGTTTGGAACCTACTGTGCTTCAGTCACTGAAACGTAAACCACTGCAGCTTGGTCCTGAGCATCTGAGGGCATAGTTCTTGTGAAATCTAAATAAAACTAGAGATGATGAAATAATGAAATGTGCCAACTCGTGTATTTTCCTCCTGTTGTTTTCGTGAATTTAATGAATTCACTTTTACTAATTAGCCTTCGGATATATTGCTGAATCAGGTTGCTCGTCACACGTGAGTCCTCAGTTATTGTGTTAAATGTAGCATGGACAGTGTTTGAATTGGTAGATAGTGTGCAGCCTAACACAGTTTAGGGGAGACTGTTCCGTTATTCAGTAACTTCACTGTTTATTTCCCTTTGGGTTTTGTGTATTACATATTTCCTTATTCCCCAGTCTACATCTCAGTTTGGTCTGCTCATTCTTTTCCACTTACCTCAAAAAAAGAGAAAAGAATGATTATCTGAGATAATGAAATGCACTGTATTAATAGAAAGGGTTCTGTTTTATTTTGTTTTTAAAGGTCTGTGTCTATTGTAGCTCCATTTCCAGAAGATTGGTTTTCAGATGGAATTGCATACCCCAAGCTAGCATGGCTCGGAAATGAACTTTTATCCAAACTGGCTAAATGGTCTGTGGAACAAAAGCCAAGTGAGTTTAAAAGTACACTCTCGCTCATTTCTGTAGCAAAATACAGCAAAGTTTATCAAGAGCTTAAAGAAAAATACAAAGAGATGGTAAAGGTAAGTTTGGCAATAAATGCAGTAATAATATGCTTTCTTATAATTGTTTTTGTTGTCTGTTTAGTGAAACTGATTCTTTCACTGATTTTTTTTTAATAAAAGAAGCAATTTAATTGAAATGTATGTTTTATGGTTTAGTATTTTGGTTTTTTTCTGTGTATGTGGCAAACAAACGGTTCAGTATTTGGAAGAACTGAAGTGGAAAAGCAAGGTTTGGAGCCAAATTCACACTAAATATCCAGGGGAGTTAAATAATTTCCAGAACGCTTCCTTTCAAATAAGAAGCAAGCAGTAGGTCAGTGGATGTAAATACTAAGTCATCCACACTAGAAATCATAAACAAAGTACCACCCTCTCCAAAACCTGAAGGAACCTGGTAACAGCACTGCTTTAGTAAGCAGGTTAAATTTCCTATTTCTCTTTTTAAATTTAGGTGCAATATTAATATGTCTGAGTTAGAGGAGTAATGTTGTAGTATTGTTTGATTTTGGAGATCTTGGAAAATGAGAGTGATCATCTTAAGTGCTGTATAAGTAATACCTGTATCCTTAACAACAGACTCTAGCTACAAGCAAAAAGGTTGGTAAAGGCTTTTGTAAAACATGTTGTGAAAATGTTGAAAGGTTTCACTGTTGATATTTCTGTACAAATAGAAAAATATATATATGAGAGGAAAATTGGATTTGTGGGTAAGGTGATGTTTCAGTCTTTAGTGCCGCTGTAGACAGCGTAGTGTTGAGCATTTTAATCTTTGTTTAAATTTTTCATTTACAAAATAGGGATAATACTTCTGGTTTCTGTTTTCCTACGTCAGATTTGGATTCTTTGTGTTCTGTTGTGCCAGGATAATTCTATTCCTGTTACATAGTGAAAATAAATTCACAAATGCTCATGCTATCAATGTTGTACATGAGAGGAATAATTTTTCTTCTGAGAGAGTTAAGCAAAAGGATGCATGTTCTATTACAGGACAGATGCAGCAGTTCAGTTGTGAGCTGCGCATATGGAGTCATAATATTCTTGGAAATTGATTGGATGACAGCAGACATTCTTTATGCCGTTATTTTGTGTGACTCACAAAATCACAGTCTTTATTTACATTCTTTGTGTATATTTTTAATGAGATTAAAATGCAAAATTTGTGAAGTACAGTCACCTATTGAAGTGGATAAGTATCCAGAGCACTTTTTGAAATGTCAGATGGTTCAGAAATTATTTTTTTCTCTATCTTTTGTCTGAAGGTGTGGCCTGAAGTGACCGATCCTGAGAAATTTGTTTATGAAGATGTTGCCATTGCCAGTTACTTGCTGGTAGGAAACTGCTTTGCCCAATAATATTCTATAAGGTTCTGTTTCCTAATAATAGAACTGCTCTAAAGAAAATCACTATTTTCATTTTATAGTTGTTGCTTTCTTTAAAATAGAATGACCTGAAGTTCTTACAGGCTTACAAGGCAAAAGGAAGACGGTAGGAGAAAGGGTGTGGGTTTTTTGTTTGGCATTTTTTTGGGTTTGAGTTTTATTATTTGCTTTTGCTGTCATTTAATCAGAGAGACAAAGTTCTTATTACAATGTTTTCAAGTGTAACACAAACTGAAAGTGGAATTCATGTCTATAACTCTATTCGAGTTGTGTTTGTATTCTGATCATCTTTGATAGTACTCTCCACAGTATTTCAGGGATTTACATACAATAAGCGATTACAGAAGGTAAGCATTTTATAACAGAATTAAAAAAAAATAATGTGACTAAGCAGAGGGAAAATTAGTTGATTTGGTTTTCATACTGCCCTATACCACAAAAATTAGCATGATAAGAATGAAAGTTAAGGTTGGAGGGAATCTAAAACTTTGTTGTGAAGGTCTAATCAGGATTTGTGGTTCTCGGTCGCAGAAGTTTGACCTACACAAACTAGATGTATTTTTTTTAAGTGATAAAGCAAAAAGCACTGATGTAGCAGAAAAGCAGTGATTAGAAGAAGTGATTTGGAGATCAGAAGCTATTGTTTTATATATATTTTTACAACTTGTTGATTTTATGCTAAAGGTTTCTAATTGCTTTGCCTTTCCCGCGTAGCAGTTCAGCTCAAATCCCATATTCAAATGCGATATGGCCAGCTGTACATGTCAGGAATGCAGATAAATGCTTGGTGCATTTTTCTAAGGCACCTACCTATTTAAGAATCTATGAAAATTCTGCTGCCTGCAGTCACTAGATACTTGAGGTTTTTAAACAGCATCAAAATTTGTCACTATGTAGGCACGTCAATGCTTTTGACTGCTATCCAGAGTGCAGCATGTCTACCTTGAAGTATAATGTGGATACCTCTTGCATCTTCCGTAAATGAGTTTTTGTAAATGAATTAGCTTATTTACAGAGCTTATTGAGGACTGATTTATTTTGATAATTGACTGTTTAAAATTAGCACCCCCATTTCTTTTCCCATTAAGTTTTTTTTTAAATTGCGTGAGGAAGCCTGACAGACCTAGGCTACTCTCAAAATCTTCATTGTTACATTGCTGTGACAGAACTTTTTACGTCAGAGAAGTGCTGATGATGAAGTGGTCAGCCAGTTTTACTAAACGTTCCTTGTAGGTCCCTTCCAACTCAACTGTTCTATTCTGTGATACTGGCTTGTGGAAAGAGCTATATAATAGACTTACCTTTCATCATTTTTAGCACCATGATTATATTATATGTTGAAAGTTAATTCCTGTATGTTAAGGCTTATAATAGGTGTAAGCACAGGAAAATTCTGTAATGACACTCTTGAAAATGTTTTGCAAATTTTTATGCACAGGAGCATTTAGTTTACAGTGATAATGTCTTTTAGCTGACATAGTAATTTTCAAAAAGTTATTAAAGTCATCTAATAACTGTCTTATATAGATGAAAGCTTAAGGTATGGTATTAATAACCTGACCTCCTTGCAAAATTTTCAGTTATCTTTATTTCATATATGTGTGTATATATATATATATATATATATATACACACACACACTAACTCATTATTTTAGAAGTACATCAAACAGGTGGTTAAGAGAAGGTGGATCCAGTGTTAAATTTTTATGGATTTACAGCATCTTACATTGCTCTGATAGGAGGAGGGGGCATCTGACCTCATTTTACTCTGCAGTCGTGTTGAGGTCATCTGCTGTCTAGGCGCATGCTCAAAGAATTAGCTATTCCGTTTGCGGGGTGAGAAACTCAGCAGGGATAGGTGTGTCTGTGTAGGAGGTCATTAGGGACTTGTGAGATACAGCCTGGAGTACAAAAGAGCAATGATTGGTACATGTAAAAATGTAAACGCAGCCTGATAATCTCATGGATTATCTGTAGCTTCTATCCCTCTAGCAAAATTGACAGATTACCAAGCAAGGATGTTAAAAATACTAATTTTCATGGTTAAACACTCTTGATGATTTTTGTTAGTCACAGTGAAGAGTAAATGTGCAGAGTTGATGAATGTAGCTTCTCATTGAAGGAAAAAAAGTTTGACAGTGACAGAACTAATCCATGCCCTGCAGACAAACATTCAATTATTAACTAATTATGAGTTACGTAAGTATGTAAAAGCAACTAGTTATGTAAAGAGCAGGGACTAGACCTGGGCTAAAAGCTTTGATTACAAAGAATATTTTGTTTTTTATTCTCAGCTCGGCCAACACTGTGTTTCCTTAATCCAGTGTATATAAATGCTTCCATATGTTTCTTGCAGAGACGCTCTTGAAATTTACTTGCTACTTCCCTTTCTTCCTCTGCTCATCTCTTGCACCCTTTGTTCCAGCAGCTTATTTTACATTTATGTCCACTGTAGCCTAGGGTTGCATGCTCTTGATTTATTTCAACTTGAGTGACTCCAAGGGAGTGAAGGATGTGCTTAACACAAAATGCTTGATATTTTAAAGTATAATTATTGCCCCTCTCCATTAATGGTTTTATTGTCTTTTTTTGTTTTTTTCTACTCTCAAGTTATTTTCTCTGTGAGTACAGGGCATGTCTGCTGTCACATCTGCATTGTCTCTCAGCTTTCTCCTTTAATTTCCAATAAGCTTTGCTGCTTTCTTACAGGGAAACCTGAGAGCGGAAGGCTAAAATGATTTTTTTTTTCTTGTCCTAGATTCTTTGGGAAGAAGAAAGAAGCGAAAAAGGATTGACCAAGAAACAGTCATTTGTAGATCTTGGATGTGGAAATGGTCTACTGGTTCATATTCTAAACAATGAAGGGGTAAATAGAGTACCTTTTTAAATAATAATTAAAAAGTAGAGATAATCGATATTCTTGTTATACTTTCCTTCTACCTGGCATGCAAAATTCAGTTAATTGATGTTGCTAAAGTAGGATTTTGTCACTCTGGTTACCAGGAGAAAAATCATAGTAGAGCTTTAGAATCCTTTCACTTATTTATCTGTTTTTATTAGTGTGATTCATTTCAATTCAAGGCTATTTTTCTGATGTAAGAGATGAGGGGGAGGAGAAAGTAATGGTGTACTTTAGTTATGCTGTAGACAAAGCAAAAAGGAATGGGGAATCTTAACATAGAGATTCTCTTTCACAAGAGCCTTTTAATGAGATATTTTTCATAAACTTGATTTTAGTGAAGTTGAATTCTACTTGTCATGTCCTGAAAATATTCTTCTATAACTTTGAAAACAATTCTGCAATTTGTTGTGAAAATGCCTAACAACCTACTGTACTTTTGGGAGTGAAAGTGTTGCAACAGCAAAATTCAGTTTCCTGAGGCATAGTTTCTGAATAACAAAAAAAGGTCAGTGAAGTTGAACAAAACCCAGTGAAGTTGGGCCTGTCTGTTTCAGAAAACTGTATTTTCCACTTTTGGGAGAATGTGGTAAAATTTGTAGAGGAAACTGATATCTCCTATTAGAGGAATAGATGTTGTTTGGGCAGGGGAAAAAGTCCTGACTTCTTCTAACACAAGCTCTCTATCCTTGTGTGACCAGAAAAATTCGATCTAGTAAAAGATGCTGTTTTCTCTGTAGATGTTTCTTTTTGAACATTGTTAGCTGTAGCACTGACAAACATGGTTGGCTGTCAAAAAATGAGGTGTGTGAGAGTTTTATGGGATTTTTTTTTTAGAAATTGATTTTGATTAGTTCTACCCAGGGTTCTTGAAGTTCATATACTCTTACTTATGCATTCTTTATTTCTTGCCTTAGTTTCCAGTCCTATTTCCTCTTCCCATCAGTTCACACAGGGAAAAACATGGACTCAACAGCCTAATTGACTTCAGTAGTTGAAAAAGGTGGTTCTCCCAGCAAGGTCTGCTTAGAGTCTCACTCTCCTCTGAGCCCTGTGGGTGCTACAGTAATACTCTCCTTATGAAAGGTTTTGATATTTTAAAAACAAACAAACAAAAAACCATGCTCTGCTTTTACTTTTGTAGAGATCCAGATTTTCAAGAGCAGTCTCAATAGATGTGCCCAGATAAAATTTCAAACCAGACATATTCTTCATGTTTCCTAGTCTTTCCCTGCATATGTGGAAGGCAAAGGAGGGGTTAAAAGTATTCAGCTTCTGCCTGAAATGATGAAGCTGTATTTCATTATGTGTCTAAATTTTAGTATGAATGAAATAATCAGTGTTAATACGTACATTTAGTGAGCCTGTTTGATGATTTCTGCTAAAGTATTACTTAATTTTAATACTTTTTGTTGTTCAAATATTTCAGCATTCAGGTAGAGGAATTGATGTGAGGAGAAGAAAAATATGGGACGTGTATGGACCAGAAACTCATTTAGAGGTATTATGCAAAAGTATGTCAGTCTTACTGATTTGTAACTTTATTTGTTCATTATTTCATTTGTGCAAATGTACTCAAGCATAGTAAGTTACACACAGTTGTCCAGAGTGATCTGTGGGTTTGGTGTGATGCCACCCATATGTCTTGTGGGACTATAAAGTAAGTTGTAAAAGGGATTATGAGAATATTGCTGTATTATACCCTTGCATGTTTGCAAATTACTTATTTTTCAGCTGAGATTAGCGTGATTTCCTACTGCGTGTACAGACATGCACACTGTGAAAGAATCTTTGAAGCAGTTTTGTTTGCACCACTGTACCTCATAAAAGATACTAGTATCCAAAGTTGTGAGTAGTTTATTCTTGAAAGTGATTCTGACCTTCCAGTGCGATGTGCTGTTTTGGGGATGAAAGTGTTGAACCTCAAAGCAGCTGATGTTCTGCTGTACTGATCTTGTGGTAAGTAATTGCAATAATAGCCTTCAAAAAATGAGTAGGAAAATGAGTCTGAAAGAGGGATTATATTTCAGGTTCCACATTAGCATTTTTATGAAAACACGAAGAGTTTGGACATAGGAACATTCACTTTAACTGCAACTGTTCTTGGTCTGATACCCATTAAAGTGTGGTAGTGATGAACAGTTGCCCATTGGAGGTGAGGTCTTCCTGGTTTCTCGTTCTCTAGATAAAATTTCTCACTCCGTTCTCTCAAAAATTGTCAGCTTCCAATATATTAAAAAAATTATCCACCTGTAGTTATTCTCTAGCAGTTTTGTTTAGACGTTAATTCAGCATATGCTAACAACCTACATTAAATCAACAGAAGAGCATCAGTTTTCACAGGTGGGAGTTGGAGCTTTCACATTCTTGTGCAGCCTTCTCTTTGCCACCCTGCCATCTGGGTACAGATTGCCAAAAATTGCCAGATTCCTTTGCTGCAATCTGCAACCAGACGTTACTCAAAAGCCTCAAGGAACAATCCAAAACATAAGGCTCTGGTGCTGCTTTGTTTCTGTTGTACTTTATTAAGTCACTTGTGGTCATACCAAACAGCATCTTCATGTTATGTAATCCATTTTTCTGCCCTTGTTTCTGTATTGTGGAAATATTTGAATTCTGTATATTTTTTTCCTATTAAGGTCTGGCTGCTCACAATTTCTGAGATTTCTTGACTTACAGGGAAACTGAGCATCAGCTGTCCCTCTGTGCAGCATGAGGGAACAAGATGGAAAAGGATGGGTTTTGTCTTTTTTAAAAGAAGAAAGAATGCACAGAGAACACTTGATAAAGCCAGACAGAAATAATAAAAATATCCAAAATATGCATATAAGGAAAGGACTATTTTACGTGGGAAAGAGTTCCATATGAACAGGAAGGGTGAAGTGATGTTTGAAGGCTCCTGTGGCTACAGGAGAAAGCATATGCTCACAGCCTTTAGTTACCCTCAAAGCTAGTTTTGTTTTGATCTTTACTTAAAGCATGAGTTGCAGGATGAATATTGCCACCCGGGACGTTCAGTGCCAATACTAACAACACAAATGAGTGTAACAGCTGGCAACTCTGCATTGCCAAACTGCTGTCAGACATGGTGAATGCAAACTTGATTATGAGTGACTGTCAAAATGTGGAGTATGGCACTCGTAATTCATGCTATGCCTAAATGGAATGATGAAAACTGAAGTGCAACGTAGGAGTAACTTGTTTAATCAAACATAAGAAAACACTTACCAAACGCTTGGTTGGGCATCAACTAATCTGCCAAAATGAAATTTGATACACGTTATCTAGAAATACATGTACATAACTAAAAATGGTCAGAGATATAACATTTAAAGTGAACAATAATACACTGTACTGATACTTAAAACACCTAACATAATATTAGGTTTTGATTTGGGAACAGTCTGTGAAAGAAGGCATAACAAATTAAGAGGCCTTCTGAAAAAATGAGTCCAGGCATAAATGTGACAGTTAATGGCGAGAAATCATAATACAATGTATGATATTTGGTTACAAATATTTAGGGTGCCAGATATATTAATCAGAATTGTTATTCTACTCTTTGTCTGACCAATATTTTCTGTGTAGCTGTTGTTGAGTTACTTTTTTTGTAGCTATAAAAACTGCCTGGCAAAAGTACAGATTAAGGAAAACGTTGATGTCTATGGTTCTCATTCGCCTTGTATGGGTTTATATTATTGCTTAGTGCTTTATTAATACAGCCTTTAAAGAAACATGTAATAGAATTCACTTAATGTATTGGGTTTTTTTAGGAATCTACCATCATGCCAGGTGACAGTCATCTTTTTCCAGATACTGACTGGCTCATAGGAAACCATTCAGATGAATTAACACCATGGATACCTGTAATTGCAGCTAGGTATGTGTGGAGGGAGGGCAGTGGGATGAGAAGGAATTAAAAAAAAAACCAAAACCAAACCCAAAACAACCAAAAAAACAACAACACAGTAAAACAAGCAACGAAACATAATTACCCATATGTGTTTGGTGAAAACTGTCACACTCTCAGCCACACCTGCTGTCCTTGCAAGATTTACTTGCTTCTTTTGATACCAATTGATTATTTTTACAAAATGTTTCTCTTCCTATGGAGAAGCACAGATGTAGTATTTACTTTCTCACAGAATTTAGTAAAGCATTTTGCTTTTGAAGTTCAAAAAACAGAGTTGATATTTATTCTTTAGATATGAATCTGTTGTTTGGTGTTTGTTTTGGTTTACTTAATATAATTGCTGTTGGTTCTGTCCTTCCTTGAACCATTATGCTCTTCGCAACCAGCTGCAGTAATTCAGTGTCTGGGGATTTAGTCCTGCAAACCAAGTTGGTGCAGTAATTTGTGCTAGTAAATACTTTGTGAAACAGTATTTTTAATTATGCTAATGGATCTACTGAAGGAGGAACATATAAATATTATTTCCTGAAGCTCCTCCACTTAAAAATTTCCATTAATGCTTGTATTTGGGTTATCTGTTAAATTTGTGTGTTCTCTGCAATGACTTTCCACTCAGCAGTTTATCCTTCTTGTAGGTCTTCCTATTCATGTTGCTACTTTGTGCTGCCATGTTGCTTCTTTGATTTCCATGGAAAATACAGCCGAAGACAAAGCAAGAAAACTCAGTACAGAGAATATCTCGATTTTGTTGCCCAAGTGGGATTTGTATGCGGCTTTCACGTGGAAGAAGATTGCCTTAGAATTCCATCAACAAAAAGGGTAATTTTGGACTGTGTAGAGCTTTTGTCTTTTTTAATTTTTTTGAGGCTGTCTGAAGCATATGGATGTTGGTTCATTATTATAATTTGTTCGTTATTGTTGCAAGATCAGTCCATAGTCAGTTGCGTTACTTGGGACAATATGGTCTGAAGAGAGACTAAAAATACTCATTGTTTGCTTGAGTAATCTGCTCTTAATGCCATTGGTAGAATCCTACAGACAAGAAAGAATGGAAGGTTTTATGGTTATTTCGTATGCCAACCTATAGGATGGAAAACTTATAAAACTGATTTTTTTGCTTCATTTTTCCAGCTGCCTATGTTGCTTGTTTGTACTTAATTTTGCCATTTTTCATGTCTCGTGAAATACAAAGTGAAATGTTCTCAGAGTAGGAAGGGTTGTCCAGCTTAAATTCTGTAAATATTCCGGGGATCAGGATCAATCCTTTTGTTCTGTTCTTGTATGGCATGATGGATTATGGTTTGATTACTGGATTTCTTCTGTGGCACCAATATTTGAAAACTAAAATTAAAAACCCCTCAGATCTAAATGAGCACTGAGTTTGAATGGCTGTCTTCTGAAGGTAGTTTTAGAAGCAGACTGGGGCTGTGTGTAAGTATGGGACTCTGTATAAATACTGATTTACCTGTTTCTATGAATATAGGTGTGCCTTATTGGAAAAAGCAGGACCTATCCGCCTACAGACTGTGCTGTGATTGATAAGCAGATAACACAGTATATTAACAGCCGTCAGACCTGTGCTGTGGTCACACGTGACGAAAGAGTTGGATTTAATCATAAGGAACACTCTGATGGTGTACACAAAGGAGCAGGCTCAGAACTTCCTGATAATGAGACTGCTGGTACAATTTGGATGGCTGGATTTCAACCCAGAGAAAAAGTAGAACAAATCAGAAATTGTGCTTCCCTCCCTCGGGATTTTGTAGATGATGTGGTCCTCAGCGTGGCAAACTTGCTGTTAAATGCAACATCCCAAAAATCGTGTTCTAATATGCATGTTGAAAATGGGAATACCTGGAATCAAGGAGGTGAGGTGTCTTTCCATGATCTTTTGCTGGCAGATCTTGTCTTTTCCAATGAATTCACGTTTGTATATTTAGTAAGTAAAGTATATTTTACAACATACCAAGAACAGTATAGTAGCATTCAAAAGCTCTTTTTTTCCCCACTATGTTTTATTGCACACTGATGCAAATAAGGCACATAAGAGTATTTTTAAATTGGTGTGGAGGTTTTTTTTCCCTCTACACTTAAATACTAGGACAAAATCAAGTTTTATTAAAAAAAGCAAATGGAAACAAAAACAGAGCTCCCCACAGTTTACCAGAACAGAGCACTCTACGTCTATTTGGGGAGAATATTAAGGTTCTTTTTGGGTAGTCACATAATAATTAGTAATAATTCTGTACTTTGAAGTGCCATTTGGTTACAACATGATAAGGAATTTTTAGTTTGCTCTTAGGAAGAAATAGAAGTTGCTATTAACTTTATAAGCTGTTTATTCTCACTACTACCATCTGCCCATTTTCCTGTGTCCATTTTTATTAGTTACTGTTGTTTGTCATATTTTACTCTTACAGGAGATACTTTGAGTCATTCTTGCTTCTAACTGCAAGCACATAAACAGTGCTTATTGCAATGAGGGTTACATGCTACTGTAAAAAGAACAGGGAAAATAAAAACTGTGTCCTACTGTGGAAATTCTGACTTGAGTCCTGTAGAATGAAAGCTGCTGTTATATAGCAAATATACAAATGAAATATGTTATGTGTGATATTGGGAGTATAGTCTTGATGCTCTACTGGTAGATAATTCATAGATTCTGCTCATAATCATTAATTTATATAGAAGTTAAATTTTCTCAGTATTTATATACATACACATTTTCTATAGCTACACCATTATTTATTGCAGAAAGCCTTTCCTTGAAGGAAGTAGCAGAACACTTAAATAAAGAGACTTTAAAAAGGCTAAAGAGTGAATATGGAGGCCTACAGACACTACTCAAGAACAGTCATCAAGTATTTGAAGGTAAAGAAGGGGTTTGGGGGTTTTTGTTTTGTTTTTCTTTAATCATCTGTTTTATCTGTTCTGTATGAAGTTAACTGAAAAGATTACTATGGTGTTTCGTTTGTTTTTTTAACTGCTTTCCATACCTTTGTGGAAAACTGAATATTCTTTATGTGCCCATTGCTCCAAGGTACTGTTAGTAAAACTTGTTTGAATGAGATTGGTAAAGCAGCTATCAGCAAAGAATTGTTCTAGACTGACTGTATCTGAAAAGGTAACCCTTTAGTTAAAGTGATTAATTTAATGCTATTGTTTGACTTGGAGAATTTTTTTTTTTTCCTGTGAAGTATTGATGGTTTTGGAGCCATCAGATGCAGAGCAGGTTCACTAAAGCATTTAACTGAGACTTACTCTGGCCTTACCAAGCCCCACAATGTAAATGCCAACATGAAATAAAACTAGTCTCTGTAAGAACCTATAACTGTGAGGACTTGGTAAGTTTCTGTGGTTGGCTGGGTTTGTTGATTGCTGGGTTTTGTTGTTGTTTTTCCTGTTGTAATGTGGTAGTGGTGGTGTGCTTTGTTTAGTTGTTTTGTGTTTGTTTGTTGTGTTTGGTTTTTTTCTCAGTGTTTTGTAAAAGCAAGGTTTACCTTTGCAGTAATACAAGATCTTTAAAGTTTTATCAGTATTTAAAGGTGCTTCAAATTTAGAATTCTCTTAACGTCTTATGTCCCACCAATTCCACATCAGCTGTAAAATGTTGATCAACTAATCCATGGCAAATCATCAAGAGTATGCAGTTTAGTTGCTGCTGGTGTTTAACTTAGCCAGGGTTAGTGTCCAGTAAGGATTTCTGTACTCTTGGCAATTACAAGTTATTGAAATCCTTTGAAATGCCATCCATTGAAAAGGATGGGTCACGCTGCATTCGTTGTGTGTCTGAATTTGATTCCCTATTAGTAGGGATTAGGTGGAGTAGACTTAAAACCTGTTACATGGAATAAGCATTATAATTTGGCATGGGTGCTGTCTACACATTACCTCTGAGGAAAGTCCAGGATTAACATCAAGCTTTCTCTGTAATTTACATCACATGGAAAGTCCCTGGAGGTTCAGCACAGACCATTTGATTCTTTCCTTCAGTAGTATGTCACTGTAACAAGGGACTTTCAACAGTGGGTAGTCTGGAAGGATATTGCCTATGCTAAAGAGGATGGAGAATAACATGGCTACAGCTCTTTTGTCATCTTTACTCAAGTATTTTTCTTGTGAAGACAAGAAAAACAGATGGATGCACACACACACACACGAAAAAGAAGAGGCTTAGAGTTACCACTCAGTTGCAGTATCTTTATCGGGCATCTTGTCCAATATCATACTGATTTTCTAGAAAAAAGTATGCTTGATCATAAGTAGCAGTATATCTGCTCATTTTTCTTCATCTTTTGAGAGAGGTTTTAAAGCTCAGCTGATCCCATTTCTGGATTGGCTTTGTGTGAGCTTAGATCTATTTGTCTATCACAAGAAAACCTGGAGGGATGAATTCATCCAGGCCTGAATGCGTGACACTGAGCTCTCACTGGACTCATTACCTTTTGAACAGTGATTATCAGAGTGCAGAATAGTATCAGTTAGCTCTGCCAAGCTACAAGGGTGTGATACAGAAGGTATGATTGAAGCAGAATATGAAAACAGAGCATGGCAACTTAGAGTTGGCAGATTCTTCCCTCCTAACTTTCACTGCTGTTTTTCATCTATGTTTTTTCTTGCTCTCTTACTAGCTTACTTTTATTCTGGTTTGTTTACACATTTAAGGGGTTGACACAGGTTCACAAATGTGTGTGTGCAGCTTATGATTCTAACGCAGCAAATTAATAAAAAAAAGTGCTGAATCTTTATTAACCAACAATAGTTCATTGTTGATTCATATGAAGGATTAAACTTGGCATCACTCTGGTGCAGTGTATTTTTGGGTCAGTGAACCATTGTCTTTGCAAGAGCATTTCTGTGTAGTGAAAGTAGTAGAAGACAGTCACTGGATTTTTGCTGGTAGTCACATTTTAAATGTGGAGTAATAAAGTTTTGAACATGGGAAGGATTTCTTGAAGTTGAAACTCCTTTGTCAGGACTTGAAATCTAAATTCAGAGGATTTAAGTCTAAATTCAAGTGCTGTAAACAGACAAACCTCTACAAAGATGATACAAAGGTGCCTCAAACTATTGAACATCACAATAAAACATCTCACAGGGAAACCAGTCAGTTCTTTAGACAGTGTCTGTATTATCTCTGTTTGTTGTGCACTTCTTTCTATTTCTCTACAAATGGCACATTTGGTTTTGCCTGAGTGATCTGTTTGTAGAATATATATTTTATTCACAAGATGTCACTATTAATTTTTTCCAGTACAATTCCCATGGCTGTCTATTAACAGCTGCATTTGTGTTTGTTTTTAAATCTTAGTTCTAAATGGGAGAGTTCATATTCGTGACTGGAGAAGAGAGAAACCATCAAGGAAAAATAAGCCTGACGTGAAACGACGCCTTTCAGCTGAAGCATTTAAAACACGTCTCTGTTGGTTTTTCATTCATCATCCTGATGGTTGTTCTTTGCCTTCTGAATCTTGCCCATATGCTCATGGGACTGAGGAGCTAAGGCAGTCTCAGATTATTAAAAAGAAAAAACATATACAGTAATAAAATACTGCTACTTACATTTAAGCTTGTGTACATGGCTGAACCTGTGATTCACTTCAGGACTGCCTAGTGCATGAAGATCTGTACAATATGGAGGGGTTTTCCCTATGCCAATGCATCTTATTTTACAGTTGGTTTACAAGTTCTCCTGTGTTTTTAATGCTTTACCTTTTTGTTAACATGGAAAAGGTATAGTAAAGTATGTATATACTTTGGATTTTGTCATGGCTTGTCTAACGTGGATTTGTATAAGTAGAAAAGTTTAAAAACTTCATTTCCTAGGACACTCTTTGTGATCCTCAATCAGATCAACTGTACATGACGCAGCATTTTCAAACCTTGAAAATGAGCTGGTTTGTTCCAAATTTTCCAGGAGGATTTATGGTTTCTTATGACTCACAGGCTTTTGGGAGATTTCACTCTTTCCTGACCTGACAGCTTCCCCTCCATGTTACTATGGAGTAATACTACATATTACCCTTCCTTTCTTGGTCAGATCTAGTCCTTTCCTTCCTTCCTTTTCATTCTGATTCAGAATGAGTGTTGGTTTGAAGAATACCTTTCTGGGAAATTATTGTGGAAGTCTTCACATGTACCTGCAGGTTTTTAGGGCTCTGTAGGCCATACTGTCCTTTCCCTCTTTTTTTTTTTTTATAAGTAAGGAGTAACAGTAGAAAATTTATTTAATAATATTGGAAAGGTAGGGTTTCTGCTTATCAGCTACCAAAGAAATGTCTTAGTATCTTGAGCAGGTGATGATTTGCTTTGGTAGACTATTATTTTCTTTAAAAGGTTTAACTTGGCAGAAATCCTAATTATTACTCAGTGACAGTCATTAACTAGTATCATAATTCTTATCTGTTATCTGTGAAGTACTTGTAAAGTTCAATATCTGCTGTACAAGCCCTGAGACAAGGAATTGTGTTGGTTCTGGCCTAGCTTGTATACTGATAGTGTGGAAACCTCTGTGATCTACTGAGACAAGACTTTGATTTGAGATCCTACTGAAGAAAGGGCAAAGTTTAAAAAAAAAAGTTACTAAGGAGGAATTGTGGAGGTGAGAGTAATGGCACAGAAACTGATTGCAGGACAGAGAGTTCTGGGGGTAACAGTGAATAAGCCATGTGAGAACTCTAAGAGCTCAGGGCATGTGAAGAAGGAAGGAAGGAAGTGAAGACAAAGCAGGAAAAATGACAGTGGAAACACTGTTCAAAAGAGTTCCAAAGCGACTTGTCTCACACCCAACTTCAAGCCAACAGGCTGCAGTCCATCACATGCAGAAGAAGCAGAGTCTAAATCTACTGACAGGGTAGAAGCCAAGATCTGACTGAAGCATTATTTCCCCTTCTCACTTTACATCTCTCTTGATCCTGGAAGAAGTGCCTTTTGCTAGACAGCAATGACCGTCGTAATTGCAGCAGCACCTTACTCATGGATCATGTACCACGTTATCCACTACACCATGTAGTACAGCTGCCTGGCCTACCTCTTAACGGGAGCCAGGGTGGGCTCTGAGCCTTTCCCTGGGGCTCTGGTCTGCAGTGTTGTATACCATATCCTTAATTTAGTACCAATCAGTGCTGAATTCGCTCATTTTAAAGAATATGATTCACTCTGAGGTTCTCTCTAAGCTGCAAGTTGGATGTAGTTCAGTTAATGTGATTGGACTAAGGAAACCAGCTGCTATGAAGCAGGGCAGCACAGTAATGGAATGCAGTTGGTAGTGCGGTTACTGTTGTAAGAATCTCAGAAAAATACGTAGCTTATTGAGTTGAGAAAAGTCATGGAATTGTATAAATTTGTATGTAATCAAGTGATGATGTTAGCCTTTGTTTTGCTACATGCAGAGTATAGAAGAGTTCCCCAAGGTGCCTGTTTACTGTGGTAGACATACGTTTGATGCGAAGGAGGCCCCTCTCAAATTAAGTTCATGTTATCTCCAGATGGAGACTGTTTCCAAATGATGCAAAGAGCAAAAGTGCTTTCGATTCTTTTCCAGTCACTGGCGACTTCCCTAATGACTCACCTTGGGGTAGGATGTGTTTGAGTTGAAACAGGTGAGTTAGAGTTCACCTGTGGAGCCCTTCAGATGGGCTCGCAAGAAGTCAGGGTTAAGGAGCTCGAAGAAGGTTGGTTGTATTTTGGGTTGGGGTTTTTTTGCCCATCTCTCCAATAAATATGGAGGGAAATACCTGCTTGACTCACTGAAGTCACAAATATACACATAAGACTAGCGAATTAGCTTTAAGGCTACCTTATCTGATTATTTGTGCAGTGCTGTGATAACTAGCATAGCATACTGTATGTAGCACTGCTTCTGTGCATAGATTTTGTTTCTGAGCTCCCAGCGTGCAGCTCTGTCACGGATGCACGATGGCTGTTCCCCTTCCTGTTTGGTATCATTGTGGGTGGCAATTCAGCCAGCAAATCTCGTGTAGTTACAGAAATTTCCCTGTTGTTTGGAGAAGTGATAAGAGAACATTTTTGTATCCAAATGCCAGCCTTATATAATTCTGCACATAAATGTGAAGTTACTGCTGAAGGTGCAGAATAGCTCTACTTTATCTAAATTCTGTATCTTGTTGCTTTCTGTGTGATCCACAGTCCCAAATGGCATTAATACAATACTCAACTTTAGCAATAGGTGAAATCCTATACAGAGTAAGAATCAGTTTTACTATTAATAAAAAAGCTCTTGCTTCACAAGGGATTCAAGCATAAAGTCTCAGTTGTTCAGGTGACACTATTATTTTACTCCTTAGTTTATGAACATCACTTCCCATTAGTTAATTTCCTTTATTTGAAGCCTGTTTATAGAGGGGAAAATACTTGCTGTTGTAGATGCCTCTCAAGAGTGAGAATATAAAGGGAAGTTAGATGCCAGACTGCAGTCAGAAATGCTGGGGTCTAGAGATTTTGTATCTCCACCTGTAGATGAGCTACAGTTTAATGAAGTCTCAGGGCAAACCCCACGCCAGAGCAGGGGGATGCCCGAAGGAGGCTGTGACCCTGTGGGCAGCCCACGTTGGAGCAGTAGCCTGGCAGGAGCTGTGTCCTGGTGGAGAGAGGAGCCCAGGCTGGAGCAGGTTTGCTGTCAGGACTTGTGACCGGGGGGGGGACCCAGGCTGGAGCAGGCTGCTCCTGAAGGACTGCACCCTGTGGGAGGGACCCCACACTGAAGCAGGGGCAGAATGTGAGGATCCTCCCCTGAGGAGGAAGGAGCAGCAGAGACAGTGTGTGATGGACTGACCACAACCCCCATTCCCCAGGGGACAAGGTAAAGAAATGGGGACCAAAGGTGAACCTGGGAAGAAGGGAGGGATGGAGGAAAAGTGTTTTAAGGTTTAGTTTTTATTTATCATTATTTTACTATGATTTGATTGGTAATAAACTAATTTCCCCAAGTCAAGTCTGCTTTTCCCATGACAGTAACTGGTGAGTGATCTCTGCATGTCCTTATCTCGAGTCCCTTTTGTTCCATTTTCCCTCCCCTGCCCGGCTGAGGAGGATGGAGTGGCTTTGGTGGGCACCTGGGCTCCAGCCATGGTCAGCCCACCATAAGTCTATAGAAATGTTCAAAATTAAATAAGAACAAAAAAAAAAAAATCCATGCTTACATTCTACCCTAAATCTCAGTAAATGAATTTTAGTTTCTCAACAGATCCCTAAAACTAAAATCACAGACAGTATTTTTACTTACGGAATATTTATATATAGCTTCAGAACAGTCTATTTTCTGGCGCATTTCAAACAAAAATTTTCTGTGTATGTATCATTTGTATGGTCTGTTTACAGTATTACTGCCACTACTTCATGTTGTAAATTATTAGCCCAGATTTAGAGCAATTCCTAGAGGAAGGCTTACAGCTTGTCTGACAGCAAATACAGACCTCTAGGATGCTTTGTAATAAAATTTGGATGCTGCTTATGTGTTCTGGGGCTGGTTTGCTCAGATTCAAAGTAATTAACTCTTTATCTTCAGTGATCTTAAGAACATTGTTTTATGAGCTGGAATCTAGCTTTATCTGGCTGTATAAAGTAGACAAGAGTGAGCAATCAGTGCTTAGGGCACCATAATGGCAAAAACTTCAGAATCAACAGAGGTGGAAACTAAAATCTGTAACACTCCTACCAAGTTGCAGCTAAAATATTTGGACAGGTATCTACTGAAGTGTCCAAACATTTGGTGTGGCTGAAGCAAGACATTATGTTTTGTTACTGCTGGTAACTTCTGTTTATATAATTGAAAGAGTATTTTCCCACAAAAATTGCAATTGATTGGGAATTCACCCAGAGTAATGCTGTAATGTTACAACACGGAATACCTTTCACAGTCAGCTTTTCTGCGGTTGTGTTGTGCTTGACCTGTGAGTAGCATCTTCAGATTTTCCTCTGGGGTGCTGGTGCATTTCCTGTTGCAGAAGGCCCTCGCAGCAGCACTGTATGCATGTGGCAATGGTTTCATGACTGGGCTTTGGGTGTTGTGAGTAATTGTTAGTGAACGCAGTTAGTTGGACCTGCTGAGTTTGTGTTTCATTTGTATTAGAACTTAACGTTCATATTTATTAGGTAGAAATACGTAACTGCCTTAGTGCTCATCTAAGCCACTTCTGAGTGCTGCTACACTACTGCCAGATGCAATCTGCTTGGCAATTGCAACCCAGCTCCGCTCTTCCCTCCACAGTTTTATTATAACGGATTTCAACGACTGTAAATAGGTGAGTTTAGCTTCAGATTCCTTTGGTTTTTTGTTTGGGTTTTTTTTTTTTTCAGGAGCATCGTGGCAAATTTTTGTTCAGGGATTAGTGGATCCATCTGCATTAGCTTCTCGGTGAGCCACCCTGTGCTTCGCACAAAGCTGTGCAGGGGTTCAGCAAATCCAGCCCTTCCCAGGTATGTGGTGCTGCGCGTGCTGAAGGGGCAGGCGTTGGCTGCTGAACTGTACCTGCCATGGTTTGAAAACGCTGTCGTTCAAGCTGTCAGTCTTGCTGACAGCTAGCCAGACACTGTACACAAAATCAAAACAATCTTCGCTCAGAAAGCCTGCCCTGAATTTTGAATACACTGGTGATTGCTTCGCTGTGGTAGCCATAAGGAAACTGTCCTCACTGCTAATTGATATTATGAGTGGGGTGTCCACAGAGATACAACATCTGCAAAGTGAGTCTTTTTGCATTCGTTTGCAGGCTTTGTGTTAGTAGTTTTTAATCTAGTGAATGAACATGGAACTGAGAGACAAAAGGAAAATGGCTTGCCCTTGTCTCAGGTACAAAATACTGAGAGAGCAGGGAGTTTTCAAGTTGCCTTTTGCCAGTACCTCACGCTTTTTTTGTTTTCTTTGTGTGTGTAGCCTTCCTAGGGACAATGCTTTTATGCCGCAGCTCTGTGGTATCTTCACTGGCCTTTGGTGCACCATGAGGCAATCTATCCAGCAAGGGCATTGCTATCCTTATCTCTGTTATACTCTGGGACACTATGGCCATAAGAATTTTGGTTGTCTGTTGTTTTGGGGATTTTTTTTTTTTTTTTGTCTTTAATGTTTGTTTTGTCAGATTGTTTTAGAGACTTTAAATCCCATAGCAAATGCATCACCTGTTAGCAATGATCTGATAATGCTGTGAAGACAAATACTGACCCTTTCCATTGAGTTTAGCCCAGCAGTTGTATTCTTTCCTGTATTTGGAATCTGAACAGATAGGAAATGCTTTCAAGTGAGAGTAGTTGTCTGTTTTTTGAAAAGCTTTAATGATCAGGTATTTTTGCCCTTTCTTTCAGTGTTATTGTACTGCAGTGCCTTATAATAGATGATGATACCACTTTTAACAGTAAAAAAAAATGCAGAAAAATTAATGGCCTGGGAAAATACCTCGGTGTGAGGGCAGAATTACTCCAGTCGAGTATTTTCATGTGACGAGATATATTGGTGCTGTGCTGCTTCCCAGTGTGGCCGACAGGTGGGGTAAGAGGAAAAGCTGCAGGGTGGCAGCTCCAACAGCAGCTGCACATACCCGGATTCAGTAAGTCCTGGGGCTGCTGCTCCAGCGCTGGGGAAGGCGATTGATTCTTGCATCATTCTCCCAGGGTATTCCTGCATTTTGCCCTTGAAAAAATAACCTGCATTTACATCTCTCTAGGATCTTCCTTCTGTATAAATATAACTGCCTAAGTGAAATAGCTGAAGTATATGACAAGTGGTGTTATTTTGATAATTGCCTTGATTAGATGGAAGAGACTAGGTTATTTCAAGTCATTTCTTGGCAAATGCAAATTATTATTAAGAAGCTGGGTATTTAAGTAATGTTGCACGTGTGGTTTTTTTCCTCTGAAATATTGCTTTCTTTTCTAAAAATGCCTGTGGTGTTTGCGATCTTGCAGCAGATGGGAAAAGAAGGCCAGTTTTTGCCAACTCTCCTCTTCTGTTAGAAGGTCCTGAATTGTCCAGATACCTCCTGATAAAGAGGGAGATGTCACAATCTTCCCTTTTCAAAAGCTTCTTGGAATCTCTCTACCTGTATTGGCCAAAACAGCAAGGCAGAAAAATGCTGCACAATGGTACAAATTAGTGCCTCCTAGGAGTCCTTATGTGAAGAATTGTCTTTATGGCACAGTTAAGTGCCTTTGTGAACTCTCTCCCCCCCCCCCCCAGTCAACTTTTGGAGGTAAAATGATTTTAACCAACTTTTCCCATGGTAACAGATATTTATGAAATTCATGTTCTCAAAAGGTTAATATAAAACTAAATGTAGTAGTATAAAACTAGCTACTAAACTCCAGGCATTTCAGTAAAAATAATAGAGGTGTTGGTTTGCTTACAGATGTTCAGTGAGAAAGGGTGATTAGCAAGATGCTGGTTGAGCACAGCCAAAGTTACCTTGTTAAAGCGTGTCTCGGGCATGTAATTACTGGTAGCTCAACTTACTGCATAAGAGAGCTTGTCATCTTTCTTGCTCTTTGCCACCAGATATTTAACATCAATTTACATCTGACACAGAGCTTGTAAAGCTGATTTGTGTGGTGTCTCAGTCACTGAAACACTCTCTCTGTTTAAACCTTGATGCTCTCCTCAGAAAATATTTATTCTTTGGATTTATTTGGAGTTCCTTCAGTTTGTACTACCATGGTTTGTTTCTTTCTTTGATGAATACTGCATCGTGTATTGCTGCTAAGGCTTTGGAAAGGGTCATGAAGAGATTAGGAAGCAGTAATGTGATGATGAGACTGAAAGAAAAGGGGTGATGTTGATGCTGGCTGCCATAAGACAGGCCAAGAAAGCAGTAGCAGTTCCTCTCCTGAGCAATCAGAGAAGGAACTTCCACGAACAGCTATTTATCAATACCCCAGAGAAAGAATAACTTCTGAGTAGAGAGCTTCTAACTTTAATAGTATAAAAAATGCTTTAAGCCAGTATAAACGACACTTGAAGGACATTAAAGAAAGTTGCACTGCTAGCCTGGAAATGGGTTCTTGGAGCCATACTTCAGTGCCTCATGGTTGGAATCTGCTCCTTGGTCATCGCTTTGACTACAGGGCAGAGGTACCTTCACAGCTGGATGGGAAGCCCCACTTCTTCCATGCCTCACTTATTTACAACCAGCTTCTGGTATTATGGAAAAAGGGCAAATCACCCTTTTCTCCTCTGGGTCCAGAATAGGACCCTTTATTGAGGCTTGTTGCCCTTTATAAAGGCAACAAGCTATTTTCTGTTAACTTCTTTGAGATATAGGATCAAGCCTTGATGGAGGTTCAGGTTCCTGTGAACACCTTTGCTGCCATTACTCATCTATCGCAGCACTCCATCCCCACGCTTCAGTAGACTATGGGCTTAATTTTGTAAAGTCTAGACATATTTTGTAATTTTGTCAACAGGCAATCAGCTTTGGCTGGAAATACTATTCTTAAATGTGTGCACTTAATGGGAAATGGCTTTTTATGTGTGTTTCCTCTGCAAATTGTGATTGTCAATGCTTAATCAGCGATGGAACAGAATCTGGCGGCTTCGCACTATTTTGATGAATAGGGGACTGATGTTTCTGATAAAAGAAACAGATTATGCCCCAGCTAGTTCTTTGAAGTGCTTTCCACTGTGGATCATTGTTAGACCTTCTGTAGGGTCAGAATAAGTTTGCTGCTCTTTGCACAGAAACTAATTTCTGGCTGGCATTGTGACATTTTACAGACAGCAATGTCTACATCTGCAGAGAGTAAAACAGGGAATCATCTGTATGTTCTTGGCGAGAATCCTATAGGTTCTGTTTCTTCCTCCAAATGGGTGTTGAAGAGAGAGATAAGATAGGTCCCAGTAGGACAGCACAACAAAAGTATTTTAAAGTGGATGAAAGGCAGGATTGCACTTGTATTCCTTGGATCTTTCTGAAAGAAGTAATTACTGCCTACATTGCATAGTATATGTCCACAGGAGTAGTTCTGCTTGCTGGCTGGCTGACACTGAAAATAGACTGCACTTTGTGTTACTGAATATGTCAACCATTTCAGCATTTTCCCCTAGCAAGCGGAAGGTGTGCAGGCAAAGGCAAGATGAGTGTGCTCAGTTCTTTTCAAGACTTTTTTTAGCATAAGTCAAGCAGCTTTGAACAATTCTCCTTTGACTCATTAACTGTCAAAAGCAAATGTAAATGGGAGGCATGAAACTGTTTCAGAAAAGAAAAATATAGCTGCAATATACTCTTCCTCGCTATGGAAACTTCCTTTACATGAATCCAGGCTCATACATAAGCAAGCACTGACACATTACATGACATATTTATAATAAGGCAGGGAAAAATATAAAGAACGATTCAGTTGCCTAAACATGAAGTGTTATTTGAGATACTGTTCTCTTATCCCCTCTCCTGCTATCTCACCAGGTCTTCAGCTGCTGGCCCAGGGCAATATAGGACCTGCATTAGGTCCTCTATCATATGTTGTGTGAATGTATCACCTGTCCTAGAATATCTCAGCAGGTTTGCCAATGACACCAAGCTGTGTGGTGCATTCAGAACGCTGGAGGGGAGGGATGCCATCCAGAGGGACCTTGACAAGCTGGAGAGGTGGGCCTCTGCCAACCTCATGAAGCTCAACTGGGCCAAATGCAAGGTCCTGAACCTGGGTTGGGGCAATCCCAAGCACAAGTACAGGCTGGGTGGAGAATGGATCGAGAGCAGTCTTGAAGAGAAGGAGTTGGTGGGGGTATTGGTGGATGAAAAGCTGAACATGAGCTGGCAGTGTGCGCTGGCAGCCCAGAAAGCCAACCATATCCTGGGCTGTATCCAGCGTGGCCAGCATGTTGAGGGAGGGGATTCTCCCCCTTGCCTCTGCTCTCGTGAGACCCCACCTGCAGTACTGTGTCCAGCTGTGGGGCCCTCAACATAAGAAGGATATCGACCAGTTGGGGCGAGTCCAGAGGAGGCCACAAAGATGCTCAGAGGGCTTATAGCACCTCTGCTATGGGGTCAGGCTGAGAGAGTTGGGCTTGTTCAGCCTGGAGAAGAGAAGGCTTCAGGGAGACCTTATAGCACTTTCCAGTACCTGAAAGGGCTACAAGAAAGCTGGGGAGGGGGGGGGAGGGGGAGGGGACACGACTTTTTACAAGGGCCTGCAGTGACAGGACAAGGGGCAATGGATTTAAATTGAAAGCAGGGAGATTTAGATTGGATATCAGGAAAAAATTCTTCACAGAGAGGGCGGTGAGCCACTGGCACAGGTCGCCCAGAGAAGCTGTGGATGCCCCATCCCTGGAAGTGTTCAAGGCCAGGCTGGATGAGGCTTTGAGCAACCTGGTCTAGTGGAGGGTGTCCTTGCCCATGGCAGGGGGGTTGGAACTAGATGGACTTTAAGGTCCCTTTCAATGTAAACCGCTCTTATGATTCTATGGTCTCAAATGGCACAAGGTACTTATGCTTCGAGTAATGAATTAAGACTGTGTACATCAAAATATCATGAATTTTGTTCCTAGCAGGCTGAATGCAACCTCTAGAGACACATGAAGCCTGAAGGAGTCATTAAGAGTCCTTATGCACAAGGTGCTAGTTTTATAATCCTAATCTGTATTTTTTTATAAAATGTGGAGGATGGAATGAAGGTTATGCTTATCATGTTTTCAGATTATGCCACATGGCAGATACTGTGAGCTTTTTGGAGTGGATGGTGGTAAATGAGTGCTTGAAATGGAGAAGGTAAGGGTTTTTGATGTGAATTTTGACAACTGCATTAATAACAAGAATGAATAATTAAAGGTAGGGATGACCAAAAATAGGTGAATGATATCAGTTTAATGTGTGCATTTTCATGAACTGGTTAGAATCATTTGTGTGTGAATACTTCAGGTCAGAAGCAAGATTAGTACATGTTCAGTACTAAAACATATTAATGTAGGTAGGTTTTAAATGTACAATGCGGTGGTATGTATATTATGAAAGAGGAAACTAAATCTTAAAATCTTTGATTTTGAGCTTTGGTGTAGCAAGTCCTGAGGTGGCTGTATAGCCAGCAGTATGCCAAAGTTGTGCTACCTGTTACATTCCTAGAGTTAAATTATTCTGATGCAGAACTGAGTTTGTAGCTAGACAGTCCTTGGCTGGCAGGAGGCAGTTCCTGGAGGAAGAATGAGACACAATTATAATTAAAGATTATCTTGATTAATTGCATAAGTGATTTGAAATCAGTGAGATGAAATCCAGTCAGTTCGAGTGCTAAATACATGGGGAGAGATAGTGTGTGTAGGCAGGGAGGGGACATTATTAATACGACGTGGTGAGTAACTGACTGGGTGATGATATTATAATGGACCACAGACTGAATAGGGATCAATGGTGTTGGCTGCAAAAGGGGGGTAAGTCTAATTCTAGGATTTATGAATAGGAAGATGATGCATAGGAGGCAGGAACTGAGACCACAGGTGTAGAAGGTCCTGTTCTGTACACCATGATTTAAGAAAGATGTACATACGTTAAAAGGCCACAAGAGATCCATAAACCAATATTAGATACTTTAAAGATCAAAGGGCATGATCTTCAGGTGATATAAATTACTTTAGGCTCAATAACACCCAAAGAACTAAGCTTATTCACACCAGCTGAGGAGCTGATTAGGAGAGTTTTAAAAATTTTCTTTCTAATCTAACCTTAACTGTGGCAATTCACATTAACTTCTCAGTGCCATCAAGTTTTCCCCAGGGCTTACAGGAAAGAATTATTTGAATGTCATAATTTAACAGTCTCTCTCTTTTCTTTCATTTTTATTTCAAACCGAGCTATATAATTTTTTTTTGTTTCTATTTTAGCATTATTAAAAATGAACACAGTTAAAATGGAAAAAAGGAAGTAATTTTTAAATACAAGACACAATTAACCTCTGAACCCTACTGTCTCTTGGTATCATTAGAGCTAGGAGCTTAATAGGATCAAAAAAGTGTAGTAGATAATGAGAAAATCTCCTGACATATTAGAGGAGATTAAAACAAAGAAGACTTTAGGAAAAAAAGGACATAAAGCTACACTCCTTAGGACATAAGACAGCCTTTATTAATCTGAATGAAGGAGTCTGCTTTCTCAAAGAGTGGGTCGTCCTATAGTTGCCCTTAATGAGCTTGTCTTACTTTGAAACATCTCCTGTGCCACTTTGTCAGATGTAGGATGCTGAAACAGAAGGACACGGGTCTCAATGAGTCTGGCAATCATACTTTTTCCCAACTTAAATTATGTGCAAAATTACATGCTCCTGCAGCTAACCTCTTAGTGATGTGCAAAGGTGACTTGAAAGGGTTATTTAAAAAAAAAACCAGCAAAGGCAAGTTTTTCTGTCTGCATATTCATATCATATTCATGGTCACCACCACGTTGTTTCAACATCCTTTCTGTATGTATGCGTTTAGTTTTTACTCTGATGTTTACTCGAAAGCTGAATCAGTGGGATGAAGAAAGGTTTCTTCAAGGGTTGTTCTAGGAAAAGGTGGACAGCAATAAAGGAAAGCAACAAAGGAAGAATGCAAAAGCATTGCTTGGAGAGAAAATTAGAAATTACAAAGCCCAGCTGCAACTAAAACCAGCACGGAACAGTAAGGATGGTAAGAATGGGTTCCAGAAATGTCCTAGCAACCAAGGGAAGCTGAGGAAAAAGTGTGCCTGTTGGTGAATGAGAGCCTAGGGATAGAGAACGCGGGGAAAGAGCTGAAATTCCCGAGACCTTTTTTCCTCACTGTTCATAGGCAAGCTTGCTCCCTGACTTCTGCATGTACTGCTGCAGTTTGGGAAGGAGATGGCAACCAACAGGGGGGAGCAACAGGTTAGAGACTACTCAGAAAGGTGAGATTTCTTAAAATCTGTAGGGGTGATTGGGATTCACCTGAGAGTGCCGTCATGGTGACTACAAGGCTGCGCTCTGTCAAGACTCATGGCTGTCAGGGAAGCGAGATTGAGTACTGCAGAGTTGCATTTGCAATGGATAGCTTTCTCAGCAAGGGTTTGCACTAGTCTGCTTGTGTGGATCATGAACTGAGCTGATTTAATACCATGATTAATTTTTCATGGTTCTTTTCTTCCCCCAAGCCTACGTGGTGCTCTTTGGATTTCTCGATGACTCATTCTTAATAGTCTAACGCTGTTGGAGCTATATTCTAGTGACAAGATATGTGAGCTTTAGTTGATGTCTCCTAACATTGGGTAGGTCTAGGAAATGTTACCTTTGAAAGGAGAGACTGGATTTTCACCCTTACTGGCTCTTTATGGTGATCCCCCTTAGATCCTTCCTTGGAATTAACAGGTTACTGTAACAGTCAAATAGCCCAAAATGGGACACTGAGTTTTCACTCTTTAACTTGCACTGTTTAACATGCAAGTTAAACATCAGATGTGGGATGTTTCTGATGTAATCTAGGTCTTAGGGAAACAAGAAGAGGTTAGGTGAGTAGGACTATTTGGTTGAATTAATAGATCCTGTACACATTTAAAACCTTTTTATAGCTCCTTTCATACTTAACTGGAAAGCCTTTTCCAAGCCACTTGGACAGCATCACAGAATCTTTTTGCAGCATCTTGCAACTGTTTGAAGAATATGTTAATGCTTCTTCTAGTTTGTGTGAAAAACCTGTCTGACAAGACCTTGATTTTGGGAATTGCATCTTTTCCTGTGAGACTTAGCCAAACCAATGTGCTTATGATGATTGGCCCAATATGTCTATTTTTGGCATACACAGGGTAGAGGCTGTGTGCCCTCTATGGTGTGGTCTGACTGTCATCTTTGCTTAACGCTCTTTGCAAAGAAATGCCCAAAACTAGAGAAAAGAATGGCCTGAGCTGAAGGAAGTGAACCTTCTGTTTCAATTTCAAGTGTTACTTTAAAGGTTTAAAATCTTTGTAAATGTCACAGTTGTGGTCCTTAGCTCTGTGGGAAAAGTCTTCAGATGGCAATAAGCTTCGAGCTGGATCCCTATTACCTTTGATTGCTAGTTCCTTAAGCTATAATAGATTGATAGAACTAAGGATTGTAAAAGGTCTGTGACTTTCTTCCAAACATGTACTCTGTCTTGATTTGAAGGTCTTGGTGCTTAATCAGTCTTGCAGTTGAAACTGAGTCTTGTTTCCAGTTTGAATTTGTTCGCCTTGACCTGTCTACCACTACTTCTTGGTTTGCCTCTGCTTGATTACAAATCCTGCTCTGACTCAGCATCCTTGTAGGTCTCTTCTCGAGAAGGTAGGCAATATAAGCCTTTAATTCTTTCATGTTTGTACCTCTTCAGTTTTATACCGTGGTTTTCCAAGCGTGGACACCAGAATTGGAAGCAGCATTTCGGTTTCAGTGCTATCAATAAACGCACTGAACTCAAATCTTACTTTTTCCAGGTTCATATACGGAAAGAACATATTAGCCTTCCTTGTATCTTCATAGCACTCAGTGAGTAATGATAAAATAATTCTGTTTATTTATTTGTTTGTCCATTTGTGCTGATTTTCATTGGGATAGAGTTAATTTCCTCCACAGTAGCTAGTATGAGGCTATGGAGAAGAATGTTGATAACACTAATGTTTTCAGTGTGAGGCTATGTTTTGAATTTGTGTGGAGAAGAATACTGTCAATACACACATGTTTTTATTAGTTGCCAAGCAATGTTTATATCAAGTCAAGGATTTTTTCAGTTTCTCATACTGCACCTGTGTTCCCAGCTTCTTCTCTACAGGAAGCTGGGAGGGGACACAGCCAGGACAGCTGATCCAAACTGACCAAAGGGGGATAGTTCATGCCATGCTCAGTGTGTAAGTTAGGAGGAGTTGACCCAGGAGGCTCTCTCAGGGCACTATTGGGCTCCCTCTGGCTCTTGCTGCTTGGGGACTGACTGAATGGTGGTTGGCGAGCAGTTGTATCATTTGGAGTTTTTTTCCCATTGCTGTTTTCCTTTTCATTACATAGTAGTAGTAGATAGTATTTTAATTATTATTTTCATTGTGTATTATTAGTAGTATTAGCATCACTATTTTATTTCATTTATTTTTAATTATTAAACTGTTCTTATCTCAACACACAAGTTCTCTTCTTTTTCCTCCAATTATCCCCCCCGTCCCACTAAGGGAGGGAGAGGTGAGCAAGCGGCTGCATGGTGCTTAGGTGGTGACTGTGGCTAAACCATCACACCATTTTAACTCTAGATTCATTTTAAGTCATTGGTTTGCCAATACACCCTCCATTCTGTAGATATGATTTGCATTTTCCTTTCTAGATGTATCATGTAAATATGATTTTTTTTATTAAAACATTTTGTGGGCTTAGTTGTTTTGTATGCTGAATTACTTCAGCTCATTCTATATAATTTCAGTCTTTATCATTCCACCTGGTTTTGTCATCTGTAATTGTTTTAAGATTTCATTAGCCTTATTTCAAAATAATTTGTGAAAATGTTATATATTCGGAAGTCCAGTGCCAATCCTGGCATATTAAAATTGCTTGCGTTCAGTGGTGTTTTCGCTTTTGTGACTATTTCTAGAGATTTGTGGGACTTTTTTTTTTATTCATTTAATGTGTGCTTTATTAATAATGTATAGTGTTAATTTTTAGATCAGATTATCTTATGCTTATGCATAAGTCAGATGCCTTATAAAGGACTAAATATACCTTTAAGGTTACCTTTTTTTAAAGAAAATTGTGACCTCCTTGACTAATAAAATAAGATTTGGTCAAGTTTCTGAAAATTCATCATCACTGTCTGTAATTATATTCCAGTACTTGTTTTGTAATTGATAAACTGATACAGGATTTAATAGACAATATGCCTATTTTAGATTAATTGGCTTGTAGTCATGCTGACTGTCCTACTTGTCTTTCTTTGAAGGTATACGCACTAATCAGCAATCTTCTGAATTTGTTGAAAGTGTACAGCAGAGGAAAGTATCTCCTCAGGTAGCTGTAGCACATCATTGACATATAAGAAAAATTTTGAACATGTCATCAAAGTATTTGATCATTGCAAATGGCTAATCCAGAGAAATAATATGTCATGTGAGACCTTTTTTATTTTAATACTGTTTTCAATGGAATTTAAAAAATGAACCAAAGTACTACTAGTAGTACTTAGTCTTGTGTAATTAAGGAACACTAAGTAAATTTACAGCAAATCACTGGTAAAAGCAAGATGACAAAACATGAAGCAGGAGGAGGATATAATTATTATTTTTGTATGTATTTTCATGCCCCTTCAAAGTCAAATCAACCTGAATATAATTGAAATTCAGAACATGTGTCCTTGATTCAAGGATAGATTGAGCATCTGGTAAGAGTGGCAACCTCAGTCTTTGTATTGCCAGAAAATAAAGCTGAATCTACTTTAACCAGAAAGGGGCAGTGAAAATCAACAGCTTATGAGCGAGAACCAAAGAGACAGTAGGGAGAGAGATTCACATCTGAGCCTTTCTGAGGCGTCGTCAGAGGTGGGTGAGAGGCAGCTTGGAACTGAGGGGGAGTGGGCAGTCCCCAGAGACAACTGGATTTGAGCTGCAGCTGTCACATAGGTGGAGGAGGAATTATCTAAACTAAGAGATTTGATGCCTTATCAAGGAAAGAACAACACAGAAGGGAAATCCTTAAAATAAAAAAAATACTAGAAAAGGCAAAGGAACATCATGGCAGAAGCATGCGCTGGCAAGATGAACAAGGAGCTCTTGCAGATCTGGGAAGGGTCTGCTGTTGTGCTGGCATCAGGAAATGGTGTTGTCCAGGACAAGCAACCCATAGCAGCCCAACTCTAAGAAGAACCCACAGCAGAGCAGGAGGAATCATCAAAGTCGATGCCATTCAATAGCACTGTGCATTTTACTTTATTTTCTGTGTTGCTGTATGATCTCCCGAAACAGGCAGACATATCTCTTTCTATTGGCCAATAATTATGATTTTTGTTTTCTCATTAGTAATGCGGGACCCAAGTTTTTGAAGTAATGTTGATACTTAATTGTCTTGTAAATTGAGGGTCTAATGAAGGGACTTGCTGTCTAGATACCTTTAAAATCCTGTTCTTTTAGCTAAAAATAATTGGACAAGCCTGTTTCTTTTTATTTAAGTGAACTTTGAAGTGGGACTAAATTCTAAATTATTATCTATTTTAGCATGCAGGATTTTTTTTTTTTTTAAGTCAAATTGCAAAAACAGTATTTTATTCTATTCAGTGCTGAAGGTAATTTGCTGACAGGTAACACCGGTGTTTCAGAACTGTCATGTACCTACTCCTCCTTCAAAGAGTAGAATCTGTGTCAACTCTGCAAAGTTGCTAGGACAACACGAGGGAACTTACAAATTCTTTTCCTCGAGGAGCAGCACTTTTCTTGCTGCTGCATTAATTACATTATTCTGTATTTATCACAGTTAGGGAGAAAAGTGACAATTAAGCTATGACACTTCTCTGAAGAATTGCCATTTTATTTAGAAACAGCGTGAAGTTGGGGGCGCATAATCAAAATGAAATGGAGAGCCTTGCCACTCTGTGCTATCAATTGTACTAGCACCTTCCAGTACCTGAAGGGGCCTACAAGGAAGCTGGGGAGGACTTCTTACAAGGGACTTTAGTGACAGGACAAGGGGCAATGGGTTTAAACTGAAAGAGGGGAGATTGGATGTAAGGAAGAAATTCTTCCCAGAGAGGGTGGTGAAGCACTGGGGCAGCTTGCCCAGAGAAGCTGTGGATGCCCCATCCCTGGAAGTGTTCAAGGCCAGGCTGGATGAGGCTTTGAGCAACCTGGTCTAGTGGAGGGTGTCCCTGCCCATGGCAGGGGGGTTGGAACTGGATGATCTTTAAGGTCCCTTCCAACCCCAACCACTCTCTGATTCTATGATTTATCAAAAAATCCTTTTTCACTTGATATCTGAAATGAGCTCCTTGATTGATATTTTTATTTTTTGCAAAAGAATGATTCATTTTGTCTCAGACATGTTTATGATAAGGTCTTAGATATACCAGATACAAAATACTCTGAATGTCTCAAGAGAGGTGTCAGGTGATGAGTTGGAGAAAATGTGTAGCTTCTAAAATCTCTGCCTAATGTGGAAGGGAGGAAAAAATCCTAAAGGTGGGTAGACCCACTTCTTTGACAACCTCGCCCCTCTAGGTCTATGGGCAGTCCAGTCTGAGCTAAGGAATCGTGCTGTCTGATTGCTGAACATCATCCCTAATGTACGCACAGGTGGGGTGCTCTATAATAGACTTAATTGAAGGTTATATATGCACCTGCTTACCCTCTTTCTGGAGCAGCGCGGCAAGGAAGCAATCTTCAGAATTGTTGTGAGGGTAGGGGGATACCTTCATTTCTCGCTGGGCTAGGCGGGCGGATAACTCCCTTTTCCCAGGGAGCAAGGAGAAAGCAGGGAAGGAGATGCATTTAGATGCCTCCAGAGCTAATCTTCCAAAACTTGAAGCATTAAGGCAATTAAACTCACTTCTATCCTGTTCGATCATAATTGAAATAGCTGTGAAAATAATTAAAAGTATCTTTTTTTTTTTTTTAACCTGAGGCATTGATAATCCAGTACTTGCAAAAAAAAAAAAATCCCTAAAAATGGGGAATCAAGCAGAGGATATTAGCAGCACCATCAGGGTCAAAACAAGCTATTTTTTCTCAGAATTTGGTTCTATTTTCTCGATGCTGCCTATGAGATAGCACTGAATATGTTGTAAGGGCTGCCATGGTATCCATGCACATGATTACTTTTTGAATATTTGTTCTTATTTAATTGTCATCATATGATATTGTATTGCTTCAGAGCTAATTGCGTAGAGGGAGTTGACAGGATGTCACAAATATCTAGAAAGGTCAAATACACCCATGATCCCTGAAGATCAGTACAGCTTCATGAACAGATTCTAGTTTACATTTTTGGACTGTTTCATTGCAAAATGAGCCCAGTTACTATATTACACTTACCCAGTTAACAACAGGAGAAAAAGAAAAAAAATCAGCACTGTGCAAATAAACTTCTGCAAATAGGCTAGTGCTGTGGAAATACAAGTAAAATAACTTTGTCTCAAATGTACTTCAAGAGACAAAATTGATTTTGTTTCCTTATGTCTTCAGCTTGCATTATGAAATTAAGTGACAACACAAATTGTACATGAATGATGAACCTCATGAATCAGAAATCTAAAGTAATATTTTGGAGTCATATGTAAAGTTTCATACAGACATTTGAAACGAGCTTTGTTCTGTGCTGTTAGTTTTGTCTTACCAATTTGTGACACAAACCAGAGACCTTTCAAAGTCCACTTCAAAATAAACATGATTTGCACTGCTTAATTTGGCATCTGAGAATCATATGCTTTGAAAGAAGACCTAGTTATGATAATGACATTGCAGTCACTAAATAAATGTGCTTTCAATATTTACAAAGTTTCTGGCCTTAAATTCTTTGAACATATGTGCTGATAAATTTAATGTATTACTCCTTAGAAGCTTTGGCTGTTCTTATGTCATGAAATCATTTTAACAGATGGTTAATGTATGACCCCAGAATTTCAATGGATGTCAGCAAAGATGTGCTAGATTAGGTTTATCCTTGGCTTAAACCCACTGAATCAGATTTTGCCAGGTAAGAAATGAGCCTGTGTAATCTACCTGATTGCGGCGTTCCTATCAACAATTTATGTACATCCTGTATTCCTATGCAGTGCTACAAATAATTTTGGTCAGTAATATATTGCAAATATATTATTTTTGTTTTACTGAAAGCTATTATTTTATGTGTTTCTCTTCAAAAACATGTACTTCTATCCTGCATTTCTTGGAAATAAAAAGAAAACCTGCAAGATTAATGATTTTTGCAGATAACATGAAATTTGAAAGAGTTTTGAAAGAGATGGAGCAATAAGTCAAATGGGAAAATAAGACCAATTCAGAATACCTGCAGAAGATAGCCGAGAGTTGATTCCACATGCAAGAGGAAGAATTCATAGACCAAACAAAGCAAAACTCAGTGGTAGGGAGAAATTTTATGCTAGACACTGAATGGCAGAGTAACAAGTTTAATCATTTTATGATTAGATTTCTGTAATGATTTTCATATCAGTAGTCGTGCAACTCCAAAACAGTAGAGAACTTATCCTCATAATACATTGTGTTATAAGACCATGGCATTATTTTATAAATTTTACAGCTGAGAAGCTGGCACACATGTAGATGTCGTCTTCAGAGAGCAGAGCGTTCTCAAGAGAAGCAATTTTCTGGCTTAAACCAGACAAGCTGTTCCAAGAAGCATTCATCAAGTGAACCTATGGTACTTCTTCCAGACTGAAGCACACAAAGGTCCTCTCCAGCACATCAGGAAAAGAAGTCATGTTACTTTAGTCCTGATATGAATTTTAACCATAAAACTCTTCAGCCTCTCTAAAAAAAAAAAAAATAAATTAAAAAAAAAAAAAATTGAGTGGACAGTGAATTATGGGAAGAAACATATTTTTATATGCCTCCAGTAGTAAGACATGAAGATGTTTAACCTTGGATTGAGAAGGTATGTCTCCTTTTTCTGTGACTTTTTGGGACCAGAAAAATTCTGTTTTCAATTCTGGACATCACAATACCAAAACCAGGCAGGCTGTTTTTCAGTAACTAAAATTAAAAAAACCCAAATTCAGGAATTAGCAGAAGAGATGAAAAACAATATGCTATGAAGATTTTGTGGTACTTAGCACCTAAATAAAAGCTACCATTTTCAAAATTTCTGAACACCCAACATCTCCTTTCATAAGCCTAATGTAATGGTGATTTAGATGTGTGTAATAACACTATTTCACTACTGCTATTAAGTTTCGGTAAAAGTATTGCCACAGACTTCAAGGACGCCAAGATTTCATCTTCATAGTTAGCAAGAAGAGGCATTTATCCAAGGAAGAGGAACCAGCTTTCTGGCTGGAGCACTTTTGGGGTACATGGGTGACCTGACCTGTTATGCCCAGTTTGGAGCAGAAACTTAATCTAAAATCTTTGTTCCAGGAGTGGGGTGACTGAGCCATCTTTCTACATGTATTCTTTTTCTCATTCTTTCTTCTTGATGTTTTACTAGTTTGTATTAAAAATGTAGTTACTTTTCAATCTGTTTTACCTCTGAGGAATTAGAAAGGAAATAATCTGCCGTTCTTTCTTCCCCCACAAAAACGAAATTTGATTTGCTCTATTTTAGGCCTACTTTTAAGAAGGTTCACAAAAGAGTGTTTAAAACTTAAAAAAAGAAAAAAGAAAAAAAGGCACCTCACTGCTGATTAATTTTCATTCCCACTTTAATCTTCTTGCCGGGACCGGTTTGTCACGGCAGAAGGAACAGGGTCTACCACTCTACACTAGATACGCGATGCCCTCCCTTGCTCCCTCCCCTTTCTCTGCAGCATTTACTTAGAGATGAACAAGGGCATTGTGCTAAACTTCAGCTCATGGTTTAGAACTGAACTATCAGAAGTAATGCCTTATAGTGATATGCAGAACAACTTGTGACGTGAGGCCCAGTTTGTGCCCTCAGACACCACTCAGGAACACAAGTTGCACTATCCTAGAAATAGCCCTGAGCTGCCCCATAGCATATTTCTCTTCTCCAGAACCTGGTCCCTCACCTTTGGAAACCTCCCTCAGTAGAGAGGGAGGCAATACTTCTGCAAGGACTGCTTGCATTTTGCAATGATGGTGATTATGGTCTGCTTTTTTTTTTTTTTCCAGTCAGCGTTTCAAAATCTTCTGTTGCTCTGAAGAAAGGCAAAGGAACAGAAGAAAAATTTTCCTCAGATGGCAACTTGCAGATGAGAAGGTGCTGCCTCTTCTCACTTTGTGATTTGTTGAAAGCTTCCTACTCTCTTGCTGCTTGAATTTCATCTTGTTGGCATGTTCCCAGTGAACCTGTTTTCCCCATATATGAATATTCTTTTCTTCTAAACCAAGGTAACACTGTAGACAAACGTCCCTGGATGTTAAGAGCTCATTCTTTTTGTGTCATGATCAATAATACTTGTTTTATTTATCAAACACATTTTTATGTGCAGTGCATCAAAAGGCCAACGTAAAAGCATCATGTTATTTGACCTCTTGGTTCTTGTGTGTAAATAGTCTCTAATCCAGGATCTATCCTTGCATTTAGGACAAATAAGAACTGTAGTTCACCTCTCTTGTCTTTCCAAGGCTTCAAGACAATAGATATATTCCCAGATTCCTGAGGTGAATTTTTCACCTGTTTTTGTGCATGACTGGGGCTATTGCTAGGTGATGGGTATGCATCACAGTGTGCAGTCTGCTTATTTATACTGACAAAGGGAAAAAGAATTAAAATTGATCTCCTTGTACGTACAATGAAGTCAAAGAGAAGGTTAAAACTTTTTTGCCACACATTCATTTTTTGCAAGACTGAAATTCTAGATCACCTAGTAGAGACAGTCTGGCACAGTGTAAATTACCCAAGGAAAGGCAGGTTGGTTATGCCTGTTCTAGTTAACAAATATGCCAGGGCCTGGCTTGTGGCTTTGATGGCAAATGACATGGCACTTTTTGCATCTGCCTTTTTCCCCTCCCGAGAATGGCCTCATCTATTTCCCAATCTGGACATTGTCTGGGAGATTAGTAATTGGCATAAGTAGTCGTGCTAGAGAAGCTAACAATTTAGCAATATGGACAATCACGGCAACCTTGGTTCACCTTTAAATTACATTTTATTATTATAGGTGAAGCCTCAAAACCAATTGAATTAACTTGGATCAGATGGAATGCTGTTTAAAAGCACTTAGGAGGTCAAGACAGAAACCAATAGATTCATTCAAATTTTAGCTTGGACAAAGTCTTGCTTAAGTTCTCCTGCATAAGTCTTGGTTTTCCTTCCATGAGGAGAAAAGGAAAGACCTCTTCAAATAGCTATTAACCCTCCACTTGGAGAGCTTCCCAGAATTATAGTAAGCTTGGGTCCAGCTTCTTCCTGTACTGACTGTTTTGAACCCACATCTACTTCCACTCTGGAGAAAGGAGATGAAGAGTTTTTTGAAGATTGTGTGTTGGAGTTATTGTACTTTGTATTAAACAACTATCCACTGACCCAGAGAAAGTGAGAGAATAAGAGAAGAGTTAGATATGTTCACATAATTGGAAACAGAGTGGTGAACCTACTTCGCTGGATCTGCACTTGAGACACGGTCACTGGTCCTCTGCGTGTTTGTAGTCATTTGCAATACATAGCACATCAATAATAAAGATGCTTTATGCTCCTTCTGCTGAAGGATGGTCCTTCTGCGTCCTAAAAGATGTGAATTTGACAGCTTACAATTAGGGGATCATGTAACTGGTTGTCAACATGAATGTTTGTCTCTTTTTCAATAGAAATGGATGCAGGAAATGGAACCGTTACTGAAGCTGTGGTACTGAAGTCATCATTGATACTGACGACTCATGATTTGGAGTTTATTTTGCTGGGTCACTGCACGTTTATCTAAATTCTCACCCAGAGAAATATATATGTATGCTATTGCATATAAATAACCATAGAATGGATTTTCTGACTTCAGGCCTCTGCACATTAACCAACACTTCCAAGAAGATTCTGTCTTTGATTTCATTTAAACAACTTTTTTAGATGGTTAGTGTGCAGAAAATAGAGGTTGAGAGATGTATTTTCTTTTTCTCACATTGATTCTGTTAGACACATAAAGATTGTAGAGTAATTAACATTGATTTAGAGTAAATATATATTAACCTCATAATTGCTTAAGTGAAATTTATAGTGAAGCTTGCGGAATAAAAGCTTGATAATAGTGCTAGAAAAATGTTCTGTTTTTCCATGGATATAAATTTTATGGTCAAGGAATGGGAGTGAGAAGGAGGTTATACATCAAACGCTGACATTCCCTTTCATCTAACAGGTTTCATCTTTCTAGCTTTCAACATCAAGAGCTAAAGACAGACCCTAATGACTGCGATTAAGATATGCCCCCTTACATCATGGCTGAAAGTTGTGCCTGGTTATTTGAAGGGGAATAATAAACCCCACATAACTGTATTTTACTTGGCTAGAGCTTTCATTACATTAACTAACAGTACAGAAAAGTTATGGGGTAATGAAATTTTATATGAGGGCTTTTAAACATAAAATGAGTGTATATTACTGAAAATTTATGGCTCATTTATTCAACTACTGTAGTGTTATTCTGACCACATCAAACATAAGGCTAGTGGACTAGGGACTTTTTCTTTTTTTATAGAGGACAGAAGAAATCCATAAGCAATAGTGTTGTTCTCAGGGCTGTAGTCAGCATGATCTCTGTCTGTTGTAGTTCAGCTATAAAAGAATCATGAGGCTAGGTTCTGAGCCTAAAGAAAATCTATTTGCTTCAGTGGAATAAAGAAGGAGCAGTAATTATTTTTACCAGTGTATTTAAGCACCTCTTGTTAATTAAAATCAGACTTAAAGGAGCCTGTATCTGGAAAATTAGGCCATAAAGTCTATTCTCTAGATATTTAAGTATTTAAAATATCTCACAGCTGCATTTAGGATGGGATTCACTTGGGAAGCTTGCTCAACTTTGCTTATTGGTGATTTCCAGGATCTAAGTGTATCTTTCCAAGATGCAAATCTGAGAAATAACAGTGTTAATTAGTAGATATTTTGATCAGAATTTAAGAGGGACAAACTGAGTATCAAACTGAAGAACTGTGTAGCTCAGACTATCCTAAGGAATGCTTAGGGAAGGAGAGCCATAAACAAAGCAGGTATTTCCCTGTTCTATCTTGTATTTCCTAATCTGTCCCAAAGCCATGGATTTCTAACAGCTGCTAGTAGATTTATCCACTAGCTATAGTGGATACGGAGCTTATGGAGATTACAAACCCTTTTATGTGCATTTAAAACCAAAACCATCAGTCTTCAGTTCCATTCCTCTTCCTCCAAAGAAAGATACTGTATTATCTTTTCCTGTTTCACACTCTCAGCACCTGCCACCTTCTTCATTAGATATGCAGGTGAAGTGATGGGAATGGCTTTGGCTTAGGTGTTCCTCCTTCCTTCTGCCAGGAAGAAGTTCACTGTTCACTGAATCACGTCTCAGATGAAGTTGAATTTTAATATTACCCACAGCAGGCAGATGCGCAAAGCATTATCACAATATGTACTTCTATCTCTAGTGGTGATGAGATGGTGGGACTGTGACAGTGATTATTCTGGGGCTGCATTATCCAGCCGCAGAGCATCCACATATCCGACGTGCTGAGGTGTGATGGAAAGAAAACGTGAGACAGAATTTGTATTGCAGGTTGTATAAAGTGGCAATTCTGAGGTCACAAAAAATAAAATTATCTATGATACAGCATTCAGAGTCTTAGACTCCAGGGTACAGCCTGTGCCTATCCGCTCTGCAACATGTCGAGTACCTCAAAGTTAACAAAGTGAATATGCTTGAGTGCACGCAGCCACATAAATCTCTGCTCTCATAGACAAAACTGCAGTCCTGCAGTCCAAGCTGAAGCCATATATCTAAAACAAGGGAAGGTGTTCTTCCTGTCCTTGTTCTTTGCCTGTTACACAGCAGTGAAATTAAATACAGCTCCATAGCCAAATAAAATAATTGGTTTGTGAGCCTGTATAAGGATGTATGGAGAGGAAAATATTTTGTTGTGTATACTCAAGTTGCATATAAACTCTTCTGAAAATTGAATTTGCTTAAATGTCAAGGCCAATTTACATGGGATCAGAAGCTGTGTTTTGAAGGAAGTTCATGTCAGGACAAACCTACTTTCCAAATATTGTAACAAACCTAATACAAATGTTCAAGTTGATTCCCCCTCTCCTGGACTCGTGCCGGCTTGACTGGATGGGACCTGGTGACTGCTCTCTAACTACTCCCAGACAGTCTTTCCAAGCAGGGGAGCACTTTGAAAATGTCACAGATGATAGTCATAACATTTGAAATTGCTGGCACTACTAAACATGTACTGTTTACTAAGGAGTGTTAAACAACACCAATAAACGGCTTCTGTGCAGTTTGAGACCTGGCTAGACCAGAGACAATATTTAGCACAACATCAAGAGATTTTAATGGCTGAATGTAGGCTAGGGTAAACACGCCTTTACGCAAAGGATTTGTTGGTCAGCTATGAACTGGAACTAACCTTGGGTCTGTACCCTGTTGGAGATCACTGGCTCTCTGCCTGCTTTGCCTCTTCCTCCCCCCTCAGACGCTAATCCAAACCTCTTTCACAAGGTCTGCCAGAGTAGCCCTTGCCTGCATGCTTGTAAAAGGCCTTTTGTGCATCTTTTCTGCTGGATTCATCCCCAGGCACTAATGCAATGAAAATATTGTTAATGCCATGTTGTGTAACAGTGGTTCTCACAGCAAGGCCTGCGGAATGTGTGGTGGGGCTCAGTGGCGAGCTGGCTGCCCAGATGGTGCTGGCTCCATCTTCATCCTGCCCGCTGCCGAGATGCTGAAAAGCAGCTGAGACTGTTGCTAAGAGTGTTTTTCTATTGCTTCATAAGATCTTAATGAAAATGGCACTAAGCTGGACAGTGGTGCAGGGGATTCACCATGCTTAGTTATTGTTTATAATGATTAACGTATGATCTAGCTCCTCTGAGTTGCTTTTTATAATGTATGGGGAGCAGTAAACACTTTCAAGCGGGGTTTCTGCAATCTGATTTAGCTGGGATGAAAGGAAATGTATGCCAGAAGCACCTGTTTTTCTACATTAACTCTAAATGAAGCCTACGGTGCCTTGCTTAGGTACAGCTGTCCATATCACAGGGGACACCAGCCCCTGTCTCTGTAGCTTCTTTGGAGAGAAAAAACTAATATATATTTCTTCCCTTCAGGAATAGGAAAAGAAGCTAAAAATCACTTAGGACAAAAGCAAGTGAAGTTCTCATGCGATTAAAATACTTGCAAAATCTCCCTGTAGAGTGACTTCTAGAAGCTCACTAATATCCAGACTACACCTATTCAGGTTAAGTTGTGAAAGCAAAAAGACCGAGTCTAACAAAAAAATAGTCACAGCACTGTTCGGTTTCTTGGTGTGAATGCTATACAGCTTACAGCAGCTTTAGAATCCAGGCACTGGTTTCATTGATATACAATTTCAAACCCAGTGGTGCATCATTATTCCTATATGGTGTAAACATTTCATCATGAGACAAGAAAGGATAGAAAGGTAGAAAAAGGATTGCTAGATTTTGCAAGTTAAAGCAAGCTACCCAGTAATGTGATCTGTGACTATGCCAGGATTCATTCTGGATTGGGAGGTAATACTGGGATCCATTTTCAGGGCATACCTGTATTTTTCTATGCAGCAGCCAACATGGCTTTTTGAATGCCCGTTTTCCTTAAAGAAACACAAAATACATTAAGGAAATATCAAGTTTGGAAGAAATGCTTCATTTTTTCTTTTCACTAGCATAAATATTTGCAGATTTTTTTTTTTCACTGTTTATTGTAAATACCAATCGAGTTGAGTCTGAAGATCCTACAGAGAAAGATCTCAAAGGACTATAATACAGGAATTATGCAATTACTGATTATTTTCTCTATGTGATTTTTCCTATTGAAGTCTGAAAACAGGTTAGTTTGTTACATAGGTTGTGTCTATGCATACTTATCTTGGCATTTTTTATATATGTCTATATATATATGTATATACACCCACATAGGTATAGGTAGTTCACTGAGAAATTCATTGTAAATGAGTTATTCTTAACTTCCCTGCATCTACCTAGCTGACTTTCAAGCAATCACAGGACAATCCATCATAACAAATCTTGATTTATATTCTGATTGTAGGAGCATCTATGCCATTTAAATACATTTGCTGTATGCATTATGTATACAGAGCTATACATTAAACAAATGTGCTCCATTTAAGTACATTTATCTATTTTCTCTGCTTGTGAGATTTTTGCGTACCAGTCCAGGTTTCTATAAGCAGCTTTTCAAAGGGAAATTTTAAGCAGCCAAATGAAATGGATGAAACGAACCTGATCTCAGCTTTTTACATGTGCTAAGCTGAGGCCAAGGCCTTTACTGTGTTGCCTGGTCAGATGTCTTTTTAAGCAGACTAAAGATTTACCAGTTAGACTATAATAGCTGTCTAGGAACAAAGTCAAGTTATTAACAGAAGCCCATTATCTGCTTCACCAGAAGTAAAGCTATTCGGAGAGCCATTGCATTTCAGCTGTGGGGCTGTTCTGCCGCAGGCGGTGTGAGGTTTGTGGGGAGGCTGCTCACCCAGAGCCTTTCTTGCT
The DNA here is from genome assembly GCA_027574665.1 of Rhynochetos jubatus. Lineage (NCBI taxonomy): Eukaryota > Metazoa > Chordata > Aves > Eurypygiformes > Rhynochetidae > Rhynochetos > Rhynochetos jubatus. Next base: position 52,661,380 of record CM050651.1, on the reverse strand, counting down.
CTCAGGGCTTTACTGAGGCACAGGGAAACGAATATGGATGTAGCTGAAAGGCAGTCCTCTCTTCCCGTCCACCCACCCTGGCAAGAAAACTGCATCAGAGTTTGAACTGTGCTCTGCACCTCTTACAGTTTACACAAGCACAAATATGGCGTACAATACTTTCTTGTGCAGTGTTTGGCACGTGTTTGCTCTGTGTCACTGGTGTGTGACATTGGGCCATGGATCATCAGGGTCAAAAGTGTACTTGGGCAGCGTGGACCACCTACTGCCTCACACAGCAGAAAGCACTGTACTCAGACAGAGACTAGGAACACCCTGTCTGTGCTGTTAAAGCAGTCTGAACTGAAGAAAACCAGCTGAAAATACAGTCTTCCATCAGCTGCAGGCTGTTGTCATGAGTGACAAAAGCAAATATGCCTAGCTGCCCTGTCTGTCTGGTAGCGAACAACACAGCACGGGTAGGATGGAGCCGGTGTTGCTGTGAGCAGGTAGCCATGGCCAGAATTGAAGAGCTGGAGGAGCTCCTGCAAGTTACAGGCAGTGCTGGCAGAAGCTCAGAGCAGGGTTGTGTTACAGCTGCAGAGAAAATGAAAGTTTTACACATACAGGGAGAAAAACTGTTCAGCTGCTTTCAAAAATGCACTGAAGAGGTGAGATTGAACCAGTTATCTATCGGTGCGGATGGAGGCAGCCCTGGCTTGCCATTTAATTTTCGTCTTTTCAGTCCTATAGCACTGAGAAATGTAAGCTGACAGCACAATACAGAGAGTTCTGGGAGGCTTAATGTGTTAGTGTCAAATGAAACAAAACCTGAGATTAGCTTTTTAAAGGATTTTGTCTGCCATAGATAAGAACAGAAAGGCTTTTATAGATCAGGTCTGTTGAATGCGACTTTGGGGAAGGAAAGGAAGAGATGAGCATCAAGGAGGGATAGTGATGCAATCAAATGGATTAATGGCTGGTAATTATAAAATGGTGTGTTTGCCTACATAATTAGTACCTGCTTGGGTTACAGAAACTCAAGGTAATTTACTGAGGCTGCAGATCATGTCTTAACCTGGGAAGGATAAAAAATTGATTTCTAAAACCCAGAAAAACTTGAAATTGTGATAATCATTACAAAATTCTAGGTTTGCTGGTGCTTAGTTCCCACTTTTTGAGCTTCTTCAATTAATTTTATATAATTAAATATGTATTTATCCAGAGAAAGTATTTTGTCATATAGAAAAACACCTTTCAGTGGAGTGGAGGAGGGAGACCAAGTGTTGACTGACTATAAAGTCAAACAGTTCCTGTAAGAAAGCTTAGGAAGATGGTCATGCAGGGTCCAGGTGGTTGGGTTTGCATCTTTGAACACAGGAGGGGGCAGCTCTGCTTCAGGCTGGGCTGGAAGTCTTAGGTTTTGCCAGTAATCCTCAGCTGCACACTTATGGTCCCTGAGGTCTCTTGACCAAGATATTTGTGGAGTTGCTGCCTTTTAAATTTAATGAAAAAGAAGAACATTGCTTGAATAGCAGTTAGTTTTGAGTCACCCCGTCACACAAGTGGCTCAGCTGGCAAGGGTGAGCAGGCAATTTACTCAAGTGTCAGGGCAGCACCGAACACACTGGGGCAGGAACCTCCAACCAGCAATGCTGGAGCTAGGAGAAAACTAATTTCTAGCACCTGGCAGTGAGAATTGTGCTGCAAATTAAGGCAGAACCTCAGAAGAGCAGGGAAAAAGGTGGTCTGTTCAGATCTGAGTGTTCATGTCACAGGACTTGGCTCATGTCTAGCATGAGCCATGCTAGAGCAAAGGACATGTCTCTTGGTAATGCCATTCTTGTTTAAATTGCTGTTTATGTTTCAGTAGGTAGCCTGGCTTTTGACAAGCAGACTTCTAAGCCAAAACGGTTTTGCTAGAAAACCTCCACGCAGCGATAGTACAGACAGCATGAACCAAATTGCTTACTTGGGGATCTTCTGCACCATGCCATAGCAATCCTCTGAGGAACAGCTGGTGGTTTCACCAAGGCATGTGTGCCCTGGCATGGGCTTAACACGTCACCCTGTGGGGAAACCGTGTTTTCATAAGGATTTCTGCATCTTGGTGTCTGATGATACACAGTGCAAGTCTGTGCTGAGCAGATGGCTTTCCAGACATCCTTGAATTGAAGAACTGAGTCTGTCTTGCTGGAGGGTGAGCTCTTCAGTAGTATTTATATTGTTTGAGAAGCCACCAAGAAAAGCGTTTTCCATTATACTATTGCTTCTAAAGTACCTATGTGCCAGCTGCACTGGAGGCCCACACCTAAGTCCATTTCTCTGGCTGTGTGCAGGTAAGGGAGGAATGCTTATACCTAAGCGTGGGAGAACAATTTCATATCAGTATCTCTTCACTTTTCAAGTTCTTCTGGTAAAATCGTAGCATTTGTAGAGGTTGTTATCTGGCTTAAGTAGTTAACAGATGATGCCATTTACAAAATTCATGAAAGCTTAACCTGGGAAAATGTCACAATGAATAAAAATAACCTGTATTGCATTTAATTTTCATTTGGTATTTACTTTTCTTTCTTTAACCTTTATCTATCCTGAAATCCAGAGCTTCATAGCTAGTTTACACTTAATTAAATACTTAAGCAGAAGTCAGTATGAGGGCGTCTCACAAACCTAGTTCTTACATAACTTTGTTAACTGTCAAACAAGGTAAAATGTTTTAATAGGACACCATGATTTAGCGGATGACATGAGGGAGCTAAGCTACCACCCGTAACTTGCTTGCTCTTCTGAGTATTTGCATGTAATGACTTCTGAGTGCTTGATTTCTGAGGGTTTGTCTGCAGCAGACCCCCAGCCTCAGCTGGCTCTTAATACTGATTTCATTAAACAGCATTTAATCCTTCTGTGAACACTTAAATTCAGAATTAAAGTAGCCTTTGGTCAGCCTACCATAACTGTTAATTATATTAAACTGAAATAACATTTTAATCCCAGTTAAAATAGAGTGTCTCTGCCACAGGAGTTTAATGTGTGATGGCTTTCCTGCTGTAGGTGTGCACTGTATCCAGCATATGGACAGATGCACTAATTCCTGCTAGGTAAGCGATATGGAATTTGAAGAGCAGTACTAACCAGAGGTAACTGCCTGTGTGCCCACCCTAAGAATTAAACACTGAAGAAGGGGGGTAAATTATCTTCCGTTTTCTGCTGGCAGGAGGATGCATGAACACAGCTGCAAAGTTGTTGAAGTTAAGCTCTAAATTCACAGCCTCTACCCCTTGTATCTCACCTGCCTGCTGAAAGCCTTCGCGAATTTAGACTGACTTTCTTTACTGTTCCCAAACAGATGAGCTTTCAATCTTCTCACTCTCATTGTCTGTTCACTTGTTTGTTTTCTTCATAGGAAAATGTTATTTCAAATAGCTCGTGTTGGTTATTTCCCCTAACAAGCAACTGTCATTCACATACTAGTTAAAAGGGGCAGGCTGTGCCAGGAAAACACGGCTCCCCTTGAATTTCCATGTTCATACTTCTCTCTACCCTGTCACTGAGGCAGCCTGGGATTGCCTGGGAGCTGAATTTGGAGAGGACCAGTACCAAAACAGAGCAGGGGAGCTGGCACTCAGCTATACTGACAACACTTAAACTACCGGCTCCTTTTTTAGCATAGCAGAAGCCCCATCTGTTTCCAAAATTTAAGTATATGCATGTTTCCTTGCTGCCCTCATATAAAATGCTGCTATAACAGATTTGATCTAACGGTGGTGTAGCCATGAAAATTCAGTTTGCAAATATGCATTTCTTCAGCAAAACTTGCAAAAAATTTAATTTGAAATATAAGCGCTCTGCAAGTCCTTATTTTAGTGCTGGAGCTTAATGTTGCTGTATGTCATGGTCACTTTTAATTTGATTCCCCATATGTTTCATGGTAGCTGTGAAATGAGGAGGCATCTGATTCTTTCAAGGTTTTTCTCTTGATGCAGAAAAACCTTTCAAGCCTCTTCAGTAAATAGATTTTTGAAAGGGCATCTGTGTAAGTTATGGCTTTTATTACCGAACATCAAAGTATTTTGACTCCATGATGGCATGCAAGGGGTAACCGCAGCTGGCGTGTGATGTTACCGCAAAGTGAGATCAATGGCAAAGCCTTCTGCTAAAACTGGAGATGAATTCAGCCCCTCCATGGTTCCTCCTCTCCCATGCAGGATAAATCAGTGCTACCTTAGTTAACGGGAATGGAGGTCCAGCAGCAGAAAATCATTTTAAGGTGGGAACAGGGGGAGGGAAATAAATAGCAAAAAGTAGATTTCATGCTTCATTTGAGAGATGCAATGGAGAAGGAAGATAAGCCATCCAGTTGACCTGTCCATCCTTAACTGAAGACTGTTTCCATGAACCAGCTGATTTTGGTGTTCCCTTAAATAGTCTTCTGATGTTTCGAGTTTCCCATCTTTTACTATAGAACTCTGGAACTCTAGAACTCCAGAAGGACTGTGTATAATTTGAGCTTCCCCGGTATATCTGGGAAAAAAACCCACAAGTATTTTTCAGAAGTTTCTTATGTTATAAAGCACTTGACTTGCACAGAACATAGTTATCCACTGGCAAAGAGTCAAAAGTACACAGAATATTGGGAAGCTGACACAGAAAAAAAATGGAAACAGCAACAATAAAAGTAGAATGAGCCAGCATAAGCCAAACAGTTAAAGGAACAAGATGAACTTGAGCAAACACAACTGAGGCCTAAAAGTCCTCCAGAAACAAAGCTGGAGAGACAGGCAGGACATGAGCAAAGTTGCAAATGGCTTGAAGTTGGGATGAACTTCAGGAGAGCTTTTGTAAATAGCATTTAGTGGTCTGTTCTTGTCTTTCCTTTCCTTCTTTAGTAACACTTCTCCTAGATTCACTGAACAATGCCTTGTCCTTGCCAGTTAGTATATTTATCTAGCATGATACATAGGCATCCCATGTAAAATTTAAGTTGAGCATTTTGCAGCTGCTCAGGTCCTTCCACTGCCTTTTACTGAGACAGCACATGCAATGAGCTGGTAAGTGCTAGAGCTAACTTCCCCTCTGCTTTATTTCTTCAGTAGACCTCCTTGTATTGTGGTTGGACTCAAATACCTTCATTTCACCTGTTGTTTTCAGGAGTCCAGGCTGTTTTGGAGGTGGTGAGACTCCAGGCAGGGAGAGGAGCAAGCTCTGAGATTGCACTTCATCCTGGAAGAAGATACAGGTGAACAAACAGCACTTGGGTAATCTGATTTTCCTGTTCAGGTACCGAGCCCACTGTGTTTTGGATCAGCTGTAGAAGCCGCTGCCAGGAAGAGGATAATTTTTCTACTTCATGATACGGAATTTCAGGTTTAATCTCCAATAATAAATGTTTCCTTTTCTGTCTCCCCCCACTTTCTTCTTTTCTTGGCAGACTCAAGAGCAGTCTCTGTCTTGTGTATCCGAGTCTCACAATGCAAGAAACACCAAGGACTTTGTGGGGTGTTGGAGCATAATGAAAAGGATTATTATGGGCTGCTGCTGTTGTTTCTCTGTTAATAAAGAATTAGCTGCTTGAAGCAACGGACATTGTATGGAGTTTCAATGTGCAACAAAGTTATCAAGGAGAAATAATGTAGCAGACAATGATTATTTCATAACTCATACAGAAGGCTATGATTAAATCTCATGATATGATTTATTGAATTCTGAGGGGGAAAAAAACTAAGGCAAGGTACTAGAATAAGAAATACTGACTGGGTGATGATTTACAGACAATAAGAAACTGCATCTGTGCTTCTGCCTCAGGTGTCAGACTCGGTCATCTTACAGATATGCGCTCTTCAGTACCATTAAAGAGAAAATTAAAAGTTGTTTCCAGTTTCTTCAGTACAGTGGCTTTGCATTGAAAGAAGCTTATGACTCATGATGTGTTTTCTTCATCAGGGAGCCTGACATTTAGGAGGATGTATTTAGTAGGAGTGGTTATATAGAGAAAGAAAATTCATTTCTTTTAACTACACTGATCTTATATGTTAAGCACCAGCAATATGTTTAGGTCCATGGTAGAGCTGAGGCCTAATTTTCTTCTCAGTCACACCTGTGTTAATTAGAATTCCAGTGCAGCAGCAAAGTGACTTGGTAAAGTGACAGGGAGTACCGGCTTTCCCTTCGTATGTTGTTGCTGCTATTGGCAACAACCAAATTTTGATACATTTATTTACATTAAACAACCTTAATGTGTTACACATGCCAATAAAATGTTTTATTTATCATTGGAGAACTATAGCTTTTCCCCTAATTTTTCATTTATTATAAAACTAAAGTAAATGTCTGTGGAGACGCTAGCTACAAAGCACAATTTCAGTCATTTTTGTGGCTTGGCAATAAGCATCATTAGTCTTGGCTTTTTCGGTCGCACATCGAGCTGACATTTTACTACAACAAAGGGGGCATTTCCTTCTACTTTTAATGATTTAACTGGTACGTTTCTCAGGAACTGATTTTATTATTATTACAGCAGAAATGAGGGCTGCAAGACCAATTTGGTTTAGAAGCTTAAAAATTCCCGCTTTATACACCAGAGACATACATTTTCAGCTGCAAAGCCACACCAGGACCAAAACTGCAATGGACAGGACTACTTCTCTGAGAGTAGTGTTTTCTTGTTTGTCACTGCTTGCAAGAGGAGGCAAATGTTTTTCCTTTGGTTTAGCTGTGTGATTTATCACACTTTCAGCTCTTGTAGCAGTTTTCTAGCTGCTCTTTTTAGTGATTCTGGGATGGTCTTTACTGAGTCGGGAAGGAAATGTCTGGGATGCCTTCCACTGCAAAACCACACAGTTGATAAGAAGGGCTGTATTTGTGGGATCTCTAAATGCAAGTGCAGGTTTTGATGCTGCAGTGAGACTCGGGGCTGATGAGTTTTCCTAGCAGAGCCACATGTAAAGTTTCTTTTAAATGTTTTCCTTTTTGTTTTTATCAACTAAAATTTATTTTGCTAAAATTTTCCACTTTCTGCAGAAAATTCAAAACTGTATATCCTTTTGCAGCCCTCATTGCTTTCATTTCACACAGCTACAGCTTCTAGAAACCCAACACTGAAAGGTCTTCTTAGTGATACTTACCCACATGGTCTCTCAGAAACCTGCCCACCTCTTCCAAGTTCATGTATCTTCAGGCATCAGAAAATAGCTTTACCAAAACTACGGAGTTCTGCTGAAATTGTTAGCTCCTAATTGATTCACTGGCTCAGAAGAAAGGAGACATCCTCCAACTCATTCATGAGAACCATTTTAAGTGACCTAATTAAACAAAAGAAACTGTGCTCTGAGCTGCTACTCCTTTCTGGAGCCCTTCATGGCCTTCTCACTTTACTCTATTTTCACTCTGTTCCGTACGAAATAAAACATGTAAGAACCAGTGTCTGTAGTCCTTATAAATTTCCACCAGTCACTTTGATTTTGGACTCCCTAGCGATGTTCTACATTATGTGATTGTAGTTTCTGCAGGCTCTGTTGCATAGATGTTTGCAGCTTCTTAATATGCATAGAATTAGTGTGGTCCCTCTCATTAGCATAAATTAAAAAAATACAAGGATGTTTCATACCATCTCTACGGTACTGAGATGGCTGCTCTAGGAGTGACTTGGAAGGCAGTCTGAAGTGCAGTCCCATGTAGTTGCATCACCTTTGTAATGCTGAACCTGGTTGCTCTGAAACCTCCCTGCTTCACGGTGGGCACTGCCACTCTCCAGTCAGGAGGGACCCCGGGCTGCACCAAGAGATGATGATCGTGGACTCTCCCATAAAGTAAACAATAATTGTTAGGACTACATACCAGCTCTTTTGCTCACTTTCAGCTTCCACACGTTAAATTTATCTTCAGCCATTCATCTAGCATGCATTGTGTCTGTCCGCACTACAACTGATTTTTTTTCCCCAGAGCTCATAGTGATTAAGTACCTATGTAATGCTGCGGTGCTATTCCAGCCAACAAGTGTCTCTGCTGAGAAGGCGGCAAACCCCTGCACAGCTCTTCCACTTTTAGCTTTCTTAATAATTCCTAACAATGAATCCTGATGTCTTTCTGAACATGCATACTCCCTCCTCTCCCGTCCCTATATATATATATATTGCATAGTGGTCTACATGTGCTCTTTAAGATGAAAGCAGTGTGCATACAGGAGAGAGAGTGGGGAGGTTTGCTGGGTGGGCAGGCCGTTCCTGGCAGCACTCAGTGGGTGGATAACTGAGGCTAAGGTCTGATCTTCCAGGGTCAGATTTTGATGTGGGAAGTCTTTTCTTTTTAGGTTCTGTCTGGAATAATAGTTAGGTGAGAATAAAACCATTGCTGCTTGAGATATAACAAAGAAACTGAAAAGGAACAGTCAAAGTCTGGAAAACTTCATGGAGTGGAGTTGTGGCCTTAATACAGCTGAGAGGTACGTGGGAGAGGGGAAGAATTAGTTTGTCAGTAAACATTTAACGCTGGAGTTAAGGATGGAGGAGGATGGAGTTTTAAGCTTGCTGAAAACTACCATGGTATGTCAAGACATATTTTAGAAATGAAAGCAGGCTGAGGTTTCTGTGCTTGTGACAGCTTGCAAATCTGACTGCAAGCCTGCTTTTCCTACATGGTGTAGGTGAAGCCGTGATGTTTGCACTAGGGGTTGTTCCAGGATAACTATTCAGAGAATCGCATCCTCTACTGAAATACCTCCATGAATTTATTCTGTGTGGATGGAGCTTTGGAAATACGTCTTGGGTTTACTATATTTTTCAGGATTTTGGTGTTTTTTTGCAGTGATATGTGTTCTGCCTGCTCAGTGCTAGCAGTCTAGCTTGGGTTTTTTTTACTCTGCCATATCATGGTTTCAGCAGAAAAGCACTACAAAAGTTAGCAATAACAAATAGCTCAGGGATGGAATGGCAAGTATGAGAGCAATTCCCATTTGGCTGTCAAGCACAGAACAGGCATCACACAGCTAAGTGTTTGCTGTTGTTTATAGCCATTTTACAGTGTAGCACAGAGAATTACATGGAATAATTTAGACTGGAAAAGACCTTTAAGATCATCAAGTCCAACTGTTAACCTAGCACTGCCAAGTCCATGTTTGCCTGTTAAAATTCATGCCTTAATTAGAAAAGCATATCCCTTTGGTATTTTGTTTTAAATTGCAAGGAAACCTGGAGTAAAGATTTAAGTCCGATTCCTCGTTTCTGGGGCAAGCAGCTAAGTAAGTACAGCCCAGCCTGATGATATTGAGGAGTTACTCTCAGAAGTGGAGGTGCTAAAAAGGGACCTGTAAGATACAGAGAAAGCAACCCAGACTATGATTTGTGGGGTAGTAGTGGGAGGACAGCTGTTGGACACTGCCTTTGGTTGTGTTGAATTTTTTATGGGGATGCAATATCAGATCAGTCTGCAAACCCACAAAAAAAATAAAAAGCCAAATTAAAAAACATGTCTCACTAAATAAAATATAACTATTGACAGGGACCACAAAACGAGGGAAAAGTACAAAGTCATAACTCTTCTTTAATAGCTTTCACTTCTAAAGATTTAGGGATATCTTATTTTGTCCTTGAACTCCAGGGAGAGAATTCATTCCTTTCTCCAAATCCCTTTTTTCTGGGATTGCATAGTAACTCTAATCCTTTCCTTCTTTACTGCCTCAACATACCAGTTACCTTATAGACAGAAATAGCTCTTGCAGTTCTGACCTGGCTATCTTAAAAATAGCCACTGCATCTTCAGTGCTAGACCTAAAATCCCTTTTTATGAGTGATGAGGAAAAAAACCTTACATGGAAAGAATTTATTATTAGTGTACTTTAAATCTGAAGAGTCTAATCAAAGAGTTATTACTAGCCCAGATCTAACTGCTATAGGTCAAATGAGAAAATAAAGAGATGAATAGTATTACAGAAAAAAGGTCTAATAATACAGAGGAAATTGTTATACTCAGTTATACTTCTGAACCTCCATCCCCTCCCTGCTGTTATGCTCACCCCCCTGTGCTCCCTCTGGGTCCAAGGTTGATGGCTTCAGCCCAAGAAGGTGGTGGTGCTGTGCTGAGCTGTAACATCCCATGTCCTTTCTGGGGACAGTGTGACACTGGTTGGTGGGGATGTGCTCCTTGACTTTGACAATAGGAACATGGTGCTGATGATTTTTTCTGCCTGACTCCAGAGCCCACACCTGACTATCTTTAAGAATGTCTTTATACATCTTCTACCATGCTTAAGTGACTGCAATTTCATTTTGCATGTCAATGTCCCTTGTTTACTATCGTGCAGTGTTGCATTCTTGCCATTTGTTCACTTTGTTATAGCTGAAACCTGTTTTGCATGGTTCCCAGTCCTTCCCACCTTTAACAGACCGCCAGGAGCGGCTCACAGCTTGCAGTCTCCAGTGCCAGCCTGTGCACCCTCCGCTGTCACCTCCTGCCTGTACTGCTCTGCACCCCAGCCTGGATCCCACTCTGATCACATCGTGCCTCATTCCTCTACACGTCACCACCGTGTTGGAGTCGTGAATATTTCACTCTACACCAGATATAGCCACTTGTTGCTCCTAGTCATATAAAAATTATGGTGATACACAATGAATATACAAGGAGATTATTAAAACAAGTTAGGAATAGCCACCTGGTCTTCAGAAAAAAAAATCTGTTACTGACAAACAAGCTAAAATGAAGTTCCAGGCAGGCCAAGCCAAGCTCGGGCATGCCTGACAAGCCTCACTCCTGTGACCTTGCAAAGTTACTGTGATGTCTGTGGCCCGTTACTAGCAATGGCAATAAGGTATTTACTAGGCAACAGGGCTAATGAGGTCTGTCAGTCAGTATTATTAGCTCTTACGATTTTCTCTTTCTTTTTCCCAGCAAAATGCCATATTGACAGGTTCATCCAGAAGCCCTTAAATAATTTAAGAACAAAGGTGACTGTTCTGTTAAAAATATACATATGCAAATTAATTTTAAAAGCAGCTACTTGCTCTGAAGCCCGAGTTCTGTCATCATTAAAATCCAGTTACAATTGTGTTGGATGAATTCAAGAGAGGGTGATGTTGCTTCTGTGGAGGCAGCTTTAAAACCTTTGAGGGGGCTGTGTTCGGGCAGCTTGGGATGCCAAAAAGCCTATTACCCTGACACTGACCCACAGCAAGGCTCCTTCAGTGCAGTCTGGGGTGGAAGATGTACTGCAACTCTGCTGAAGCTGTGGCTGGTCCTGATGAAGTGGGTCTGGCTGCTACAAAAACACTTGTTCCAGCCCTTGGCCAGAAGTCATCCTTCTCCCACTGCTTCTGTTTTGGGCCAGTATCTTTCTTTAGCTGCATTGCATACCCAAAACTCTGACATTATTGGTATTATAAACCCTTTCAGTTAAAGTGGGAGATTTGAGGAGGTAACCATCTCCAGTAGGAAGGGAGGGTGGGAGCCAGGGGTTGACACCGCCCTGGCCCGGATCAGCACCGGGTGGGTGCTTTGCTTAAGCAAATCTTAACACATTTTAGTGGAATCTGATGGGTTTGACTGAATCAGGTTAAGGAGCAGTCAGCTGAACTGTTTGCAGCAGGCGATTTGAAAGGGTGCCAGTTTTCCCAGGGAGGTGGTGGTCAGAAGCTATTGCTGAACTGGGGGACCGTGGCCTTTCCACCCAGCTGAGCTCCAGCCAGGGCAGGGTGTAACCAGAGACTTCAGATGGAATAAACCATCATAGGTTAGAAGCTGGGAAGAAGGGAGAGAGAAAAAACCCACAGATTGAGTAGGAAATGCTACAGTTTCAGCATGACAAAATTGGAAAATCAGTGTGAATTTAATAGGACAAAGATTTTTGTACCAGTATGTCTCTGGGAATGATTGGAAAAATTATCTCTTTTTGTTTAGCATCTGAAAACAAGCGCTGGGCAGGCTTCCAGCCAGAATCCTCCTCACTCTTTGCTCTCCTCCTCATTTAGCTCATGGATGCTTCTGCCCCACTCAGTGCTGCTTGTCAGCCACCAGCGCTGGAGGCTTCCCTGTTTTCTCCTTGTTGATGGCTGTTTTGCTCCTTTATCACAAAGAGGCCACAGCACATCAAGAGCTAAACTGCAGTCTCTAATCCACGCAGGTGGACTGAGAGCAATGTATTCTACTTTATAACTTAATACTTTAAAAATACTTTTCAACTTATAAAATAGAATTAGTTCCATAAATGTGTAAACTAAGGTAATTGCTTCAAGTTATTAATATTAGCCTTGAAGAGGTGAACTTTTATTTCCCCTTTCATCATAATTCCATTAAAGTGTCAACATAAACTACTGTGAATTCACACTTCTAGATCATTATTTTAAGTAATATTTTTTCCTCATTTTTTTAGAGAAAGCTATCCCTACAAGAGGTGATGTATGATCCCTCAACATGCAATGAAAGCTGAGAAGTAAATTTCAGATGTATTTATTAGGTAAAGAAAAACAAAACCTTTTGGGTTTCCTCTTTAGATTGTGAACACTCTTGATGTTACCTGGAAAAGCCATGTGACCAAAATAGCACTAAAAGGAAGAGGCTGTCCCATTAATGTTTGTATTATATTTCATGATACTCTCAGACAACTTTGATAGTTGTATTGAAAATGTGGAAAACACATTTAAATGTATTTCCATTCAAAATTAGTAGAATCATAATTTTAGTCATCTGTAATTTACCACTTCTAGTTAAGAAAATCAGAAAACTCAGCTTCTTGAAAAACCTTTGCTGTAGTGGAATCTCATGTTATCTGTATGACAGACAATGAGCTATGACTGTCAGTATAATCTACAACTAAAACATGTTTTTCAAATCTTGATGAAGGGCGCGTTTGATGGGTATATGAGAGGTCAGGAAAACCAGCTCTGTCTGGCACTGCGAGCGGCACACGTTAGCTTTACCAGCCAGTCTAATTAATTGCATTTATGTATATATGCCCTACTTCTGCCACCTGAGTCACTGCTGTCCCCGTGCTGGCAAGGGCAGGAATAGGCTGGGCATACCCAGCAGCCCACAGTGCTGGCCACTCGCGCTGTGTAGGGCCATTCACTCGCATGGAGAGCACCAAATGTGTTAGCAAAAGGGCAGAGCTGGGGCTAAATTAGTGTTTCTGCCAGGAGACTACTGACGGATCGTTAAAAGCATTTCATTTATGCATTTATACTCACATGCCTGCTTTAGAGAACTGTACTGATGGTTTGGATTGTAGTAGTTGACAAATTAAGGGACAGGAGATAATCAGAGAGTCTATATTCACAGCTTCTGGGATCACCACTTTTAATCCAATATTATACTCTGGTTGGCTTTCTAGCAGTTGTTTTTTAATTATAAGGTATCTATCATCTAATGTGTAAGGCATTTTAGGATGACAAAATAATACCAGCTGCACCCCCAGCAAGCTAAACTTCTGGTACATTATCTTGCTTTTTTGTCCCCTGAACCAATTCTGCAGTGTTATCTATCTCAGCAGTCCAATACGTGAGTCAGGCTCCTTTTTTGCCTTTTTTTTTTTTTTTAAGTGGTGCCTTTCTGATATTGTGACAAGCAATCTGTGAAAAATGTAGAACTGATAAAAGAAAAAGAAATTACAGATAAGCCTACTTCATCCTTTAGTGTTTTACCAGAACAAACAAAATTGCTTTGTGAGCTTGAGAAAGAATTTATGGTTTTTAGTTCCTGAAAAGTAGACTTAGAACAAAGTAGGAATCATTGCATTAAGCACACATTCCTACAAGATAAATGGGACCTCTACCATGTTACTATAAAACTCAGCTACTCATTAGCAGAAACTGTTAATCACTCAGAGCCAAGGGGTCTAAGACCTTTTGATTTTGTGTGTGGCTAATCAGGATGGCATTACAAGTGACTGCATTGCATGGCACGGCTCCATGTTGCCTGTGCCCTTCTCTTTCCCACGCAGCTTCCCAAATCTTCCCTATCCAACCATATTTAGCAAAAAAACAGTTAACCAGCAGCATTCACATAATCTAAATTTGCAGGCGTTCCTGATCCATGTGCTAATGCAGGACAAAGAGGGTGGTGCTCTTGCAGAACTAGCATGAATGGTTTAAAGGAAACTGTCCTTAGCTGCTAGTTTCTGGAGGTAACTATCATAAGGCTGAGCCACATGGGTAGGTCACGTATTTTTTCCTCACCTACTTCTGTGCAAAGACAGGCCAGCTGAAAGAGCCCTGAAATGGTTTGAATTAGCTCAGCTGCCTGTACACTAAAGGAGATGATGAAAAGTAATTAAATGATCCATTAATAGATTTAGGTTGTAATTAAAAACTTGACTATGACTATGGGGCTGTGTCTTAAAAACCAAGTAGCACAGCTTAGCTGAAGTAGCTGAGCCCTAAGATGCTTTGGTGGCGATGTGGCTTTCTGAATCTGGTAGAGACATCAGTGTTGCTGCTGGACCTTGGTCAAGCAGTTATTTCATATTGAGTTGTGCCCCCTCACCCACGACTGCCTGCTGGGTTCTGACCTTTCTAAGGACATCCTGGGCAAAAATCCCAACTTGTTGCACTGTTTTCTTATGGCGATGGAAGGTACAACCTGTTTCTTAGGAATAGTGTCTACAGAGCCCAACAGGCTTATACAGAGCTGGAAGAAATGCTGTGTAGGGTTTCTTCCAGCTCCTGATCATAACCTGTGACTTCTCACCACAAACACACATCGCACTGTGTTTATGAGGTGGCAGCAGCAGCTGCATCTCCCAGGATTTCAGAGCCCATTGACTTCTTGGTTCTGTTTTATCTGCTGCTTTATACTTCTGAACCTCCCCAGGGACTGACGTCAGTTGTTCACAGCAAAGGCTGCCTTGTTCTCAATTTTCTGTTGGATCAAATATGGGATAACCTGTGCCTCCCTGGTGCTGTTGTGCAATTTAGCAGGAGTCTATGGCAAGGACCTTCTGCAAGCCGGGAGTGACTGGCTCCTGGCAGGACCTGGCAAAGGAACATCCCCAGTCATGGCTACTTTCAGGCTGACACATATTGTTTCACCCGAGACACTGTAGAACAATTATTTCTATGGCCATTTTTTTTCACCCTTTAGCTGAATTATTCTAGAAATTCCATCCATTCAAAAGAAAAAAATAGAGAAAAAAAGGATTCCTTTGAAGCTAACCAATGGTATTCTAGTTTTAACAGAAAATGTGTGCTTGGTGGACTGCTGACAGCAAATAACTTCTTCATTGAATTTAGCTCTTTTATGTTTCCCAGTTGTCAGCAAACAGATAATGACAGTAAAATCCGGATATGTATATGTCACTCATATGCAAATCAGTGAAAGAGTATTTTATGTGGATAAACAACTCAGAGATTGATCTGACCATGAATGGTATAGTGCAGGACTCTATATGTTTAATATGTTCAATACTAGAGATAAAGGTACCTTGGCGTTCTTTTCATGAGGGGATGTGTTAGTTTCAGGAGCAAGGCCTGATGCAGTTAGATATAGCTGGAGAATCAAACAAGTTCCCAAGAAGAAATGCTGAAATCCCAGCAACTGCTTAGTTAACATACCAAGAGTGCTATTTGAAATGAGTCAAAAATAATGCACCTCATTTAAGTGTTTTTTAAAGTATTAAATGCTTAGCTTCTATCAGTGTGACTCCAGCACCTATTATAAATGCAAAGTTTAATACTGCTCTTAATACTGAGAGAAGTGTGTTACTACTGGTGTTATGGTTGGTGGGACTTCTGTTACTGTAATTTTCAAGAACTGGCTAGATAAAAGCCTGTGGGGAGTGATTCAGGTATGGACGATCTCGCCACAGCACAGAAGGAGGCACTTGGGAGGTCTCTGTTTTCTGGGAGTCTTTCTGCAGACAGGACATTTGTATACAACAGGTCAAATAACAGAAAGCCTGGATGTGATGGCCCAAGCAAACCATATTGAAATTATTACTAGTAAAATTAACCTGGAGGGACCTGTTGGGCTAAGGATCTGCAGGATGACTGCAGACTTCATTCAGCCAGAGCAAAAGCTGGGCCCTGCTCCAGTGAATTCAGGCTTATTCTCAGGTCCTTTGCATCCCTTTGTAAAAAAAAAAAATCAACTTGGCCAAGGAAATAGGATGATTTTTGCATGTAAATTATTAGCTAATACTGCTATTTGAAGACAAGATTGCTATCAAAGAAATGACTAGTGCAGTTTTGGTACTATATTTCTCATAATCCTGTTATGTGCATTTTATACTGATCTATCATGCACTAAATATGTTGACCAGGATTTCTCGAAAGAACAGTTTTCTACAGCGTACTTCAAAAATGCAGTCTGAAATCATTTTGCTGCTCCTGGCTTGGAAGAAGGGACAGTCTTTTTATTTCATCGAAGATTAATGTGTAGTCAGAAGGAAGAGAGTGCTTATATTTGGGTTGTTCTTCACAAGCAAAAAGCTGACTTTGTTTCACAGTGATTGCCTTTGTTTGATAAATAGTTCCTGGCTGAAATGGAATACGTAAATATTTAGAGACATAAATAACTCAGTCATGATAATGACTTACAGACACTGATATATCATTGCTGTTATGGAAATTTGTGTTCAGCATCATAAACAAAAGCTAAACCATATAACATGGGAGGGTATTTCTGCATAAGGATTCCAGGAAGCAAAAGTTTGTGTGTGTGTATGCTGCGGATTAGACCAACTTTCCAAAAATGAGGTATTATGAAAGCAACTGGTTCTACAAATATGTGTACTCAATCTGTCCAGACCTGCCCTGAGTCTGCTCCGAGTATGGCTACGAGAGGACAGAATAGGGGTAAGTCTTTAACATATAAGCAATACCAGATTGGCACAGCACTGCTCCAGGGAGAGATGGTAACAGGTACTATCAGCTTAGTGGGAATGGAGTCCCTAGAGCATCTGATGCTGATGCTGCCCTGGGCTGGTTTTGTGTAGGTGAAGAAAAACCATGGGTAAAACAAGCACAGAGGTGGACTCAGGCATCGACCGAAGAATAAGATGGCTTGTCAGGCTGGGAAGGTAGGAAGGGGCTTGCACTCCTTGGTGGAGGATGCAATAGCATGGGGATGACAAGTCTTCTGCAGTAATCATTTGTTGGATACAAGGAGACGACACAGATGTATTTTTGGCTGAGGTTGATGGAGGGCTGCTGTTGTGCTGTCACTGTGAAAAAACTAGGGTTGGATCTGCAAAAAAAAAAAATCTCATTAGGGATAGAGCTCAGAGGTATTGTAGATCCTTGTGAAACCTGCATACAAATTTAATCACTCATGCATAAGAAATTCAGAGAAAAAGGGCAGAGAGTGTTTAATAATCTAATTTCAGTTTCCTAATTTATAGATATTCTGTGAATTGGCTACATGGTGACCCTGCATTCTCACATTCCTTAACTTCCAGTGCTTGATTTTGTAAATGTTGAAACATTTTTAGCACAGGTTTAGTTTATTTATTTATGTTTTGGGCAGAAATGTATGCAATGTCTTTAAATGCATGTTACCATCTGGAAACAGGGATGAGAGCCAAAAAACCACAGCCACCTCTCTTAAAAACTCCAGCCAGGACTTTTCAAATCACATCAGGACTTACTGATTTATATGATATACAATTGTTAAATATTGTGAAGCACATGAAACCTGAGGAATTATGAACTTTAGATGAGATTTTATAGGTTGTCCAGGCATAATGAAATTAAAGTGGGCCCTCTCCCCTGTTCAGCAAAATGTGTGCACTGAGTTCAACAAGTATTACTGACTGTGACCTCCAAAAATTACTGGTTATGCTTGGGATGTATTTTCACGTTTCCGTGATCCACTGAGGGCTCTTTTTCTTGTCAACAAACCCTCTTTCCACTTCTGAATGAAAATTAACAAGGAACCCTACTGATATATATATCTTCTTGAAGAAAGGTTTTTTTTTCTCTTCTTGTTCTGAGAATGCTACTGTCAGAATACATGAAGTGCCTTAAAAATTTACACCTATTTTATTAAATAAAATAGATAAAAGTCAATAGGAAGAAAGCAGCATTTATTTCAGTTTATCTTAAAATTATGTCTGCATTGCTTGCCAGAAACTGTGTACATTGTGTGGAAAATCCAATAGCCGAGGAAAATATAAAGAATGTATCTTACAATAGCACAGCAGTAGAATAGCACTGCTTGAAGTGGGTCACTGTGATGACTTTTGACTTACCAGACCTCAAGCAGTTTAGATAGAAAATTAGATCTCTTCAGGTTCATAGGTCTCTTTTCATGTGGAGCAAAGGAATATACCTTCCTGTTTCTAGAAGAGCAATTTTTAACTTCAGCTGGTTGCTAATTTATTTGTCATGTTGCCTTTCCTATCCAGTGAAAGCAATGTGTGCTCACCTTCCAAATATGACCATGTGCTGTAGGAAACTATGGGGGATATACTTATACAGTGTTCTTCAGGAACTTCTGGGCTTTTTCTTCATGTACCTTTTTTTTTTTTTCTTCTCCCCCAAAGGAAATGAGCAGGTTGGAGTTCAAATAGCCGATTTCTATTGCTCTGTCTGCCTACGCTGTTTTCACAAAGCTTCCTTTTCCCAACCCCCAACTTGTGATAACCTTAATAAGGAATCCCTTCATGAGCATAGGGAACTGTGACAAAACTGCTCCAAACAAAAATTAATTAAAACCCAAGCTAAAAAAGTCTGCCTAATGTTTATTTATGGGAAACTTTCTCCCTGTAAAGAAGCAGAATGATGGTGTCAGCCAGAGAAAATGCATCATGGGGATAGATAAATGAAGATATATTTGTGATAGATGATAGATAGATAGATAGACAGACAGACAGATAGATGGATGAGGATATGTGTAGAAAGTGCTCAGCTATACATAAACCAGAACACTTTTTTTTCCCTCTCCTCCCCTTTTTGTCACACGTCAGGGCTCAATGTGTGCATCTGGCCCAACATGATATCTCAGGCACCAAACAGCCTCCCTGCACTTGTGACCTATACTTACAATTGGTTCGGACTAGTACAATGAGATGTGTCTTGCTGGAAATTTATCTTAGCCAGTAATTTACTATCCTTTTCTTCCCTGTCGAATGTCAGCCTCTGGTTTCCTCCAGGACTCATGCAAAACCCCACACAACAGCATATCCTGACTTGTAACGTCTATGAACATGAATGTAAACTGTCGTGCTAGACACAGGAGTGTGAAGCCACGGCACTTTGACTGTAGCTGGAGTCCCACACCTCAGAGTTTAGAGACAATGGATTCTTGGCCCACTACAAAATCAAATATAAAGCTCTGAATTTTCAATGTCTGCAGCTCAGTGAGGCCTGACAGCATATAAATGCATTTTTACCAATATTAATAAAAATTATTTTTATCACTTATATTTATATTACCATAGTAATTGAGTGTATAAAAATCTTCAATGTGGCAATCCTTACAAGACCTCAAAGACTTAAGAGATCAGTTTGTTGCTGTTATACAGACGGGCAGTCACAACCAAGGGGCTGCTCGTCCTAGGTGTCAGAAGATGCCTGCACGGTGTTTCACAGCCATTGAAGAGCAAGCCTGCTGAACTATCTGAATATAAAGCAGCTCAGGTCAGAAACACAACAGTGATCTGTGAGGATTTGACCTCCCAGAAAGAGGGAACCTCTCTAGCACAGCACCAAGCTGATATCTTCAGTTGAGTTAGCGTGTGAGCTATGCAGGACCCCTCTGTTGCCATACCCAGACTCTGAAATGTGTGATCCCAGACCCCAGTCACGGAATTAACCTGATGCTCTGACTGCGTCTTCAGAACTCACCATCTCTGCCTCCTGTGGTCTAAAATGTAGGTAGTACAGAGCCCAGACAGTCTTGTCCTGTACGCTGCAAGCACAAGGGAACCCGATCTCACCAGGAGACTCTCGGGGATTCTGTGCTGTATAAACAAGGTACTGATGCTGGACCTCTTGGCACAAAATACATTTCTGAGAGGGGGAAAACAAGTCTACGTTTTGAAGATTTTAATTTTTGTTAGGAGTAAGTGGGTTGACCCATTCTGGGCAAGGAAAGCCATCATTTTCTACACAAACTCCCTTTAGTTTTCAAAGGAGGCTGAGGCTTAACAATCAATGGTATACTGAGGCCTTAGGAAGGAAAGAAAGAACAGCAGAAGATGAAAAGTGGTGAGGAAAAAACAAAGTGAAGCAAGCCAGATGTCAGCTAAAATATTGAACTATAATCTCCAACATGCTACCAAGAGATGAAGTGCACCAAATCACTGCACAGAACTCTATCAAAGGAAATGATACAGCACAGCAGGTGAAAACAGACACGTGAGAGCTGTGCAGAAGTGAAAGGGGCTTTCCTCTGTATTTGCTGCTTGAGATGGAGATTATTGCTGCATGTAACCATATGTAGGCAACCAAGCAACCAGGGCCACATCTTCTGTGGAGGTAGCTCAAGACTGCAAGGGACACAAGTGGAGCGGTTTTTAAAATCATCTTTCTCATTCAGCAGTCTCTGACAAGGGACACTCTCCTCCAGGGTGAAGAACAGAGCTTCACTTCATTGTCCAGGGGAGTGGCAAATAGCCCAACAGGGAGTTATCGTCACTATCCCTTGCTTTGGGAGCCGTCTGGTCTGGTAGAAATTACAGTCCCATCCATCAGCACTGAGCATGCTTTTGTCAAAAATCCATGCACAGGAAGGTCCAATATAACTATTCTACATGGCTGCTCCCCTCCTTTCACTCTTTGCCCTCCTAAGCAATAGGGTGTTTTTGTGGGGTTATATTGCTACCAAAATTGATGGTGAGATTTCAGCACATGCAAATGCTGCAGCTAATTAGGTGGTGAGGGTATTGTCAGCTGTGCAACCACAGCAGCATTTCTGTCAGCGTATGCTCTTCTATAGCCAGACTAGGAGGTGATTTTGAGGAAGCCTATGATGTTCAGGCTTTCTATCAGTTGGCGTTTGTCTAGTCCTGGTATAACTAGAAATGCCATGTTGTAGCATACTCTTTCTGTATATTTGCCTTTGCTGCTTTGAATTTCCAGTCCTAAAACAAGCTGCCGTTTTCTAGTGGGTCTCAGCCTAAAAGTAATCTGAGCACCAAAAGTGGAGTAGCACAGGGAAAAGAGGATGAAGAGCAGTAATGGAAAGAGTCTGAAATTTTCTCCTGTAGGATAATCCTAGGTCTTAAATATTTCTTGTTCCTCAGACTGATAATCTCTGTATAAAAATGTGTTTGCATTTGTGTTTTTTTCTAAAAGTGCCATGAAATTAAACTGCATCCCATTTGCTCTAATCATTTATATTGTGAAAACAACCATTGTGTCTCACCTATCAAGACAAGGTGCTTAATATTGCTTTCTTTAGCTAGCAGGGAGGTTTTTTTCCATTGCCTTTGCTGCAGAGAGCAGACCATATTTCTGATGGATTTAAGCCGGCAGGTGTGTGTTTTGGTTGTTCAATTCACACTCTGGTATTTATAGGTTCTGTTAGACTAATAATGAATCTTTGAAGAAACCCATCTGTTAAGCTGCACAGCCACAACTTTGAAGACTTTAATTTCTCTTGAATTGCAGTATTCTCAGCTGCACAATGAAAGACATCTTTTGATCAGTCCAAGGCATTATAACTTCTCTGCCAGGCTTATTGTACTTACAAATGTTCTGATTCGTATGCTTGTGGTGCTTAGGATCTGCATTGCAGGGTAACCAGTGTGGAAGCATAACAGATTTGCATGAGGCCAGACCAGTTAAAAATGGGTGAAAGAGGGTGGGTGAAAGTCCCACTGATAATTAGGCTTTTCTTGCCTCAGCCAGCTGGCAAGAGTGGCACTTGATAAATTTTTGCCAAGATTGACAAAAATATGACATGAAAATGTTTCATGAGGACATGAAAACATGTCAAGGACAACAAAACGACTGAATGGCTGAGGCTGAAAGGGCAAGGATGCATTGCTGGTGCATGGTCAACTTGGTGCCACCAGCCCCTCCTCAGGTCCTTTTCTGCAGAGCTGCTTTCCAGGTGGCTGACCTCCAATCACTACTGGTGCTCGGAGTTATTTCTCCCCAGATAGAGGATTTTACATTTCTTCATTAAATTTCACAAGATTCCTGTTGTCTCATTTCTCCAACCCATTGAGGTCCCTTTGAATAGCATCACAAACTGAATCTCCTGGACCCATTTTCCCTCAAGGACCATACACCATGGGGCTCTTCTAAGTAGACCCCTGAAAAGGAAAAAATGAGGGTCAGCTGCTAACCTTTCTTTTAGGTGTAGAAAGTCTGTGCCATGTAAAAGGTTTAGATTCAGCTCGAGCTAGAAGTCCCCAAAATGCTAAATAGCAGCTCCAGGGAATATCAATCACAAACTCTCCTGGCAGAGGGCTCAAGAAGGGAATTTTATTCCTGTTGTCATTGGGTCTGCTTCTAAAGACCTGACTGGTTTTTTCTGTCTTTACTCAGGCAACTGCCAAATAATTCAATTTCTGAAGAACTTCTGACTCATGGGGTGAAGTCTGACATTGGGCCAGGGTGAGAAACTGGAAAAGTCTTATGTGGGAGTCTGTGGGTTGCTTCCTTTCCTCAGGGAAAATGTAGGTTATTTGCACTGTGTTGTGGAAGTGGAATCATAGAAGAGGAAAATGGGCTTAGTTAAAATTGACATTTCTTTGACTAGGCAGAGGTAGCTCACAGGAGAATATTAAACTGAACACTTTGAATAAGTCTGTACATTTCCAGATGACATTTGATTTTACATTTCCCTAAAGTAAATAAAAAGAAGAATAAACCCCAAGTAAAAGAGATGAAAACATTTTGGCTTAGTTTCCATTAGATGTTTTAGTTGACTGGAAAATAATTTATAGTTGTTTCGCTGAAAAAAAGATTCTCTTATTTTAACCTTCTTTTCTTTAGTTAGCCATCCAAAAAATCAATTATTCCTAAACTTCTCATTTCTCTTTAAATACTGGGGATTGCTGAAAAATGGAATTAGATATTTATGAAAATATTAGTGATTTTTTTTTACTTGAAAATATTAAAAAGCTGATGTGATATAGACCTAATTCACTTTAGGAGGGCTTAAATTTTACTGTGATAAGCACTACAGATTGGAAAGATGAAAGATAATATAGGTTTTCACAGCCTAAGAAAAGGCCCACGGTTCTGGTACAAATGGTGTTTCGCAAGATGTCTTTTAGCTGTCGAACGTGATTGGTGTGCTAAAGAAAACTGGCAAGTGAAGCATAAGAACTACAGCATCAGAGCTGAAAAAGAGATTGCTTCTTTGCTATACCCCTTGCCGATGAAGAAATGGTCTCTCTCACTTTAATACCATTTATTGTACTGTATATTCAAATTGTTACTCAATATTCTTCTGCTTCCTTTGAGAGATTGACAGACTGACTAATCACCATGTCCCCATTACTTTTTTCTTAAATATCATCTCTACATTTCCTTTCTTCTGTTATTTATCGTTATATCATCAATGATTCATCACCTCGTTTAAATATTGTAAGTCTACCCAGCTAAATTTGCAGAGTCATTTATTTAGGGAGTTCTGCTTTATTAAATGGAGTGAAGCATGGTTCAGCAGGTGATCCTTTCCAGTAATATGAGGTTAGAAATCCCTCAAATCTCTCAGCTTTTATCTCTACCAAGTCAAATTCTAACATTTTTCTTTCTTAATATTTTGAAATTTCTTTTCAAACATCTCATTTGAAAAATAATTTGAAACATAGGATTGCTCTATGTGCATATGAAAAGTATAATCTGTCCAGACAATACACACATGAAAAGTTCACAACCCTTTTTTTTTCTGTAACTGTATTTCATCTAAGAGTTTATCTAAGTTACTCTAGAAACACAAAGTAAATTTGCATATCTTTTGCCATGTTTTTTATTCCTTCTGAGCACTTTCCAAATGATCATCCTACAATTCTTTCCCCACTAATCATGTTATCCAGCAGGGGTATGTTCTGCAATTTTCAACTCTACATTAATTAATGTATTTTATCTTTCTAACCCTTTTGGACATTGTCGTTTCACTCCCTTATGTTCTCAATCACATTTTGACACATAAACTGACTTCTCCACACATTTGGATGCACACACACTGCTGACAACCTATGTGTCCAACACTTTTTCTTATGGCTGATAGTAAAAATCTTAGTGTTATGTTGTGATGTTTCCCTTTCCTTATTTTCCATCGTTTCTGTTGCAGTCATTTTCCCTTATCTACGAAGTATGAGATATGTTTTCTTTGGCTTATCTTTTATTAACTTTTATTACCTGTTGTAGTCTGTATCCTGGTGGGAGGAGGAGGGGAATAGATAGTTGAGCATACCCTGAGTTTTGCTCTAAGAAAGTGGAGAGTCAGAGAAACCAATACAGAACTCAGTAACCAGAGCCCTAAATGAGAACTGGAGACAGACAGGTTCAAATTCTTGCTAAACAAGACTTTGTGTCTGGTCAGGCACTTAACCCTCCAGGGACTTAGTTCCCAGCCTGACAAATGAAGGCTTTGGGAATCTCAATACCCCACATTGCAGAGCACTTGACCCTGTTGTAACAGGTCGCTCACGAAGAGTGATGGAAAGCTTAAGAGTCTCTGACCACTGCTCGTAACATTTTTGGGGTATATGAGCTCTAGGGGCTCAAGGTCCAAATCCTGCAGGAAAGTGGGAGATCAGCAGGATCACATATACTTTCCAGGCTCTGGTCTTTGTCTTGTTATTTATTGTTCTCTGAGGTGGAATGTTTCTTCTAGAAATATTTTAGATATTTTTATACATTTTTACCTGTCTCCGTTGCTCAGTTTTGGCAACAACAAATGAATAAAATTACAGAACCTTTGTTGAGAACAACCTGTCTATAAGTGTCACATCAGAAATCCAGTGATGTGCTTTAGCAGAGCTTCTGCTCAAGTCTCACCTCAAAGGGAGATACCTCATGTGCTGGCTTTGGCTGGGATATAGTTAATTTTCTTCATAGTAGCTGGTATGGAGGTATGTTTTGAATTTTTGATGAGAAGAGTATTCATAATAAAAGGATGTTTTTGTTCCTGCTGAGCAGTGCTTACACAGAGCCAAGGCTTTTTCTGTTTCTCACACCAGCCCACCAGCGAGTGGGCTGTGGGTGCACAAGAAGTTCATAGGAGACACAGCCGAGACAGCTGACCCCAACTGACCAAAGAAGTATTCTATACCATATAATGTCATCTCAGTATGTAAAGCTGGAGGAAGAAGAAGGAAGAGGGGACACTCTGAGTGATGGTGTTTGTCTTCCCAAGTAACCATTATGGGTGATGGAGCCCTTCTTTCCTGGAGATGCCTGAACACCTGCCTGCTGATAGGAAGTGGTGAATGAATTCCGTGTTTTTCTTTTTTTTTGCATGTGCAGCTTTTGCTTTGTTTATTAAACTGTATTTATCTCAACCCACAAGTGTTCTCACTTCTACTCTTCTGATTCTCTCCCCCATCCCACCAGGGGAGGGAGTGTGGTGCTTGGTTGCCAGCTGGGATTAAACCAGGACACCTGAAGACCAATCCTATAGCTTCTCAGGATCATGGAAAATACAAAGCAAAAATAGACAGGGCGACTTTCAGAAAGGGTCTTCTTCTCTCGGCTATTTTTAGTCATAGCTCTTACTACCACAGAACAGGATTCTTTGTGAAATAGGCTGCCATCAGCAATATATAGCATATATATAACCAGGCTGGTGCTCTGTCCTAGATAGCAGGTGGGGACTGCACTTGCTCATTGGCATCACCTGATGACAAACTTGGATCTCTGGTCTGAATTTTCACAGGTGTTTAAGAGAACAGGGACATCCAAGTTCCAAATCAACTACACGGAGTTCTTATAAAACATAAAGCAGTGTCAGCTGAAAAAATTGTGCCCATTGCCATCTCATCTCTGCTGTCATCTTTTAAGGTTTTCTTTTGGAGTGCTATTCTTCTATGGATATTGAATATTTCTGTATGAATAGGGCTGCTATCAGATATTTATCCTTTTTTTTCTCAAAAAATAGCATCTCAGGAAGTCTTATGGACTGAAACAATTTAATGACCTCTTTAAGAAGGTAGAGTTCAAAACTCTGCAGCATTCTGAAACTAACCCAGGGTTAGTTTCTAATGTTATGTTTATAATTGATTCAGCACCAATAGTATCTTTAGCACCATACACGGAGCAAAAGCCAAGTGGTTTATGTACCTAAAAGTTTATAATCGGATCCAGCCAGACACCGAGTACCTCTATGGACTATTTAAAAAGGCAAAACAAAGAGGAACAGCCAGGCCTTTTGCTGGCATAAGTCAATGCAATTTCACAAAACCATCAATTATACCTTTTCCCTTTCATCTGGGAACCTGACTCATTTTTACCCTCAATGTCAAGAAATGAAGCTGGTACCAAAGCAAAAAGATCAATCTAGCTTGAAAAAAATTCCTTCTAATTGACTGAAATTTTCATACTGTTGGGCAAATTTATTTTGTAAAATATTAGTCCAAATTTCAGCAAATACAAAGGAAAAAGCTGTGCTCAAATTTATAGTGATGAAGGATCAGGTCTAGGCAACTGCTATGAAATTGTAATTTGGAAAGTAGACGATCTTAAGTGAAGCACTGTGCTTTATTTCTCTTGTATATATTTAATCAATAAGGTGAAATCATGAGCTGTGAATTTTTTATTGGTTGTTTTAATTCCCTTTCAGTTATATTCTAGGAATGATTATTTCAAGAATGTTTCCCTCTGTAAAATTTATTTTAAACCTTAACTTGCACTAGGGCATACCTGCTTGCAGCCTGTAACTTAATGTCACTGCCTCATGAAAAACAGCTGTAATATGGACGTTTGCTAACACACCAAATTGCTATGTTCAGAAGGGTTAGTTGAAAGCCTTAAATTAACATAACAACATACAGATGGCCTTCAATAAAGAGCAATAAAAGGGTTTGTGGTTCAAAAGTAATTTATGTCTGAAACTGTTGTCCTTGGCAACACACCTACACGCTTTGTCTGGGGAATGTGTTACTGTTTTGTCTGTTGAAAGGGAAAAAAAAGAATATTTAATGAAAATAAAAGGCAAAATATATTATTATAAAGGGGAGAGGAAATTATCTAGATTAACACATTATTTTACTACTTTTGTTAATTCCAAGCAAGAGTTATAGAAGTATCTGGTATGTTTTAACTCTGTGTAGGAAATGTTCAATCTTGAGAAGAGATGATAAAAAAATTTGGTCTTTAAATAACATCCCCACAGGAACCTGTCTTGAGGTGTTGTGCTAGTTTTGGTTGGGATGATAGTTTTCTTCACAGTAGCTAATATGAGGCTGTGTTTTGGATTTAGGTGAGAATGCTGAGAATGCACTAATGTTTTTAGTTGTTGCCAAGCAATAGTTACATTAAGCCAATGACTTTTTCAGCTTCTCTTCCTGCACCTGTTCCCAGTTTCTTCTCTACAAGAAGTTGACTTCTGAAGTTCATAGATTCACAGAATGGTAGGGGTTGGAAGGGACCTCTAGAGATCATCTAGTCCAAACCCCCTGCCAGAGCAGGATCAACTAGAGTAGGCCACAAAGGAACGAGTCCAGGTGGCTTCTGAAAGTCTCCAGAGACTCCACCACCTCTCTGGGCAGC
This sequence comes from Rhynochetos jubatus, assembly GCA_027574665.1. Taxonomy (NCBI): domain Eukaryota; kingdom Metazoa; phylum Chordata; class Aves; order Eurypygiformes; family Rhynochetidae; genus Rhynochetos; species Rhynochetos jubatus. The sequence goes on along the minus strand of CM050651.1, from coordinate 52,633,808 downwards.
CTGTTCCAGTGCTCTGTTACTCTCACAGTGAAGGAGTATTTCCTCAGAAATACTGAGGAAAGAAGTTGACTTCTTTTGGACTGAAATTGCAATAGAACCAGGGAAAAAAAGGGAATCTGATCACCAACTCCATTCCCAGAGTCATACAAATACCTATGAGGGATTATATGGTATGTATATTGTGCTATGAATACATATGTCCAATATATCAGGGATTATTCTACACCTATTCTGTCCTAAAATTAGTTTGGATCTTGTTCCTTTTGCACCAATAAGACCAGACTGTCCGTGCCCTAGTACTTAGGAAATCTCATCTTGTTTCCAGCCTAAATGCATTCACAATCTATTTATAGTATCTATTTATCTGTTTATTGCTCTACCACTATTACCCTTTAATAGAGACAGCTCTTCTCCTCCTCTGTATGTAGAGGATGATCACATCCCCTTTTCGCCTTTTATGTTTTGAGGCTGATCAAACCTGCCTCTGCCACTCTCCTTTAATATGACTGACTCTATCCCCAGACTTTCTAGTAGCCCATTTTCACACTAGTCCAATTTAACAGGGAAACCACAGTCATACTTGTAAATATTGTGTTGAATGTCTTGATTATTTGCCTCCTTGAATTCTGAAATGAATGTATGTATTGAAAGGAAAAATAGTTCAAAACTTTCTCAAAAATGCTTAACTACTGAATAAATCAAACACAAAGGGACCCCTTTAATCTATACTGGGAAGTTTAGAGGAACGGCAGATCAGCAAAGTCTGGAAACTACTCTAATAAAGGAGTTTTATTAGGATGGGACATGCATGCCTTGCTTATGATCTGAGTAATTTCACAGCCTAATTAAAGTATTTTTAAAGGAAATGTTGTAAAATCCACTTTTAAACAACCAATCAATCTATTAAAGTAGTCAACATTCTGAAGTCTTAGAAAACTGTCAGCAGCAAACAAGTGTTGAATATTTAGAAAGGGGCATTTAGCAATTAAAGGTTAAATAAATATAAAATCCAAACCATGCTGTTTAGTACTTGCTAAGCAGAGAAAAATGAATGGGTTAAAATTTTATTCAAAATTTTTAAAATACTTTAGAATTTATGCAAGTCTTTCCACTTAAAGTGAACTTTCACTGAAAATTAAAATTAAAAAAAAAACCCTACAGAACATTTAAGTCTCCAGGTTTCATTTTACATTTTGTTTTTCCCTTTCCCCTCTCCAATTACACTTTCAAATTTGCCTACTACAATGAAGATCGTTGAAAGAGAAGTGGAAAGAAACCTCCTTTCCTCCTTACAGCCTCCAAATTTGGGACTGAAAGTTTGTTGATGAAAACTACGACTTTTTTTTTTTTTTTAGATTATTATTATTTTATTAACTTCATTTGAACTTGTGACTTTTCTGGAGTTATTAGTCTAAACAGTTATAGCAGGAAGGTGTAAACAATTCAGTTGTTAACTTTTATTTTGTTTGGTATGTTTGAGCAAAACAGGAATCCATATAATAGATAAAGTTCACAAGTCACACATTGATGACCATTTCTAATTTAATTTTAGCCTCTTTTTTTTTTTTTTTAATTAGTTTTAATTGAAACTTCCAGAAGTTGTCTTTCATTTTCTCATGGAAGTCAGGACAATATGAAATTGTGCTGTCTTCTGGAAACTCTTAAAGCAATTTATCGTGAAGAAATTTTAACCAAAAGAAACTGAACTATTTTGGAGGAGTAATTTGCTGATTCAGGTGGTAGTAAGGTCCCATTTACAGATTCCCTTTTTCTCTACTTTGAATGTTGGCAATATTTTTTAACAAAAAAGCTGTCTTTCAAGAATGTAGTTGGTTTACCTTAGCCTACAGCAGCTAGAATCTCACAGGGGTACCACCCTTGGGATAGTGACACACCGGTACAAATTGATTGAATTCTATTTGGATCCAGGGTCAAGTCTAACGACTTGGAAATGAGCTGTTTGCATGCAATTCAAGCCTTTATTGGACTAAAAGAAATCTGCCTGTTTAAAAAATGCCAAAATCCTCATTAGAAGAAAGTTTTAGTGTGAGAACACTCTTTTAAGGCTTTTAAAATGTTAAAACTTTCCCTCTGCTGAAGTGAGTTGCCTGTTCTGACTGGCTACCTTTACAAGAGCAAGCAAATATGTCTGTGGCTGTAAAGCAACACACCTACTGACCATTAATGGAAAACATAAGTTCTGCATGGCAAATGAATCTCTATTATTTACCTGGAGTGGTTTTGGTAGAGATGGGTAATGATTTTTCATTTCAAAGTCAAGCCTCAATATAATGCCCTTTCAGAACATCTTAAATGCTCTTATTTTGCGGGGGTGGTAGTTTCTGCTCATACTTTCTGAACACAAGGACATGCATACATAAAGCATGAGCTGTATGAGTTTCCATTTAAGTAACATGCTTAACAAATGTCACTCATGCCTTTGTATTACTTTTAGCTATTACACTTCAGCTGATATTAGAACGCATTGATGTAAAATCTCCCCCTACTATTTCCTGCAAGTCATAGATTTTTTAATTATCTGCATAAATGCATTTATTAGCACTGTTAACCTTTAAATAAAACTCCCATTACTGCCATCAGTCACCTAATTGGGCTTTCCTAACCTGCTTAAGCTTATTGCCTGTTCCTCCATCTTTCATATCAGCTTCCTTCTGTGGTGGAGAGCTGAAAACCCAGCATTGCACCAAAGGGTCAGCCAGCAGAGGTTGCCTGGGCAACCAGGATACAGGAATTAGACATGTGGATGGAAAAGAAAACCTCTACAAGAAAAAAAAATCCAAAACACTCTTTATAAATACTTTGTATTTGAGCAACTGTGTGGAAGTATTCCAGGGTACTGGGTATACCAGTGTTTGAGGGGAGTCTCATCTACCTTACAGTGAGAGGCTACAAGAGCTCATTCAACAGTCTAGCAAAGGGAAAGTTAATATGATCACAGCCTAGAATTATCCAGAGAGAAAAGAAGACTTCTGGTACAGTAAGGCTTTCTGGTTTAGAGGAAAATGTATAACAGTATCTGACAGCCAGATCTAGCTGAAGCTAAATACATTCAGACTAGAAATAATGTATGCATTTTTAATCAGGAGAGCGGTTAAGCTTTGAATAAACTCACCTAAGGATTTGTCTCTCCCTATAACTTAGTAATTGTCTCTTTCTAAAAGATCTTCTCCAGCTTCTAGATAAACTATAGATTTCACAAAGAGATTACTCAGTATAAGTCATCAGGCTCCTGTCTTCACCAGTTCAAATAATTCCTAATGGATTAATGTCTATAGGGAGAAAACGGAGCAAAAGAAATAGTCATTAAAAAGGCATCACTTATTCCTTATGATAAGTAAATACTAGAATGTTGGACCAGACCAGTACTCCAGCTAGTCTGATAGTTTTCATTTTCTACATCCTGACTGGAGCTTTTCAGAGAAAGATTTTTTGTAGTAGCCAGTTTTGGCAATTCTTTGTCTCCAGAGTATGTTTCCTTTCAGTTCTGATGAGTGAAAGGGTGCTCTTTCCTATGAATATGGTTTACTATTTGTAGTCTTTTCCATAGCTCTGTATTTGCTTCCCTGGTAAATATATACATTCTAAACATTTTCCTCATCCATATTTTTTTGATCCTTAAAGACTGTTGTTTTGTACATGGCTTTGTTGTTAATTGACTTCTGTTGCTGACTGACATTTTTTTTCTTACGAGAATTTAGCCCCAGACCTTATTGACTGGTGTTAATGTGCATCTTTTCAGTGGCCAGAGACCAAACCCAACACTACTTCTCTGAATTCAAGTTGTACCCCATCTGCGAAGTATTTCGTGGTTTCCAGTGCTGAAATCTTTCTCATATTTTCACTTTAGGAAGAGACAAAAATCTCAAGAGAACAGTCTGGGTAATTTCAGTTATAAATATAAAACTTATTCTTGACCACAGCTTATGCTATAAAAACTGATTACTAAGTTGTGCTGGATTTAGTCAGGACAGAGTTCATTTTCTTCACAGTGGCTGGTATAAGGCTATGCCAAGGTTAAAACACGACATAAGTCAAATGAAAAAATCATTTATATCTTGCAATTTTCCTAGCCACTCTGCTTAAATGTCTGCCTGCTTTTAGAAGCACTGTTTGTACATCAGCCATCTCCAAATCACAAAGTGGTTGAGGTTGGACAGGACCTCTGGAGGTCATCTGCTCCAACCCCCCTGCTCAGGCAGGGCCACCTAGAGCCAATCACCCAGGATGATGGCTGTTGAGTATCTCCAAGGATGGAGACTCCTCAACTTCTCTGGGCAACCTGTGACAGTGCTCAGTCACCCTCACAGTAAAAAAGTGTAAGTTGCTAGGTTGTAACGAGAGGGGAGGAGGAAACAGAGGTAAAATTTTCCCCTCCCAGGCACAGCGGTGATAGCTGCATCAGCACAAGGAGAGAATCATACCCACTTGGGACCAGATTTTTAGCCCCTACCAAACAAAGTAACTTTGTTGAGGTCAGCAAAGTGCTGCTTCACACTGAATGAGGATCTCCCTCCTGGTGTAAATCAGACTTAGAAAAACAGACTCCCAGTTAATTTGCTGAGTCCTGGCCCAAACACATTAACTTTTTCTGAACAGAGCCTTCCCTGTCCCTCTGTGGAGCTGCATGGCCATATGATACATAAAGAGCACATGAGCATTTACTGTTACTGTAGAAACAGAAAGGTGTAAAACCTGAAAGTTACTACAAAACAAAAATCCTAAACCTAATGTTCATAATTTTTAAACGTTATATAAAAAAAAAAATTGCTTAGGCATTAACTAAGCCATCTTCCCTACAGTTAAATTCCATCACACCAGCATTTCATCCTCTGCAAGCACGACTGACCATCCTACACTTCGGAGTTTTATAAGACAAAAGCAGGGCGAGGAAAATAGCTCTGCTGTGCTCAGTAAATGTATGCAAATAACCACAGCAGGAAACTATCATTAGCAAAGCCCAATTAGAAAGACATGTCCCAGATTACTGTTACTTCCCTTTTAATTTTATTTTTATTTTTTTTAGAAAGCTCACCATCTTTTTTCAAAACTTCACGCAGACAAGACTTTTCCTGGGACCAGCTGGTGTGTTTCCACAGGGTTTGGAGAAAGTCTGAAACACAGCCACTGCACTAATGCAAATGGCCTGACACAGATGCAATAACCTGACACAGATGCAATAACCTCCTAGAGGCCAGTGCTTCTTACCTGCAGTATGAAGTGGGGACTAGCTGCCAAGACATAGCCACCTGGCTTACCTGTGACTCAGCTTGTGCTGGCGAAAGTTACTGCAGCGGGTGTCTAGATGTATCACTAACTTGACTGGGTCAGCTTTGTCGGCTTTGCTCTCATGCAGAAATCACCACCCATGTGGGGTCTCCACGGCATTTCTGTGACACTGATGAAAAGCGTGATGCCTGTATATTGACAGAAACTTGAAAACAGTGTTGTTTTAATGTATTGTATCTTTGTCATTCCACCCACATACAGCCTTGTATCACAAAAGGAGAGTAAGAAGTTGACTGAATATTTCCTTTTTTAAATTAATCCTTGATGGCCACCATATTAAATAAGGGCAAGAGCAATGAGGTTTGGTTTGCAGCCCAGGCAAGGACACTTAATATAAAAACTTAATCTGCTGTGATGGAACTGCTTGAGGAAATTCCTGTTTCTGGCACAGATTCTGGAAGAAGGAAAAATAATTCAAGTGTTCACTGGTTCTTTCCTGACTCAAGAGCATTTTCCCTCCATGCTTAGTTTGAAACGTAATCATTTATATTATAAAGGTCAGAACATTTACCCATTACCGTCCCTGCCAATCTTTTCAGTTCAGCAAGTCATTTCTGAAACTCACTACTCACAGATAACATTTCAACAATGCTTTGTGGGCGAAGTTTTTACTTTTTTACTTTGGGTAAATGGAGAGCTCTCTACTCATTAAAGGAAGATAGACTAGAAAGACATTTCAGTGGTGATTACAGGACTCAAAAGCTTAAGCTTCTATCTATCTAAGCCACTTTTTAAAAGCTAAAAAATTAGTGGCTTTAAAGCTAATTTAGACAAGTTTGAAGATTTTACCATGCTCCTGATATACAGAGATTTACAAGAAACCAAACAGATGACAGATCATCCCACACGGCCTGAAAACGCCTGTCAGACATCATTTTTGTTAGCTGCAGTTAGAAATTCTGCCATCTTCTCTAAGAATGGAGGTAGTGACCAGCATGTACTCCCCATGGCAAACTACATCTTCCCTAAAAACCTGTACTGGTCATCTGGATTCATGAAACATTGCAGAATTCTTTGGAGGGAAACCAAAGTAACAAGTGTATGACCTCCGTAGTCTAGCCTGAAAATGATAAGCATGTAACATCAGACAGAATATCTGTACGTTCAAAAATCTTTCCTAAGTCAGCTGAAAGGAGAATTCAGGTCTACTGGGGAAGCATTTTACGTATTAGCACTAGAATTTTGGCTGAAAAATCATAGGACTCCTTGTTTTCACAGAGTTTTAAGTGCCCTGTATTCAAGTTCTATAAAGTATCAACTGAAACAATTACACAATATTTTCAAGGGCTTACAGGCATGGACAACAATTTTTTCAGCTTTGTGCCTTGTGCTAATGCTTCACGTGAGAGCTGATTCTGCCCTAGACTCCCACAGATTGCCACATTTTAATGAAGTCTTCATCAAAGGATCAATGCCCAACTGGACACACTTACCTGGCTACCTTTCATCACACACATGAAATGATGCACAGGAGGGAAATACTCTGTCTGCCTTGGGGTTTAAGCTATTATCTTGTACCTGTCATTTGCAAAAGGTTAAGGGGGCATAAATGCAGCAATGAGTTAGTGTGTGCAGTCTGACCATTTGCTACTGTCAGAGCAGAATTCCAAACTACTGTAGAGGACAGTGTTGTAGCAGGTCATGAGTGGCTGTAGGTTGCTATCTTACTGATGAACTTGCCCAACGCAAGACCAAAAGAATTTTCCCTCCTCTCCTCCTCCCCAGCTTCCTCCATAGCTTCCTTCCTGCATCTTCTTGCGCTCAGAAGGATCACAAGAAAACCGTGAGGGAGGAAACCTTGTGGGTTTTTTTTGTGTTCATGGAAGCAGAAGCATACATACACGCATGCTTTGTAAACAAGTAAGATATTACTTCAAAGATATGAGCCATGTGTAACCAGTATCATTTTGTGATAGAAATTCCCCAGGAAGGTGCCAAACACTGGCTACCTGCTCAGACCATAGTGGCTATAAAAGCTACACCATAAGGGAAGACACGATCTGCTCTGGAGAAGCCCTGTCACCCATCCATTTGTTGTGACAGTGGGTGTAGACAGCAGGGAGGCTGAGTTGTCACAATTCATTTTGCATAGAAATGGAATATACAAAAATCTGTATTTAAAATGGATCTCATCAAATAACATCTGTAGAGCCTGACTTTGGTAACATCAAATAAAAATGAAAATGTACTGTTTTCATTTAAGTAATGATACATAGCTGAGGAAGATTTTCATATTGCATAAGTTGAAGAACACAGCCCATATCTTCTAAGGAACTGCCACCACAACACCACCTTGCCTCCCACATACATGCACACACTGTAGTACTATAGTTTGCTGCTGTAGTTTGAAGAGAGTTGAAGATCTTTAGAGTATATTTTTCAGGTACAGATACACTATAAGTACATATGTACACTCTGTGAACTCAAAACCACCCAAACAATTCTGTTTTGTGCCAAAAATAAAGTGAAAAACCACTGTGAAAATGCTTGTTTTTTAAAAGTATTATTTGTAGGACAACTTTGTTGCTGGTTTGCTAAGAGAGCCAGCCCTTACCTTCCCCATTTGGACAGAAGCAAGAAGCAACATTGGTCAAAGAATGTTAAATCTGTACTAAAATTCATTTTTTTCTGGACAAATCTGGACAGATCCAGCAAAAAAATGTAAACTTAGAGAATTCCAACATGCTAAAAAAATTTTGCTGATTTTACCACAATGCAAAAAACCAGAAAAAATAATTAAATAATCTGTATTTTATGAGATTAAAGTTGTTATTTTAGCAGAAATTGATTTTGAGAAGGGGAAAAACTACATATGGAAGGAAAGAAACTAGAAAGGGAGGGACCAGACACACACCAAACAAACAAAAAGGAAAGCTGAAAAGTACTGTGAAGTAAAGGGAAAAAGAGGGAGGAAAAGGAAAAGGAAAAGGAAAAGGAAAAGGAAAAGGAAAAGGAAAAGGAAAAGGAAAAGGAAAAGGAAAAGGAAAAGGAAGGAAGAAAGAAAATTACAAAAGCTGAATCACCTGCAGATTTGATTTTCCAGCCAGAAATGACAACTGCTGAGGATAGCAAAGGAAAAATAGATGGAGGGAGGAAAGTAAAATTAAACCAAGTAGAGATAAGGGTAAGTAATATAAAAATTGCATTTAATTCTTATCCTCTAAATTGATGGGTTTAGGAACAGCCTTACTTTACAAATGGTCTGTTCCATGCAATAATCATTTATTGATGTTGACTGCCTGCATAGCAATTGGTGAGACACAACCCCTCCCAGTGTCTGCCCTCTCTCCTTGTTAAGGTACTTTTAATATTGATGGACAACATATCCTGTGTAGGTTGATGAAGCCTACATAGGAAGGGTATATTAATTTGAAGGACTACTCAGACTCATCAGAAATAGATGGAGAGTCTTTGGAAGGCAAAAAGCAAAATTTTGTTCTCAGTCCCCTAGAATTATATTTCTTACTGGACCTTTTAAAATGAGTGGGTTTGTTAAATTCGAACTCCATTTACAAATTTTTAAAAAATTCTTAATGTTCCTAGAAGCAGCAAGATACTCTAAAAATGGTTCACAGTTAGATACGTTTCTGAAAGTATTCTGGAGAGGATAACTGTTATATAATGTGAAGTCTAAATAGCAGTCCCTTGCTCATAAAACTTTTATTCAAATAAGCCATCTTGTTAATTTTAATAAGCATATTGAAAGGGCTCAGCAGCCTCAGTTGGAGTTACATTAATCCAACTGTAAGTATCTAGAAGAGCACATTAACTTTAGGTACATCATACACTCAAAGAAATAGTCAAAGGAACATTATGCAGATAGTGGAGTCACACACTCAGTAGTAGAAAACACTGAGAACAAAATTGCAATCTCAAATCAGGTCTTGCTGAACAGGTTTATTTTTTATGTTATTTAGCCTCACACAATACACAGAGATGCTTTCCCCCCATTTTCCTCTTTGAATCCCAATAGAAGACAGGTAGTGCTCAGTCAGTAAGCTTCAATTTTCCCCTCATTATTAATCACTAATTAATCTGCCTTGGGAAGTGAAAGAAGCATTTTGGAAAAACATTCATTATTTCCACATCTGCAATAATATCATCTTATTTCATTTCCTGTTTTACGAAGAGGGACCTTAAGCACAAAAGGTAAAGGCAAACTTAAGGCAAATATATGCATGATTGACATGCTCAGCATGTATATGAAAATTACTACAGTGGACAAATTCACCTTCCTGGCTTTCCCTTAGGTGCATTTTTGTCCAAAGAGTAACTTGTCTCTCATGGTTTTCACAGACTGGGTTCCAGTAACAGCTTTTTCATTTGGGCTCTCCACATACCACAATTCACTCTCATCCTAGGCTTACTGTTCAGCCACTGTCAACTACTTTATAAACCCCTCAGTCCTGTAGCCATTCTGTCTCCTCACCCTTTGTTTTTTCACTGCTAGTGCCCTGAGAGCATGAATGGGCCTTAATGGCCTTGACCAGCTCCACCTGAGACTTCTCCCCACCACATGACCTTGGACCAGGAACTTCATTTAAGCTCAGACCTGGCCCTGACCTGAGTTATGTTGTAGGTGTATCTGTCTTTAGTCCTGCTTTTTGGGTCTAGCTTATGGGTGGCCCTTTGGCCTATGTTGTAACTGTGCCTCCAGCCCTACCTCTTGCTGTTCCTGAATGTTCCTGTTCCTTGGAGACTCTACTACTCCAGACAAAATCATGGCTGGTTGTGCTCCTGTCTCAGCAGTGATGACCTAAAAACTGGGGGCAGTGAAATAACTGAGTAGAGTTAATGGGGGTACAACCAAATGGCAGAAATGAGCTTGCAGTTGATAAAGACTGAATCCACATGTAACTAAAATATCCAGGTATACTTCAATTACTTGTTGTGAAATCCATGGCAAAAAAACCACAGACTACTTTAGTATTGCTAGACAAAAATACCCTTTTTAAGTGAAGTGAGCTTAGAGTAACAGCAACTTATTTGATATTGATCCAGCAATATTAAAGTACTCAGACTTAGTTGCAAGACTTGTAGTATTTTATTATAAGATACTTCTAAAAGAACAGTTAAAAAAAATCAGATCTACTGAGTTGGTGGATGTTTTATTGACTTCTAAAATACTTTATGAGCAATTCATATTTAGCCCTAGTGACAATTCATCCCTATAATTGCCACAAAATTAGATGAGTTGGTCTGTATGGCTGTCAGTTTTCAGACTGGGTGGCATATAGATGGGAACGCTGACAAAACCCTGCAAAAATCATTCCTGAAATCGGTGATAAAGCCTGAGACAGACATGCAGGTGTTTTGTTTCTCACCCTTTCAGCTGAACATTAACTTCCATTTATTATTTAGCAACACATTTAACGACATGATAATGGCTTTTGTTGATATAGGATTTAATCCATAGAGTGCTTTATAGAGTACAACACTTTTTTGGTGTTTGGCTGAGAACAGCAATGTGATGCCCTTCAACTTGGGCATCGTTGGGATTGAGTTTGGGATTATTGGTGTGAATCTGAGGTAGTGGCTATGAAATTTTGAATCATGTTTATATCATTTTGAACAATAAATAATATAACATGGTTACTGTGTTTGACTGTAGGTGCAGCTAATATTCCAGCTATACCTGGAGATCAACACTGAGTGCACTGCATCTGCAGCAGATAGTTTTTCAACAATTTAACATATTAACAAAAAGTGTTGTCTCTATTCATCTAAACGTCTTATAAAACTGCTCTATTTACGAGTAGAAAAAGTGCAGTCATGGGATGAAAGTCAGCAGTCATCTGGGGAAACAAACTCTAAGATTCCTATAGCCAGGTTCAAACAGCGCTTTGGAACAAACTGCTTTAGTTTTATGTTGTGCTTCTGATGTCAGCACTGGAGCTGCCTGCATGCCTCCGTCAGGGGTGCTGGTGGAGACAAGGAGCACTGCAGTGTTTCTGCTGAACGTCTTGCCCCTTCACTCTTGCTAGACCAGGCTCAGGGAAACTTTGTTAGGCAGAAATATGTTATTTCAATTTCTGTAACCCTCACTCCCTACAGGTAAATGCAGCATGAGGTAATTCAGTATGAAATGGAAACTGCTGTGGAATAATACGAAGAGCTTACACTGGGACAGTAGAAGTCCACTTAACAGAAACCATTTCTGAAGGATAAGTTAAGGAATTGGGTAGCATTTTTGTAGGCCACCCTTAGCTTCTTTTCAGTACTGCTGTACTTGCATAAATCTGACTTCAAAGGTAATAACAAAATAATGCTACAACCTGTATCTAGAGTACTGTCCTGGTCACTAATGGGGGGAAAACAACAGGGACAGAGAGCTTAAAACAAAGATTGGATGCTAATGGAGGCTGGGAAGTGAACAGCCTTTTTCAGCAAGGATTTGTTTGCTAAGTGCAGAAGGGACCCAGAAAATGTCTTTTGGTGATTTCCTAGGATGCAATTTTTTTGCCTCTCTTTTCACCTTTCATTTTCCTCTTGGGTTATGCATGGTGATTTCAACTGGATATTGATTTCTTCTGTTCCCTTTCTCTACTGTCAACTGATTTCTTAGATTTTAAAATAAAATGATTCCAAGGGAGTTGCTTGATGTTGTCTGTTGTTCAGAAAAATACTCATTAGCTGCAGTATATTTTTTTATATCTAGAAAGTACTCTACTTTCAGGCTTCTAAATGTAATAATCCAGAAAACTTAAGTTTCCTAATCAGCTGTTCTGTTCTGGACTTCTTAGGGAAAAGTTTATTTCAAAACAGATCTTGAGTTATAAAAAGGTATTGAATAATGCTTTGTACATGCCAGTACATATACTACAACTTCAGTCCAGAAGGCATCAAGAAGTTTGCATGATTGTCAGCAGTTAATGGTCTTGGCAGCTGGAGTACTACTTTGGTTTCTCTGGTGTTAAATTCACTACACCCCCAACCACTCATCAGGGTTTTCTTGCAGCTAGAATTACTCCATTAGGCTGAGTCACACATGAACCCCATTGCCTTGCAAGACAGCATAGTGAGTGGTGATTAAAGGGCGTGTGGGAACAGGTGAGAGCCTGGATGTGCCTGGGGTGGGCGTGTGAGCAGCTGAAGGCAAATGAAATCACCTCTCTAGAAGAGTGTAATTTGCACCTGAAGAGATCATTAAAGCCACAGAACTGGTGAGTGCAACATGCTCCTTACATTTTCTGTGCTGAGATCTATAAGTTATAAATCAAACTCAGGAGGGGGATAAAAACCAAGCCCCAACCATTTCCTGTCTCTCTAAGCATCTGTAGGCACGAAGGCATGTGACACAGCAAACTCCTGCTAAAGGTCTGTGGCAAGTTGGTTTCCTTGGCTTTGACTGTGCTGGACTCCTTAGATGTCTCCCTTTTTCAAACTAAAGGCTAAGGTTTATATGAGAGTATACTGTAAATCTGCCTTTTGGGGGGTTAGTAAAGCTACATTAGAGGAAATGTGGATTTGTATATAAATTGCCGAGTGCATAAATTCAGTAAGCAGAGACAAGAATGTGTTGCTCTGAGAAAGATTCACAGAGATGTTTGACAGGATGAGAGACCACAAAAAAACAGTCTTTGTGATGCAGCCTAAAGCCCAGCTGTGTGCTAGCTTGAGACCAGTCTCTTAGCAAATAAGTGGTATGGTTTTTGTGTTTGTGACAACATAATTTTGAAATGCCTCTTCCTACAAGACACCCTGTAGATTTTTCCCACAGGGTAAAAGGTAGAGATGAAATTTAAGCTGCCTGATAATGGATTATTTGTCTTGCCTGAGTATGTGGCTGTGCCCGTGTGTTATGCATTACTATTGCTTGCCATGGGAACAGCATGGAACTTAAATATGAGGAAAGGATGCTTCATATAGATACATTAGCATGATCATTTCAGTCACTGCATGCTTGTTTAAAATGAGTCTTCTAATAGTAGGCTAAGAAATGCTTCTTACAACACTGTTTTGGGGAAACCTGCTGTTGGTTTGCTGGACTTCTGAGGTGTTGAGCACTTCTCTGCAATGGAGTAGTGAGCAACTTCCAGGGATGAGTCCCACCACCCTCAACTTCTGCTGACCCTGCTGAGCAATGGAGGTGTTCAATGCAATGCCCTGCAGGACTTCACTCCCTTCCATTAGGAAGGTGCAGTTATTAACTAATGTTTTAAGAGGGGAAAAAAAAAATATAGGAGGTTGAAGTCACTACTGGTTGGCAAGAGGTTTGCATACAAATTTTATGCTTCCCTAAGGAACAATTAAAGGAAATCAGTTATATTTGCATATAAAATAGCTTATCTCTTCCCTCATCTGAAAATAGGTATTATGAGACAGTCTCTTTTTCTTCACAGTAACTAACATGAGGATTATTTAATTGGGAAAGCTTAAATATGTTATTCTAGAAACATAGAAAAATATATTTTGTATACATTTCTTAATGATATTCACAAATGGGAACTTTAGTAGCTTGGTAATCTGTAGAGAAGATGTGTTTAATACTTTAATGCAGCTATAAGGGTTTGTGAAGTTATTTGTGCTCATTCTTTTAAAATACCTAAAACTAATTTTTAAATTAATCTGATTAATTTCTCTAGACACATGATAGAGAACTCCTAGTGCAGAAGCAAGGCCAGCTTTCCAAACTGTTTGAAATCCTGAGAATTTATTAGAACTTCAGTACACTTTTTTGAATGTGTGTTTCCAGACTACTTTTATAAGTTAAGATTTAATTTTAAGTCCTGGGATTGTGTTATGAGTCACAAAATAACAATAAGTAGATATCCTTAATTTAGTTTGGCAGGCTTTTTTTTTCTTAAAACTCATCCTGCATGTTATTTTATACCTGTTCCTGTGTTTCCTTAACACCCATAAAAGCAGCTCTGTTCTACCCCACCTGTGTTTCATCTCAATACTCCTTGGGGTAGGGTTTGAAATCTTTTCCATAGTGATCACCAAGGCTGACTCCAGAGCTCCTGCACCATTTCTACATTAATGTGTAATTTAGTCCAGTGGGCTTTTTTACAGTTTGGTTCGGGGGATCTGTGACTGATAAGCCCTTGGACAAATAAGTATTTGCTAGATCAGGAGTTCTCAGGACTACGTATGAGACCTGTCACAGGGTTAAACTCTATAGCTGGAAGTGATTTGTTATCCAGGTGGCATGAGGTTGTCTAAAAACACATTCATTATAGCATGGGGTTTGCCTGTGACTGCGATGACTGTTGGGTAACTCAGTAGAGCTGGTGAGGAGTACCAGGAAAGCCTTGAAACCCAGGGTTTTACCAGCCTGGTTCTGCTTCTGGCCACAGTGCTGTCCTCATCCCTGCCTGCTTTCCTGCAGGATGCCCTCCTGATACTATGAGCTGTACCTGGTGTTTTGGCAGCTCCTTACTTACAAACTGGAGTTCTGGAATTTCTCAAAACCCCACTCACAGCACATCTGAGGGCCATCAAAGTGGGAACAAATTAAATGTCCCAAGTTGCACTTCCTCAGGGTGCTGGTCTGGAGTCCTTTTTTGCCTTCGCTGCTAAACCCAAGTCTTAACGCTTTGCCCAAAGTATACTGTTCAGCATTACTATTTGACTTAAAAAGTTACAGTCCATATGTCAGCTGTGACAGAACTTTTGAATGCAGCCAACTGCTTTTTCTTTCCATGCAGGAAGTTATGGTACAGCTCTGTTTCCAGACTTGGTGGGGATTTTTTTACTTATTTCATTGTGAAAACAGAGGAGAACTTGGATATATTTTGTCCACGTCTTTACTTGCATTGAGTTGGACTTGTTATGAAAGCAATGACTGCCTTTCCTCAAGAAATGCTTCAGTATGTGATTAATTTGCTGCTTGCATAGATTTTTTTTTATGCCTCTTCACCATATGCAAATGACCTGCTGAAACATATGTTTTTCAAATCTAAGCAGGAATCCAACATTTGAAGGGTAGCCTGTGCAGAACTCGGCAGCACTAGGACCTGTAAGCTCTCTGCTAGAAATGACTATTGCAGAGGGAGAATAAGGTCGAGGAACAGAGCAGCAGTGCTAGCAGATCAGTGCTTGAACTTCTGCTCAGAAATGCTGTACGGACATGGCAGTTCTTCTAGCATCCAAAAACCTGGATTTTTATTGAGCTTGTGCATAAAGTGTTGGTCCCCCAATCCCCCCAGACTTTTTTTATAGAAGTAGTTACCCACATGCTGTCTTAGAAATGTCTGTCTCTTTCAGCAATAATACTGTGAACTCATTGATTAGTTCCGATCAAATCCGATAGAAAGGTGGGGATGTCAGACTGATGGATCTCAGGTCTGCCTGATGAGCTCTCCCTGTGCAGCTGTGATGCTGTTGGCTTCATGCTCCCCAAGGATGTGGATAGTGGCCAGCTGGCCGACCAGCACACCTCTGGCTCCAGCGGCACAGGGCTGTGCCTTCGCTGTCCCCGCAGAGGCAGCTGAGGACGTGGAGGGGAGCTGAGGTTACTGCAGGGGAGGAGGGAGGGGTGGCTTCAGAGCTGGGGACTTGTACGGCAGTTGCAAGAAATTAGTCTTCATTAGTCCTGCTGCAAAGATTTGGAGCTATTCTTCTCTCTCTCTCAGAAGACTGTCTTAATCATCTGGGACAGGGGAGTTCAGTGTCTTTCTCCTGATTGTCCTTCCAGAGGCTGCTCCTTTTGTACAGATAATCCACTATTCAGCATATTAACACCAGGAATTTGCTAGAGAATATCAGAAGAATTCATCAGGTGTAGGTGCATTACTCCTTGACCCACTGAATATTGAAATGTTTTATATCCAATTTCAAAAGGAGAAGAACACTTACTAGAGGATAAGAAGTTCAACACTGGAGAGGAATTATTCCTTCTTGAAGCTGTTGCTGGCTCTGCTTACACGTTGCAAATCACATGCACTTAAAGTAAAAGAAAAAAAAAATCTTTAAATCTTTAGGGGGTGGTTCAGAAATCTAACTCTTTTCATAAAAAAAAAAAAATCTTGTTTCTTGTTCCCCCAAGAAACAAAGCATGAAACAGTGCCAATAAGGTGTTTTGGATGAGTGTTGCAGGACAGCTCTCTTGGACCCATTTCTTTGGCAAACACTTGGCTGCCATGAGAAACACCCATTGTTAATTCTTCCACCACTGCAGATCTTGGAAGAATGGTTCGGCAGGGAGTCCCTGCTAGAAGCTACTCAACTTTCTGTTGATTTTTCTGCTTTGGTTTTGTCAAAACTGGGCTTTCTTACAGGGATAATTTGATCCTTCAAAAATCAAGTGATCCCACTGAAACAGTATGTTGTTAGCATATTATCAGTCACCTCCAGTTTTCATCAGGTTTCTGTAAAAGCTCTTGTCAAGCCTGACAGACTCTTCATTCTCATTTGAAACTAATTAGAGTCTCTGCCTTACTTTGATTTTATAAATGGCTGCGGCTGGGGAAAATTCACTTACTCTTACAGCCCAATGCCTAGGGAAACATCTCTATATAATATAGTAGATATCTAGATGTAAAATATGTATTTTACATAATGCTTACATACAATATAGCGAGACATTTGCAGTTTCAAGATACAGCCAAGCACTTGCAGCGCTGCTTTGTGTGCAGATAAACTCCTATTGATTCCAAGACAGTAGAACAGAATTAATGTTCTGCTAATTATCTATTTCCAATTAAAATATTGTGTGATGAATAATAATGAGACAAGACTTTCAAATGTTTGAGATACAGTGCCTTGAATTAATATTTATGAATCAAAACTAAATGTCCTGTCTTTGTAAGAGTGCTGTGCACTTCTGCTATCAACAAAAACATGGATGCAGCATAGAGCAACCTGGCTCTCTTCTGCATTTTAAATAAGGATAGGACTTGCTGCCTTGTTAAATGCACAAGGCTGCTGCACTTGGGTCAGGTGTGAGTCTGAGTTTCCTTGGTTAATGACAGTTTGCAGTAATAACTAGTTTTAAGAAGCAGATGTACTTAACACTTCAGAAAGCGCTTGACAGCTTCTCCTGAAATCCTGGTTTCTGAAATACAGACCACTTTTTCAGGGTTTTGGTTTTTTTTTTTTTTTTTTTGCTGGGGTTTGGTTTTATTTTTTTAGCTGCCAATCCATGAGGGTGACTTGTCTGGGTGTTAAGGCTTTGTTCTGAAGTCTGTGGTGGCTTTGTCTGTCTGAAGATGTGGGAGTACAAAAGAACAAATTACTGCCATCCATTCCCCTCAAAATAAGCTTGCTTAAGCTTTCCCAGGGGCTATGGAATAGTTACGGTTGTTCTGTAAAAAGATGCAAGTTCTTCCATCTGCATTTCCTGTCCATACGCTTCCCTGGCAGCTTGCTTAAGCCAGCATCTTCAGAAGTACAACAGAAGACAGTTGTGTTGCTCTGTGCTGCATCCAGATTTCCAGCACTGAACTTCTAAACAGTGTTGAGGTGATGTGGGAGGCAACAGAGAAACTTGCAGGGAATTTGACCCTGCCCCCTGCAGTTTCTGGCTTTCCACAGAAAGGATACAGTGCTCTGATGCCTGGGAAGATGTTGAGATGTTTACGCAAGGTAATAGATATTGAGGGCTAACACATCAGCTTGTCTGTTTAGTGATGCTGTCTGTAGGCCTTTTCGAATTGGGCTTTTGTAGATATGTTCCTCAATGACATTCTCAACTTTGTAAGTGTCTTTGAAAAACTGCCCAGCCTTAGGCATTTCCCTGGTGCAGTTGGAGGTGCTCCTGTTATAAATGACAAGGTTAAAATTTTCTGCATCACTGTTCTGTGCATCCACATGCCTGTTTGCTTCTGGCTGTCCAGGCAAGAATAATTTCCATAACCTGTTAGCCTTGAGTGTTATGTTATCACAGGCCCAATAGAATTGTCCCACATGTATCTATCAGTGATGAATTAAAGAGGATTCCAAAACCAGCTAATTAAAATACATTTATACCCTTAAGGGTGAGCGCCTAGAGAAAGTGCCAGACAAGAATTAGGACCCCACCAGCCTCCCATACATCTCTATCAGTACTACTTCCTTCCTGGGACTCCACAGCTCTGTTCAATGTAATCCCACAGTGATGAGTGAAAGAAGTACTTTAATATCTTAAGAAGCGTGGTTTACTTTTGGTTTACCTCCATTTTTAACTGAAGATTTCTTTATTTGAAAAGAAAGATGGGTCATGGTGTCAGCTGAAGTTAAATTTGGGGGGTTTTTTTGCTAGCATAAATGATCAATATATATCAACGTTTCCTGGGGTTTAATCCTTATTCCCTGACTTTTATTCCATTTTAACTTTCCTAAATAACATTTTGCTTTGCACAGGAATTACACAGCAGATGGATCCTAAGGGATGTTCAATCTAACAGTCACACGGAGGTCAGTATCAACTAACTTAGTGAAGGTGTAAAAATCAGCAATCAGTAGACATCAGGTAAAAACATCCCGTGTTAGTGCCTTGTTATCTAATGGAGGTTGGATTACAGGCTTGCATATGGCATTTAAGTCACCCCATTCTCTTGGGATAATTCTGTAGAGCATTTTCATTCATATACCTATTCAATCCTCTGTGCCAAAAAAAAATTTTGGCCTTCCTATGGTTTAATACTTCACTTCAAGGAGCATTTTCTACCAGACAGGTGACCAGTGACATTTCCTTAAAGGCAATTCTCTTGGTTCAAACCCTTTTACTTTCTCTTTCTTTACATTCATTTCTCAGGTATGCCTGAAACAGTAATTTAAATAAAATTGCTCCACCCAGTTGTCTAGAGTCAGCAAAAATCAGTCCCTGACATCCCTGTTGTGCCAGGGGAAGTTTTGGGCGAGCTGGGGAAGTTCAGCACTCCAACACGGCTGAAAACAACTCTGTTTCAGCACCTCTGTGCTTCTTAGTTGATGCCAATTTGCAGGAATATAGATTTTTCTGCTGATTGCAAGAACAGGTTTTTGTCTGAAGGGAAATACGCTTTAAAAGTCTCTCAAAATATTGCCAGGTTTAAAGTCTGATGAAAAACTCGACCTACTCCTGTAACTGCCTTCCAGAATGGCATTTTCTTTCAGAAACATTGTTCTTCCTCAGTGCTCTGCCTCTTTCCTTCCCCAGCTTTTAAAACATGGTTCTAAAGCTGAATATATTCCATACCATAGGAGATTGCTGTCTGCTTGGAAAGCTCTCCTGTTTACATTCAGGATGAGCAGCTGCTGATTGCAGGCATTTTACATGCACAGTATTACTTGCAGGTACCTGCGATCAGCTGGTAAGGAGATATGAAGGAAATCGGGAGTAGGCAGCTGCATAAACCACTGTCAGAGTGGTGAAATGGGTAATGAAGCCTTAAAACTCCTGAGGCTCCTGTTAAATCTGAGTGTAGTCTGCATGACATGAGTATTGCATACTCCATCTTTTAGGTAGTATTTGAGTTTGTCTGTCCTATGTTGGAATTGTACAACCTGAAGTGGAATTAAACTACACAGTTTAGCTGAGTAGTTGTGGTGGAAAACTGAAGAAAGCTATTTATAGTAGAACTCTCCTGCTATGGATGCAGTTTTTCCTGTCTCAGGTTTTCCCCTCTAAGGTCTGAACAATGTTAATCTTTCTCTCCATCCTGTTTCCCACATGCACTGCAGCTCTTTGAGGTAGTGACAGTCTGTGTATGCTGAGGACTGCGAGGGAGGCCCATGGCTGTGAATGGAAGTTTTCTTGATACAAATAATTAAAATGGGATAATACAAATAATTGAAATGAGAGAGGGAAGTTCCTCTTTCAAAGAAAGTCTTTAACTCACAGGTAATGCAAAGTAGTTGCCTTATACCTGAGAAGGACTGCAAATGGGTCACAGGTTTCCTGAATCAGACTTGGTGCCACCTCAGCATTTCATTGGGGAAGAGAAGAATTTTCTAGTCTTCTAAATGTCATCATGTGCTGGGATCTGGATGCATAGATGAAGACCATAGGCAGCCCTGAGCTCTGGGTGTATTTCTCTTTTTTGAAATGTCATGTCTATGAAAAGCATCAGATTACCGATGGGTGTTTAAACTTTCATGGCTTCTGCTCCATGTTCTAAGGTATGCTTTTTTCTCTTTCCAACTTGTCATATTGAGATATTACTAAAGAGATCAAAGGCAAACATTTAATTTATTTCCATAGTTCCTATTCCATTTTGAATATAAAGCCTTCATTACTGTCTTCCATTAAACAGCTCTCTGTGCAGCTCAGAGGCCTGTTTCTTCCCACTGTTGCCTGCTCATCTTGGCTATAGTGCACCTTCGTGCAGCCTTTGGTTTGATGGGAAGACCTTACCTCAAGGACTGCAGTTTGGCACCTGTAGTTTGATGCTGTATGACTTTCCTCCAGGTCTGTCTTGGACACCTCCAAGCCTTGTTCTCCTAGTTTTGTGACTTAGTTTCTGCAGCCCTTCACAAAAAGTCAGAGAAGGAGGAGAGGGAACCGCACTCAGCGTCAGATCAGCACATCAGGGCCTTGAAATGCCTAAGTCTGTGGTTTAACAATGTTTAGTGCTGTGATTGAATTCAGGGGCATGAACCAAAAATGTGGAGGAGAACTTTTGGGAAGTGTTAAGAACTGAATGAGAGTACCGTTGAGACAAGACCGAAAGCTTCACTGCTCAGCCTCACAGCCTGTTAGCTTATGCCATGTGTAAGTGTACCACAAACTGTGACAGAGCCATGCAGTGTACTAGGACATTCACCTATTCCAGCCTGATAGAATTATGTGATTTTTTTTCTATTAGCACAATATTCATTAAATTAGAAGTTCAGCTGGATTTCATCACAAGCAACCAAGAGGAGGTACCATAATCAGATTTTCACCTGTAGCTTAATTGTACAATCAACATAACTGCAAAATTTTGACAGAGAGCTAAAAAGTATCATTTGTGTCTAGCTAGCACTGATTCATTTATCAATCTTTCTTTTCAGTTTTTTATAAGTAAGTAGGTGAGACCTTCTCCTGGGCCCACAACGTGCTGTTGATATTCCTGCACTGAGTCTGTGCCTGTACCTGACCCTAGAGAGCTGCACTGCAGCTGGGTGATGAGTGTTCTGCAGCTGGTTTCTCTGTTCACTACACTGTGATGGCACCAGACCTAGTGTCTACATAGCTGGTGGGTTTTATGCTGTCTGTGTACCTATGACAAACATATACCATGAGCTAGAGACTGCTTAAAATTTTCCTACTTGTCAGTGGAAAAGTTTGTTTTGCAAAAAGATCAAATATATTAATATTTGGGGGGAAAAAATTAAGAAATCAGTGTTTATTGGCTAGATGATGGGAAGGCGTAGGTACTGATATGAAAGTTCATGTAATATTCACAGAGATAAGATGAAGTGGAGCCCATACAAGCATTGGCAATACTCTCTTGGTGCTGACTATTTAGGATTTCTGAAAACATAGTTTTGCTTGGGGTATTTCTTTAATTTAAAAATCTTCACAAAGCAAACTATTATCTCTTGAAACACCCCAAAGCCATAAGCCCTGTTTTCTCTTACATAAAAAGTGAAATACTAGGGATGAAGGAATTTTTTTCCATTGAAACTAGTTTATCTCTCTTAGATTTTCTCCAGCATATAAAATCAGCAGTTTCCTCTGTGTGCTGTCTCCTTGCACCCCATCGCTAGGCTTTAGTCATACTTAGATAACATCCTGCCTGTGCAATAGTTTCTAGGCTGCCAGGATAACTGCACTGGTTAGTGAAAATCATCACTGAGGGTTAATGTCACTTCCAGTTTAGGTGTTTCCCACTAAAATGCATTTTGGTGTCTTCATCTGGTTGAGTATGTGTTGATGTTTTTTTTAAGTACAGACTATTCTGATGCATCTGGTTGAGGTAAAAGAAACAGGGAGAAACTGTGGTTGACCCATGGATTTTCAGTGTTTTGGCTCAGCCAGGAAAAGTGGTAAAAATGTTCTAGCTGATGGCATGATTTTTCTGTTTGTATGAATCCCAAACAAGGAGGGACACTGCAGCTTGAATTCAGAGTCCTATGGGAAAACCCTAGCCGGAACTATTCACATTGTCTTTGTTACCAAAACCAGTGTTCTGTGGAACTATGGTCTTGGATAAACACAACCCAGTGCCATTGAGCATGACCATTATGCAACTTTGTGAGATGTAACTTCCACCTATACAATGAAAGTATGAAATACTAGCAAGTTTGAACAGTGGTGTTTTATGTCTGTTATGTATGGGTATTGCTGACCAAAAGGAGTTGTAGAGGACAAGTCTGAGGCTGTATCTCATTTTGACTGAAGTGTCTTAATGCAGATGTATTTTCAGCAGTTGAACTGGGAATTTCTTTCATTAGACTCTATTTCAAAATCTTTCTTGTCCTTGTAGAGGAGATTTCTTGATCAGGAAATAAAACCAGAGGTTCAGTCTCACCCCATTCCTCTCAGCCACAAAAAAAAAAAAAAACCAAAACCAACAACCCAAAAAACACCCCAAACAAACAAAAACCAACCCCAAAACAAAGCAACCCAAAAGTAACAACATACCCATGGACTGGATCAAGGAAACCAAGAACCATTGGTCAGTGTACCCAAATTCTGCTTAGGTGCTCATCAGCAAATATTGGTATTAGTCACAGTAAGTGAGCTGGCAGGGTAATGGCATGTACTTGACAAGCCAGTCATTGCCATGTGTTTTTGTTGGTACCATGGGAAAGGAGAGTGTTCAGATGGAATAAGAGGAGAGTAGTACAGAAGCATTGAGGAAGTGTATCAAAATTAAGAGGAAGAACAAAAAGGCTTGTTTGAAAATCCATTTTGGAAGACACAGTCTAAAGGAACTTGGCTAGACCAAAAACTTGCAAATCTGAGAGCTGGGGAAAAATAGGGTTATGTGTGTGGGGTTTTTGTTTTGTTTTAAAGGATGTCTAGTGAGGCATCATCCATAGGAAAGGAATTGAGATGGAAGTCTAGTCATCATGGAGGGATTAGTTCTGCCCAGGTAGAGTGTCCATAAGATGCTGAGAGACACAGGAAAGAAGCCATGCCAAGACTGTAGCATATTCATTGCCCATCTTGCCACTCCTACACGGAGCAGTTCCAACTACAAAACTCCACTGTGTTTTAGAACTGAAGATTGCTATTTTCAACTCTTTTTGTGTGAGGCTGAATATAGCACTTGCCTCAGGTTAGACAGGATGATGCTCAGACTGATGGTAGTGAAGGCTTCAGTCAGCTTAGGGCTCTTATGCTTTGTGAGTCACTACTAAGGGTTATAAATAGGAAATAATATAAAGTATATGAACCTTACAAACCACTTGGTGTGGGGATAGTATGACTCAGTCCAGTCATCCCATACCCAATTTTATTACTTCTTTTATCACAATATAATACTTGAGTTCTGAAATATTGGGGACAAGCCAGGGTCTGTTGCATTAATGAGGTGTTTCTTAGTTCTTGTTTCTCAAGATAAATTATTTATAATGTATTGCAAAAAGTGGGAAAAGGTTAGACTGAAATAGCTAGTTAAAAAGCATGATAAAAACTAAAGCCAAGGTAAAATAGCAAGAGAGAAAAATGGGTGAGGGGAGGATTGTGGGTTGTTCATACTACAGATACCTCAGGATTTTGAGTAAAACCAGAATTCCTGATTAGGAAAGAAAAGGGAAGTGAAATGCATCTCATTTCCATGTTCACAGCTGTGTATCCCTATTCAGTGATATCTCTTAATCGAGGAGGGGAAAGAAAGTATAGCAGCTTTCAGGACATTTGCATCTTGACCAAGGTGGGGTACAAAAAGTGAGCAGTGACTGATGTTCAGGGACAGACCTATACAGCAATGCCAGGGAGTGCAGCAGAGCTGGGTAGTGTCAGTCCTGCTCAATTACTAAGTTTGAGGTGGAGTTTCAATAGTTTGGTCTGGTCTTTCTTTGTTTCTGTAGTTTATAATCACATGCCTAGCCTTGCATTTTGCTAGATTGGATGTCTTGAGTGTGATCTCGTCTGATAGTAAACGTCATCTCAAAGTGGCTTTGCAGACCCTGCCAGTACATACGTTCTCAGCTCCCAGAGTAATCTGGAAGGGTGCAGGTATCCTCTGAAATATCTTGCATCCCTGGGATGTGCTGGAAACCCTTTATACTATCCTAACCAAAGGTGACAGTGCCTGGAAGTCTTGATAGAGATGCATAAGTAGAATTCAGAATTTAGTGAAACTCCTGTGTTTTGAGGAGATTTCTTACAAAGCCAGAAGCACTGAGCTGTTTCGTTGTGCTGTAAGACTGTCTGATTTGTAAGACACGTGACCATCCCTACAGGCTGTAAACAAGAAATTTTGGATACTGAATAGAAAGGGTTACCACCAAAAAAAAAAAAAAATTCTACTTCCCTTCTAAAAGGTGTCCTCAGCTGGATGAAAAGGTGAAAAGTGTGAAGGAGGGCATGATTTGGCTTCTGCCAGCAGAGAAGGTCATGGCTCGGGAGGGAAGGAAGCTAAACCTGAATTCACACAGACATCAGTGGTGGAGGTCTGATTGAAATTTTGCTAACTGGCAAATTCTGAACTTTCCTAGGAAAGGTCAAGACAGTTTAGAAGGAAAAAAAGTTCTTCCAAATCCTGATGACTTTCTTTTCCCCAGCTGGGAATAACTCTGAACTGTGTGGATAAGTTTAACCTGGTGCAGTGCCAATAAAATAAGCAGAATTACCCTGGGACAAGTTCATTCTTGGTGTGACTACTTACTCAGCTGCTGTTGCACCAGGGTTTGGTTTTATTCAGACTTCTTTTAAGTTACTTTTCTGGACTATAACAAGCTCTTATCTGAGCCATCTGAATAAAAGAATAATTTTAAATCAAAAATATTAATAACGTAGATATTTCAGATACTTCACTTGCAAATAATTCATTATACTGAATTAGTTTTCTCTAATCAATTAGGAGTCTGCCAGGTACCAGAAAATGGTAATTTAACAGCAGGAACAATTTTATATTTTTAGAGAGGGTGAGAGAATAGAACCAATTTCTTTAAAATTGCTCCTCCAGCCCACAGGGCCCTGGCTGAACATTTCCCTCCGACGACACAAGGGCTTTTGTTCACCAGTCTTCCTGTTCAGAACAAGGATATGTTGACTTAGTGCTATTCCCAGCCCAGTTATTTTATTTGCTGGTGGAGAGCAATGAGTATTCACTCTTGTGAGCAAAATATGCAGTCATTTGGTTTCAGAGATGAATATGAGTGCCCTACAGTTTCTACATCTGTAGCTGATGTGGATTTAGCAGGATGGTGCAGACGTCTTTTACAATCAGTACAGAGGTTCAGATGACCAGATTGATCCAGAACACCCACGTGGCGACTGAGCCATATTACAGATATACTGGTTTTGCAGTTCTTGATAGATGCTGGTTATTAGCCTTGAATAGATGATTCTTTGGACTAACCCAATTTGTTTGTTCTTATAAGCTCAAGTCTGCCTACAGCTAGCTAACAGAAAGCAGGAGGCACAAATTGTGTCTGAACTCTCACTCCTCTCTGGCATTTGGATACTTGATGTTATATTCTTTCACTCACACAGAATACAAATAGAAGCAATGTGTTGCTAGTCTATGTCAATTCTGGTGATGGAGTTAGGGCTGGCCACCTCTTGCTTGATGAATCTGGAGTCCAAACACTATTCCCTGAGGGTGAGGATTACAGCTCTGCCTGATCACCAGGCTGTAGGCAGGATTTGTGCAGTGATATCCATCTTCAGTCTCTGCTGCCAGACCTGGTCACTGTGCTTGGGAATGCAGGGGGAGCAGAAGGGGAAGCATGCTGGAGACAATGAGGTTGGATGCTGAAAACCACAAAAGGCAGCTCTGACTTTCCTAGTTGCACTGCAAAGGGCTTTGTTTTTCTTTGTTTGTGTGTTCAGGCCCAGATCCTGCTCCAGTTGCATGTTGGTGCAAAGCATGACAGCTCAAGTAACACGCAGTGATGGTGCAGTAGGGAAACCTCAAGGCAAATGCTTCTGCTTCATCACCCAAAATGCCATAGTCAACAGCAAACACATGGAGGCTGGCAAAGCTCATGCAGCTTTCAGTAGATTAAAGCAACATGTCTCAAGAGAAAAAGGCATTTGATCTCAGGCAAAAGTGAATATGTACCATGCTATTGTCATTACTGCTTTTCTGTATGATTGCAAAAACTTGAACAGCTTGCAGTTGTCACATTTAGTGTGCTAATCTGTTCCACATTTCACTGGGTAAAATCTCAAAGCCTCTAGTTTTGCAGAGTTCAAGAATTCTCCATATCTGATTCTACAAACCCTACCTTGGTTTTACTACCTAGTGTGCAGAGCTGGCTGTCTCAAGCCATTGTGAAGGGGAAATACTGAGGTGCAGCTCTCTGAAGTGATACAGGCTATACCTAAGGCAAACCTGTTCCCACCCATGGGAAACTTCATCAACGTCTCTCAGGGAAAAGGGTTGCCTTTCTCTTTTGCTTTAAGTTGAACCAACAAAGACCTTTCTGAAAAAGCATTATTCTAATAGCTCCTTTTAAGAAACATGTATACAGGCTAATTATAGCACTATATAGTATTTAGTGCCAAACAGGTACAAAGAACAATACAAACCCCCAAAACGAAGACAGCCTCTAGTCTGATCTAAAGCCCTTGTACAGCAAACTACTACTTAATCGTACTCACATTTTCTCACTAACCTAACTGAAACAACTTACAGGCATGAAGTTGACGCATAAGCAGGAGTATTTTGCAGGTTAAAGCTTGAGGGGATTTTTAAGGGCATCAACCAAGGCCCAGGGAAGTCAGTGGGAAGTTCCAACCAAATAATTGGTTTCAGAGATCAGGTTGTAAAGACAGTAAATTAGCACACAGATGCATACCCAAAAAGGTTCTTGAAATTGTGTGTGATGGTGACATTAGTACAAGTTTGAAACCCAGTGTCTCTTGAGGGTGAAAAAAAACTCTCCTGCTTCAAGCAGTGTGAACTGTAAAACCAGCCCAGGCTGTCCACAGCTTTGCCCAGCCTGCTGTGCTGCTGGATTGTCCTCGTGGGGAAAATTTCTCCTCCTTTCCAGCATGCCTTGTGTCTCTCATCCTACCACTATCTTGTTTTATAACAATAATATTTTAACTTTGCTAGAGGCTTGTCAATATTCTATACTTACTAATTTATTTTTACAAATTGGGTCTTATTTTTCATTGGAGTTTGGTGAATTAAATTGTATAACAATATTATGTGTCTGCATTTTGAGATCCTGTGAAAAGCAAAAAAACCATTCTGTTAAAAATGTGAATAATTGTAAGGGTTGTTGAAATTTCAGCTTCAATAATTTCAGCTACAATTAAAATAATTACTGTGCAATTTAATTTATGAAAATGTTTAACAGAAATGCTAAAAGAACATTCCAAATTAAAATGTACATGTTTTAGTATTCATAAGGCTTTCAGTCAGGATCTCAAAGGACCTTATAGTCCCACTGTTTTTTAAACAAGCATGTTATGCAGAACTGCCAGAGTTCTGGTTCTTTTCCACCTCAAATATTAGGATTCTCTACAAGCTTATGAAAATCTCTGCAGATAAAATACACCTGATGAAAAGTTACACTATAGCACATCTTTCTCTAGTGTTTTATCTAGACTAGTTGTAAAATAAGGTTATACAATAACTTGATAAATTAATATAAAAATTGTAACTTGCTGCTCAGAAATTGTGTTCCTGTTATAATGAGATAACCCTTTTTGTGGCACCAAGTTTTGCCTGCCAAATGCTATGATATGTAATATGCAGATTCAGAATGATCACCTCCAAAATTAGTTTGGAGTGTGGTTTGGTAGGATGGAGCCTTGGCCAGCAGAGCATTGTGCCAGTTCAGGGAAGTGGTAGTTGATAACACAGATTTTCTGTCCACTACCTTTCTTTGCTGCTCCATAGTGGATGGAAAAGTTTCTGTGAACTTGCCCATCACAGGCTGGAGCAGTACAGGCAGCTTTTAAATAATGGGCAGAATGACACAGGAAACTTTTCAGTATCACCAATCCCAGCCTTGCCTGCTGGATGAAAGATATTCCATTAGCTGTACACCTGGAAAAACAAGAGATGACTTTTCCTTGGAGTGACAGAAAGTGCTCTGCAAGGCACTGAAGATGAAACTATCCCCATCATCCTGCTCACGGATGCTGTCTCCAGTGTTGCCTTTCCTTAATGCAGAATTCAATTTTTGTGTGGGTTACATATAACTACAAAGTGGGGGGTTGTGTGTTCGGTTTTGCGTTTATTTTCTTACAGAAAAAAAAGACGGAAAAAGGAGCGCAGGTGAGTGTCTTGGCTTCCTGGCCACCCCTCCTCTCCCTCCCGGAGGTGGGAATAACCTGCCAGGCAGTCTCGCACCCACCTAACGAGTCCCTCTAGTGGTGCCATCCTGAACATTTCACTCCTACATTCCCAAACTAATGAGGAGCGAATGCAAATCAAACCGAACAAACGTTTTCATGCGATCTGTTATTAGTGAGAATACTGTAACTTTGTGAGATGCAGATGTGCCTGATCTAATCAGCATCGCGCTTGTGGAAAATCCTGTGCCAGGGTAATTCCAGCGCCTTCGGCTTAACAGGAGTCGAAACTATTTTCACCTGAGCAAGGTCCTCAGTTTTCGTGCAAACGTGAAACCCACTAAAACGACGATATTTTTTTCAATATGCAAAACGTTCTCCTCTGTTCTTCTCAGAAAGATATTTTAGGACATTTATTTTGAGCAAATTAATTGTATTTCTACAGTGACCTTGTGAGGGCCAACTTCAGTATTACCAGTGTGCATCCTGCAGCTGGGGAGTTCAAGCTGGGGCATAGGGTTCACAAACAGACCTGAGAAGATAAATGATATTTCTGCTTTCTCGAAGCCATAAAATGTTGGGAAGAAAATAACAGTGAAAGGTTAGAAGTGAAATGAAAACACTGCTGAAAGTGAAATTAAAGAACTGAGAAATGCAGGGAAGGGCTTTGAAGCAAACACACCTGCATGCGAATTGTTCAGTACAGCGTTGTTTTAATCTTAATTCTTAGTTGGTTGGGTGGGGGGGTTTTGGAGGTTTTTTTAGAGGTGTAGTTAATGAAATAGAAGAAACCATATTTATTTGTAGGGGCTTTTCCAGCTTTTGGGGTTCAGGGCAATCAGGGCAGATCTGCAAAATGTTTTGGTTGACTCTAAACCTCTGAGTCACGAAACACAGTGTGCAAAGGCAGCAGAAATTGAGCAGTGACCTAAATGACAGGGTGCAGTCAATGACTGAGTGCAGGCTGTCCTGACCGGCACCCTCCGCACTGCCATGTGTGCTGATATGAAAGGCAGTAGTGCTTACAGCCCAGTAAATCCAAGACTGGTTGAAAGGGCTGTACTGGGAGAGCCCAGCGTGGCTGCTGCAGCGGTCAGGGCTGTCCTGAAAACACAGTGAGTGGGAACGGTGTAGCCATGGGTAAATGTGGGGAATTAGTTTGTTCACTTCTAATTTCAGCCAGAAAGCTTTTATCCATTCTCTGCTGCTCTGCCTGAATCCCCAGGCACCAGACTCCATGTGCTTTGTTTCCCACATTGACATGGAGCCACTGGGTTAGAATACCTGGTATTTCTCTTTGCTTAGGCACCTATTTGGTAAAAATTCAGTTTTATCTGGGAACAGAACATGAACTCTGTTAGTCTTAGGAATCAACAGATTCATATGGACAAATAAAATTTATTTCCTTTCTTCCATCAGGTTGTCAGACCAGGTATGGGAAGGAAAATGGTATAATCTTTTTTTTTTCCCCCTAATACCCTGCACTTAGATGCAATTAAATACACTGTAATACTGCACCTTCATGCAATGCTCTGCAGAGATACCTGACCAAAGTCTCATGACTGGCAAGTCAGTGAAACTGCATGTACGACCTTCCCCGGTCCTTTGAGCAGCCAAGGTGTGTTAGCCTGGCAAGGCAGCTCTGATGATTTTGGGCTGGAAATTCAATTTGCAACCAGAGTCCAGAGCCAGCACAGTTCTTCATACTGGGCCCTGTACTATGAGCTACAAATGTGCTCAGACCCATGACGAAACGGTTCGTACCTCCATCCCGGGATATCATTCTTAAGAGATGCAGTGAATGAAATGTTCAGGACACCAGCTTAAACCCACTGTTTAAGTCAATAGCAGGGAATCACACAGTGAGTGTTTCCTGTAATAAATTTAAATGTATACTTGTTGCAAGGGGACTTACTGGCAGCTGCTTTGATAGAGTTACAGGTGCTTTGGGTACCACAATTTTGCTGTTCTCAATGGAGTGTTTGAATGTTGAAAGTGTCATCCAAAATGTACTTAAATTGCCTTGAGTTTGACTTTTAGTAGTTTTTTTCTTTTTAATCATGTATTGCTTCCAAGAGAAAGTGTCTCTATTTGGGAAGCTTTGAAAGGCAACAGGCTAGATTAATAAAAATATGGTGTGGGTTCACAAATAATTAATTTTATTTCAAAACATAAAGCAGAAAGCTGTGACTGCCTGAAATTTGTGTTTATGCCTCTGCATGCAGAAGTGTGCTGACTGGGGATGGAAGGTTTGGGCTCTGGAATCAATACTGAGCACTGAAGTAGCTTTTAGATGCTCAGCTCCTGCTGTGCTCAGTTTAATTTGCAGTTTGTTGAAATCCCATTTTAAATGCTGCTGGAGGAGTCTGCTTTATCTCAGCAAGAAATCCAGGGAAGCTGGTAGTTGAAAATAATGGATCATCAGGAAATAAATGTAGGGGTGATGTATGCAGGGAAAATGTCAGTCATGAAATGATGGTTTTGAGGAGAGCAAACCCACATCTCTGTTCATTTTTTACCCTAAGAAATGAAATCATGAAACCAGTATGGGAATTATTGGATGTAATGGTTACATTTGGGTCTTATGGCTGAAATTCCAGATTTACTTTATTAATTTGATCTAGCTGATAGAGATGAACATTCATGCCTGAGGTTTCAGAACAAGTGGTCATCTGGGAGAAAGTCACGCTGCTCCTGAGCTCTCTTCCACATGCTGAGTTTTGCCTCTTGCAGCATTTTGAGAAGGGTCTCTGCAAAGTCAGTCCAGTTGAGCTGTACATTCTCTGTCTAATGATAAAGCATTCCAAGTCCCTGCCAAAAAAGCACACCAGTTACTGTGTTTTGCTTTGCAGCAAAGGACATGTGAATGTTGGGCAGGAATCCCAGAGGGTGAGAAATAGCCCTTGCCCTTCAGAGAGGAGGGTGTTTCAGTCAGTGAAACTCCCTCTCACCCCACTCTTTGCCAGTTCTGTTTTATAGGGAGCCAGCAAAGGCCACGGTAACTTGTCAGTAAGTTAAATGGAGAAATGAAAGGGAACTCAAAAAGCTCATGCAGCCTGACTCCATTCATTGCTATAGCAATAATTCCCTGTGAAAGTAGTACGAAGAAATGTTTTAGATGGCAATGCATTTTTAAAATGCAATACTGCTAGAAAAAACTCTCTCTCCATGTAGCCTGTGGATCTCTGAAGTCTTTTAATGTCAATAATAAGGTTCTTTGCCTTCCTAAAGGAGTTCTGAGGTGTCTGGGAATGAATTTAGCAACTCTTTCCTTGCAGTTACAGGTGAGAATCTAGTCACATGACTGCTTAAACAATAGAAGCTTTAAGAACAGGTTGTACCTTGATATGAGTGAGTCCTCTGCCATTGCTTGCTGCTTCAAATTTCCTAAGCCCTCAGCACAGCTAGAGATGCAAATGCAATTAAAAGTCACTGGCTGTAGTTTGGGTGTTAATTCTTTTGCACTTTGGGAAGTCCACTCCATACCAAAGTGTTAAGGTAGGAGAAACCTTTCCAAGAGAAGTGTCCCAGTTGGAGCTACCGTGTGTCTGGGGCAGGATATAAAATGGAGGTTCCTTGAAATATATTTTTTCCTATCCACAGGGTGCAGCTACATCCTTACAATAGCCAGTGCCTTATCCATCTTCTCCCTTTCTCTATACAGAGATGAAGTAAGAGCTCTTTCCTACCTTGTGAGGGCACTGGGAAGGTTACAGATGGTGAGGTCCTTGCATATGGCACAGTCTGAGGACGAACAGCATCGGATCTGTTGGAGTATCTTCCTCTGACACTTCTAGAAATTGTTCCCAAAGACACAGAGAGGATTACCTACCTCTTCTCTGAATCTGCAAGGCTGTAGACAATATATTTTTGTTCTTCTATGCACTTGAAAAACACAGTCTAAGGAATCAGTGGGTTATTTGTTTTGTAAGTACTTTTTTGTGCTATTTGCTGAGGCGTTAACCATACCTTCTGTGATTACGTGCCTGGCAACAAGCAATACTATTTTAATTAAATGCCTTTTCGCTAGGAGAATTCAGCTACTTTGTAAAAGAAAAAATATGAAGCAGCTCTGGTATATATGCTGGTATTTTAGTACTACTCTGCTTTTTCTGAAGTAATTAAATAGAAACTGAGAAAGCATTTAATTTTAAAGTACATTAATTTGTCTTGAGGCTTTAGAGTAGCCTTGTTACTGCACGTACTTCAGCTGAACAAATGGAAAATTCTGTTCTACTCAGCCCAGGTTGAGCTACTTTTAGGTTTAGGTGTTTTTTGCCTATCAATATGTGAATGTGATTTTGCTGTAATGGGAAAAATCTAGACTTTTACCTACTCCATAGAATGCAGTAGAAAAGAAGTTTTAATAACTGTGGCCAAACTCAAAAAGAATTGGGAGAATAACTCACTTTGGTTTAAAAGCTAGAGGGGTGAGGTTTTTCCTTCTTTCAAAAATGGGGAAAAAACTGAGATCGGCCAAGTAAAGTTTAGTTCCTCTGAAAAAATGCTTGTTTGGGGAAAATTTTTGTTATTCTAACATGGTAGCTTTATTAAGAAGTAATAATTTTGAAAGTAAATGTTGAAAAGGGACTTGAGTTGTTCCTGAATTTTCCTTTGAGCTGAAATTAATTGCTTAATCTAATCTAAGTGTTCAAATTGTTTCATTCCTCTTGACTCAGGATTTCTCCATGAAGGAACTGTCTGGGGGAAAGCCTTAGCAAGACCCAAGAAAATATGAATTCTGAGGGTAAATGCACATGTGGGCGTTGCCAGGAAAGGGCAATACATGTCCTCAGGGCACAGCAGAATGCAGAGGTCCCATAACACAAGAGGCGTGGGGGAAGAAATCTAGAGGCAATGGTGTGATTTTCTTGAAGCCTGTAATATCCAAATTATAGGATAGCATATCCTAGGTAATAGGATTCTGATAATCCTATATAATATAACTTGATATGTAATGAAATTTACAATAATAGGATAATTACTATAATATCGGATATAATAATAGGATAATGCCTATAACATAGGATATCCTATAATATAGGATATCTGATATCAGGATGCTCCCACCCTAGAAATATGAAGGTATGGATTGCAGGGTAATTAAATAATTATTTCCAGGCCTCTGGTAGCTTGTCATCATCTCTTTTCATTGGCACTACTAGGATTTGCAATGAGTATAGAGAGAGAGAGTGCAACATCTGAATCAGATGCGACACAGCGATGTGATCTAGCCAGAAAGAGCAAAGCTAAAGGCCACCTGTACCCGGCTGCCTATTCAAATGTTCAGGTTTTCACCTACATGAGTCATTGGCTTTTTCAGTCCTCAGACTGTTGAAAACAAAATCTTGAAGTGAACTACCAGTTCAACCAAACCAGTTTCTTGAATGAGAGAAATATTCTTCCTAAAGGGACTACATAAATGTTGCAGTATTAGTAGGGAAGAGCTTATATGAAGTGAGGGTAGGAAGGGAGACAGCAGAAAAATTATCCGTCAGGCACATGAGTGTATTATCTGTATTTTGTCAGAACAACTTCATCATGCAGAAGCCCCTTCCTTTCACTGATCGTCAGTCCTTGAGGTGAAAGCCCAAGAGCAGATGTATGCTCGGCAAGACCGGAGATGGCATTTCAGCTGGAAGAGGTTATCACTCTGTCATGAATGGGATCGTTACCCAATGCAGTCTCAGATAGACTTTCTCCTCACTGCAGAATCATTTAAAGATGAGATAGTGCAAGCATGAAAACCCATTATAATATATAGCTGGATCATACCTTTCAGCAGTGGAAAATACATGCTCTGTCTTGCTGATGCCCAACACCATCTTGGGGTCCATAGCAGCTCCTAACATCATCTGCTACAGCTGAATCTCTCAGCTGCAACATCACACTGGATTGTCTGTTGCTGTGTGGGATGACATCCACCTTCTGGTGGCTGTGGGGTTGAACATGGCTTCAGGGAGAAGAAAAGGACTCTAGTGCAGTGCATACCCAGAAGGGATCTATCGCTGTGGCTCCTGCAGCATCTTCTCGAACTCCATGAGTGATGCAAGCCTTGAATGGGACAAGCCCATTCCCTTCATTGAAGGATTTTCACCATAAGGTGGAATTTAAACCTGTAAACCAAGGGAATCTCGAACCCTGTACTCTTTTGTTTAGCAGCCAGACCTCAGCAAAAGCCATGAGATTTACACACCTTATCCTCCATATTGCTCTCAAGCTCAGGATCACTGTCCATCAGCGATACCTTTAGGGAAGCCACCAGCCATGTGCATGTGCCTGTGCCTGTGCCTGAGCAGTCTTGGCAGCAGTTCTTGTGATTTTTTGGTGGTTTAGTACAACAGCAGGAGAGGCCAGATGGGCTGTTTGTGGACTGCATGTAATGCTCCTAATCTGTACTGGAAATGGGAATATCATATATAAGCCCTTTAAGACAGATGTAGATACATTTTTCATTAAGCATGTAGTCAGTCTTTGTAAATATGGTATGTATCATTCATATTTCAGCCACTGAATTCATCAGTACAATGAATGCAATTTAGATGGGTAATAAAATGTTCTCTGTTCTACCTTAAACTGGCACATAATTTTACCTGTCAACAATCTGCAGTACAGAAGGTTGTTTCTGAAATTCCTGGCTTTAGAACTTACTGAGGTACTTATGAAAATGTACTTAACTGCCAGTGAGTCAGCATCCAGAGGTCTGAAACTCATTTCCAGGAATTATGTGATTTACAAGGCTTGACTTCCAAACCTGGCGACTGACGTAGCAAGAGAAAGAATAAAGAAACTCTCAAATACAAACCGCAGATGCCTTTCAAATGCAAACCACAGTAAGAAAACAGTCGGTCTCTTGAGGTATATCTGCACCTGTCATTTAATATCAGAGGGTAGTGGAGAAATACTCCATCTCAGCCATTTTCTCTTTGGGGGCATGGTTTCTTCACTGATGTCAAGGCCAAAGATCCCATTGAACCAGAAAAAGGAAACATTCTTTGAATTTAATGTGCTAATGAAGACCATTCCTATTCTTTTGGACCCCTTAAATGTACAATTAAAGTGTTTGGTATATTACCAGCCCATAACAACTGATGGTATCTGCTTCAGGCAGTGCTACGTGAGTGGGGTGGAGGTGACAGAAAATTGGCAGCAAAAGTTTCAATATTATTATTTAACAGTAATACTCCAGTGGATCCCAGGAGTGCTTTGGCCAGGCTCATTTCCAGAGACGAGTTCCAACTAACACCAGTGCTTTTCACGTAGAAATGAGACAATTTGCAAGCCCTATTTAAGGAACAAGATGGATTATTTAGAGTGTTAAGGCAAGGGAAGTGACCCTGCCTAGGTGTCCCTCATCCACTAAGCAGGATTAACTGGTAGCAATCCCTTAAGGAAAATAATTTTTTGTCCTGGCAGTGCCTTCAGCAGCTGACTGTGTGCTCTTGGAAATAAGTTGCTGTTCTGTCTCATTTCCTTAATATCCTGGCTCTGTGTCCTACTTTTCAGACAGATATTTTCCCTTTTCTTTAGGGATGTTATGGTAAAGGTGTAATTCCTACTTTTAGGAGCCAGAGAGGTAGCAGAGCAGTTAAACATGCAGGCAATGCAACCTTATGAGACCCCACAGCTGGAAGGGGTGTCCACGCTTCAGGCTGAAAGATGAGACAAGGCAGAGGCTTGTGGCTGCAGTTTGCTGGGAGGCAGACCATCCACTACTTGTACCCGAGCCTTTGCAAGCCGAATAATGCTGTTCCTGTTACTGTGGTATGTTTTTAATTGGAGTGAGGCACATGAGAACAAAGAAATAAACAAATCTGTGGCCAGACACGCAAATATTTTTTTAAGAGTGGCATTTTGTTCTTTTATTTGCCACTGTACTCCTATTTTGCTGCAGAAGTTACTATTCTTTTTGCTGTGATTGGTAAATGCCACTGAGGAATATGAAAATACGTAGAAAGTGCTAGTAGCTCTTGTATATACTGAGTTTTCCTCTTCCTTGTGACAAAATTAGTTATTTGGCAAATTTCCAATGTCATATATTCTGCTCTCAGTCCATTTTCAGACCTGCTTATGCCATGGGAACCAGCTGGCTTTGTCTTGGGAGAGCTGATGATGTCCTCAAGTTTGTGGGTACAGGTAAAGGCCCCATGATTGTATGAAAAGTTTAGCAGATTGTACTTAATCATGCAGTATTTTAGGCTAGTATGTGTGATTTAACTGGACCTGAACATTTGTCTGGAAATAGATGTTTTGTTTGTGTCTTTGACAGAAATCTGAGGTTTGCAGTGGGAAAGTGACCATTCTCCCTAAGAGCT
This sequence comes from Rhynochetos jubatus, assembly GCA_027574665.1. NCBI lineage: Eukaryota > Metazoa > Chordata > Aves > Eurypygiformes > Rhynochetidae > Rhynochetos > Rhynochetos jubatus. The sequence goes on along the minus strand of CM050651.1, from coordinate 52,596,929 downwards.
CTCTATTCTGTGGTCCCATTATGTTGATAAATACCTCACACATTTTTTCTGTTTAGTCAGTACAAACCTCCAGCATATCAATTATTTTTGTATAAGTTAAAAGTCCTGCCTGTGCAAGGTATAAGAACATATAAAATAATTTGGGTCAACTTGCTCAGGTTTTATCAGAACAGGAGAGTAGTTATTTTCCAAGGCTGATGCCAGGCCATTAAATAAAGAGGAATATGTTCATTGCTCTGGTAGTAGTATGCTGCTGGGGCCTTTTTTTCAAGCTGTAACACCAAGCCAAATATTTATGTTCCATCTGCAAGCCAACAGGTGATCTGTCTGGGTTTTTCTGCAAGTAGATGTTATAAGACTCTTTTAAGTGTTTTACAAATGAAAAAAAAAAAAGCTCAAACCCCAATTTATATACAATATGGTCTACTCTTGAAGCAGCAAAGTTGTTTATTATGATAGCAACATCCTAACTAAGGTAAAATGAGTTTAGAAATGCTCATGGGCACTACACTATGGGAATAGCATGGCACCAGCCAGAGGTCTCACAGAGCTCTTATTTGTTTTTCATACAAAGCAAACCAGTATTCCCACATCACCATTTTGTATTACTTGACTGCTAGGTCTATTCCTGTGCTGAGTTAAGAAGTGAAGAAAAATGCATTTGAAACGAAGGAATATTAAAAATTTCTTGATCCAAACTCAGTGTACAGATGGGTGCTAGGTATGAAGGATCCTTATTTTTCCACACTAGTTTTGTGATCCTCAGTTTAGATCTGAACATACTTCTAAGCAGTTCAGTCTTTACAGAATAAACAGAATGAAATACCAATACATAAAAAAAAAAAAAAAAAGTAGGAAAAAAATTATATGTCTGAAGACTATGCTACTGGAAATAAACCAAAATATGCCAAATACTCTTGTGTGCATGTAGGTAACGGTCTGCACATATGTAACTTAAGATCTTTGTTACGTACCAAACTGTAATGTCCTTGGAGTCCTAAATAATCAAATGGTAATGAGTGAAAAAACCCAGTCTGCTACATCAGGTCTCTGTGCATTTACAGAGTTGGAGAAAAGCTTGACATTTAAATAGACTTTACATATACAGCTGATGGAGCATTTGAAAAAGGCTACTGTAAATTACTTCTTATTGCGGCCTAAATAGACCATTTACATTTTGTCTGGAGAATCATGGTAACTGCCTTACACGTGATTAGAGTTCAAAGAAGAAAACATTTTAACCAGGACACCTTTCCACGTACTTTTGTTTTGGTGAGGTTTATTTATGTTCTTATTAAATCACGTATTAGTAATCAAGTGAGAAAAAACAGGAGGATAAACATGCTAGAAATGAGAATAGACAGCATTTAGGAAGGTTCCCATATTACCTGTCTTGCAGACTGTGGAATTTGGCTTTAACACTGCAGTGAGTCAGGAGAGAGATGCCCCTACAAAACTGAGGGTCCAGCTGACTTTGTGGACCCTGTGTGGGCAGCCCCTGAGCCATGCACCTTCTATCGCAGACATGCAAAGTAAAGGTGAGAACTGCTCCCCCAGGGACCAACTCTGAAAAAAACAGTGTCATTGGTGTCATTGTGAGTCTCCATACAGCAACGGCTTTGCTCCTGGGCTGGGAGGAGAGGGGCAGAGTTTCAACACTTGCTCCTGGTTCCTTCTTGTTTCAGAATTTTTCTACTAACACACTGACCCATCTTCTCAATTAAAAAGGGCCCTAGTAAATGAGCAAGATGTGTAAATGACTGTCCAAGAAAACAAATGCTGCCCTATTGTTTTAGGTAAACCTTATTTTAATATTATTTTAATTATGATGTAGCTTGGCCTTTCTTTTCTCCAGCATCTTTATCTAATGCATAACTTCCTGTGGTGAAGCAGCAGCCTCGCTAACAATGGATCATACGCAATATCAATTTAACACCAGTAAAAGCGACTATATATTTTAGAAATTTTGCAGGGCTGCTTGTCTCTGGGCTTTTGTTGCTACATTAAGGGTCTTATGGTTACAACAAATTAGAATTTGTCTTGCAATGGGAATGAAAGCTGCCAACCAGATGCTCATTCACACACCGGCAGGTTACTGAGGAACAGACACAAAAGGTGCAACAGCTCGAAGAGCCCACTCTGCCCTTAAAGCCAAGGCTAACCTCTATGGTTGCAAACCGCTGTAATACTAAAAACTTTTTTAAAAAAAACTGCATAAAAAGATATTAAACTTACTAAACAATTGTGCTAAACAAGTTCTCAGTGTAAAAAAAAAAAAAAAAAAAAAAAAAAAATTAAAAATAACCTCTCGAAATATAGCTTGTGGCTGTCCCAATTGTCTCTCGTAAATGCTATTATCCCAGTTTTCATTATTTATGCTCACTGTGGCTCTCCAGAGAGCAGCGAGCAACATGCCATTTTGGAACTGCTATCATCAAGGGCATACGTAGTTTAATTATTAAAACAAAGCTGTTGCGTAGCATGCTCTAAATGCCACTCCTGCCACTTAGAAAGTGATGGGATTTGCATTCCTTTTCATAAATTAGGTATTTAATTACATTATAAATGTAATGTCTAATTGAAGCACCTTCTCTCAGTGGGCATAACTCTGTGATAATTTAGCATGAACTACCTAGAAGTAGATGCATGTTTCTGCAGGAGTGGGAGTCTCGCTAATAAGCACTTAGAAATAATTCTTGATTTTTTTTTTGAAACTTAATGAATCTTCCCCCAGGATATGTCTTAGAAGGATATTTGTTCTCCTGTAGTGTGTTGCCTTTTGCTCTTGTGTGGATTGTGGCCGTGTGCGTGCACCTTTTTCCTTGTTTGCCTGGGTGCCCACCGGTATCCCCATAGTATATGAAGTGGATGCAAGTCCCTATCCATGGGTATTTTGTGTCAATGGTGGTATTGTATTCTGTTAAACCTATGTAACTGTCTTAACAAGACTGAAACTTTTAATATCTATAACGTTGCTGAAGCTATTAGGTGACTGATACCTCAGTTTGCTCTGTGTAGTAACGCATGGACCCAATTTAGAAGAGCAGTTCCCCGCTGAGGATGCCGGGTAAAACTTCATTGCATGCTGAAGTCCTGTATGATTCTGATTGGTAAAGATTTTTAACAGCTTTAAATATATTTATTTACCTTAGCCTCTTAGCTAACATCTAATCTAAGCAATTATTTTCTTCTAATCTATAATCTGTTGTTGCTTCAGTAAGGAATTTCCTTTTTTTTGTTTTTGTATGTAAGTTACTTCATACTGGTTTTGCCCAATTGAACTCCTGGGGTGTCTGAATCAATGCATTCAGGTAACACCTGACTGTATTTCTTATATCTATAGAATGTTGTGAAATTGGTGAAAACCTAGTATAAATCAATACATTTAACTAATGTTACTGTTTGATTGCAGGTCATCAACATGTTAGGCAGGATCAGATTAAAAAAAATAATAGTTGGTGCTGTGGTTGATGAGCAGCTTTACAGTTTCTTGGCCTGATTCATGTTTCCAAGACTGCCCTCTCTGTTTGCGACCAGCTCTTCCATATGCTTCCATGGGGAGATGAAAATGTGATGCTCAAACCTGACTAAACAAGGCACGCTCATGACAGTTAGGAGTTTTGATCCAATCTCTGTAACAGCAATGCATGCAATTCAATTGCTAAAGCAGTGATGGAGGCCCAGAGGAGCAGAAAAAGATGTTAAGAATTGTTCAGAGTTTAGGCAGTTTAAAAGGCTCACTTGGTGTTTCTTAAATAATACAAGTATTTCAATACCACATTAAAACCTGGAGTCTCTCTTTTACCATGCTTCTCCTGGTTCTCATAGTAGGAGAATGGTGATCTGGTATTTGCCGTCTAAAAAAGCCGGATATTTAAATTCAATACGATGCAGTTTCCAGAATTAGGACAGATAAGGTAAATAAGAGCTGGGTGACCTTAGAAAAGTCTTATCTCTCAAAGACAATGTGAACAAGGTCATGTTGAAGAAGGACAAATCATAACCATTTCTAGTTACTCTCTGTATGCTGTAGACAACACAAGAACTTTCTCAGTTTCTCTGGGAGACATCCAAAGATTAATTCAAGCCTTTTATATATAGAAAGCTGATAGATTGCAATATTCTTTCCCCCCCAAACCTCTCATTTTGAAAGATGAAGCCTGAATTTCAAATATGAGATAAGCAGCCCATTTAATTAGTTTAGGACTCTCCTATCTGTGGGCGGACAAATTCTATTTGTTTCTCTGAAGTACGACAGCTCCTTTTCACATAAAGCTGAGAATGCAATGCCATTTATTTTTCTTTCTATAAATTGTGTCACTAAATACCTAGTTGAACTCCTTAGCAGAATAATTGAAGAAGTACAGGAATAGCATTTCTGAAGGAGAAACTGCACAAAAACAGTCTGGCTGCAAAATGTACATTTGTGAACACTGGATCACATTCTCAACCGTGTAGCTTCATTGACTTTGATTAATAAGGATTTGGTCTATTGGTTTTCTCTCAGATAAATATTAATGTACTCTTCCTTTTGTCTCAAAATGGTACTTGCTGATAGCAAATGCAGAAAGAACAGCTGAAGCAACTCTTACTGGCTAAGACTTCTCAGGGAGGCAATAGTATTTTCAAAAATATTAAAGAATAAACTCTGCATATGGGGCTGAAAAAGAGGGGCAGCTTTTCTCATGTAGGGAATCTCACTTCACCTTTCCTGGGACATGGTCAGCTCTGCTGTGAATAAACCAGTATTTTTGAGACTTCATCCTGTGCCTGGTAACATGTATTTTGTACTTTCAGCAGCATCAGCAGTCACACCTGCAGCTGCACTGAGAAGGCAAAAAGAGAGGAACAAGAAGGGATCACATACTTCTTGGCCAGATTATCTTATTGTAGTTTAGGATATTGCATTCATGGGGCCGAGGATTATACCATAGTCTTGGGGTGACCAGTAGCAGCCCCTGAACTTCAGGGTTATAAAGGTGGTTTTGTCATAGATGCGGACAGGACCTACTGCAGGGCTGTGGAGGAGCACAGTAAGGTCTTTCTCATGCCTTATCTGCTAATACTGTCTAATTAAAATGTCTTGGTCAGAAAAATACAGTTAAGTTGGATCAACAGTGAAGGGCTTGCTTTTTTGGTGTGCCTACTATAGAGTTTGGTAATTCTCAAGGTGTTCGTGGTGGCTCTTTTTTGGTGGTCCCGATGGCCATGCAGTGGAAGGCAAATTTCTCCCCCTCTGCACCACCCCCCTGTGTCAGCATTTGTAGGGGTTGCTGTTCTCAGCACCCTTTTTGTCTGTCAGATACTGCATTTCCCTGGCTACACAAATTAAGTTTTCTGTTAAATTCCCAAGCTGTTACAAAATAACATTACAGAATTCAACACAGCTGTTGGGTCATAGTGTAACATGCATTTGGAAGATAGATGTGAGCAGCAAGGTAGGAAGATCCTGATCACTACTGCTGGGAAAAATAAGCGATCTGTACAACATCTGTGCTGGGAAAGGAAAAACTATCACCTAATGCTGGGTGCGGGAAGCTCAGGGATAGTCAGGATACTTCAGGCTGCTGGCAAGGATGCCTTCTCCCAGCCAATCTCTGCCTAAGGCAGGTGGCATAGGTGCCTTGTGTTTTATGTGCGATAATAAAAAGAGGCTAAGTCTTCAAGCTCTGCTTGACTCCCTTCAGCTTTACTCCATGTGCTTTTGCTGCATGACATATGGCTTTATTATGACACTCACCTTCAGCTTGGGAAGTGTCTTTTCACTGCCTGGGACATGTTTCACTCCCTCCTGCCATCTGTAACTGTGACAGTTAAAATTGTGTTGGGCTGGAGTATGTTCAGTGTTTGGTGAAAAACCTCAGAGCTGAAGATGGCCAAGCTATTTAACTAGTAATGGCCAAAGTGAATGTTTATAAGGGAGAGATTAGTTACTGCTTTGCAGAGCACTCATAGTGGTTTACTCATGATCTTTCTCCATGCCACCCCACCCCTCCCCCAGTCCCCCCAAAAATAAGAATCTTCAAAGTTCTGTGGCTTGTGTTACACCTGATTTCAGTAAAGACTAATTGGATGTACTGTGCCTTTCCTGAAGCAGTTTTGATTGACTTCTCTTTGTTCTCCACTTTAATCCAAATGAAAAAAAAGGCATTTACTTGTGCTAATTAATTTAGTGTGTTAATGAACATCTATTGACTCATCCCTATTGTACTGAAATCTGAGGTGTGCTGCAAATCAGACATGGTTTAGCATACCAACAAAATAAAAGCATTTGGGGGCTGTAGGTTGGTTATGTGTCTACCATAAATAAAGGCACGTAGGAAATTTAAAATACTGACTTCAGGCTGCTGGTTAGAGGAAAGTCCTTGTTTTCAGCCTGAGATGTGGCTCAGCTGTGTTTGTGGCATTGGCTATTTACAGCCATTTATACTCATATACAGACTTATAAATAGTTTACTGAAATATCACTGCAGTTGAACAAAGCAATCTATTTTTTTCAGAGGTGATGGTATGAGCCACTGAAGGCTGAGGAAGTTGTTGATAAAACGTCATAAACAAGGAGTGGAGGAAAACCAGCTTTGTCTGGAGCATGGTGTCACACAGCCATGAGGAGATGGAGGTAGGGTCGTCTAGCCAGGACATGGCTTTTTGTTGTCCTTGAGGATCTGTTAAACCAAAGCAGCAGGACAACAGCCTCTCCTTAATTCAGGGGGTCAAAAGAAGGACAACAGAGGTGTAGTTTGGCTGTTGGGGGAGGGAACATTTTTCTTGTGGCTGTTCCCAGTTGGAGGAGCTTCTCTGAAGCTTCTGCCACTGGCAGAAGAGCATTTGAGCGTAGCAGAGTCAAGACACCCAAGATGGGTATGAAAAGGGTGAGCTTTCCAAGAACATCATCAGCTGCCTCTCCCCACATCTGCCATTCTGCTGGCCATGCAGAGGCTCAGCTCTGACCACTGTTAGTTTTTGCCCAAATCCTTCTGTTTCTCACCCTGGAAACACCACTTCCACACTGAACTAGCTGATCTCACAAGGGAGACAGCTTGGGGGGCTGCAAGACAGACTTGGCAGGTTATTCATGTCTCTTCTACCTCTCTCATATATCAAGTAATAGCTAAATGAAGTGTCCTTGCAGGTTCAACCAATGCAGACATGGGTCTTGTAGAGTTCATGAGAGGGAGAAAAAACAAACAACCCTACCCAAAACAAACAAAAAACCCCCTAGCAGTTACTGCTCTCAGTTTACATTTCTGTTGGTCATTTTTTGACCTTTTTTGCCCGCATGTCTTGGTACCAGAACACAATAACACACCCTTGTTCTTAGAAGCTGTCTGCAGTAGTTGGATGGAGGCTGTAGCTCAGTGCTGGCACCAGCTCCTTGCCTGCAGGTAACATGTTACAGTGTGCAGCTGTACTGTACTATTCCTGCAAGTATACTTTATGGTTGAAGAATGGAAAGATTTGGGACAGCTGAAAAAGAAGCAGTTGTGAATGGGAAGGAAAGTAGGAGCCACAGAAGAGCCAGAGGTCAGGACCTGCCCATGGATATGGGGGTTGTGTTTATTGCCTCTTGATGCTAAGCCATTCTGGCAGGGGAAATACCACAGTGGGAAAAGAGAAATGGTGATGTCAGTCTTGAGAGGAATGGAAAACTCTCAAACGTGAGTGGGCTAGAAGAGTCCCTCTCTTTCCTTTCCCACCTTGAGCATGTGGGATACTGAGAGAAGAGGGTGAATGTGAGTAGCAGCATAAGCCTGCAAAATCTTGCCAGGTATACACTAGACTTAAAAACCAACTGTTTACAACAAAGCCAAATGGTATGAACCAAATGATGCTTGCCAGCATCCTATGCTCCAGGCAAGCTTCCAAACTGGGTGGGAAGTCAGCTGGAAAATTGCCAGGTGAGTACAAAGTGCAGATGTGCCAACACGAACCTCAGTGCTTTACTGTGCAAAGAACTTAAAGGTGTCTCAAAATGGCATATGGAAGGTTCTGTATTTCACCAACTACTATGAAAAGCTTTGCTCTGTGCACGCACTCACAGGCAGCAACCAATGGTTTTCTTCCACTGTGGCTTACCAGACCTGATAGCATTTCACAGCTTTCCACTTTGTGGCAGGATCCTGAATTGAATTCCCTTCTCTAGGCCTTCTTCCTACATTAACTGCCCAGTATAGGGAAACCCTTTGCTCTTTCTGATATAAGGAGTCCTGCTTTGTGGTTTTGGTTCCTTTAAAAACTGATTAAAATACTTTGTGGAGATGGGTTTTCTCAGGTGGAAAAGGCATATCTCTCTATTGAATAGTCTGGTTAAATCAAGCATCAGTGTTAGGGTGAGTGTCTGGATGCTCACTTGGGGATGTAAAACAGGAGCTTTTGTTTCCAAATTGCTCTATATTTTGTAGATTTGCTTCCATCTGTGAGGCTTTAAAATAACAGCAAATTTAAATGGCGGTATTTTCATTTATTTTGTCCAAATGTAAATGTTTAGGCTGTTAGGCAGCAGAAACTCAGACCCAGAATGAAACTTCACTTATCTATTATTGAAGAAAGTCCCCTGAGGAAATACAGTCATAATTTCATCTGTCTCTAAAATTTCCACTCTGCCTTTAATCATATTTCTTGCAATACTTCCTCTCTTTTCCCCCAAAAGAGTACATTCTTGGCTGGCTTTTTTTTTTTTTCCAGGTTCTTCAGTAGAAAAATTGGCAAAAACATTGTGTTTAGGATAATCTGTTGCAGGGAAAGAAATCAGTCAGTTACTATCTCTAGAAATCAAACCATGGAAGTTTATTTTATGCATCTAGATGGCAGAATTTCAAACTACACCTTTACCCAATTTCTGGGCCCATCTTTTTTCCTTGCACTCTGCAAAGTAGGTGAATGCATTTCTATTTATGGAACAAATCAGAGGTTTTCTTGACTATTGATTAGCTAACTTTAGAATCTGCTTTAGGGATGTAAAATGTGCTATCAGCACTTGAGGTTAACAGTGTGATTAACAAATGTTTAGGATTTGCCTGATTTTTGAAATCACATTATTTGTTTGAATATTTATTTAATTGCTAATTTTTTGTTTGTGTAAATTCCTTAGAGAAAATTCTTATGATGCTCAGAGTTGTACAAATAGAGCATTACTGAATGTTTTCTGTCTTTAGGAGCATCTCAAAGACTTTGACATACCTGCTTTGTAACTTGAAGGCTTGATTGCTATTTGACTTTTATTGCCTTTATTACCATGAAGCCTTTGGGTCATCCTGCATGAAACTGCTTTCATTTTATTGCTGTATTAAAGGATATGGAAATGAAGGACGAAACTAGCCCATTTCAATGCCATACTTTGGATTTTTTCCCAGATTTTTCATGTGATGGAAAGTGAGTTCATTTCCAGAACATGAAGATTAAGAAGCAAGTACAGCAAGGGGACAGCTGTATACACATTGTGTGTATGTTTGGGGCAGTTGGGGATTGAATAAATCAGTTCGTAGTCACTGTGAGATTATTTTTTCGTGGTTTTGTGGTCAGATAACCATGCACAAGTAAATGGGAATCGCTAGTGATATTTGAAAAGGTGAGAAGTATTGTCCATGTGTTGGTAACTACTTGCACAGTGCATTGCAATGACTTTTATCATAGAACAAATACTTTCAATCTAAAATTACCCAAGGTTCATTTATTTTAAGATCAATTAAAACTTAGTGGTTCTCTAAATCAAGACAGGGTTGTTTACTAACTAAAATATAGAGATTATTTTTATCTGTAGAAGTACAATAAAAGGGCATGCTTATGCTTATGTGTTATTAGATCTTCACACTGGAGGACATACAGTTGTTTATTGTGGTAGTAAACACAGCCAGAGCATATATGTAATATAAGGTGGAGAGGTTGGTTTGGAAAAAAAATGTATTGTGTAAATTTTGCCATTAGTTTGATGTGGTCTCTTTTCTTCTGTGGTCTGAAAATATCAGGAGCTAAATTACAACAGTGGAGCCTCGTTTTACTTACACAGGTGGCTGGTAAGTTAGTTGGATTATGGTTCGGTATGGAGAAGTTCATCTGCTAGAACAGGAGTTTTTGTCACTCCCTTCCAAAAAGAGAGATCTGTATCATCAGTGGTCTGTTGGAGACTGCTACCAAATGACACATGCTTGAGAAGTCATTAGACTGTTCAAGCTAATAGCAGTTCTTGGCTACTGTGGGCTTTCTTTTAATGGGAGAGGCATAATTATAGCTTCACCAGGAGTAGAAGAAAATCTGGGACCTGAACTTGCATTCTATGTTTTTCCATTTATCTTGTGCACACCCCAGTTCTTGTCAATTGACTATGTGGTACTGGAAGTCCAGCAGAGAGCCAGTGGATTGAAAAGTTCAAAACCATTAGTTTTCGGCACAACTTCAAGTACCTTTTCTTAACTATGTTGAATATATTGGCCCCTGGATCTAGAAGAAAATTATAGAGCCTAAAGTGCCTTCAGATGATATTAAACAAAAGTTACCTTCACCTCTATGGATGTAAAATTGTCTTCCACACTGATGTTGGATTAAATACAAGGCACACAGAGACTGGGTTTTTGTGAGGTTTCTTAAGCCCACAAACTGTTGTTGCAGCCAACAACTACTTTTTGCTAAATCAGCTCTATCAAGGAAAATTGTCAGATACCTGTAAGTCATCTTTAGTACATTAAAGTGCAAGGACAATGAAAAAGAAAGTTAATGCTTTTTAGATACAACGAATGTTTCGTTTGCAGAGCTGTAAAAATCTGGCAAGCAGATGGCAACACATTGAATTTCAATAGGAAATCAGATCTGCAAAAACATTGTTTGCTACCAGGTTGCTCTTGAAGACATAGATTACGATGAGTGATAGAAGTCCCTGCGATGAACCCCTCGTTCAGGTTGGCAAGCAGTTGCTCACATGAATAGCTGAAATGATTGAAGTGTACTCGCTTTCTCCCCAGTGCAAGACAGGTGTATAAATCGGTCCAAATCATTAGTTATAAGTCAATGTTTAGGTCAGCAATATTTTCTCTAAGGGCTGGCAGATAAGATTAAGAGTTTCTCAGTAAACGCATGCATGTGCTTAACCTATGGCAAGTGAAGGGTAACATGAACAGGCATCGAGCTCTGCTGAGTTGTGCTATGTTTAGCACAAGCTAAAAACATGCATATGAAAAGCTACCACAGCCCAGCTGATGCATGGTAAGTCTTTTTTGGTCATGAAAGAGCCTTTTTCACAGGAAAATCCCTTCTGCAGAAAGTGGGGAGATTCAGGAGGGAAAGCACATAGCTGGGTACGATAAATAGCTTCAGAGTGGGAGGGTATTTGAGAAGTGTGACTGGGATGCAAAAATACATCTAAGAACCTGGAGAAATCCTTTCAAGAGCTTTTGGAAAAGAACAGGAGAAAGCCCAGGTGGTTCTGGGACATTGCAAGCTACAGCAATGCTATTTTCTCAGTGCTGGGACACGACACTGAAAAATCCTGTGTCTTGTGTGTTGTTGAAGGGCAGACCACAGCTGAGTCCATCGCCGTATGCTTCATCAGAAGAGGCCATGAGAAAATCATTGCTTGCTTTTAAAGTTCTTGCTAGTTAAATTTAGGGAAGAAATGTGAAGTGCTGTTTCTGTTAGTCTAGCTAAAAGTTGCATCTGTCTTTGTTCCAAGTCAATGTTGCTCATACATTCAGGTACTTTGTAACTCCTTTCATGGAGACTTATGTGAAAGGTAGCAAAGAAAAAAACCTCATCCATGTGATGGGCTTATGCAAGGGTCCCTCAGGTTCTCCCATTCTGTGAGAGTTTGTGTTTGCATCGGGAAATATTTAGAGCATGAAGACAGAGAAACCAAAAACCACTTGCATAAGAGATGGTTATTTTAAAACCTCTGAATGCTGTCTAGGCTTTGGGGATAGTTATTATGCCGAGAATTCTCAAAATTCTTCTGGAGAAGTGTCAAGAAGAGCATCTGTAGAAAACAAAAATGTTGGTCTGAGATGCCATGGATCTTTCCACAACCCTGTATTTTGCCATTTCCTCTAGGTTGTAGTTTTCTTGGTCTCTTTCTTAGGAAGATCTTGACTCTTCTGGGGACTTGTAAACTCAGTGTTGTTCCACTCACAGCTTGTTGCAGGTTATTCATTCTTTGGCGAGCTGTTTATTCACGACTTTGCAGACATGGACACGGGCACAATTCTGCAAAACAACTAAGGTACAGCTTCCACAGGCAAATGAACAGTAAGAAGTGGGAGAGGAAGGGGAGGTTAACAAATAAAGTGATATGGAAAAAAAAAATCTGAGACACCTTAAAATAATACTTTGGAGATAACCTCAGGCCTCCAGTGTTCCCTCATATGCCTTCCAAATTGTATAGCTCTTTCTCTCAACTTTTATTTTTGAGACATGACTCCTCCTTAGTCTCAAGGCTTATCGGAGGATTTGGCAAAGCAAAGTGTTGATAGTTATGATCAAACTCCTTTATATTCATGCTAGAATTTGATGAAATCACAGAACTTTTTTGTTATCTTTTAAAAATATATTGGGTTTTTTCCCTGTTTCCTTTTTCAGTAAGGTAATGGTGTGTGCATGCATGCATGCATGTGTACATTTGTGTTCTCCATTCATGCATTAAGGGTGTTAGCTAGATTAACAGCGATTGCTTTCCCAAAGGAAGACCTATGTCACTCCTTGCTTTTTCAAATAATGATCTCAAAGAGCATTTAGAGTAAAAGGGTCAAATACACAGAATCATACAATAATTTAGGTCAGAAGGGACCTGGTCAATCTACTCCAACAGATTTTGCTCAGAGCAAAAGGCTAGCTTCAGTGGTAGATCAATTGTTTCATGGTTTCATCCAGCTGAGATTTTTTAATATTTCCGAGGCTGGATATTCCATAGCCTCTCTCACAACTTATTTCCACGCTTAATCTCCTTTCTTGTGAATTTTCTATGTCTGTATCGCTGGAGTTTCTCAGTTTTTGCACCTTGTCACAGTTGCCTCCTGTCCTGCTGTTGTGCATCTCCGGGAAGAGTCTGGCTCTGTCTCCTCTTTAAGCCATATTAGATAGTTAACCCCAGAAATTAGGACTGCTCCTGAACAGTCCAGGGCCCACTCCAGTTTGTAGAGCTCCCTCTTGTGCTAGGAGACCAAAGAAGGACATGGAGTGCTAGGTGTGGCCCGATCAATGCCAAATAGAGGGCAATGACACACTGTTGTTGGCACTTTCTTTTAAGACCATAGCATGATCCAAAACTGGATTCCATAAACAAATAAGAATTGCATCCTTTTAACTGCTTTTTGAAGAAAACATAACCATGAATACTTTTGAGGAAGTAAATGATGTGGCTTTACTTATTGGCTTCCACAGTTTGTGCCACAATATCCTAATTTCATAACAGGTTCAAGGTATTCCATGATTAAAAATTAATTAGATGTGGAGATTATAATCAAAATTTAGGATTTGTATTTTGCCAATAAAATACAACAAATTGGAAGCTGAAATAGGAAAACCAGCAATAGACGTGGAAGAAATATAAGTTTGCATGCCTGGTATTATCACTGATATGACAGCATAGCCTTATTTCCCGAAGGAAGAGAGACAAAAATAGGTGGGGTTTTGCTGACTTTTAATAATATATGGTAAGATGTATTTAATCACATATTGTACTTACACTTCACTGCTAATAAAGTGTAATTTTCCACTGAGGGCTAATGTAAGCATTGACACTCACAATTGTCAGGCTATATAAGCTGGTAAGTATAAGGATTGGAGCCACTTTTTAAGGGCTGTCAGTTTGCCTTGCTTGAGTGCAGCAGAAGTGAAGATATGTCCAGGAGTTGGCATCCATGATTGTTCCTAGATCCTGCTAATGATAGCAAATCTCACCAATCCCCTGCTGTCAAACATTTCAGATTTGGAAGCCTGAAACTTGGCACGTAATTCCAAAGTCATGAGTTCTGCAACCGTGGACAAGAGTCAATGTTGTAAATACCATAGCCACAGCTGACGGTGTTGATTGATGGGATTGCCTTGGTTCCAGCTGTCCCTATTAAAAAAGACATTATTAAAGAATATGGGCTGACAAAATGCATACCAATTTAAGCTTCCCAGAAAGTCATCATGTGCGCTGCAGGGGAAATTTAGTGCGCTACAACAGATCTGCAAATTCTACCTGCTTTCCTGTGTCTAGCACCTCACTGGTCTTCTGAATTGCAGCAAATACTTCAATTTATGGCTTTTTTTTGTTGTGTGTTTCCCACTGCTTTCACAGCTACATCCAGCCTTATGCCATTGCACAGGGGTAAAAGGGCTGACTGCTGCACTCCTGGAGTCACAGAGAAGGATTTCTGGGCAAATCACGCCTCACGCAGAAATACACCTCTGCTGCACTTGCTGCTTTTGCAGAGCCTATTGCAAAGCCTGCTTAGAGTCATGTAATTGCGATGCAAAGTTGTATAAGCTTGTGGTTTGATCCTCATTTATCAGAATAAAATTAAATAGGAGAAGGACTTTAATACGATAGAAACAGTTTCAGTTTTGTAGCAAAAGAAGAAAATTCACATGGGAAGATCCAAGTTCAAATTAATTTAAATCTGATAATGAAAGTCTGATGGAGGGCTTCTGGTCAGAAAGGCAGCTCATGCCCTCCCTGTTCATACCATGCCATTCGCAGAGGTGATCCAAGTGAAAGGCATGGCAAAATCCACCATTTTGTTTTCATGTTCAGCTTGACAGGAGTCACTGGAAATTACCCTCGTTGGTCTGATAGGATTCCTGTGGCTAGCAAAAGCGGGAACAATTCAATATTATAAAGTATTTATAAGTCCCTAAGGCACATTTACAGATGTCCTTGGCAACATCAATTTCCAGCCTGTTAATAGCTTTAAAAGCTAAAAGCACAACGGTAGACCTTTTCTAGGCACAAAAAAGCAGCAAATGCTGACAGACAAGTAGTGAGTAGGCAGATCCCTCTCTGCCCACCTCTGATAACAATCAAGTTGCTGTATTGTGCATTAGGTTCAGGGAATGGATTAGCCCTTTTGGCAGCACACTATAAAGCACTTTGCAGTAATCTCATTTTGAGATCTCAAAGGCATGAATCATCCAGGTCAAGTTTAAATCAGGCTTTGAGGGCCAGATTCTTATCTTGTTTACACCACAATGAATAGACAGCTATTGTGTTAAAGCCAATGTTGTTACACAGCCTGTAGCATTAGTATGTAGGTAATCAGAATTGAACCCTAACGGTGAAAAATTGGCATACTAGTAAAAATTAGTTAAGGGAGGAAATATGGGTTGCTATATATAGCAGTAAAGAATAAATTACTTCTAATATTGAATGAGGAGCTTTCTTACAATAAAGAAAAGGGAATGGTCCAATTTCAGCTAAATGTTTAAGGTCCTCTCTGGTGAGGTTCCTACTTCTCCACTGAGTTCACTGGGCCTCTTCTATGACCATATTAAAAATATTTTGCAGGCAGATATCAGTATTTGAATACGTGCATCCTTCCGTCACGTGAATATGTGCCTATCTGGGTTGGGATGAGATCTTTTACATCTGGATGGCTTCTTGTTACTACATGAAAGAGATGGGACATAGGAAAGATGATAGACAGTGAGCTGCTAGATGACTATCCAGCAAAGTCCTTCTCCATTCGCATCTGAGGAACACCAAAATAAGGGGGTTACAGTGATACTAGGTTTGGGGAGCTGTTTTTGGGCTTGTATTTGCCTTGTAGGCAGCATCTTTGGCATTTTCCCCATTTGATCAATTCTGAAACTATTGACTTAAGCGTGAGTATGCTGCAGGCTACATCCTCAGAAGGAGTCATACATTCTTCAGCTTTTTATCATTTAAACAAGGTATATAGCACCAAGCTGTTACTCAGTCATGAATATCTAGGGTGAAAGACCTGAATACTTTAGCCTCCTCAGACCTGCTCTTATAAATAGCTGGCGGGGCACAATGTTTATTCATTTTTGAGACAGCTGACCCTGCAACTTTTTTCCCTTCTCATCTCCACCTTGCCGTTTAAATTACTAGCATTTTTCTCATTTGTAGGTTCCTGATGAGCAGAGCAGATTTCCACTGGAGGAGAGAGCAAGGAGTGGTCCCCGTGCTAATGCAAGAATTTGCTGAAGAGCTGCACACACCTTTTCCTCTGCAAACTGCTCACTCAGTGTGTCCACCCTTTTCTGCAGGTTTGCTTTGGAAATAATGTGCTTAAAAGCTGCCTGGCTCCCAAGAGCTTCAAATGCAGAGGATGTAAATGGTGTCCAGAAATCTGAAATGGAACAAGACCCTGCTCTGTCCAGTGATCTGGAATAAAAGCAGTGTGGCTTAGAGGAGCTTACAGGGGTCAGGTAGTCCATGACCTGCCTTGCAACAAGCTCAGCTTTTGTTAGACCGTTACTGACAAATGTGAGTCTACCCTGTTCTTAAAAAATCTCCTGTGGGGGAGATTCTGCTGTGTCCTGAAGCAAACTTCTGTGGTACATACCTGTCGTCAGTTGCCTATTGATTTGTAAGAACCAAGAGAAGTTGTACAGGTCTGAACCTAGGATCCCCTACTTAATTTTTCTGTTGTGATAATTTTCATTGTTTGAAGGTTTATGAGGGTGGAGAAGACCAGAGCTCTTGCTTCACATGTCAAGCATAACCTTTGACTTTGAAAGCAAAATGAAGAGGGTCCCCAGTGATTCTGAGCTCAAAATACTTGCAGGCAAACTTATGCAAGCTGAAATTTCTGCAACCCCCAGTCAAGCACAGACTCCTAGGATTGTTAGACATCTGGCTGCACAGTGGGGAGTCTGCCAGCCCTGTGAAATGCATCTTCTAGGCTCTGCCATGGGCAGTGCAGGCAAGGTGGTGGAAGGACAGGTGCCTTTTCCTTAGAAGGTTAAATCAAACCACTGTGTCCCTGCTAAATATGCAAATTATTGAATTGGCATATTCTGAGGGGGTGGCGAAGGGAGGTCTGGCTAAATATTGCTAACCAACCTTTTAGAAAACCACCCTCCTACCCTGTGTTTATCAAATATGCTAATCCTTTCCCCTCAGATAGCTTGCGAGATGCTTTTTCGTGTATTTGCTGGGTCACAGTACAGATGCAAGGTTCTTTTAGGTCATTCTACAAGAGCATGTCTGTTTGTGTTTTCATGTAATAGGCCTCTGTATGGACAGAATCCCACTTCAGCTTGGAAGATTGCCAGACAAGGGTCTTTCTGCATGTGGCTTTTGTAGGAAGTGATCTAATAGATGGAATGAAAATACTGGAATTTGTATATGTGTGCAGTTTTGTGATAGTGTATCCTTTACTGCCTGCAATGTAATCAGCTTTCATCATGATGAGAAATGCACAGAGGCAATTGGGGAACAGCTCATTGAGTGGGTTCACTTTCCAAGAACTTCACAGAAGTAGTTAGGTCTTTTCAGTTTGTCTGTTTTACAGCCAGAACACCAATTTTTACAATTCTGCACATTCTTAGATCTTTCTGTTAATGTCTTCATTTTGGCTGGCAATGTTTCTGCAAAATTTAAACAGACATCTCAGCTATAGCAAGAGCTTTTTCTTGTGGAAATGAACACTGCTGCTTCTCAGCTGCCATTCAAGTCTAGACATACGATAAGAATTTGCAGAAAATGCACACTGAATCCAAGAGCACTTTCCTTTCTGAATACACGTTTCCTCTCACAACACTTGGAATTAAATGCTTCAATCAGTGACCAGGTTGTACTTTGTTTTCCTGAAAAAATGTTATTCTCTCCCCCAGAAGTCAACAGCATCTACAAAACCACAAGTGTGGTTTGTTTTGGTTTTCTGATTTTACAAAAGATGGGAGGCAAAGCTATTCTGTCTGGTGCCTGGACAAGAGGAAGCACAAGTAAAGGCTGCTCAGTTACACAAATTGAATTGCATGTGAAGGCAGGACACATCTTAGCATGAGTGTTCCTTCCTCCCCTTCCCCTTCTCGGTTGTCCTTTGATACAGTTTAATAAGTACATAGCTGAAATGGGTTGGAGGCCTACAAAGACAACTACTGCCATCGGTTGACTAGCCACATATCCAACCTTTAAAACTTTGCAGACTCTGTCCTCTTCCAGTTACAACCTGTGTGTCACATTGTGAGCCAAAAATGGTTTCCATACACAGCACTGTCACACTCACTGAAAAATTTTGCTTTTCTCCAGCTTGTTTGCTTACTCGCTTGTAACTAGACATGTACACCAGTATTTTGCAACAGTCTGTAGATTACCTTTCGATGTGAACCGTAATGAGAAACACTGCTGTACTGACAGCTTAGGCATTTATGTTGTGGAGAATGAATCCTCTCAGTACCTGAAATCAGGCTTATATTAGGTCAACACTTGCTTTGCTTACCAGAAATTCAGTGCTACAGAAGCCTGGAAGATATATCCCTCACCAGGAAATGCTCTCAAGGTAATTGCAAAAGTCGTTTATGTATCCCAGGATTGTTATGTTTCCTCTCAGCCTTCTCTAAGCTAAACAACACATTTCTTTCCACTTCCCCTGACAAGCCATGTTTCCTCGGGCTCTGATTATCCTTGTCACTCCCTTATTGACTCGCTGATTGCTCCCATCTTTCTCTAATTACGCCATTCCAGAAGAGAGGTAGGATTCTCACTGAGGCCATGCCAGAGCTGGAAGGAAGGTGAGGATTGCTTCACTTCTTGCATAAACCCCACCTGCCTCTACGTGCCAGAAAGACGTAGGTAGATACAGTGCAGCTGTGTCACACCGTAAACTTGTCCAATTTGTAGGTCTCACCCTCTTCTCCATCACTTAATGCTTATCAAGTTCTTTCCCATCTTCTACTTGTGCAGCTGATTATTCCTACCTTTTCACCTGTCCTTGCTGATTTGCATCCTATTTACTGCAGACTGCTACTCTAGCTAGTGAAGATATTTCTTTCCTTTTAATTCTACATCCAGAGAGCTTGCAACTCATATTAAACTTCAGATTGTATATAAATTTCATAAAAAGCACTCCCCACTCTGATATGAGTCATTAATGGAAATACTGAGAAATGCCAGAAGCAAGCCGGATTTTTGCAGAAAGCCACAGGACATCCTTCTAGTTTGACAATGAACACTGATAATTTTTGGCATGAGGTTTTCATTCAATTGTATATAGCTTATAACAATTCCAGCTAGGGCAGTTATTTATAAAACACTGTATAAGTACCTCCAGTAGAGTACTAAAGCTACTTTAAAACCTTTGGTCTTAGACAGCAAAATGCCTCCTTTTTACCTAAATACTGCCCAGCAGAGAGTCAGGGACTTTTTGCCGTTACTAGCAGTAGTAGCTTAGGAACCCAAGCCTGGGAACCACCCATCTACAATACATTCTTCTAGTTGGTTTGTAAAAATTTTAGCTTAGTAGATTTTAAGTAAAAATATAGCAGACCACATTCATTTTCTTCAAGTGTTTTAGAACTATTGTAAGATAAAACGCATTATTTGACATCAGTTGGCTTTGAGAAATTCATGATGCTGTTCACTGGCTTTTGAGGGGCTTGTAGTTTAGTGGTTTTATTGCGGTTGGACTGTCTGATGTTTTTGCCTTTCTACTCCAGCCATTTTTTTAAATAGGTATGCCACTTGCTCATTCCAAAGTTTCTGTTTTCACCTGTTCCCCATAGTTCTCAAAGATAACACTTGCTCTCGGTTCCCTATAGGTGTCAGCGTGAGTTCCACTACATCATCCTGAGCCACGAAAGGCGATTTATAAAAGTGTAGCATAATTTAAAATACAAATAAGCTCTGGAGATCATCTGATGCAGTCCCTGCTCACAGGGCCAACATGAACTCATCTAAGCATTTTCTGCCTTTTTTCCTCATGTTTTTTCCTCTTTCATTCAAAGTTAAGTTCTCTCCATTTTCTTACTAAGGTTAATTGTTGTAGTAAACAAATGGCTATTAAAGTCCAGAGAAGACTAAATAGAACAGAAGATAACAGCAGAAAGCTGTTTATTATCTTTCTAGTCTCACACAGTGAGGAACCATGTCCTTTTATCTTCCTCTAAATGAATGAAAACAAAAGTTTTCATTGAATATTTCTTTGTTTCTCTCTGTATATTTGTCAAAGCGAAAAATGAACTAACTTTTGGATATCTTGCCTCTATATAATCCAGTAACTCTCTCATGCTTCTCCTGGAAAACTTGAATTTAGTAAAATAGTCTTTTTAAGACATTCCAAGAGTAAAAGTATTTAGAAGTGCAACTGAACTATTTGAAGTCTTTTTTTCAAAGTGTTTCCTATTTTAGTGTGTATTTGTTTCTCAGAGGAACAACTATTTAACAGTTCATATTCTTCTCAATGCAAAGATTTCAGTGCTCCCCTCCTTACAGACTTCATCTGGAACCTTACTGCTCACTGCTGATTTTGCCCTTTCTACATTGTTATGCAATGTAGTCCTCAAAAATGCATCAAAAATATGCCTTTTAGAAAATCTCTGTCCATAAATTTCAAGTAACTTTTAAGTAGGGTAATTTTAAAAATAGAAATGCATTCCAACATTTATCTAGATTTGTTTTCATTGCACTGCTAGATTTTAATAATTCTAGATCTACACTGTCAAGGTCATTTCCCCAGAATTACTCAAAACAAAAAAAATCCTGCTCCTGTCTTTCAGTTATTTCCAGGCCTACCACCTTTTGACACAGTATAATAAAACATCTTATTTGTATTGATATGGTAGAAAAGTATGTTACAGTGTAGACTTTGGAAGCTCTTCCTCAGGTTTGATCTCTTTCAGAAAGAAAGCAATATAGTTTCTAATGATTTGATTTTGAATGGGGTCTCTGGGCATTAACTTTTTAATTGAAATATGTGTTATCACTTGCAGTGATTTATGCTAGGGAAAGAAGACTGGGACACAACCTGAACTGCTCTGGGTCTCTTCTGGGAACAGCATCACGCTGACCTGATACACACACCCAAAGAGAGGAAGTAGTTAATGTTGTTGCTGGCATGGAAGCTACCATGAGCAACTGGCAAAATCTCGGAGATGGATTTTAAAGACATTTAGGTGTCTAAGTGTTTGTGCAAATGTTGCTTTTTATTTCTTTGTGGTTTCTAAAACCCAAAGAATACGTCTACAGTAATCAATGTGTTGTCGAAATGATTTTGAAGTAAACTAGCATGCAAATGTAGTAATTTAAGTCCTGGAAGCAGTAGAGCTGTGTTAGAATTGCATTGTACTGGGCTAATTAATACTGCTTCTTGACAAGGCAGTTGTCCTGGAACAGGGCTTTGCTGACAGGGTTATGGCTGCTGAAGCTGTAGTCAGCTGGTTGAGTGCTGCTGTGAGTGCTCAGCTCTGCTGTACAGCTCAGTGTGAATTCATTGAGTCAGTAGGATCAACTCATGATCACAGATATTTCAGTTTTTGAGAGCTGGAGGCTTACAAGAAAATTCATATTTGTTTTTTGCTTTTGTTAAGTGAGGCTTAAATTGTGTCTTAGAGTTTCTTTAAAAAACGTTGCTTCTTGGGAAATCTTATTTAAAGAGAACACTGAATTAGGACTTCATACACCTCTGAAATATTAAATGTCTGTAGATGCACAAAATAACATTGTTTGTTCAGGAGATGTGACATGTTAGTATGCTTCAAATATCTCTTATTCCAGCATAGTCATGTGTTCAGAGATACACTTTCATGTCTCACAAAAAAACTACAAAGGCTTCTTCTTTTAAACAAATCACTCTCTGTTACACGGCCATTCAAAGTAATTTACCTGTACATCTGTAAAGCAAATTGAATAAATACATTTGTCTTGTATTTGGATTCAGCTCTACAGAATCTTTTTCTGTTTTCAGCTAAGTGAAAATATGAAAGATGACTTAAAATGAATGTTGCAATATTGCATTGTGCTGAATTCATTCAAATCGGTTTTCTAAGGGAAAATATTGAGACATCAGTATCCAACTCCATGCCTTAAAGTGTCATCTAATCACATATAGAATCATCTTTTTTTATGTAAAAGATGAGAATGCTGCTATACTCAGATCTTTAATAATTATCCATAAAAAATACCTCTTTTCCTTCTTCCTTCTTTATCTTCTCACTTCTCTCTTTCTTCACCCTTCTCTCTCCTCCCTTCTCGTCTCTTTTTTTCTAAACCAGAAAGTAAATGGGAACCTGTTGACTGTCAGTAAAGCACAGAATAAAGGGAAAAAAAATCACAAATAATGTAATATTCAAATGGTCATGTATGTCAAAGACCAACAGGGAAGACTTGTGCTGGGGAAGCACACCACAGAGGCAGGAGGATGAGTAGATGGCTTTAAAGCACCCTGCAGGTGCAATGATGACACTTTACATGTGAAATAGATGCACAAAATGCTGTGTGGATTTAAACAAGTAAAAGCTCATATATTTGTTACGTATTGCATGGCTGCTTTTTCCCTACTTACTGCTTCCTACTAGTCAATTTTTTTACTACAAGTATTTATCTACTCCAATTTTAACTGTTAGTACAAGCATCAAAGAAAGTTACATGAACAAAAATGTCTGATACCACTAAACCCCAACATTCCATTATTGTCAAAGAAAGCTCAGTTACATGCATCCATAGCTAGTGATCATCCCTGAATGCGCACAGTCATGATCATGCTCGTGCAAAGGGCACTCTATGCAACTGTGCATGCAGGCGAAGTCCAATGTATTACTCAAAAGTCTGCAAATCATATTAATTGTTTGCAGGTCATCCCCACTATTTATGAGACTATAGTCTGTTTTGGAGAAAGCAACTGTAACTATCTTAAGGCTTCAGGAACTAAGTTGAAGCACAATGCTGTCATCAAACCTCCAGTCAGAGAAATTAAGGTTGATGCTTTGCCCAAAAATCTTACAAACTGTATTGTGGCTATGGAAAAGAAAATATTGGCTCTATCAGACATCTCCATTATGAGGAATGTGGGCCAATTTCTGCAGTTGAAGAAGCCTCTAAAAAAGCCCCTTTAAAACTGAGGCCCAATTCTTCAGTTACAAAACAGGAGCAACACACACTGATTTTGAAGAGCACTGCTCATGTTGTACAGTCAGAGGAGAAAGTGTTATGATTAAAATAATTTTAAAAACTTAAGCTTTTTTTTTGTCTAACAGGACTAGAGCACCAATTGGTGCCCGTGTGTGGGAGTCCAATGATGCAAACTTTTAAACTACTCAACCTAACTTCTAATACTTTTCAGTGTCTGATTTAAGATTTCAGCTTTGTATCTTATGAAGCCATGCCTGAGGTTTCATCCAGTTGGAGGTTTGGAGGAAGATGAACCTAGCTTTCTGACTGCAGCTTCTACTTTCCAAACTACAGTGGCTTTCTGCCTTGGAATAAGGCAACAGTGAACAGTATCTGCAGAAGTATTTCCAACTTTTTTCTTTATGAAACTATTGTCTGTTTTCGGAAGTCAGATTTTAGTTACAGAATATTATTTCTGATGTGTGTGAAACATTTCCCATTTTCACATATCCATGTAGTTGTGAAGTATGTTACCATTCAGGGCATATACTCATTAAACAAAGAATGGACAGCTCTTCCTTTTTTTTTTTTTTTTTTTTTTTTGCCTCCTCAGAAATACTAGACTTTTCATTAGTTTTGATTTGGGTATTAGTCCT
The DNA here is from genome assembly GCA_027574665.1 of Rhynochetos jubatus. NCBI lineage: Eukaryota > Metazoa > Chordata > Aves > Eurypygiformes > Rhynochetidae > Rhynochetos > Rhynochetos jubatus. The sequence goes on along the minus strand of CM050651.1, from coordinate 52,573,292 downwards.
AAAGCCTTTTCCTGGCTAAGATTCACCTGACTTTCAAATCTGTTGTTGGATTGCTGACATACTTTTTAGTTATGTGTGGAAAAAACTTATCTTCTAAATGTCTTATCTGCAGTCAGCTCTGGTTACTGGCAGTAGTGACAGCCTTGATGAGTGCTGAGCATGTCACAGTCCACATAAAAGCATTTGAGAAAACTGGCAGACATGAAAGACATTGTTGTAGTTATATAGAATGGAAGCCAAAAGATTTTGGATTTTAAAAAAAGAAGGAAACTACCAAACTATATTGGAATAGGTGTGTGAATGTATTTTAAGGTAATATTTTGATAAATACTCTGAAACGTGTAGTTGGTTATTCTCCAATATGCAAAAAAATATTTCTGTGGAAACATTAATATAGGTTATTACAAATGAAATACTGAAGGTAAAGTGTCCATCTACTACGTAGGTGAGGTTCAATGACTTCTCTCCCACCTACCTCTTTTCTACGTAAGCTGTTACTTAGGAATAGCTGTTGCCTTTTAAATTAATGAAATTTGTCTCTATCAGATGCCATCAAATTTAAACATGTCCTTGTTAATCACTGAAGCATCAAGCTTTCCATTTAGCCATGTGTAACACCAACTTGGACAGAAATACACACCAGAGCAAGATTAAATGTAGCAGGAACAAGCTCAGGTATTTCTGAATCACAGAACATTTTGTATCAGGGATGTTTTAAAACCCACCAATAGCAGGTAAGTGCCTCAGTCCTGATGTAGTTTACCTCCTCAGCAGTGTGGCCTGCTACGCATGTTTGCTTTTTACATTAGCTTTTCATAAGATGTTGCCTCTAGTTCAAGGTCTTGCCCTTATCTTCAAGAGACTCCAGGCAGGATTAATCACACCAGATGTAGACTCCTACATCTGAGTGAGTCATCACAGCCTCACTGTACTGTCAGTGAAGAGAAATAGGTGCTTGGTGGTAGAAATCTTGTCATCCTTAGGTCAATGCCTAAAATAGTGTAGACCATTACCCGGCAGTGCTTATTTCTTTCTGTGGACTATATTTGGGTAAGATGCATTCCACCTGTGCACAATTGAACTCTGTGCAGTAAAGGGAAAAAGTGGTCTGTCGGCCCTAATCACCAGCTGGATTATTACAGATGACACTCTACTGCAAATATTTGCCCTTCTGGGACTGACTGAGTGAACAGAAAAGTGACAAACATGTTACAAGACCTAATGAATGTTGGTGGAGATGCTGGCTACAGGGACAGCTTGATGTGAACGTGCACACGGCATGACAATACAGCAGGGGATATGAGCCCAACTGCTCTTCCCAGCTTGGTAATCTGCCACACAGCTCTTAATTTATCTCAGTGTGAATGTATTCCTGTTCAATGTAAAGACTATATTTCATAAGTCAGTGACATCAGCTTCATACTCCTTTTCTGGGAACAATTAAAATATTTCATATTAATTCCGTGCATATTTTGTTCCTGGTTATCTCTGAGATCACTTAGTACTCCATATGAGCTGAAAACAAATGCTTGGGACATTACAACTACTGCTTTCTACAGTGAAAAGTCCTGCTGGGGAGTGAGCATTTTCAAATGAAGACTCTTGGGTTTAGTTTTCTATCAAGTCTAGCAGAGAGTGTTTTCTGACTTCTGTGGCAATGAAAATGTGCTTACTGATTATTTTCTCTGTATCACTTGTCAAGAAGAGATGGATGTTTCTAGGTCTCCTCAGAAGAATATTGAAAGCTGGTACATAGGGAATTTCTTGCCTTACCTAAACAACTTATGGCTGCAAAATAGGATATTGCTATTCTTTCCACATGAGATAGCGGCCTTTAGAAAAGGTATGCTGCTGTTTATGAAAACATGTCTGTCAATTTAATAATTGAGCAGATAGAAGCTTTCATTCAGTGGATCAGAAATAATGTACTCATTATTTAATGCTATATTGTTTTGCAGACTGACTGAAGCATAGTAGTTGACTCTAAGCTTTCCGATTTCTCTCATTAACATAATTTTCGGTTCAGTGTTGTTTTTATAGTAATTGGTACTTAGGGTTTACCACTGTTGTTGTACAATCTATACCAATACAAGGAGTGCCGTGTCTTTTTACCATTACACCAGTCTGTATGGTTTTGAATGAATGATACTCCTGAGAACTGGTAGATTTTTAACTGATAATAGTAAGGTTTTCATTTTAAACTGGTTTAACTGATGCTCTTCTAATTCAAATGTAAATTCCACAGAGTTAAATAAGTTATTTTGACCTGAAACTAGTAAAAAGGAGAGGAGAAATGTGATATTTTGAGGCTACAGTGATCTTGCTGAGGCAACAGCATGTGATCCATCATGCTGCCCGTGACAGTGATCACCTCATAGTGAGCTGACTATCTTATTGGACTCACTAGGTAGAGCTGATATTGATTACTGTAGAAACATAGACACTATGATACCTAAATTTAGACACTCAGATTCAGGTATCTACAGTCTGAACTGTCTTCCTTGAGACCAAAAGTCAGTGAAGACTTTGAAGCCCATTGGGCCATGGCCTCAAACTCATTTTTCTTTTTCCACCTTTACTCAGTCCCACTGAGAACACTTACGAGTTTGAATTTATGATAAGGCTTGTTCTCAAATTGCTTTTTCAGGAATGTGGTGGTTTTAAGACACCATCCTTTACAAATTAAGGACATGTCTTTATATAAGCCTTAACATGAGGCCATCCTGTAATTCTTGGTATGGTGCCTTTGGAAAGAGAAAGTAAAATATGATGGTGATACAAATCCACTTTGCTACACCTAAAGTATTTGATAAGAATGTTGTTTCCATATTGTATCTTGGGTTTCTAAGAAAGGTATCTTCCTTATTCATCTCTTTCAAGCCTCTTAGCCTTTTCTGCTGGGGATGCAGGTTGGTAATGCTGCAGAAATCACTAAAACTTACTTCTGCAATAATTCTGTGGAACAGCCTTCAGTGTGGCATTAATTCACTTTGCCTATGATTGGTTGGAGAGAGGAAAGGCTGGGACATGGTCTGGAGCAAAAATATTTCACTTCAAGTTCTCCAAAGAACTATGTCTCCCATAGAAAATGGCCAGCACAGTTTAATGTTGCAGTATATGTAAAGTAGGATGCATAAGCAGCAGTTCAGGTTTCTAGGAGTTAACTCTGAGTACTGATAACTCAGCTTCTACAATTACTATTGATATGGGACGGACATTTTTTACTTGTTACCTGAAAGAATATCTGACAAGTAAAAGCTTGTATAAAAATGTGATTACAAGTTTCAGAAAATGCTACTCCTTCACAAAGGTCGGGGACACAGTCTGGAAGACAAACGTCACCCAGCAAGGGGGACTTGTAAGAGCATAGATAGGTATGTTAGGGTGGTTTCCATATCCTAATTTAAAAGAAACTTCTTATGAATAGTTTTAGAGAAAAATCTAATACCAATGAAACTAAGTGTGAAAATATTCCTCTAGATATACAGCTACTGCCTTTTTTAATTAATCTCTTATTAATCCTAACTGTGGTGATATAGCCTGTGACTGACTCCCAGGTATGTTTGGAGAAGCCTATGCAGTTTGCAAACATGGAATATGTTTTCCAAATATAGGAAACTCCTCCTCTTAGTGAAAGGTGAAATTACTCTTATGAAAGGATGCCCTAGTAGGCTAAATCCAAGTAGCATTTGTATTGCTCACGTGTGGTACAGGTATTGCATCTCAGCCCTCAGATCAGGCACACATCTTAATCTTGCATCCCTTAAGCTACAGAAGTTTTTAACTCCTACATTTATAAACTTTCCACTGTGCTTTGGTTGGTTGTACTGGCAGGAAAAGACAGAGAGTGGTATGACAGGCTATAGCTGTGAAATAGCTGGTGAACATGTCTGGTAATTGCCATACTTAATCTCTGGATGGTTCCTGGTCCTTCTGCTGAGATGCTCTGCTCATTCTTCAGTGAACATACCTCCATAGAGATCTGAATCTCTATCTCCTCATCCATCTCCTTCCTCCACACTGGAAAAGACAAAAGTTGCAGTATCATGTTTATAGATTGAAAAATAAGTCTTGATTGCAAAGTTTCAGACATTCAAAACCTATGAACAGTAGTTCAGCTCCCATTCCTGTTAGTAAGGGATGGTAAATTTTAATTTAAATCTACAATAATTTGTAATAACTGCAGAATATGTTTAAAAAAATATGCCGGCAAGCACTTTTTCTGCAGAAATATTACAGCTCATTTTGACCATCTCTACTGAGGGAAAGGTAGTTGGCTGTATCAAACATATGGACTTACTATTTCAAGATCGCATTCTAAATCTTACACAGGACATAAACACTAAAAGCATGATTTAAGCAGAATTGAAGCTATGATATCCATAGTATCTCACTCAGCTGCTGCCAAAACTGTCTGGTTATAGTACCCTCCAGAAACCCATAATTCTGCTTGTGTGTGTGCCCAGAGCAGCTCTTGCTGAACCTGTGTCCTTCAGAGAGTGTCAGTGTAGTACAGTGCAGGAATACCCAAAGAGCTGCTGAGCAAGTCTAGATGCTTGATGAGCTCCAGCCATTTAACGGTACTGCTCCACCCTGGCTAAACACACTTCCTGTGAAGCAGACTTGATTTGTCTGGATGGGTTTTTTTAAAGTTAATATAGCTATGAGGCTTCCCCAGTCTTATCTAGCTTATTTTAAGCCAGTGTCTTTGCCTATCAGAGAACTGCAACCTGCATGCCTACAGCAGGATTTTCTTCACTTGTACCCAGAGGTGTCTGATCAGTCATGCACAGAATAGAGTCTTTATGGAGTCAAGTTGCAATAACTTTCCTTGGAAAGATGGACAGTGATGGGATCCCCTCTTGGATAAATAACCCCTGTCCTTAGAGCAAACCAAGTGGTAAGACTTCTCTTCTACTTCTTTCCAAAAGAGGTAAGCTGTTAGTGGCTTCCTTTTTGGATTGATGGCCACTTTGAATGCTCTTTTAGAGCAATTCGTCTCTTCCATATACATGTCAGAGTTCAACTACCCAACTCTATGGTCAGGAGCTTCTCTTGTGGGTGCCTTACTCAGTTATTTGGCCTAATTATAGTACTCCCAGCATAGTTAATAGCTTATAAGATGGTCAATATTTTGCTTGGTCAGAGGAAAGAAAGTTGCATCACCATGGTGTCTTCACCCTCTGATGTCCCCTTTAGTTGTGAAGATGGAATGGCATAATCTAGTCAGATAAAACTTGCAAGTTCTCTTGCCTGAGTATAATAGAATTTTTTTTCTAAATTTCAATGAACCTACAAGCTTCTGTCAGCTGCATCTCTTCTTATTGCTGAACTTCAATCAAGCACATTCTGAGTGTCCGGCGATTTAAGCATTAAGCTGAGCTTATCATCTAATTGGAAAGAATGTTCTCAGCAAGTACAAAGGGGCACTGTCTGCTGCCTTCAGTCATGTTAGCTTTCAGTAACAGAGACAGGTAAACTAATCCTTTCTTTCCAGCCAGTCTACTCTGAAAATAGGCCAGGTCCCACTGGGAACAAAAGATGCTCCTAGAAAAGTCTGTAATTAGACAACTTCAACTCCTCTGCACAAATACCTCATTAAAGTTCCACTACGATCAAGTCTGCTGATGCATGAGACAGACATAAACATCTCAGCTGAAAGCTGTATTTTCTTTGATTCATTCTCTGAAGCAAATATTGCAGAGACTGTTTATCTCTCTAATCCAAGCAGATAGACATTTTTCCTCATTGATAACCCAATCAAATGTCTATCGTAGCTGACAGAATATTTTCCAATAATAATTGCATCAGACTCTGAGAAAGGCTAATGCAGGGCCTGCAGAATAAACTCTTGGTAGCGCTTCATTCATCCATCTCAGGTGGAGGTGTAGTCTGATCACTGACTCAGAGTCCATACTGGCTAGATTTTTTATCAAAGTTTATATCCATACAGTGATGTCAAGTCTGTTACTTCAGAAGGTAAGATCAAAATGAATGTCTGATTTAGGATTAAGCATGAGAGAAAGAGGAGCAAACATGGTGATTTTGTTCATTTTTTCTAATTTATTCTCAGTGTTCTGTATTGTCTGCCTTTTGCAATACAGCTGTCTTCAAATGAAACGCAAATTGTCTCTTGTGAAATGTAGATCAGTGTTTAGGACAAAGCATTTTGCTTGCACTACCATCTTAATATTTGATAACAATTGTTGATTTTGCATTTGCTTCCCACCCCACAAAAACCTGTCCATTGAACCTAGTAAGTGGTCTCTGCTGGGAACAAGTGCACAAGGTAGCTGTGGTTAGCTTGCTGCTTCTGTGTGATTCACTGTCAGAATGGAAAATCAATTTTCCCCATTTAAGAGTGATGGTGTCAACTCCTGCTAGTACCTGGTAACTAGGCTGCATGTCTCTCAGCTGACAAAGGCAAGCAGAATAGCCATCTCTCTCCCTGCACTTTGGCTACATAACAGTCAATGCTACAAAAAGTTTTGGTTTTCTAGAGAAGTCCTTGGGGACTACTGACAAGTAGTTAAGTGGGACATAACTTGTTCATATTCTATTCCTTTCTTAACTGATACAACGCCTTTTTGGAAAGAACTTGGACCTTATTAAAATGATAAAATGAATTGGTGAAGACGGGAAGGAAAGGTGGAGGCTAGAGCAGAAAATCTGAAGCTTTAAGATATTCATAGAGACAACATATGATTGTGATGTCAACTAAAATAAAACAGATTTAAAGAGGAGCAATGAGTCTTCAACTGAAGAGGAGAAACAGGGAAAGAGGTGGGCTTGAGAGACTTTATTTTGCATAGGAAACAATTCCACGTTTTATTTTTAATACAGTTATTTCTACATTGTTTCTAGGCTTTTTCTTCTAGGGATTTACCAAAGAGTTTTGATGTTCAAGGCTTGTTTTGAAGCTCTCTGCACTGCAGTTTGCTGTTACAGATCCTGGGGACTGGCAGATGCTCTGATCCTTCCTGGTGCAGTGCCAATAGTGGCAGCAGGTAGTGAACTACCCTGTGTGCCACCAGCCCATATGGCATGTCCACACATTAATTAGTTCTCAAGAGTCAGTCCTCCTGAGCCCACCCATTTGTTGCTTTCATTGATTACTGCCTCGTTTCATTAATCAATATTTTCTTCTGCAAAGTTCTGGTAAAGCCATTTTGCAGACCTGTAGCAAGTAAACCTAGAAATATGGCTTTTTCTAGCACTGAAATTCATTGAAAAGTCTGCAAAGCAAGGTTGGCTTCCTAACTTTTACAGTCAGCATGCTGAAGACTGAACTGCTGGCTTAGAAAATGATCCTGCAGTGTCAATGTACTGAAATTTGAATAACTGACAGAGAGACTCAGGTCTCTCCTCCCAGAGTCTCTCTCCATCCTCACCAGTGCTAGTTGGTGCAGATTGAGTTCTTGCCATAGTATCTTAATCTGATGTTTGGAAGCACATTCTTCTTCTCTAGCAAGACCTTGGGAAGAGAGAAGCAGTAACTGGTCATTTCACTCTCTCCAGACAAAAGTAGTGAGAGCTATGAAAAAAAATTATTAGATGTATCATCTCCTTTTTCCATGACTCCTTCTGCTTTGAATGTATCCAACTAGAATGCAATTCCCATTATCTACCTTAAACTGAAAAGCACCTGCCAGGAGTCTTCCAGGTACTTGGTGCTTATTTTTTTCTTTATGCTCATTGATTATTTCAAGACACACTCCTATCTCTTGGGAGTTTCATGCAGACAAGGTCATCTTTTGCCTTTCACATCAAACTTTTGGCCTAGTATGTCCTTGCCCGTTCCAAATCCCTGGGAAGCTCTCTCTCCCTATCTCAGGTTTTGTTATATGTTTCTAAATAAGCCATTCTTAGGCTTGCAAATGTTCGTTCTGCCTGCTAGAGACCTGGTTTCATTTTTACCTGAACTAGATTGCTATAATTTGCAGGTAGGAGCTTGGTCCAGCCTTGAACACATAGTTTATATACAGTAATAAATAGATGAGGTGATAGGTAAATATGGAGTATATATTTTTTATGACTAGAGCTCCTTTTAGTGCTTGATAAAAATCTTTTCTCCTCAGAGCTTGAATCAGTTGTCTAAATTAGGTTTTGAGGACCAGCTGGGATGCCTTAGGCTATGCCACCTAGCCTCCAGCTCCAATTTAGCATGTCTATGTCTTGTGTAGGTCCTGAGGCCATTCTGCCAGCCCTGTGCAGTTCTCCACTCACCGAGAGTTCCAGCATGGCATTGGATGCCTCTGTGAAGGCATGTAACCTTGTCCCTTCATGTCTCCAAATCCATTTCTCATGTATTTTCTTTTAATTTTTTCTGTTTTCATCCCTACACCCTCAGTATCCCTTGTGACCCTCCATGGCTGCAGGGACAGAGCCTGCTGTCTCACCATGGGCTGCAGGGGAACCTATGCTCTGGCCCACCTCCTCCCCACTTTTCTGCACTGACTTTTGATGTCTGCCTTGTTCCTCTCACATCCCACTCCTCTTTCTGCTGGTCCCAGCAGGTATTTTCCCCTCTTAAACATGTTATCCCAGAGAGGCTTCACTGTCACTGGTTGGCTGAGCCTTGGCCAGTGGTGGGTCCAACTTGGAACAGGGGAAGTTTCTAGCAGTTTCTCACAGTAGTCACCCTTGTAGCCCCTTCCCACTACCAAAACCCTGCCACAAAAACCCAATACATCTCCCACGCCTCAAGAGCTAGCCAGCCTGCAATGGGGCTCAGGGAGCCCATCTGCAGGATGCACTCTTGCAGAGGGCTGATGAAGAAGAGGAAGAGGTCGTCTGACAGCACCTCACTCAAAGGGGGGATGCATCTGACCTACAGCGTTCTTCCTGGATAACAGCAGATAGGTATATATCTAGCAGGGGTATGAGGGGGCTGTAAACAAGCTCCCTCTTCCCTCCGAGATCCATCAGCGACACTGTTGCAAGGGCAGAGAGAATCCATGGTGCAGCACCAGTTTTTCTTTGGCTCCCTCACCTCAGGAGGTCCTTCTCCAGCAGGACTGTCCCTCTCCTGCCTGCAGTGCCAAGCTGCAGTGCTGGTGCTGCTGTGACACCTCAACTATGGAGTCTGGGAGAAGGCATTTGCAATACCATCACTGTTACTAATCACTTAATTTAGATTACTTTCCTTAATGATGCCAAGTGTTGTACACTTAATGATGCTTTCCTGTGTTGGGAGGGTGTTATGCTGAAGGAATTGATCACTGTGAGTGCTCTCATGCTCGTGGTATTGGAAGACAGAGGTTACAGCACTGGATAAAAGAAGGTTGAGTGTTGGTGCCTTAGTTGTGGCGCCTTCCCTCCCATTTCTGCTTCCTGAAGATTGTTTTTATCTTCTCAGAAGAAGACAGAAAGGAGCTGGAGGCAAGAGGGGACCTTTGCCAGGTCCTCACAGTTCTGCTGCTGAGCTTTCTTTACATGAAAAATGACTAATCCACAGAGTCTTTATTCTTCTTTTATGGACTTTACCCTGACAAAAGTGCTGGACACCAATAGCTCCTCAGAGAGCTATCGCACACATCTCTTAAAAATGTATCCATGATAGTTAACTTTTATATGATACCTCTAGACCTGCCTGCTGTGGTATCAAGGTTTGTTTAAATTTCTAAAGCAGCCGCAATGGCCCACCTTTACAGCTCAAGAGATCTGAGATGACTGTTTATATGGTATCTGCTTTGTGTGTAATATCTTTGAACCCCAGGAATGTTCTGCCCGGCTAACATCTGATCTGAGCATGACAACTGTGTACCAGGGTGTCAGCGGTGAGTCTCCCTGTGCAGTAGCTCAGGAAAGGTCACCTCTGGAGAGAAGATGTCTGATGTTTACACAGGCCAGGGATTTGCTTCCTTCCTCTCTTGGTGCCAGAAGGCCAGGAGAGGTGAGAGGGCAGGACAAATGTCTGGAATAATCTTTGGCCGTTCTGACCCTCGGTTGCAGTTTGACCCCTTCTTATCTGCTGGTGGGAACTAAAGCAGCACTTGAGAGCTCTAAGCTGAAAATGAGAGCAGATATGGAGCCTTTTAAAGCCAGTATATAACTCTGTGTACTGCATTTGATCACATCCTTACATATTTAGGTTACTTTCTGCCCAAGTTATGGGCCCAGTATGTAAAATCTCTTATTAAAAAGGTCTCTCAGAGATATATATAAATCCAACCTGTTTACAGCTGGCAGAAATTTTAATACTAGTAAGTTTGTAGATCTGATCACTTTGGGAAACATTTTTCTAGGTTCTGTTGCCCAGAATAATGCAGTCTTGCTGTCTGAAGAAAATTCCCCTTTCTTCTAGCAAGACCTTTTGCTGGAATTTATGGTACATCTTCTCCTGTACTTCTCAAAGACTCCCTGGAGGTAGAGCTTATGAAACAATAGAGCTACAGAGAAGATGATGAGACAGAAAGGGCAGAAGTGGAGCGGAGGAGGGAGAAAACTCACCAGCGAGACCATACATCTGCTCAGCAGGGACAAGTGCATGGTGGAATGAAGCAGGTCTGAAACAGAAAAGAAATGACTGTCAAGGTAGATAATTGTTTTGATGTTTTGCCAAATGAGTGGGTGTTCACAACAGTCTAAGGAGAGTGTAAGTGATTTTGTAGGTGGTCCTAGGAAATGGAAGACATCCTGAGGATGGTGGTGAGGGAAGCAGATGTGCAGAAGATTTGGGAATTTATTGCGGTCTGGGTAAACATACAGAAATCTGAACATGAACTTGAATCTTCTCAGACCCCTTAAGAAGTCCCACATGTTACTGTGGTGGTAGGCAACCACCATAGAAAAGTATTTCCATCTTCATTCTTAAAGAAGGAAGTACTTGAATGTTTTTGCAATGTAAAGAGACCAGAACTAAAAACCATTTGTGGGATAGAGAATTTCCAGTCCCGTGTTGATTTTTTTTAATAGATAATTAACTTCACTTGAAAATCTCAAATCGTCATTTCTGCCTTGAGTTTTCTGAACTTCACTTTCAGTTGCCAGACACTTAATTCCACTGTGCTTTTTGCTGATGACTTACAGACCTTACTAGTACCATGACATAGTCTTGGGTGAGTTTTTAGTTTGGTTTAGTTTGAATGTATTAGTCTCATGCAATGGATGTAAGAAAATGTTTCCTTCCCCAGTTCATTTGTGTGTGTTTTAGGGGCATTTGTACTTTCTGTTACGCCTAAAAAGTTCCTAAAACATTTTTACATTTTTCAAAGGCAGACAGATCCTTAGTATAAAATGGGGTGAGATAGAGAGAATTTGCTTATTATTTCATAACGTATCATAACTCAAGATAGTAGGTGCTGTAAAACGTGGTGCTAAGGTTGGCCTATTCACACCCTGTTTTGCTTCTACCCCCTACCCCTAAAATCTGTACTGGGTATAAAAAAACCTCATGTAAATTTGAACAAATAAGAGTTCACATCTCACCACACATTATGCTCATGAACGAAATATAGACCACGATGTGAAAATGAAAACTCCTAAAATTCTGATGTGGATAGCTTTTGTATTTCAGGACAAATCTTGGCATGTTGAGTGTATTTATTTGCTGAAAGCCATCTGCTGAAAAGGATTTGATGCTGAACTGTAATTCCAGGTTATTACTGCAAATTCTGCAAAGGAAGGATGTGGGAATTGACTACTTATTTTTCAGCTACTCTAGACTAAATGAGAATGACAAGCACTGGGAAAAGAAACATCATTTCAAACACCAGGCAGTGTCTCATGGGAAAGAAGCAGAAATATTTGATGTCTACAAGTAAACTATTCATTAGGATGGACATGTGTATTAGAGAACTTGTGGATGAACAACGGGATTGACTTTAGTCAGTTTTTTTCTCATTCTCAGTGTATAAAAATATCAGCAGTAGACAAAATAGATCTACACTGAAACCAACGCTACAGGCCACCCCCTGGGTGTCATAATTTTATACCCAAGTTTTCTTAAGAACTAAACTAAGGCATGCTGCCAGAACTATTTCTGTGGTTCCTCAGCTCGTCCTTCTACTGGGACAAGACTGTTCACTAAGGTGAAGGTAGGAATATAATCTTCTTTTGCAAACCAATATTGTTTTGCTCATTATAAGCTTGGCTATGTCTCTGACTATTGTTCTACGTCTGCCTTGGTTTTCTTTCATGTCCTTTTGCAATGCCCAAGTCTTCAAGCTGTCCAAAGGTAAGCATTACTCAATGGGCAGTATGGTTACTGTTCCACTGCAGAGCAAGGCATGCTGTCCGGTTATTTAAAGGGGAGAAATAAGTATATATGCTTACATAAATGTACAGACCCTGTTACTCAATATTGTGAGGGGTCAGCATAGGCTGGGAACCATGGGGGACCCCAGCTGTGCAGGCTGAAGTGTCCTCATGCTGGCTCCAAGCCCTGGCAGCCAAACCCCAGGAGGGGGATGGGTGTTCTCTGGGCCCGTATATCATCCTCCCAAATGGTGAAGGGGCAGACCATTACACAGATGGGAAGCCCATAGAACTAGCTTTAAAGCAGGAGCTTTACTCTTTCTTTAAGTCAACGACACAAGGACAACAAAACTGTGAAGTTCATGGCACCATTGGCTGCAGTGCCAGAAGTGCATCTCTCAGCAATCCTAGGTTTCCTCGACACAGTGGAGTCTTGACTTATAAACTGCTAAATTTGGTAGTTGATCCTCAAAATAATATAAATCAAATAAAATCAGTCCAGATCTGTCCCAAATCTCCCCATAAAGTCACTTTTTCAATCACTCCCCATCAAGGAAAATGAATCATTAATATACTCAATTTATTTTCCAATGCTCCCTATTCATCATGCTGCTGTGGATGGAAGAAGAGGCCATTAAGGGAGATCACTGCATCTGGCGTGTTGGCTTTGCATCCAGAAGGTAGGTGTGTCACCTTACCTGTGTGCTTATACTCTGGTGACGCTCTTCTGTGTTGTAGTGAGCCCCTGGGGCTACTGATATACCCAAGTGAGGAAAGTGGTTTTTCCTATTATTGCAACCAATGGCAGACTCTGGCACCTGGGTCCCACACTGCTGTAGGTGTTAAAAAGCAGAGAGAGCACCTAACTGTAGACTAGGTCAGGAACCTAAGATCAGTGTTACTTTATCACAGCAGGTGGCATCGATGAAGGATGCCTGTGTAAGAAAGGAGTTAGAGCACTTCTTGCATAGGTATAAGTTAAAACACACAGAACATGGGTTTTGAGATAATCTTTTTAAGCAGAACAATGCCTATATATCTGAATTTTAAAATGGCACACAGCTACTCTTTTTAATGTCCTAGTTGCCTTCCCACTCACATATGCATTTTTGAAACAGGAAAAAAACTTAATCATACACCTCAGGCAGTACAGGAACAAATTGGTCCTCCGTATTTTAAAAACTGCCATAAATACATTATGCAGGTGGACGAATAAGCACTCTTACAGAGCCATTATTGCTTATTATTGTTTCCAGGGAGTTTATTTCTAAAAAAAAAGGTGGCAATTCATTCATCTCACTCTCTTGGTCTTTAGTTTCAGTTATTGCAATCAGATTTATTTTTCAGCTTTTCCTGATTTACATGACTAAGGAGCATGTAAATAGCATGTGTTGCTTTTAATGATTGCTCTGGAACCACTTTAAGATTTGTTTAAGACTTTAGTTTTTAACTCAAAAGGAATTAATTCTTTGTAGATTTGACCATCAAATGGGGAAATCTCTTGGTCACTTCCCTAAGATTGGTACTACCAGATACAGGTGCACTTTCCAAGATGTTGTGAGCAAGGACAGCAGTAAGAGCACAATTTAACTCAATTCCTGTTTCACAGGAAGTTCTGATATTTGGAAACTTGTGTTTCTTCTGAAGCAGAATGATTTGCAATGCCTTTGGAAATCATGAAAAGGTCTGTGCCATTTTAACGAGCATCATTCCACATTTCTAGGAAATCTTGTATTGCATAATTGAAATAAAGTCATTTCAATGTCAAAGTGTCATTAACTTTTTGGTAATGTTTCTTCTATGCAAATCACTGCTGAAAAGAGTAAACATTCCAGTGTCAGGCTGAATGGCTTCTCTTTAACTTTCTTTACTTGTGGTCCCAGAGGACAGCCATGGTGCGCTGGGGGAGGAGTGAGCATCACAGCAGCTGCTGCTTTTCCCTCCCACAAAAATTTCTAGCACAGAGCTGGAGACGTGATGGCTTTTTGCATGATGATAGGACACGTTTTATTTTCTGCCAGTAGCAAAGTGATGCTGCCACGATGGTGCTGTCCCACTGAAGTAGGTGTCACATGGGTTCAAAGATCTTGAGGAGCAGGAGATGACACTGGTGGAGGGGGAGGGAAAGCGCAGGTTCCAGTAGCAGGTTCTGGATTGGGGTTTTGGATTTTCCCAAGCTTGTCCTATAATCTGATCATTATTCTCATAACTCCTCACTCTCTCGCTTTTTTCTTCTACAACAGCATGGCTTTGCAAAGCACATTACCTTTGCCTCCAAATGATATGAAACCATGTGAGGCAAAGAGCCTTTTAGTGAACAGTGCAAGAAAAGACTCAGATAGTCCCATCCCCTGTACCCCTACATTGCCACAGTCTTTGGAGCTAAGCTGGAAAGTGTTGCAAAACTATTTAAGATGGAGGTTGAGAAGACAGAAATTAGAAGTTGGCATACTCTTCGTGATCTCTCTGTATTTGATGTAGGCTGCATGTGTAAAGAGGGTCGTGGCAGATAAATGGAAGAAAATTGTGCAACTGCTTCTACCTCTCATGTAATGCAGAGCTGCTGCACTACATCTCCATGTACGTGGGGAGACCAGTCATATCTGACCATTCTCCTCCTCCATTAAATCTATCTCTGCCCATAGTGATAGCCTCTCTTTTACTGACTTTCTGCTTCCAGTAATAAAAACCCCTAGTTCCTGTGCTTGGAACTGTTGATGTCTTTTTTACAAGCCCTGGGTTATCTACATTTTGGATGAGTATTGCCTGCTGCAGTCAGGCCTCCTGTCCACATCTGCTTCTAACTACAGAGTGGACTGGCTGCTTGTTCTGAGTTCGAAAATGTTTTAGCTTGTAGCCTGCTTTTTCTTAGACTTATATACTTTACTCTTACACATAGGTCTTAGACTCTCCTGATGTCAGCCGTTAGCACCTTCCAGCACAGCATCCTCCGTGGACGCTTGTTTTCTTGTTTCTTCTAGTCATCTTTAAATAAGCATGGCTGATAATTATAGGTGAAAGTTCATTTCCACCTTGTTGCCAGTTCACCTGTCCACAAACACATATCTGTTTTGCAGCCTTTTTCTAATCTACAGTCAAAAAAGACTTCAGTGTTTTAGAATAAACTCAAGCATATCTCACACTGCAACCCACTTACCTTGCCATTCTTCTTTATCTATTTCTCTTTTTTCTGGTTTACCTTAATCCTACAAAATTTTGAAGTTTTCTTCTTCCTCTTCTTATGCAACTTTTAGTACTGTCATGTCAGGCTCCTGTCTTGAAAACCGGTAATGAAAAAAACCTCATTCATTTTTTTAAAAAAAACCCAACTCATTCATTAATCATAGTGACATTTCATATTAACTAGTTAATGTATAAAGACCTTTTGGCATTTATGAATCTGTCATTTCAGAAGAACTAAAATGAAGCAGTAGTATTTCAAGCAACCAAAGAAAAATTCACCAAGGGCAAATGTAACGTTATGCAACTGTTCCAAAAATATTCATTCTATACACGGCACAATGGAGTTTTTAAAAGTAAAAATCAAAACACATAAGAGAATTTACATATGAAAGCCTGGCTGCTTTCTAGGCAGAATGTCAGTTCTGTATTGAATCCTTATCATTCTGAGGGCTTCTTCCTTGCAGTCAAAAAGCCCTTTGAACAAAATAGGAAAACGTACTTGGTAAATTTCTCAGGTGTGTTTTTTTTAAGGTAGTATACATAGACACTTTATAGGAAAGCAAGATATTTTATGAATTACTCTAATATTTTTATTATATTCTTACTGTTTCATTCCTTACCCAAAAAGTAGTCCCACAGATTTTTAAGGGGGGTTGTGTTATTTAATTTGAGTAAATTTTGAGACCTGAGTGATGCTTACAAGCATGTAAGCATACTAGATAAGGCTTTGAATCTCATGGGTAATTTGTCAGTGACATTAGATGAAATTTCTTCGAATATATATAATATGCAAATATAACAAAAAGTACTAAAGCACCCTATGTCACCAGAGAAGCCATTTATGCTGGGAAAAGGCTGCATTTGAAAAACCAAGATAAATTATTTGAAAATATTCAAGTGAGATGGAAACGTAGAATGTTCAAAGAAGGAAGAGAAATAATGAACGAAAAAAAAAAAAAAGGCTAGAAGACTGGCTTTACAGGAGTATACCTAAGATGTGACCCAGCAACCTCTCACTCTCATGCTAGGACCACCAAGTCCTCTGGTAAAGTTGCTTTTCACATATGTACAGAGAATTTTGTTTCTACTCTTTTTCTGGAGAAAGAATACCTCTTTTGAGTGTGTATGAAGGTAGGTTTTTTTAGATAACTATGTAATAGCAGTGCATAGGGGTAGTGGAAATAGGTCAGTGACCTCTGATCAGAGTGACCCATATGCAGGCTTGCTAGAGTTTCTCCTTGCCTCTGCTGTACATTTCTGTGCAGTCTCTGACAGTTGTCCAGGTGCATGCTAAAGAGTTCAGTATGGTATTACAAGTCAAATTAATTATTTAGTCTGTGTGAGTCTTGAATTCGTTAACTTCTATCTCCACTGAGCACAGGGATATGGCTACATGAATAAATTACTGCAAGATAAGACACGTTGTACACTTAAAAAGTATCTGTTGCCCCATGGAACTTGTGTACTTGCACACTTTTACTCTTGAAAAATATGAGGAAATTTGGGATAACTTGCTTCTCAAAGTTTATGGTTGGACTTGATGATCTTAAGGGTCTTTTCCAACCTAAATGATTGTATGATTCTATGATTCAAAGCATGTAAATTTCCTTGCAGGAGACTTCCTGAAAGTGGTTACTATGAGACAGCTGACATGTTTTACCTCCACACTGGTTTTGACATTTTAATAACTTTGCAATGACTCCCAAAATTTGGGAATGAGGACATCTGTACACTGTTCTTACCCTAGTAAATGATGTTTACATACTTTACAACTGATCCATCAAAACACTGATTATTCTGACAAAATCTGCATATTCTTTGTAAATACGCAGGATGTTCAAGTTGACACATTAAAGTGTGATTAAAAGGGTTGAAAATTACATGGAAAGGTCATTTACCCATTCTCTACCTAAAGACAGGATCAACAATCCATTTATCATTGTTTACAGAAGTTTGCCTAACCTTTAAAATTACTTCTGGGGTGGAAGCTCTGTTCCTTCTACAAGCACTGAATTGAAATTCCTTGTAAATCAGAGTTTGTAATTAACAGGGTTTCATAGTGTTTTATCTAAATATTCTTTGTCCTATCTACCACAGATATGAAGAACAATTTATCATCTTCTCTTTTTGCAAAAGGAACTTGAAAATTTTCCTGCAAGACTTTAAAGAGTCTTCACGAACTCATGTGATGTTAAATTCCCCGTCAGACTTCCAACAACTTAGGTTCATTCAACTGTTCCTCACATGTAACCAGAAGTAATATTTTCCAGACTTCTGTCAGTCTCATTGCTTCTTTCTGGACTTCCTCTCTTTCTGCACTCTATTTCTGAATTACGTTTCTGCAAAACAGCTACACAGTCAGTTGTTCCCCATCCTGTCCCCTTGGTTACTCTTCTTTATCTTTAGAACCTTGCACTTGCTGGATTTCACACACTCTGAATTTCATCCCAGTTTTGGACCATTCCTCCAACTTGTCAGGATCATTATTAAGTTATTATCCCATCCTACAGCCTATGCATAGTCATTTCTAGCTTTGTATTGTCTGCACTTTTAATAGACATACTGTCTACCTATCATCCAGATTGAAATATTGTACAGACTTTCGGAGAACCCTACTTGACAAGTCTTTCAATTTTGCCAGTGAGTCCAATGAATTACTCTGTGCAAATGAGTAGCCAAACTCTTTTTTTAACATTTTCATTTAGGGCACTGGGAGTCTGTCCTAAGGCAAAGTTAATAGACTCAGCAAAACCTAGATAATACAATACATACTTCGTCTTTCCATCCACCAAGACTGATGATCCTGTTATACAAAGGAATTTTTTTTTGTAGAGTCAAAAAAAAAAAGTTTATACTTACCAGTTCTGTGTCACATGCTCCTTGTTTCCTTGCTAAGAAATAGTTTGCTAATCAATAGTTTCTTTGATGCCCCTTTTTTTTTTTTTTTTTTTTAAAGATAAGCATGCTCTTTGTCTTTATAGAGTGTTTCAGTGCTATAGCTATTGTTGCTAGAGTCTTATAAGCATAATTAGGTGTTCTGAAATTCCTTCAGCCATTTCCAGCCAACAGGATGCTGTTCTGGGCCTTGGAGAATGAAACAGTTAACTTATGTGTTTCACTGAGCAGCTCAATAAACAGGAATACTGAAAGCTAATTTGTTCCTCTTGATTTGCATTGAGCAAACTGGAAACACAATTTTTTTTTTCCATTTGGGTGTTGCCTTCACTGTGCTTATCAAAAGCATTACATAAGGGATAAAGAAAGCATTATTCATTTTCAAGATAGTGCTGAGTTGAAATTAAAATTGAAAAATTTCTTCTGCCCTTCCCATGATGGTTCTTTCTGTGGAAATGTCCTTCTTTCCTGGCTGTGATCGATTGCTTTTATTCATTAGTTACAGACTCATTCAGTTTATTTCTTTCACACACACACACAGAGAACCAAAAAGTCAACCCCCCATCAGTATATTAGTAGAGAATCCAGTCCACAGCTTAATGCATTAACCTTATAGAAGAGGTGGAAACATGTAGGGAAGACACTTATAATCCCTGATTCTCAGAGCCAAATACAGGTAAACGTAGACTTCATACCCCTTTCTGGAAAGTGAGCAATTAATATTGGGTACTTTGAGTCTCTGCTGAGTGACTTATCTTCTATGGCACTCTTGTTCAAAAATTACAGACCATAAACCCAAGAGTAGATTGTGGCATATTTGGGTCACTTCAAAGGTCAGTTTTGACAATTGAATCCTCTGAGGGAAATCTAGATTTAAATAACAGCCTCTTTTACATTCTTTTAAGTTCCAACACTCTGTAACAGAGCAGAGTGTCTGATCTTAAGCAATTTTTTGTTCCTTTAACTTAGTATATTGTCATAGAATCACAGAATGGTTTGGGTTGAAAGGGACCTTAAAGATCATCCAGTTCCAACCACTCCCCTGCCATGGGTAGGGACACCCTCCACCAGACCAGGTTGCTCAAAGCCTCATCCAGCCTGGCCTTGAACACTTCAAGGGATCCACAGGTTCTCTGGGCAACCTGTGCCAGTGCCTCACCACCCTCTCTGTGAAGAAGTTTTTCCTGATATCTAATCTAAATCTCCCCACTGTTCAAACAACTGCAGAAAACCAGCTCCTGCTTTTGAAATGAAAAGCAGAGCCAAAATTCCCTGTCCCCTTAGGAAGCTTTATTCTTTGATTATTTTTATTTTGTAAAGAAACATCATAGGATCATAGTAACATTAAGGCTGGAAAGAATCTCGTCTTATTTCTTCTTTCATATGTTTTGTAATCAAACTAAGTCAAAAGACACTACTGCATTCCCCATTTCATTAAAATTCTTGTTGGTTTCTTATTTTTTCAACTTTCTTCATATGCCTCAACATCTGAAATTCTCAAGTGATTCCCTCAGTGTATTTCAGTCCATGAAAACTTCTGTACAGCTAACTTGTAAATGTTACAAATCATCTTTCATGATATATTGCCTTACTTCCTCTGTGCTTAAGTGGTGAATATATTTGCCTTTGATCAGCCCCCCGGCTTGAACTGTGTCAGAATTTCTCATAAAGCTGATTCGTCAACATATATTTTAAAATGCCAAGTGTCCTGTCCCCAGGAGCTGTGTCAGATAGCCCTTCTTATAGATATTCCCCTATCTTTATGCTCCAGGGTTGGTTTTTTTTTTTTTATTTGGCAGAGCTGAACCAGTGCACTGGGAAATGCCATTAAACACACACTCCAGTCTACAAAAATGTTGTATTTCAGTTTAATTCGTGCTGATTTGAAAGTGAATGAAAACAGAGGCCATTATAAAACAAAACAGAAGGGTTCATATGGCTTTTGTGGCCAGTTTAATTTTAGAAGAGGTTTCATGTGGGTCTTGTGCAAATATTGCATCATGTCTGTCTCTGCAGCCAGCACAACTGAAGCCTCTCAGCCCTGCCCAGATTTGGGTTCAGCTGCAGCAAAGCACAAGTCTCTTCCCATAGCTGAAGGTCACGAAACCATCCAGGATCTTCTTCTCTCAATGTCTTTCCTTATGGGCTGTGACTGTGCTGACCTCGCTTCCATCCCACACAGGCGGTACATGGATGGCTATGTTAATTTAGATCATTCTTCTTCAGATAGAGGACTTTAGTTGATATTGAAGTCAGTTTTACTTGTAAGGGTAGTGCAAAACTGTTTTATGACTCAAGGTCCTCACTTATCTCTCCTACCAATATGAGTATGCAAAGACTGAGAAAGGATATTATTGTCTTCTAGAAATACATTAAGGACAGACAGGCAGCCTATACAAGCAGTAAAGGGCAGTTGTGTGAAGGAAAGGCTATTTAAACTGAAGGCAAAGTAGGTACTAATGGGTAGGTATGGTCTATGATTGCATTAATGATGCATATTAAAAGAAGGTTATATTTATGTGACTCTGAAGTGACCTTCCAGCAGAAATACTGGAAGCAGGAACCAAACTGGATCCCACATGGAACCTGAGCCATTTCAGAAGCATTTTATGTAGTTTTCTGCAGTAGTGGGAACCAGATATACTGACCAAGAAGATTTCTCCCAGGTCTGTGCTTTGCATTTCTGAAACCTTAGTGACACCAGAGGCAGTGCCTATATATTCAGCAAAGAGCGGGATAGCTGGTACTGCGCTGTGCTGCTGAAAGTTTGAAGCTAGCTCAGTTTTGAGAAGATGATCTAGATTTCTGGAGATCCTTTCCAGCCTTAATGTTTCTATGCCATTTCTTTACAAAATGAAAATAATCAAAAAATAAAGCTTCCTAAGGGGACTGGGAATTTTGGCTCTGTTTTTCATTTCAAAAGCAGGAGCTGGTTTTCTGCAGTGGTTTGTATTTGTGTCCTTTGAAGAATAGTATTGCAGGCAAGGGGAAGAGTTCACTGGGTCTGGGAGGAGAAGCAGTAGCAGTTGTGTCCCGATATGGTGATATCATACAGCTGCCCACTAACTTGCACTCCCAAATATGGGCTATGCATGCTGATGAATCCCAGTAGCAAAGGCTTAACCAGGCTAATCTGGAACCCTGAAGCTATTATGGGAGACGTTGAGTGGAAAGATAAGATGATTCTTGTGATTCGTGTTCATTTGATGTCTTCTAACTTGGGCAAAATTCCAAAAGGTGGAAAACAATGAAGTTTGAGGAAGGTGAGGTAATGATGTTGGAAGATGCAGTTCTCATACAGCAGGGACACAGATCTGACACTGATACCATCTATGTCAATTGTTTCTTCTTAGCTCAAACTGGAGCTAAGATAAACATGTCTGAGAAGGGGGCAGAGGTAAGTCTGTTTTTAAATTACAAGACAGTGAGTGAGATTCAATTAGTATCTCCTAGGCTTCTTGAAGACACAAGTTCTTGCTGAACTGCATAAAATATGATGCAATGTCATTAAGCTACCATGAAGCTTGGATTATTTCAGCACTGAGAGTTATGTGGCTGTTTTAGCAGTTTCAGGATTGCAACTTTATTGCTGGGCCAGAGGAATCTAAAGAAAATTATGATCCTGTATCTTACACAATTGTTCGTAGGGTCTCGAGGCAATGAATGAGAGTTCTTCCTACTGCATTTCTAATAAATTCTCTAGAGATATGTTTTGCTGGTGAATGTAGCAATGGGCATTTTCTGTTTCTTATATTACAATGAAATTAGTGCCTTGTACTTTCAAAATGTATCATCAGTCAAGTGTAAATCAGAGATTAACTGCTCCAGTTTACTGTTTTTCTTGCAATAAGAAAATAATTTTTGAAGCTGGAATCATCCTATTTTATTTTGCTGTTACATTTGGGAAAACTTTATGTGAAATTATATTTACTTCTTGGACAGCAATAGTTGTTTCTGGAATGGCTTGGCAAATAAACAGCATTTCATTATTTCTGCACTCTGTGTCATTACATCATGTTAATCTTCTTATGGAGGTACAAATAAACATGATTCAGGACTGGAAAATGGTATGTGCTGAAAGACTATTCCTTCTGAAATATTAAATCAGGATCTTGTAATGTGAAGAGCATCTGCATACAATGGGTCTGAATTTTCAAACAGAGCCAGATTTTTCCAGGAGCTAGGCTTTCAGACCTAAAGAAAAGTGTGCTTTTCTAAGAAATGTCTCAATTGTCCCTCAGATACCAGTTGATTATCAAAGGATTTTAAGTGTTGAAGTCTCTTAAAATACCTGATAATTAATTTTTATTTCATGCTCTTTCAAAATTTGCACCTACAGTGTACATTCTTTATGGCTTAATCAATTTTGTGTCACACCTGTGAATTGCTATTTTCATAGAGAATCATAGCTGTAAAGCTGTTATGATACAAAGCTTAATGCCTTTGAAATTACATTATTATGTGAACAGATGTGTCTGAATAACAGGCCTGGAAGTGGAGGACTTGGTATCTCAAGTATTCATTCTCATTGTGTCATTTTCTTTAATGAAATCCTCCACGGAGTGACAAATCCAGATATAAACAGCAATTAATAATTCACAGTGGCCAGAGGGAAGGAACAGCCGGTTGCACTTCATTGCACAGATATAACAACTAACACGTAGCTTGGACACAAAACTGAAGGATCTGGTCACTGGGAGATTCTTCCTCAATTCAATCTCTGGATAAAACAGGTCCATAAGCATAAATACATGTCTTCACAAAGTAATACAAAGAATAGTTATTTCTCTAACCATCGTCTTATGAATACAATCTAGAACCTATTCTGCAACGCACATAGGAATTTTACCTCATTAAAATGGGATTCCTTTTAATCATCTGGTGTGTAATAAAGAAAAAACCCACTGTGAATTTCCTGTCCCTTTTATGTCTTTTCTATTAAGTCTCACTGTGTTTACTATATACATAGTATCCCCATTTTATTTCTTGGAGTTTTGCCACTGTGGGGAGTGACTATTACAGCCATTTAGTTATTGTACGTGTACATGTAGCGTCTAAGAACAATTCCCATGTTCAGGCTCTCTTCAGTCCTCACTAAGGTTTACTTTACCTTCAAAACCCACTTCTTCCTTTCTATGTCTGTGCCCTAGCTCTTGCCCCTTGACACCTTCCCAACCCCCAAGGATGGACTAAAAACTTTTTCTAGGACATAGACTTCAAATCCATCAGAAGTGTTCTGCTTGGGTTGTATCACACCCAGAATTGCCTTTTCTGCTTTTCACATTAAATCCAGGTTTAATGGTCACATTTTCTACATCCTTTCCATGCAGAACAGATAATTATATCAGAACAAGACAGACCTGCAGTGATCTTGCTGCAGACTACTCTCCACTTCCAGTGGTTTGCATCATCGTTTTTTTTCTTAAGACCTATTAATGCAGTTTTCTTCAACGAATTTGTATGTCCCCTCTTGAACAAAGACAGAATTTTAGCAGTGATGATAGCTCCTCTGTGACGAAGAGCTCCACTCCTTTGGTTTTGCTTCAGATGACTTTCACTCTGCCATCTGCTCTTCTAATTTAGTCTTACTTCATCTTGTACATCCATACTCTGTTTGCTTTTTCTCTCCCATCTGAAAGATATATTCTTGTTATATTTCTTCCTTAGTTATGACTTTCTGAATTTATAAATTCTTGATCTAGTTTATCTGTCCTCATGCATAAATGATTTTACTTTCTTTATTCTTTTCATATGCTTGAAACCAGTTCTTCCCAATTTGTTGTATGCAGTATAGATAGATCTCAGTACAAATCTTAACCACTTGTTTATGCTGATTCGGGAAACTGAATACAAAACATACGCCTGCATCTGAAAATGCAGTCTGATGCCCTTGACCTATTCTTCTATCCACATTAGACTATAAACTACATGGGCTAGGAACAAGGTGGCAATTTCGCTTTCGAGTACATCTGCATTATTACTGAATTATAATAAGTAATTGAATATGCAACTAGTGCTTAAAAGTCACACCCATTACATAGAGACTTTTCATAGAAAACAGGTAAAATAGTAGCCAGAGCTCCACAAAGGATGAATCAGCTTTATTTCTTGTATATTAGCAAATTTTAGTTTAAATTCTGAACACTCAGTAGGGTGGTTTGTTTTTTGGGGTTTCTTTGTGGGGTTTTTTTTGTTTGGTTTTTTTGTTTGTTTGTTTGGAGGTTTTTGTTTGTTTTGGGTTTTGTGGGTTTGGGGGTTTTTGTTTGTTTTTAAATAATGCATCTATTTCTGGTGTTCATTTGGAATTAACCTGGTGTTTAATGGTAAGACTTTAGCAAGTCTGGCTTTTGACTAGCAGTCAGAGACATGCTGGGAGAGTGCAAAAGGGTCAGCTTAGCCCAAATCTTTGGTAGCAATTTCAAGCTGAATTTTGCACCAGCTAGGGGCAAGGATTAAATCTTCACTGAATATAGTATTTCTTTACTGTTGCTAACACAATTTTTTTTTTTTAATGTGGAGTAAGGGCTATAAATATCTTATTTTTAGGATTCTGAACTTAAAATATTCAATATGTTCTTATATTTGGTAATCAATCTTTCCTCTTTTTTTCCTTCAGTTAATTTTTTCATAAGCATGCTGTTTCTTGTTCCATACACTTTTCTTTTTCCCTGAAAGTATGCATTCCTTATTTTCATTTGTCAAAATTCATCTTATCTTGCAGCTTGCTGAATTATAGATACACTGGAAGGTTAGGTGACCTGACTCAAACTGCTGAGAGATCTTATCTATTCTCATCCTGTTTCAGGAAGAAACTGCTTTGTTAAAGTGGTTCTGGTGAAAGTCTAAAGTCAGCATTCAGAACATGTATACAACTTAGAAAAATATTGTTGGTGATTAGAGTGACAAGTGTCCCTAAGATGACAGGAAGAAGAAAGGGTGGAAAACGCATATTCTCAGCCATAAGCAGCAATTTAAAGTAGTTTGGGGTTTTACTAGATAGAGGAAGATGAGGCCTTTCCAGGTGTCAGTGAGCAGTGGACAAATGTTAAAATAATATTAACTTCAGTTATTTGAGAAAGCAGGAGAGTCTGTCACCCTCATATTTAGCTTGCCTGTTGTGTTGGCTCAGGTAGCAGCTTTTTTCTCACAATTTTTTGAGGCTCATGCTCCATGAAAACTGTGGATGAAACCTCCACATGGCATATCAAGTCTTCAGGTGCTTTTTGTTTAATTTTTTTGTTTGTTTGTTTTATTTGGACTCTGTTTGCTCAATATGCAGTGAAAAGTAGATTCTAAATTTGCAGGTAAAGAAACATATGGGAATCAAATGTTTTCAGTGTTGAGGAAGTAAATTTGGCTGTGTCTGAATTCCCATTAATAAAACACAAGCTACTCCAGAGTTTTTCTTAGGCTGTACAACACCAGCCAAGTGATGGGGTCACTGCTGTAATTCATTACATAAATCTATGGAGCTTGGCATGAAGGGTGCCATGAAAGTGCTTTAGACTGTGATTTGGATTGTAGAAGCTCATTGACTACATATAAAAACCATAAGTATCTCTCCAGTGAAGTGTCATTTTCAAAGTGGAAGAACAAATAAGTAAGCAGATGTGGCAATGTCATTTTGACATCTTGTAAAGTTGCTGTTAGTCAGGAATTTCCAAGCTTGCGATACTGCAGATAGTATCTTAATAAATATAAAATCCATAGGCTCATCTCTTTGTAAACATGCAGTCATTTATAGCAGCTACAGCAGTTGCAATTGTATATAATTATTCCTAACTATTTTTAGGATAAAGTGCTGGCACATTTCTTAAAAAAAAGTATAGTTTTAACATTTTTTCCTATACTCAGTCCCTCTGCACTATTCCTGTCTTCCCTTCCAGAAATGCTTCACTGCCATGTGTGTTACTTCTGATTCTTCTACCTTCTCTGCACCTTGGGTACCGAGTTTGTTTGTTAATATGACTGTGTTTACTACTAATATTTCCCAATACCTATTAAGAGTCCACAGGAGAGAAACCTGATTTCTCGTTTACCTGGGAACATAAGAACTAAAAGGACCACAAAGATCATCCCATCAAAAACATGAACCCTTGCACCCATCTGTCCCTGGCCATCACTTCCCTATATTTTTTGTAAGAAAGTTTCCTGTGGTATTGACTTATTTCATATTTGTCCTTACTTCTCATCTTAGAAGGGACTAGTTAATTCAGGAGCTTTCTAGAAAAAGAGAAAAAATAGGCTAAAACTTAAAGATTTTATTTAGTAATAATGCTGTAAATGATACCTTATTTGGAATAATGTAAACACACACACCCTTCATGCTTTAATGGATTCTGTAGCTGACATGTTCAGCTTCCATTTCATTTATTGCATGTATTTATTTGTTCTTCTTATTGTTTCCATTTCATCCTTTGCCAACAGAAACACACTAAAATTTGTTCTTCATTTCTTTAAATTATTTTTCACTTCTTCCTATTACCAGTGTACTTCCGCAAGTCTCCATTTGCAAAATTTACTGAGAAGCCAATGTGAGTTTGACAGAAAAAGGCATCACTGGAGGAAAAGGGAGTAAATCGTAGCCTTTACTACTGCTATCCCTCTTTATTGTATGGACGATTAAGCCTTTTTAGCTGACTTCTCAATTAATTCATAATAGCATCAGCTGTAAATGTGCAAAACCTCCTCAAATCTGTCTATTATGGTTAAAACTCTTTGGGTTCCTGGGGCAGAGGTTTTAGTCTAAAGAGTCTCATTATTTAGACATCCAAGTATAGCTGCAGATGATGTTTCATGAGTAAAATCCTGTGGTCCTAACATCATTGTGCCTGACCTCTGAAGTCAGCAGGAGTTTTACATAGCCAAAGAAAGTGGCATAATGTCATTAGTTAAAAAAAAGCACATTCTTGGTTTGGAAAAGAGATGGAGTCCGTGGTAACATGAGTTAAGGAACTGAAGAGTGAATTAATCGTTCTGAAAATACAGATCAATGCACCCTAGTTTTACTGTTAAATAAGTAACATATAGATATTTCCAGTCTTTCCTTTTCATGTTTGGATCAACTGTGCTTATATGTCCAGTTAAAAAAAAAAAAAAGGATTTTCCTGGAAATCTAGTCACCAGTAAAGTTCCTAAGGAAGCGTCAAGTACCAGTCAGCTGTTGAAGTAGTTGCACTGAACAAGAGCAGGCTCTCATTAGTTAATGTACCCAAAAAAGGCTGTAATTGCCAACAGGCAGTGAGAAGCCCTTTTCTTGAATGACATCTTCACTAAAAGCCACTTGGCTATTATCCTATGGTGACATTCCAGCTGACACAGAATGTCCCTGGGGTCCCAACCTGCAATCCCAGGGGCTGGTACAAGATTTCAGCACTCCGGGTCCCAGAAGTCTCAAGCTGTACAGAGAACCCTGATGCCTTTTAATGAAAACTGCCTGATTATTTTTCAGTGGTTTGTTTCAATGCAGGTATTCTTATGTTTTGAAGAAATAAATTATTATGCGACAAAATTATTAAGTGCAAAAACTGGAACCAATCTATTTTAAAATGACAGGAAAAAATAGCTAGGATATAAGAGTGTTAGGTGCTCAGACATTAAATGTTGCGCTGTCCCAGGTTTGAATTTGCATTTCTTTGCCTTTCAAGTTTAAAAAAAAAAAAAAGAAAGAAAGAACTTCCATTATAATGTCAGATTTGTTCATTTCTATTCATATCTTAAACCTGGCAGGACCATTGTGATCACCTACTCTGATTTCCTGCATGAAGAAACAAAAATAAAATACAGGCAACAGAACATTAGCAAGTAATTCCTGTATCAAGCTCACAGGCAGCAGAGACTTTATTTTTCAAAGAAAGAGATTTTATCTTGATCCTAATATTAAAAGCCAAATGCATAAACTAGACTGAGAAAGA
This sequence comes from Rhynochetos jubatus, assembly GCA_027574665.1. Lineage (NCBI taxonomy): Eukaryota > Metazoa > Chordata > Aves > Eurypygiformes > Rhynochetidae > Rhynochetos > Rhynochetos jubatus. The sequence goes on along the minus strand of CM050651.1, from coordinate 52,545,102 downwards.
GGAAGACTGTATTTACTATGCTTTTTGCAAAGCCATATGACTACCTCATTACTTCCACTCCAAAGTTTTCAAGTTTGAAATGTTCATTCACTCTGCCTATACATTATAACCTGTATATAAATGATACTTCTCATCGTGTCTGACAGCTGAAAAATGTTTTGTCAGACAAAACCTCTCAACATTCTCCTCCCAGTGCATTTTTCCTGCTGAGTAAGAGGAAGATCCATGAAGGAACTTATTCCACTGCTGTTGATTTTTATTAGATATTTTTTGATGACAAAAATTTCCACATGAAATACTCCATGCAGCCTAGAGGGACTGTTTGTTTTTATAAACATCATTATGCTTCACTTATCTTTGGTTATTAAATTTGATGGATAAATAGGACTGTGCATTGGATTAAGGGTAAAATCGGAGTATCGCAGTACCTTGAGTTTGAGCATCTACTACATAGACAGTATCTAAAAATCCAGATTTAGGTAGGTGACATCTTTATGTGTGCAATTTACACACACACCCCCATATATACAATTTACGAATTATTTATATAGTTTACAGAAAGCCTTTGGATGGTCTGATATCCCCATGCAGCTGGGAAGAAGTTGCCTAAAGTTAGATAGTATGAAAAACTGGTGATAGGAAACTGATTATTTCTTCAGATCTTAGCTCAACTCAGGTCTTCAGCCACCTGTAATTCATGCTGAGTTCCCTTGTCAGTTGTTTGGAAAAGCTAAAGAAGGGTTGAGTTTTTTTCATTTTTTTTATGATGCCTTTTTTATTATGGTCTATAGCTGCCTAATGGCAGAATCTCCTACAGAAGATATATACATTTATTCTGTCCTTCTTCAGTCTGGAGAAGGAAAAACCACACAGCTGCAGTCTCCCAGAATAGCCAGAGAGAAGGTACCTTTACGTGGAGGGATATTTCCCCTCTCTCTATGGATGCTGTGTCATAAAATAGCCATGAGGTTATAAGAAGTGGAAAATTATGTTATAGCTTGTTATCCATATGGGTAAAAGACACTGAGTTCTCCAATGAGTTTCTCTTTCAAGTTATTTCCAAGGTGGGTTTTTTGCCTTTGTATTCAAAGATTCTTGAAACTTACATCAAAATATGGTAAAGCAACATTTCTATACAATTTGCTTGCCTTCTGCTTGGAAGTAAATGACAAGTGGATGTGTTCCTGTTGTAGACTTACCTGAGGCACTAAAATGAAAGGGCAATTTTTAATATACCAATTTGTTCCTTTTCTCTTGAAATTTGAGTAGTTCAGTAGGTTTAATTTCTCTCTAACAAAATATGAGTCCACGTAGTATTCGATTAAGAATTGTGTTAAGAATTATAACAAACTATTTGGGATCCCATAACACATGATTTCCGGCTACTGATCACTTACCTTGTCTCAGTGAAGCTCACAGAAGAAACATGCAAAACCAAACAAGTTGGGATAAAGTCCACTTCAGCGATAAATACATTGAACTTCTCCAATCAGCCACTGTACACTGTCGACTCATTCTGCTGGCAAGCCAAAAGGAGGGCTGGCTTCTCCGTGTGTTTATGCCAGACTCAGGTGGGTTTTTCAGAAGGGCTGGCACAGGAGCCCTGAGCACATCCAGGGCAGGTGGATGTCTCTAATCCTGCTTTTTAATTGACTTCATAAAACCACTGGAAGCTGTATGATACAATAAACTAGAAGACACTTCAGAAATTACGCATCTTTATGTTTTTTTAAATAAGGAGTATTGATGCGTTTAGGAGTGGACATGTTTATCTGCAATGGTAGGTCCTTGCACTGGAGACATCAGTTACTCTCTGGGGCAGTAGACAGTGCGTCTCTCCCTTCTCTCAGACGAAGCTGAAGTCACAGTCAGGACTTCCATCCTGGGCTTCCCCAGTTACAAAAGACCATTTTTCCCTGGGGCCATCCAGTGTGTTGTCAGGCTCTCCGACACAGAAATAAAGGAGATTCAAAACCTGTCCTTGACTGCTGCAATTTGACACAGAACATCCTCACTGCAACTGAATGTCCTAGATAAGTGCATCATGGTGTTTTTCCATCTAAAACATGCACTGTTCAAGCAATCAAAATTTCTACCAGCCATTCTTTAATCAAGAATCTATCTGTCATTCTTTAATGACAATTATCTATCATTCTGTCATTTTCTTCCTATAGAGAGCAAAGTCCCCATGGACTGTACAGAATAACTGGGGGTGGCACTTGGGGCCCTTTGCACTACAAATGGATGCTCTGTGTGCCATTGTGACAGGATACACATTGTTTTTAATTTTATTTTTATAATCCTCTTGTGTTGGCTTCATTTAGTTTTACAGTTTATTAAAGTACACTGGAAATCAAGAATTCAGGAACTGAAAAATATATTTGTGCTTCAAATATAAACAAATGCTGCTGAAGCTCATGTTTCTGAGTGATGCAGCTATGCCAAGTTCCTGCCAAGAAAGCTTGCCTACGCCTGATCTCAACGTGAGTCTCTGTCTGGCTGTTTCTGCTGTAAATAAAGTTACTCATTGGTGAGTATCCCAGGAAAACTTGCTGTACATATGCACAGAGAACACAGATCCTCAAAAAAAAAGACAAGAAGAGGAGAGAAACAGGTGATTACTAGGATTAACTGGATGAACTGAGTATGAAATAATAGAACTGGATTTCTTTTAATTCCAAGGCAATGTCCAGTAAATTAGTAAATGGTACAACTATATGAAAGAATATAATTTTCTCAGAAAATAAAAACAAACACACACCCTATCAATAGTTATTGGAGCAGTGCAGTGTTCTTTTGGGTTAACAGGTTGACTTACATGTCTTGCTTGTGGATTTTGATGAATGCTATTATCTGGAAAATATGGTGTGTATGACCGGTGTATAATCTTCAGGAGCAGCCTGTATTTTCTGGTTTTTACATTAGACCCTTAAAGAATAAATCCCAGCTCGTGATTGCCCAGCAGTAAGTAGTCTGTTAATTATTCAGGTTGGTATTCGCTATAGTTAATTAGGAATCTAGGCTGTGCAGGTGGAGAATGCAGAGAGTTACATTCCTGCAGAGTGTGATTCGGAGCACCTCATTTAATAGCCCAATGAATGCCTAACCTACATATTCCAAATCTTCTCCTGGAGATGTCTGCCTGCCAGGAAGGGCTGGGCATGTCCAAAATCAGGAGTTAAGAATACCAGCCTTGCCTTCATGACCCTCTGTCTCAGCTCAGCACTGGGACTGAGGACAGTTGAGTTTGGTGTGAGGGAGTATTAGATGGACTCTGTGTTTGTTGTATCTTTCAAAAGTCCTTTTGTTAATTTTGTTAATGTCTTGTCAGTATGGTGTTGTAGCTTCCATTATTCCATGTTTCTGTCCCACTATTTGCCACCAAACCCACAGTATTCATTTTCAGACTCAGAATCCAGATTCTGCATCCCTCAAAAAGAACTTCATCTGAAGGGGTCAGCAGAATGAGACCTTTTCTATTCTTCCTTCAGACAATTCTCCTTCAGTCTGGTTTGCAATGACTCCAATTTCACCCTGGCTTTACAAGCTGTCAATACACCAAGTGGCTTATTCAGTCTTCTCCCTGCCTACCAGTCAGCTTCCTGCTAAAAGACATTGGCTTGGCTAACAGCATCCCACATGGATTTCACTTGGGCAGATAAGATGGAAGCCCAAAAGGGGGTGTTTGGAAACCAGTAAGGCTTCCTCCATTTGGATTTTATTTTGAAGGTTCTCAGCTCTGAAGGGAAGCCAGATCATAGGAACCCCATGGACTTCTGAATGGGGCTGTCATCTGCGGGACAGCCGTTTCCTCTCCAGCTTCCCTAATGCAATCTCTGCACCCTGAAATTTAAATTTTGATTTGTCATATATAGCTGTATCTATTGCAGCATCCACCCATTCATCCTCAGCAAGTGGGTGGACTTTGTTTCTCTTTTCTGTTAGTAGCAAACCTGCTTTTAGCCACTGTACGTTCCTATTACTCATAGTTCTTCCTAATAAGCCAGCCACCTTTTTTTTCTTTTACTTCCCTGGGTTTAGTGAAAAAAGCTTTACAGTGAGACTTAAACATGACACTGATACCCACTGGCAAAAAAAGTTAATGACCAGGTAAGGCAAAAATATTCCTTTGACTCAAAAGCACCTGGGGTGGCTGCTTCTAAGTCTGCTTTTTTGGTAATTGAATTGAATCTGAATTTTGGTACAATCCTGTCATTTGGAGCACATGGATTAAAAAAATAGATTAATCTTTAAACCAAGTCTAAGGCACTGTTATCTCTCTGAGGAGTTTACCTTCTGTCAGCCTGATTTCTCAACAGGTCTGAAGAGGAAGTTAAAGATTTGAGCCCAAACTTACAGAAATCAAAGTAAAAGTTCATGGTGATGCCTGAGCTCTTTGATGCAATGTAAATTATTAGCAGAATGAAACTATTTCAAAATTGTGGTTTTGTTTGTTCCAATAAGTCAACCTCCATACGTAACACAAGTGAACCAGTCACATTTCCTCCATCGCAGGTCATCCCCGACTGTTTTGTACCCCTTTCATTCTCAAAACTATTCCTTTTGGCCTTTAGGTTTTTCCTAAATTCAGTGCCTAACCACTAAGAGCTTTGTTGGCGAAACGAAATAAATCCACACGGTATCAAACTAAGTCCGCCCTCCTCACAAGGACATCCCCACTTGTGTTGTTCTGTGGGAAAATCTCTATAAACTTCAGTTCTGGCAATTTATATTCTAAGATTCATTTATATTTATGGCTCAAACAAGCACCTCTGAGCTCTGGATTTTAAGACCTCACTGCCCTTTTTCCTTCATTCCATATGCCGGAGCACGAGGAGCCTAGTGCTTGCCCCAGATGAAGGGACACCTAGCCAAGCTGTCAGTGGGGTGTGTGAGCTGGTACCTCAGCTCTTTCCACTTACAGTCCATTGATTAAAGTGGATTTTTGCAAATACACTGGGCCTTGCAGTCAGAGCAGACAGGGAGATAGCTCAGGAGAAAGTAAAATTGTATATGGTCACAGCAACACTCTTTGTCGGTGTCTTTCACCTCAAGCAAGTACTGGGATGTCATTGTGTCTACTGTGGCATTTGAAACTCTTCTATGAAGGATTAATCAATGGACCCAAAAAAAGTCAGTGTTCAAGTTAGAAAGAATAAATTGAAAAGGTCCAAATACTGCTCTGCCATTCAGCTCATTATTTTGTAAAGTGTTTGCATTAATGTGGAGCTGTGAGATTTATTTAAAATTCATATTAGTGTGCATTTCAAGGTGATTGCACTCTTTATTTTGAAAACTTCTTCTGCATTACTTCATTCAGCCATATAAACACTTATGGAAAAACACACTCTAAAAATAAATTCCTTTTGCACTCTTCTCATTTAAATTGCTTTCAGGAAAATGCTGATATCAGGAAAGAGGCACCCACATCCATATGTTTACATTTACAGCAATTCTCAGTCACTTTTCTAATGTTAACTAGGAAATTATGTTATTTGAAAAACCTGTAATTACTCACAGAGCAGCACTCTGTCTTCATATTCATTGCTCTTATTAATGTTTATGGTACCTACAAGAATTACACTTGGATTCAGGGCTGAGGCACACAGCTGAGGCAGACAATATAAATAAAAAGTGACACGCGTTTCCCTCTGGGGGATCACAGGTTGGAGTGACCACCACTGGGCTGTGCACAGTGCAGGGGAGAAGAGGCATCACAAGATGAAGGGGTGTTCCCACTGCAGAAGCACACATCGTCTGCATGCAGTACACCTCAGCTCAGGAGCAGTTGTCTCAACAGGGTTAGTGACAAAGTGACCCCAGCCCCAGACACTTCTCAGGGAACATTTTTTACCATTCACTCATGTTGACGGATGGGTCTGTGCGGGGCGATTCAGCTTTCCTGAGGGGTCGCAAGTGGCAGCTGTGCAGTGTGAGTCGATGCATCTCCTCCAGGTGTGGGAAGAGGTGTGGGGGACGGTGTCCTGCCGAGGAATTGCTGGGCATGGGGAAGAATATGAGGCTGCGACTATTTTTGATATGGGGAATTGAACTGGTTTGGCACGTGAACAAACCCAAATCTTCAGCTCTTTGGAAAACACATTCTTGTCCATCAACTTTTCCTAAACAAATGAAGGTGTCTCTTACTCAGAAATAAACAGAGATCCTAACAAGAAACCCAAGTGTTTTGTACATTAAAATGCATCCTCTGACATTTTTGTTCTTCTCAGGTTAATTGTTTGTTGATGTTTTTATTGGAAATATTGTAATGTAACAAAGGTCTTGGGCAGCTGTGAGTAAAAAATACATCATACGTACATAGATCCTATAGGCCTGCTCCTTATGTAGTAGATCCCACCTGGTCATGTCCCACCATAAGAGGTACAGGGTCTTTGATGCTGTGTGTGAGTATCTGCTTCCTTGATGGGTTGCTGAGGTCTCTCTTTAGGGTCCACTGTGATGTATAGAATAAATCATAAGTACCGCTTTGTGCCCTTGAAAAGTATCAAAAGGTTGCTTGCTGCAATTACAATGTTGGTTGAAAATCAGTAAGAAATTCAAGTTTGAAATGTAATTATACTGTTCGGGGAAAAAAGTTGTTCTGACTGCTTCTAACTCTGGAAACAGTATTTAAAACACATTTTGTATTGACTAGATGGTGTCTATTGTGTCTCAGCGAGAGATGGCATTTTACAGTGCTGCAGAGTAGCTTGTTCTTGTACAGCTCGTGAGTACATCAGAAATACAAGGTAGTCACCTAATTACAGAGCAGGTACAGTGTCATTAGTGATGCATAGTTCAAAATGGAACCATAATTATGTATGAAGATCACTCCAAGAAACACTTAATTGCATCACTTATTGCTAACAACTTATAGCTACCAGCATGCTGCTGAGTGATAAAAGCAGCTCTTCCACGCAGACTCCTGGTTGTATAATACGCTAAATCTCTGCCAGGACAGAGATTAAGGAAAAGGGTGTGCTTGTATCAAGGAGACAGATATAGCTCTTCAGAAGAATGTATTTTGTCTAAAGCTGAGTGGAACTGCTTACCAGTTTTTTATTGCTCAAAAAATGTCCTCTCTTAAAAGCAAAACTTCTCCCAGTGATTCTTGATATTCTTTGTATTTTTTCCTCTGTTGTCAAATGTGTAGCGTATAAAACAGTGCAGTTATAAAACAGATTGCACAGGTGTTTTTGAACATTCTGTCGAAAATTCATGTATCTGTGTGTTCATATTCATATATTCTTATATTTTACTGTAATTTCTTAGCACAAGTCTTATTTTAAGAAATAAAAAGGTCACATTTTTAATTTAATATTTCTGTAAAATAATCATGAACAAAAGAGGTCCATACTTAATTTTATCGCATTTTGAAGAAGTTCCTGAAATTTTCCGTTCATGTTTCAGCTCTATGAAGTGTATTGAGGTTTGTTACAAGAACTCTTGAAGCAATAATATGAACATATTTATAGAACAGATTGGGGCTGATTTCCACATTAATCTTTTACATTTGTAAAAAAATGCAAACTAAGATAAATAAAAATAAATCTATCTGCTGTTCATTTTGTTTAAACTTGCTGTTAGGAATGGAAATTTCTGTGATTGAAGAGTAAAATATCGAATGTGCAGTTTTAGATATTCCTTGTTGTTTTCTTGCTTCAGTTCAATGTTTGCAAACCCATGATAATGAAGACAGACCTGCATGGCATGGTTAACTTGAGTTTTTACTTTCAGAGGCAGAAAATAGAGCACAAGCTCTGTATGTGTATATCTGTTTTTATTAGAAATATTAACTTCCTATTTTCCTGAATTTAAAATGATGTTGTACACATGATCTAGATTTTCCTTCTTTTTCTTTTTTTTTTTTTTTTTATATGATTTCAAACATTATCTAGAATGAATTCTAGGTTTGTTTGGGTTTTTTTCTGCACAACTTTGGGGAGAAAAAAAGGCAGAACTTTTGCTTTTCAGTTTTCCAGTACATGGGAACCAGGAAGCATTCTTGCTGGGAACAAGACGAATTGACAATTTCAATTACTTTTCTTAAATGGTCAAGATCCAGGTCTGAATCTGACCTTTTTGTCTCTGACTTCCCACAGGGGAAGGGTGAGGAGTCACATGCGATGGTCCACTCTTTGGATGCTAACTCCAGCAGGCAGGTGTCAAGCTGCAGAAAATACCTAAGCAGTGGCATCTGTTCCCTAAGGAAGTAGCAGCCAGGACTGGAGGCTTTGCTTATTGCCTCTGAGTCTGCCATAGGGATGTCCTGTCTTCCAGATTTCCTTTTGCTTGACTGTTTGCTTTATTTTTAACTCCCATCTCTGCCTATGAAATGAACATCATGTCCACCTTCTGGAAATGGGAAACTTCAAGAACTCTCTAGGATATGTATATATACAAAAACATACACACACACATGTATATTTACAACCTACATATGCATAGATATATTTAGAATCAGGCCCATAACCCCAATTGCCAGTTTATTCTGGAAGTTAAACCGTGTCTTTAAACAACTGCCTGGGGAATGAAACTAAACAAAGAGAACCTGATGGCTCTCCAGATGCCTTCTCAAAGAGTCTTAGCAATGGGGAGAAACTCCCTGCACAGCTGACAAAATAAACGACCCCATGGTGGGAGTTTCATGCTTAGATCTCACATCTGGGAAAGAACTGTGGGTCATGAGACCCCACATGCTGCAGCAAGGTGTCTACTCTCAGGGTAGAGGCATGGGTGGTATGGGAAGAGCCCTTTGCTCCCAGATTTGACTCAGCAGCTTGAGGAAAGAGAGAGCTATTTCAATAAGATTTTGCCAGCAATCAGCCTAAGACAAGAAAAAGCTGCCTGCAGCTTCTTACCAGATGTTTTCCAAAAGAAAGAGGTCTATGTGTGGGGGGATTGAATCACATTTAAAAAATTATTTAATAGTTATACACAGAAAAATTGATTTTTTTTTTCTGAGCTATGGAGTTTCTTCTAATATAGTAGAGAAAGAAGTTAATAACAGCTATCAGGAGGTTTGTGTGTCTCTGTGGTAGTGTCCCTGAAAATGTGTAATGTCAAGAAGGAGGGGTGGGGGGTGGGTGGGAAAGAGTGAATATTTCTGTGAAAAGAAAGGGAAACAGAGGATCTTCAATTTGTACTGCCCTACGGAGGTAAGGATTTTCATGTGCACCAGAGCACTTACACATCAGTAACCTCAGGAAAAAAAGAAGACAATTGACTGGAGGGAGAGAAAAAAAGTGCATTATAAGGAGGAAAAAAAAAATGCACTATGAAATTGTAGTCAAATATATAAATCTGTGTGACTGTAAAGGACTTCTCAGCATGATGTTGTGGCCATGTGTTTCTTGGCATTTTCACAAATGGGAAACTGCTGCTTCCTGCACTGGCAATTGATCTTCTCTCCACTGACAATGTTAGCATATTTGGGACTTTACAGCTGCTAACTTGGTGGCTGTCCAATAGATAAAAAAATATTTTGATTACTGTCTTAATTAATCCAGATTCTGTCACCTTTGGCCATTTCACATGATACCAGTTTAACAAATAAGCTCATTACTCTCCTTCTGCTGGCTTGCTCTTCTTCATCTCCTTGGCTCTGGCTTTTCTGCCCTTAGCACCCAAATTATATGCTTTGTCTCCTACACCCTGACTGTCTGCCCATTGCTTAAAGCATGGGTGAGACAAGCTCCTGCTTTCAATATCAGGGCTTTACAACATCCCAGAGCGTTCTTGAACAAAGTAAATCGAGTTTTGCCCTAAATGTCTGGATGGGGGATGCTAGGAGGGCTGCAGCACTACCACGGTGGGACTGGAGGGATGCTCTGCAGCTGAGATTCTGGGAGGCAAAAGGGGTTTGATTTCTGTTTAAATACGCATTTGCTAGGCATAGCAAAATGCACTTTACAAAAGCATTTAAGAGGACCCTAGCTGGCAGATATTCTCATGTTGGTCATTATTTCAACCAAAAATGAAAGAGGAGTAGAAGTCCTGGCCATAAATAAGTTCTTACTAGTTGTATTAAAGAGAGTAAGAAGGGATAACCTAAATTAATGTCACCACTGAGGGAAGCAAGGCAAGAGGTAAGTCTGCCATAGACAGTAGGTCAGTCAGCACAGCCATGCTCCCCTGCACTGCTGGCAGCAAAGGTGTGCTTCCTCACATGTTTCAGCACAGCACCTGCCTCTGCAGCTGCTATGGATTTATATCCAAGCAGCTCAGGTCTGTTTGCACATGCTCAGACTGACATGCTTTGGCATTATCAAGAAAAACCCAAGAGTTTTTAATATGAATATATGAGAAAAGAACAAACTATTAAAATCTGTTGTAAGGAATAGAAATTTGGTAGTGATTTTGAGGGGAAAAAATGTTGTTAGAGGAGCAGGAACAGTATAGCTGTAGGTATTTCTTTTCTCTCTTCATATCCCCATTTTCAAACGATTTTAAGCCTGGTATTATTATTTTTAAGTATGCATGATTCTTGCCAATGTCTTTTTGCTGCTCTAAATCTTTAAATCTCTGCAAAGCTACTAGAAACGCATTATGCCAAAATCTGGTCAGACACATAAAGGTGTGCTTATTATTACAGCAAGAATAACAGATAGCAAGGGAGAAATAAAAGTAAAAAATACCTGAATTATAAAAAGTTGCATGTTTTCAACGGAGGCAATACTTTCCTGGGTGGATGATCACAAGGAAAAATGTACAAAGAATTAGACAGGAGAGTCTAATGTCCAAGTGACACAGGTCAAGAACTGATGAGTAATGTAGATCAGATCATCAGCACTGAGATGAGAAGATGCTGTTATGTCCAGGTTTATGCCATGTACCACGCCTGTACCCGTGCATTCTGTATGAAGTGGATGTCCAGGAGGCTTCTTAAGTACAGTTTCTATACCTGCCCCCAAAGCTGTTACAGTCAGAAAACTCTCCCTAATCTTAATAATGGTTTTAAAACATTTACCATGAAAGGCCAACCGCCACAAAACCACAGTGTACCACAGGATGAGAGGAGGAGACTTCAAGGACGTCACCAGTGTCCCAGTGTCCTAGATACCTGCAAAGGCAGGAAATTTGTTGGGTTCAGATAACCAGGAGAACAACCTCAGTGAGTGAGTCCTTTTTGATACCACACAGCAATACAAAACCCCAATAACCTGCTGTGCCTGGCAGCCTGACCCACAGAGAAGCTCCTGTGACTGAAGGGGCAAGTGGTTTGAAATGAATCATGGAATCACAGAACGATTTGGGTTGGAAGAGACTTTAAAGATCATCTAAGCCCACCCCCCTGCCATGGGCAGGGACACCCTCTACTACACCAAGTTGCTCAAAGCCTCATCCAGCCTGGCCTTGAACCCATCCCTGGATGTGTTCAAGAAGAAGGATGAATGGACATCAGATTCCCTGCCCAGTGCAATCTGTTATAGAAGTGGCCAGAACCAGAATAATAACTATTGCCAAGCAGTGTTTTGTCTGTGTTATGACTACTTTCTTCCATTTTTTGTTTATTATTTCCATTTCTCTCAGATGTGGTCACCAACACTATTTCTGCAGCAAATAGTGTCTTCTGTGCCTTGTTTACATTGCTGAAGTACACAGCTAAACTAGTGACCCAGTGTTTCCTTTAAGACACACCTTTATCTATATTGCTGACATGAATGAGTATGTTTCAGGAACTGTACCTCAAAAAGATATCAGAAAGATGTGCTTTACTGAGATATCTCATGACCACTGACTTCTCATGGAATTCAGTGTGATGTATACTAACTCTATCGATGACTTTTGGAATTTTGTTGTTTTCAATCCCAATCCTGAGTCTATTCATGTGAGAAGCTAAAGCCCAGCATTTGAGTTTCACAAAAAATTGTGGGTTTTTCGAAGTTGGAGGAATGCAATGTAAGTAATGTGATTAAAATGAAGATACAGCTTCACAGAGAAAACATATGATGCTGAAATACAAGGATTATTAAATATTGTATGAAAAAATTCCATAGAAAAATGCAATGAAAAGTTACTATACTAGATGTGGAGATTATCACGCAGCAATTAGCATATCAAACAGATATGGGTCCTCCTTTAAATGGAGAGCACAATGTCTCTAATTATAGGTCATGAATACAGCTAACCAAGGAATAAACACCTCACAAGAATAAATTGAGGTTTCAACCTTTGTCTCCATTCTGATGGGCCTTGAAAATAAATGCTATTATCTGGGGAGAGGAGGTTAACAGAAAGTGGAGGAAAAGAACTTCACTTGTAGTGGTGATTAAGGTAGATAAGTGAGATATGAGATAAATCCTTGACCTAAATCATGCAGAACAGAAGTTGAAATATCTCTCTGTCTCAACCCACCTGAGAGTTCGTTGTCAGCAGAGCTGGAAGAGAATGATCTTTCTACCTAGGAAAGCTAAAGCTAGAGGGCCTTATCAAAACAGACACAATCCTGCCCATAACTTTGGTTCTAGTAGTCACAGTATCACAGAAGGGTTGAGGTTGGAAGGGACCTCTGGAGGTCATCTTGTCCAGCCCTCAAGCAGGGCCACCTAGAGAGAGTCACACAGGGGTGTGTCCAGACGGTTTCTGACTATCTCTAAGGATGGAGACTCCACAACTTCTCTTGGAAACCTGTGCCAGTGCTCAGTCACCCTCACAATAAAAAAGGTATTTCCTGATGTTCAGAGGGAGGATCCCATTTTCTGATTTGTGTCCATTGCCTGTGGTCCTGTCACTGGGCAGCAGTGGGAAGAGCCTGTCTCTGACCTCTTTACACCCTCCCTTCAGGTATTTATAGACATTGGTAAGATCCCCCTGAGCCTTCTCTTCTCCAGGCAGAACACTCCCAGCTCTCTCGGCCTTTCCTCACAGGAGGCATATTCTAATCCCTTTGGCTTCCTTCACAGCTGGATGTTGTTCAGTATGTCCGTGTCTCTCTAGTAGTGTAGTTAGTAATAGCAATTTTAGTAGTAGTAGTAGAGTTAGTAATAGCAATTTTAAGAGCCACAGTGATTTAAAAGTTACTCATGCTAAACTCTTTTTTTTTTGATCTCTTCCTGCAAGAATAGCAGTGGTTTTCACCTAAATAGTTATGCCCTGTCAGAGCTCTGACCTTATATGTACTCTGTTCTCAGGGGCTTATTTAATTATTTTTACCCTGTTTTAACTCCTGCTGATCAAAATCGCCTGTGAAGCATATCCCCCACTGACACACCAGTCCTGAAAGACCACTGTGCAGTTTGCTTCGTCTTCCCTGCAGGGACCACTGAAGTTACGACAATCTTCTCTAGTACTACAGATGAGAGACAAAAGCACCTTTGATAGGATTTTTTTTCCAAAACACTGATCCTACTGATTATTAACTGTTTGCACAGCAGACGGGAGAAAAAAACCCATGAGGAATGACTGTTTTTCTTCCTAGGAGGATATGAGACATTAATTTCGGTTGAAATTATTCCAGGATCTGCCAGATAGTCCGTTTTCTTCTTATAGCATAGCTGGGAAGGCACTGACTAGAGAAAGGTTAGGAAGACTAACTAATCTTGCTTTGCAGATGTAATTTTTTTGTTCGATGCACGCATGATTTTTCCAAGTCACAACAGGACACCAATGGAAACTGGGTCCCTAAATGCCTTTGTAAATCAAACTGAAACTGTAAGTGAAAGTTAACGGGTTCCATGCTTAAATATGCATGTCTGTGAAAATTTCACCCACCTCCCATTCTAATATATATGTGTGAAGGGAAAATTGAGGAGGTTACGTATTTAGAGTTCAGTAAAGCACTTGGCACTGTGTTTCATGAAATCTTACTGCTAAATTAATTCAGATTGGCTTGGATAGCAGCATACTCATGTGGGCTGAAAACTGCCTGACAGATTGTAAACATGTGGCAGGGATAAAAAGTCCTCCTTCTACAATGTTGAAGACAAATGCCTAGTGGCATACACTGTAGGGACTGCAACTAATCAAATCTCATTATATTATATTAAGTGTATAAACATCTTAAATATTAACTGAAAAGAGAGACTCAAATCTGCAGACTGAAGTATATATAGCTTTGTAGAGGTTTATTAATCTTTTTGAGGTCTAGAGATCAAAAGTCCTAAAAAAGAGTAGAAATACAGGGCTTAGATATTAGAAATAAGATTCATTTGGAAGTAAAAAACCCCAACTGAATAAACAACAATAAAAAAAGCCACCCAATGAACCTAATAACAAAATATGCAATGACAGGCAAAAGAATGGGAAAGTGTAATGGTTTATTGACAATAATTGAGAAGTGCATTATACGAAACTTTGCAATATGAATAATACTGCAAAACAAAATCAGCCAGTGACTTCAGTGTGTGTATACGAAGTCATGATGCAAGGCACTGATTTTGTTCTGATGTTAGCTCTTAACCATGCTGATCAGAATTATTTCACTACTATTGCTTGAAATAATTTTCTTTCTCCTATGGAACATAAAAAATCAAATTACTCCTCTGTTGGGTGGTGGAACAGCAGTTTGTATAGTGAAGCTCTGAGACACCTCTTGGCATTGCAGAAATGCAATGAGTAACACAGACACCTTTCCTCTCTAACTCTGACATGACTGTACTCTTCCTAAAGACTGTATTCCTCATATTACCCAAAACACAGCCAAGGAAATTCAGAGTAGTAAAAGAAACAAACAAAAAACCGAACTGCGTGAGGAAAGACTTTAAACACCTGAACCTGAAGAATTTTCTAAAAAAAGAAGTGGTACTAGATATTTTCCTCCTTGAAAATATTTATAGCCACTTTATCCCATTACAGGCTAACTGAAATCCACTGAAAAATCTGTGAGTTAAAAATAAACATTTTTCATACTTTTGAGAATTCCCTTAGCATTCCAAATGTGTATCATGCAAACAACACAAACATATATCCTAGATGGGGAAGCGTGTAAATTAATAATCATTCTACAGTCATTTCACTATAGTTTTACCCTGACACAATGTTATGATATGTAAATTACTTCATAGGACCTTCCCAAATGCTAAATCTTCAGCTTGTAAGCTCCCCTTCAATGAAAGAGGAGTTGTTTACTAAAGAATAATGTTGCATAAATAAATGGGTACCATTCATAGTTGGTAACTGTATAGCATGATGACATAATAAATGACACTGTATATTTGCACTCCCATTTATCTTTTTTCACCATGTACAAAAACTTGTTGTTACATCTGTATCCTGGGAGTTCTGTAGCAGCTACAAAGGATGCAGCCTTTTACCATCAAAAAATTGGGTTAAAAGCTGGCAGGTAATCATCTACTCATAGGTGTTGGTATGTAAGCTTTTACGGAGAGGTGTTGGGGGATGCTTCTGATTCACATTTAAAAGGGGGGAGAAAATGTAGGTTTGCTCTGTCAAGATGTGAAGTTTTTCTGGTGAATGGCTTAACATGCTCCACTTTCAACGACATGAAGAGAATGGACCAAGTGTGTTCAAAACCAAGGTAATGAGAAATGCTATAACCAATTCAGTATCTTGATCTATTACGACCTTATTTGTTATCTTCTGACTGTTTGCTGCCCCATCTTCCGCCCAGCGCTCAACCAGCTGGTTCATAAAGAACAGCACTTACCAGTCCGTATTTGGGTAAAGTTTCATAACAAACAGGACACCAATGTACTCATCTTAACAAAATGGTTGTGAATCAGTTTTGAAACTGAACTTTAATCTGGACAAAGCAAAAAACAGTGTCTTAGTCCACTAATTAATGCAACATACATTTATATAGCTACTTTGCTACTTCTATTAATTTTTCCAGATAGGTGAACAATAAACACATGCATTGGCCAAATAACCAATTTGCTTTTAGCCTGGACTGGCAAAGCAGAGAGTTTTTCTTGTTAATCATCATCCATTAATGCTTAGCCAGCTGAAGAGTACTCTGAATATAACACCCCTTGCTTTCCAGCACTAATGCCATAAAATGAGAATAATAAAAGGCAACCAATGATGTGAGAACTAGATGCTGGAATGCTGCAGTTTATTCTCTGTGTGGCCAAAGCTAAACATTCCCAGAGGGGAAAAAGACAAAATTCTGATTTTTTTTTTTTTTTTTTAATTTTCTGTTACTTACATCATCCAAGAACAGAGGACAGGGCTAGCAAAAATAGAACGGTAGAAACTGTTTTTCTTTTCATGTTGCTTTTTCTGCTTAAGCCAGAAGAAAGCACTATCAGTTTAAACAGTAATTATGGTTTCTTCTTGCTTGTAGACCCACTTGGAAAAGTAAGGTACATGCTTAGTCACTCCAGTTTAATTTTACTGAGTGCCTTTGGGAACCAGGAAACTGAGGCTTCAGCAGAGCTGCTGGCCTAAGCACTGCTGGAAAGCTGCACCGCCAGCAGAGCCTGGAATAAGAAAAGGGAATGGCTATGAGCTGATCACCTGGCTATTGGATAGGGGAAACACTGCCCTCAGGTCCACCTATTGTTTTGATGTTACCTGAAATCATCAGGAATTTCATTAGATTAAAATATGCAAAATGGGTTTTGTCCCACATTCAGGAAGGAACAGGAATAAAGCTTGCAGATCAGGAAGCCTCCCCATGCCTCCAGCAATCACACTATTTTAAAAATGCTAGTGTTATAAAACAGCACACATTGTTTTATGACATGGCAACTCTTGTTTCTGTTACAAGATTGCTCCTCATAACCTGCAGATTTATCCTGCATGTGACATATTCAAAACCATCGTTTGGATATTCTGAATGTAGAAATGGCCAGATTTCAATCACTGCTTTCATAAGCTGGTTTTTCTTTTTTCCTCCAACAATGGAATAAGATTGTCAGATTTTATTTGTGAGCTAGTTATTATAAAAATCAATTTACATAAAAGGCAATGTTAGGTTGAGAAATACCATCAAATTATTATGTTTCTTAGAGAATACCATGGGAAATTGGTTTTGGTCTGCAATATTTAATACTTCGATTGGGAATTTGGATGATAACATAAGATCACTGATAAAAGCTTCAGCTCAAAAAGAGAATGGAGATAAGTAACAATGGAGAGGTTGATAACCTAGAGTGGTCAAGATCACTCAGCTAAATAAAAAGTACTATACAGTATATAATTTAAAACAGCCAGCATAAGTTCATACCTGTAGGGCCATTTAATTTAGTTTACACTGATAAGAAAGAGCCCTCTCAACTTGGGAAGAAAGTGCTGTAACAAGGATTTCTAGGTAACTTTGAAACCAGCTGTATCAGCTGCCATCCCATGACTTTGTTTAATACAAGCCTTCAGCATAAAACAGTATCTCTATAATCAGTGTGGTGGGTATTAACCTGTTGTGAGCACATCTGTGCTTAGTTGTCATTTCCACTGTGAAAGACATGTTCAACTGGAGTCCTTCAAATTAAGGACTGGAAATTAGGGAACTTAATCTGTTGATTTACGGTATCAGAATTTAGGTAACTGACTCTTTAATCTGGTGGTATGACCAATCCCCTGGCTGAAGCTAAAACGGTTCAGAAATGAACCATAACCTTTTTCAACAGTGAGAGCAACCAGCCAGGACAAATTTGGTAGCTCACCTGCAATATATTCCCTGCATAAGACTATTTTGTCATCAAAATTCAATTTTTATTTATGCTGTAGTACAAACAAGATAATATCATAGCCGGTTTTGACAGAATGTCAGAATAAATTATCACAGCCGTTCCCTTTATTTGGTTTTATGTTCTATAAATCCTCTTAATATACTTTGATTATTGATTTTTAACATCAGCTAATTAAAAAACCACACAACTTTCAAGGCAATACTGCCTTTTAAGCTGTTACGCATAAACCCATTTCAAGTTAGCAAACACCTTGTTCTCAAATACAATTACGCGATATAATTGGAAAGGAATAGCACATACCTAATCCCAAAGAACATGGAGTTTTTTATAACATGAGCTTAAAGAACTGGTCCTGGCACATTTTTACTAGATACATCCATTCATAAACAATGAGAAACGCTGCTCATAAGTGTCCTGGGTACTGAGGCCAGCAATTGGTTTTGTCAGTATATTGCTGTGGTCGGTGATTACTCTTCTGCATCAGACCCTGTATGTAGTCAATGTAGCTTACTCCCAGCCCACCATGAGTCGTGTTTGAGGTCCATCCCTGCCCTCCATCCAATGCAGTGCTCAAGGGCTGATCACTGGGCTCCAGCAGGCGGGGTGCCAGCTGCTCCTTCTCTGAGCAAAAGCTGTCCCATCACTGACCTTGAGTCATCAGGCCATCGTGGTCCACAGATGAGAGTATCTCATGCTCATAGAAGATGGTTTTTAAGGAATATGTGCATTTCACGTTACCTGGATAGCACTGAGAAATATAATTATTTGCTGGTTTTATAAAGGTATTGAGTAGGGGCCCCTAGCAGTGTGGCACCTCACAGGCAGAGAATAAAAGACAGTGATTTTCACCCCTCCTGCACATAGATTTGATGAAGTAAGTATGAGATGGGACACAGCAAATTGTGCAAGTGAGAGGAGTGGGAGTTTGGGTAAGGATGAATAAAAGAGTACAAGATAACGAGGGTAGAGGCTGGTGGCTGCTAATCAGGAATGGGCAGAAAACAATTTTGTGAGACATTTCAAGATGTTAAATTTGTTTCTCTTCAACATCAGAACAAAATGAAAGCTTTCCCAATGTTTCACTAAACCGTAGACAAGAAATGGCTGCCTCCTGTTACATAGCAATTTGGTTACTGGCCTCTGCAGGCTCACACCCCTGTTTGTTTGGGTGAAAAAAAGATGTCTTTTCCATTTTTTTTAAGTTTCTCTGTCAAAAGTACCAGCAGCTGGGCCTGTATTGGAGTTGCAGGGAGAGCTCACAGCAGCTCTAGACACCAGTTGGCCAGAACTGGTCTGTGTATGACAACAGACCAGTGTATTTTTACTTGCTCGACCTATTGCACAAAGCTAGGTGATGGGTACAAAGCCCTGCTTAGCTGTTTCCAAGACTACTGCTATGTAATGAAAACAATTATCCAAAAAGCCTAAATGACCGTAAGAGGCACAAAAAATGCACATAATTATCAAAAATAATAACTCAGAATTCAGAATAAATTAATAATTTGTGACGCACCTTCAAAGAAATTGCAGAGGTTACAAAATTCAAGAGACCTTATCATCATACAGAGGGAAAAACGTTGTTCTGAGAATAATTGATTTTCACTGGGCTCCTAAGTGAAGGTCAGACAGAGCACAGGGTAAGTTTTCTGGTACTTTTGAGTGCTGTGCTTAGCCAGGCACAACAGAGAACTTTCACTGTAGATAATCTCCCAGAGCCCTTGCAGAGAGAAGGAGCAGGTGGCATTTCTTCTTTCACTACCTGTGAAAGGCATACATGCCCACCATCCCACCTCAGGACCGAGGTTTGAGGAAACAACATGCAAAAATGTTATTTGGGAATCAAGCAAGAGTCCAGTCCAAGGGTTACTCAAGTCCCTGTGGCCACAGACACAGAGAGGTCAGGGCAAGGTTATTCTACCGTAGCATACTGGGAAAGAGAGCCCATCTTGTGGCCTTCTCCACAAATGTGCAAAGTTATGTGTGTAGCTGGGTGAGTGGAATGGCTTTAGATGACCATCATCCCCAGCTTTTGCTTCAGTTCCCCACTCCTGTGCGTTTCTGAAGATCTTACTGACTTTGGCAGCGTTTGTTTGTGGCGGGGCTCCCAGACTCCCAGACTAACTGGGGAATGACTTGTCCCATGTTCTGCATGTGAAAGCCCATCCAGGGTAAGGGTGAGAGAGATCCATGGAAGGGGGTTATAGCCTTCAATTCTGTGTTTCTGGTGGGAGATTGAGCCTCTTTTTCTGCATAATCAGAGGGGATGACTTGGGGTTACATGTTATTATTGTTCCTAAGCAACATCATTTACTGTGGGAACTCCTGCTATGCCAGTGTGCAGAGTTTGCATTATACAGTGTCAATTTTGTCCTGGCAGTTCCTTGATTTTCTTTCTTTAATCCAAAGAAAGGAGAGCTTTTTGGTGGTGGCTTTTTTTTTTTTTTTAAATACACTCAGTGAAACACGCAGTGAAAGGTGAATGATAATAGAGACTCCAAGATAGCTGTGCATGCACAATAACCTGTGTTCACATTTAAATGTCTTAGCCCCAGAGAGTGTTTTTACGAAAGCAGCATAGTAGAGGCCTATTTATTACCTGCCAATTCCATTTCTTAGAGTGAAGTCGCTTCTGAGCCAGAGTTTTCTGCAAGAACATGTTCCTGCGGATGGATGTGGGGTGGGTGGATGGGTGAGTAGGAAGGGGAAAGGGATGGGTGTGATGGGAGGACAGTACCTAGATGTTACAAAATTGCTGTAAAAAATATCTTGCTATTTATTCCTCGAAGCAGATGGTGCCAGTTGATTACCTTCAGCAAGAGAAGCTGTACCTGTTAGCGGGGGTGTGAAGAAACCTCTCTGCAGTTATAGCTTAGGGAAAGGCAAACTATTGCTTAAGGTACTCAGGCAAAAACCTGTCACAGAAAGATTAATGCGTGAAGGTTAAAGGGCTGGGGCAGGGGAAGTAGGGTCAACTCTGTACAACATAGGGTTGTTGCCCTGAATTACGGGGACTGGTCTGCTGCACGTTTATGAGGAGGTAAGTTATGTCCATCCCGTAGGAGAGGATTTGAAGGGCCAAGAGGCACTGTGCCATAATTCCAGAGCAATTTGCCCCATGGCAGCTGTTCTGGTCATGTCTGATTTCAACCCACAGTGACTTGTCCATCCCGCAAGCCTAGCTCTGTTCCTTTGATTCAGCGTCTGTTTAAACTACTCCAGAGCAAGCAGTTTAGGAAAGAGCTCACAGCTGTGTGCATGCACTCTTTCCTCTACAGCCACCTAAAGGGCTTTGCACAGCCCTCACTGAGCAGCTCAGCAGGCAGCTCTGTCAGATCAGCCTTTCCACTGCACAAGGTGGGGTTAATTTTTTTTCTTGATGTGCTTCCTGAGAGTGCTCTGCATAATAAATAACTATAACCAAAATGGCCCTCATTGTAGAAGCTTCATACTGTTTCTGCAGCCCTATGTCTGATAGCTTTCATTTCCAAAATGTTGGCTTTCCAAGTGGCTTTAAGGGACTTACCTTAGGTTTGCACTGACTCAAGTAAAGCAGAATTGAACCGTCTGTGTAAGGTGGGGGTGGGGGAGGTAGGATTTTGACCAAGCAATGCAGGAAAAGGAGAAATTCTATAGTAGAGCAAAAGAACACATGCTGGTTTTTTTTCATATTTTGGCTTCAGGAACTTCACTGCAACAGTAAATAAATTGCCTCAGCAGTTTCTGAAAAATGCCATTTAATGTTTTCTGGCCCCTGGGAGTGCTAAACTTTGTCATATTTGTTGAAAATGCCAGTGAAAGACTCCTGGGAATTTCATCCACATGCCTGCAGCTTTGATAAGTTTTATAACAAGCTGGTGTAGTACAGCACTGCTAGTATGAACCACTGTGTTTGTGAGGCACTGTGGAAAAAGAGCAAGAAAAATGCACTTTAATCTTTATTCCTGTCAGGTTAAAATCTATCAATATACCAAAGTCTTAGGAAGGGAACAAAATAGATGAAAATGGAAGGGGGGTACATGTGCTCACACATTGGGATTCAATAGGAATCCACTCATTATTTTATTTTTTTCTCAATACTGCAGAATTGTACCTTTATAAAATGAAAAAATCTGGTTATGGCCCAAGTCCTGAATATTCCATTAAATCAGGAGTAAGTCTGTTGTAGAACTAGTCTCAGGAAAGAACTAGCATAGTCCAAATATTTTGAAGAACTTGACACTGGGTTATGGAAGACAGAGATTCAAGTTCTTGTGCCATTTGCTTGAGGGAACGCTATTCCTCCATTGATATTTCAGACCTGCATTACAGCTGTAATGCTGTTGGGTGTAAAAGTAGTTAGTGTTTGTTTACTTCCTGACTGCAGAAATCAATATATTTTGCTGCTCAGTATAATAACACATTATTGCATTCACATTTTTGCATTGTACTCTAGGAAAATATGGTCAACATTATTCCAAAGCTGAATCTTGCAATCTAGAACGCTGGTTCTGTCTGCTGCCTTGTGTTGTTGAAGAGGAAGAAAAAAATTAATTGCTGGGAAAAGAGTTGACACATATCCATACACATCCATTTTTAGAACTGTATGTCAGCTGAAACCCTTTTGAATTCCGTGAATATTTTACTGTTTTCCTTTCATCCTCTAGTATGTATGCACATCCATTTCCATTAAGAAACATCAAGAACAGTCATTTAAGTTGGAAAAGACCCTTAAGATCATGGAGTCTAACACTGCTAGGGCCACCACTAAACTATGTCCCTAAGCACCATGTCTGCATGTCTTTTAAATACCTCCAGGGATGGTCCCTTAACTACTTCCCTGGCAGCCTATCCCCATGCTTGACAGCCCTTTTGGTGAAGGATTTTTTCCTAATATCCAATCTAAACCTCTCCTGACACAATTTGACAGTGTTTCCATTTGTCCTATTGCTTGTTACTTGGCAAAAGAAACCAACACCCACCTCACTACATCCTTTCAGGTAGTTGTAGAGAGTGATAGAGTCTCCCCTGAGCCACCTCCAGGCTACACAACACCAGTTCCTTCAGCTGCTCCTCACACAACTTGTGCTCTAGACCCCTCACCAGTTTCATTGCCCTTCTCTGGACACACTCTAGCACCTCAATGTCTTTCTTGTAGTGAGGGTCTCAAAATTGAACACAGGATTCAAGATGTAACCTCACTTGTTACTGTGGTATTTATACCTGTTTCTTCAAACTTCAGCTCCATCCTCCAAAATCAAATAATTTTGACTTGAATTATTTTGAGAGTAATTTTTGTAGACTGTAGGAATATGTCTAGTTTTCATAAACACAAATGTGAGCTGAAAGATTTTTGCAAGCATATATTTTTAATACAACTGGAAGATTATCTGTTGAATTACGAAAATCTTCATTACAATATTAAGCAGTTTTGAAGTAATTTCAGGCAGCAGAAATGCTTCATGATTGAGCTTCACGTTTCTCTTGCTCTTCTCCCTTCCCAGGTAGTTATGATAAATACACATGCTTTTTACTGCTCAATTTTTTTCCCCGCAAAGTGGGGTCTACAGCAGGAATGTGTAGACTTTTCAGTTTGGCTTTATTCCATTTTAGGAAGATCTTTATGACAAAGCTATTCCACAGGTGGTAAATATGCCCACTGGAATTCTGCCACAGTGTTGCAGAATTATATTAGACTGATGAGTCAGGCCTCGCATCTTTTTTGAAGAAACTAACAGCATGTCAGTTCTTACATTACTAGTATCATCCTGCTTATTTGTCTTATTGTTCCAGAAAGAATAAAAGCTGTGATAGTCTAGCAGGTAGGGATGCCCTGCTTGCTCAAAGACTCTATAGTTCAAATTGTAATAAAGCAGGACTCTGAAAAGAAAGAGGGAATAAAAAAGAAAAAAAAAATTGCTGCTGAGTCTTGATGGACTGAAGGGCTCTTGCTTCACTAAAGCTTCATTAACTAAAACTAATGTGACAATAACACACCTGCTGCTATTGCGGTGGTGAGAAGATATTGTCATGTGCTTGTTGAGAACTAAGAGTACCAGAGTTGTTTACAGAGCATACTGAAAAATCTCATTGGTATTAGCCATTCTTGCTCACTTTTGAAATGGGTCATTTTTAGCAAGTGGCCTAGAAGTGAAAAACTTTGTTCTTAACATCAGTTCCATGAGTCATTCCATTTCCCCCCATCTTGGTTAATATAATTTAATTTCCCACTCTTCACCTATCATAAGAGAATCTGGGGGAAAGGGCTGCTTGTCTCTGTACTTGCAAATTATTTGATATAATTTGTTTGAGATCTCCTTCTTTCATGGTGCTTTCTTAAAATTAGAACTGAATTAAATGTGTTCCTAGCCACTGCAGAATACATTGATTAGAGCTGAATTATGCTCAGTTGTGATCTACATTGAAATTTGCATGACACATCTCTCCTGGAGTGAAACTAAAAGAGAATTTGAATCATCCCCTATTCCTTTCCAATGAATACAATCCATTAGCCATTAAATCCAATAAGTTGTGGTCAATATTTAGAACAGATGAATGTGAAGATGTAATGAATGATGCAGCTATTAGAAGAAAAGTCTCAAGTACATACCTAATCGGTGCTAACTGAATAGTCTATGTCTATTAAAGGATAATTAATGACACCCACCTCTTTTTTTTCTTTTTCTTATTTGTATTGCAGCAATCTCCAGAGTCCCCAGTTTCAATCAAAACAGCATCCTTGATTATGAAAGTGAATACTGTAAGATCCTGATTGGGAAAATATGTGTGTTTAGTATGACCATTGTGAGCATCTACAGTGATTTACATATGTCTGCTTATATGAAAAAAGGTAGCATATGTATCTGCGTTTTCAAGGGCCAGGGTGGCAGAAGCCCACTTTCGTAAACCCACAGTGGCAAGTTCAGGCCTTCTGGTCTCACACAGGTGACTGTTTTCTGCCTTGTAAGCTGTAAGTGAGCATTTGAACATCAGAGCGAAAGGTGGCTGGTATGAAGTGTTATGGGTTGATGCCAGTAAATGGGAAAGGGTCACGAGAGGACCCACATCCCACAAGAAGATATGCATATGCTTAACTTGTCACATTGACAAAGATCCACTGAAAACAAAGGTGGAAATCTAACAGTGTCATCCCTACTGGGCTCTTTGAGCCCAAGATATTGTTGGAGGTGACCATAAAACTCACCGCACATGTGAAAAACAGAATCAGTTTTTTCCCGGCTTTCTGCTACTTGCCACCTTTTTTTTCCCTTGTCTTGTTTTGATGTGTTCTTTCTCCATTAGTTTTCAGAAACAATTCATTCTTCATTTGAAAAGGCTGTATGAGAGAAATTATGTGTCTGTGTATGAAAGAGAGAGAAAGAGCAAGAAGTTGCCTTCTCTCTAGATCCAACGGGAAATACCTTCTCAAGTAGCCATCACAGTAGGAGAACGGCACATCTAGGTTGTCTCTGTGATGATATAAAATAGCATCTACCCACCTGACATCACTACACAGACAGCCTCTAATCCCAGATGGCTAACATAAAAGCTCCATAAGCTTGTGATACTATTAAATGAAAGGTAGTTCATAGATGTGTTCTGACTAGTAGGAATCTTAAGAATTGCTGCTGTGAGAGAGGGAGTAATTGCAGAACCTCTGCTCTGCATGGATACAGCCAGCTTCTCTCATGACAGTTCAGTTCTTCCCAACCCTCTGTGCAATGTTTGGCTCGGCAATATTGGTTCCCTGATGACAGAAATGCAACAACTGAACTCTAAGAGAACTGGTATTGTCATGTTTTTATAGATTTTTTTTCTCAAATGCTTACACAGATATATATTGGATTTTTGTTTGTCAAGCATAAGCACTGCCAAATGTATCTGCTCTTTTTTAACTTTGGAAATGACAGCTTTCTGATCAAAGAAAATATTCATTTTCTTTCCATCCTGAGGAATAATACAGTACTGGTTCTCTTCCAAATAACACATCTTATGTCTTGTTGCTTTGCTCTTTCTTTAAGACATATAACTTACCATAGCAGGCTTTTCAATTAGGGCCTGATCCAAAACTTGTAACTGCTGTTGGAAAAAAAAAAACCAAACAAAAAAAAAAACAAAAACAACAAAACACAAAAAAACCAAAACACAACAACCCCCCACACCAATCCTATAACATTGCCTTCAGGCTCTTTCAAGCAGTTTTATGTGCAGTTATTTACACAGTGGTCACACTTGCGTGACAAGGCTACATTGTAGTGACAATATATACAATACAGCATTTCCTTAGGATATTAATAGTCATTTTGGATTGTGGGAAAGCTACCTTTTCTTATCCTTTTTCTTCATGTCAGTTCTGGTGATCAACTGTAAAATGTGACAGTGATTAGACATGGCAGCTTTTTTCTGTACCAGTGTTTTCATGCACCAAAACTTACTCCCTCTTTTCCCTTCTTTGTTTCTCTTTTTTTTTTTTGTGGCAACTTTGGGAATTAGCCATGTGATCCACTTTCCTGGCAGGTGCAGAGGGTTGATTTCTGGCCTCTTTCATGTCTGTCTTTTCAGCTTTTGCCACAATGTGATAACTGAAAGAACCTTTCTTACCATCACGCTGTCGTGTTAACAGTGTAAATGGAAAATGGTAAGAGAGAGGTGTTAGTTTTCCACAGAATGTGCCAGCATCACCCTAATGTGGGCACTTCAGCCAACAGGGGCTTTAAAAGTGTGAGTCTGGGCAGCCAAAGCTAAGTCTCTAACCGAGCAATACACCTTATTGCTGGCCGAGGGGGACAGTGTGAAAACCCAGAGGGCAACCATAGCTCATCTAGGCGCTATGAAATAAAAGGGGGGGAAAGGGCAAGTAATCCCTCAGATGGACAGGGGGAAACCTTTCACAGGGCACACACTCTAGCTTTTCGAGAGGTTCCAGGAATACTGGATGCAACCAGTGCGCTCAGGCTGTGCCTGACCACAGCACAGGGATTGAAGTACTAGCAACTCGTCGCCAGGTCCGATCCTTCCTGAGCTGCGCATTAGCGGGAAGTTGGGCTTCCTGTTGCTCTCGCCTGCGGTCCGGGAGCGGATCAGACCGACTCCGCGGTCCCTGGCTGAGCCTGTGCCTCGCAGCCGCTCGTCTGCGCATGAGTCGCCGCGGGAGGCTCCGCGGCTGGAGTATTTCAGGGGCTGGGCACCGGGGGAAGATGCTCAGTGCCTGAAGGAGGCCGTGCGCCCGGCGGAGGGGGGAGCCGCGGCGGGCCATGGAGGGGGCGCCAGCGCGGGCGGGACCGCGGACCGCGGCCTGAAAGGGACGGCGCGGCCGTCGGAGCAGCGACCGCTTCAGCACCGCGGACAGCGCCTGGAGAGCACCGCGTCCCCGGCTCCAGCTCCCCGCTAGCCCCAGCCCGGCTCCCCGCTACCCCCGGCACCGCGCTATCCCGGCCCTTGCTCCCTCGGCTCCGGCACACCGCTACCCCCGGACCCACTACCCGCGGATCCGGTGCCCGGGCGCCCCGGACCCGCTAGCTCCGGTTCCCAATCCCGGGTGCTCCAACCTCCTTTCTACCTCCGGTCGCCGGGTGCCCCGGCGCCCCTGCTCTCGTCTCCAGCCCCACTCCTCCGGGACCCCGCTCCCCCTGCTGCCTGGCACCCTACCAGGGAACCCCGGCCCCGCTCCCCCGCGGGTCCTTCCCCCCTCTGCCCCGGCTGGCCGCCCATCCCCGCTCCCCTCGCCACTCTCTCCGCACCTCCGGCTCTGCTCCCCGCCCCCTGCTCCTCTCCCTATACCCCGCTGCCCCCGGCTCTGCTCCCCGCTCCCTCGGCCCCTGCCCGCCGGCAACATGCGCGGGCGGCCGCGGGCGGCGGCAGGCGAGGCTGCGGTGCCGGCTCGGGTGCCCCCTTCCTCCTGCCCTCGCCCGCTCCAGGCGACCCGCTGAGAGATGGACTTGGCAGGCGTGCTGCTGGCGTTGCTCCTCGTGCTGGTGCTGGTTGTCTCTCTGCTCTCCAACCTCCTGGTACTGCTATGCTTCGTCTACAGTACGGAGATCCGCAAGCAGGTCGCCGGGGTTTTCCTGGTGAACTTATCCTTTTGCAACCTGCTCCTCACCGTCCTGAACATGCCTTTTACCCTGCTGGGGATCCTGAAGAACCAGCAGCCCCTCGGGGGCTGTGTCTGCAAAGCGGTGGGTTTCCTGGAAACTTTCCTGACTTCCAACACGATGCTGAGCATGGCAGCGCTGAGCATCGACAAATGGATTGCAGTGGTGTTCCCCTTAAGCTACACCAGCAAGATGCGGTATAAGGACGCTGTGATACTGATGGGCTACTCGTGGCTCCACTCCCTCACGTTCCCCTTGGTATCCTTGTTTTACTCGTGGGTAGATTACAGCAGCGTTTATGCCTCTTGCACCTTGTACCTGAAGGAAGAGACGGAGCGGAGAAGGTTTACAGTGTTCACCATCGTCTTTCACTCCACCAGTTTCATGCTGTCGCTGGTGATCTTGTGTTTCACCTATTTAAAGGTGTTGAAAGTTGCCCGGTTCCACTGCAAGCGGATAGACATTATTACCATGCAGACTCTGGTTTTGCTGGTGGATATCCACCCCAGGTAATGCGTGCGTGTTCGTATTCGCAGCCCCGGGGCACTTGCCGTAGGTAGCCCGGGCGGAGAGGATGCCCTGCCTCCCCAGCACCCTTTCCTGCGCTCCTGCCTGTCCCGGCCGCACCGAACCCTTCCGCCTCCGGTTTCAGACGTTGCTTATAGAGCCAGAAGACTGTGGCTCGTGTATTTGTAGCCTGCTTTGTCCAAATGTTAGCCCGCTCGTCGGGTGCTCCCACTCGCCCGAGCTCCCTTTCACAGGGAGCCGCGGCTTTGGTGAGCGGGATCGTTTCCCTGCCCTCCCCCTCCCCCGGGGGCTGCCACCCTCCCGGATCGGGGACGCCCGTCCTTCCCCCGAGAGCTGCCCTCCTCCCTGGCCGGGGCTGCCCTCCCCTCCCCCGGGGCAAGGGGTCTCCGGCCGGGAGCGGGTCCTTCCCCTGGGCTCACATCTCTCCACGCCTTAACCCACCTACTGCTCTTCTCCCCTTGCAGCGTCAAGCAGCGCTGTCTACATGAGCAGAAACGGAGGAGGCAGCGGGCTACCAAGAAAATCAGTATTTTTATAGGGTCGTTCGTGATCTGTTTTGGTCCTTACATTATCACCAGGTTAGTATCGTCTGTTGGGGTGGGGGTCTTGCCAGGTCCAGTATGCTCTTTGATGGACAGGTGCCCGGGGAGGGGGCTTACAGCTAATTTTGGGGTGCTAGAGCCTAAGGGAGAGCCAGAACCCTGCCTGCATGCCCCTCTTTGGGCAAAGCCTCGGCAGCCTCTGGCTCTTCTTCCTCATTGCAGCCAGGTCTGGGCGTCTCTGCCAAGAGTAAAAGGCTTTCAGGGCAAGTACTGGGAATTAATTACGTGCCAGTGGGAGATGAAAGCAGTTTAAAAGACTCACCACCCTTCCCTATTAGCACAACACGAGCAATAGAGAGGAAAGCAGACAGCTTTTCCTGATTAGCTCAGTTTTGGGGTTTTTTTGTTTTGTTTTCAAAGGCATAAGGCCAAGCTTGCTGCTATTGGAAGCTGAGGTGACATAATTTAAATTTATCCAGGCTGTTAATTTGTCAGATAAGCTTTGTGTATGGAAACATTAATGTCTGTAAATATATTGTTAATGGTGCAGCATGGCCTTGTGATGAGGTGTAAGAGTTATCTCACAGGAAAACTAATAATTAGACTTCTCAAATATATTGGAAACACCATGATCCTCAATTGGCCAGAGTTACTGGCATCCACCCTGGTAGTTTACAACTTTTTAAGTAGTCACGCATCATTCTCATTCTGTACTTGCATAGTCTTTATATAACATATGGTTATTATTTTAAAATCTTGCATAAATCAGTGAGCTGGAAGCAAACGCAACTATATTGAATTACAGCATCTCAAGATTTAGCCTTTCATCTCTAAACTAAAATGCTACATCTTTCACAAGTGATTTTTAAAAAATATTTCCCACTTCACAGTGTGTTCAAGACACCATTGAGGAGAATTGACTTCTGTCAAGTCAGGTGGACTAGTCTGCAAAACCACGCTGGTGAGAGCTTCCTCAAGGTTTCTGCCAAGCTGCCAGGGTCTGCAGCCAAACCAGCTTACAGAAATTGGCCAGCTTTAGCACACTGATCTTACACAGTCACACATATATATAGGCCATTTATGATCATTGCCCTTTTCTTACACAGGTAGAGGGGCAGATTTAGGCCAAAGTACAAAAATGACAATGTTTTTAATCTTTAGGATGACCTTTATTTCAGTTCCCATTTGTACTTTGAAAGGGATTCCTGACTGATTGTCTAGATAACTGGTTTGGGTTTTTTCAGCAGTTGAAAGGGTTATTAAAAATATTAACATTACATCACAGAGTTAAGAGGTTAATTTATCACTGTTGAGTATATTCTGAGTAATTTTCTATTTCGTTTTGCCATAATAAGGATATAATTATACTGGGCAAAGTGGATTTTGCCATCTTCTTTCCATCTGAACACTACCAAGCTCAGAGTTTTTCAGAACGGAGACATTTCTTTACAAACTTATAAAATAAAAGTGACTTCCTTCCCTAGACCTTGCATTTGGCAGATGTGAAATGGTGCATTTTCTGTGTGTTGAGAAACTGGTATGTCCTGTGTCACTAGAGAGAAGACTGAAGGTTGGGTTAGGTAAATGTGTGTGTCAAGGTAGAGCTTCTGACCCCGTCACAAGGACTGAATTGGGTCAGTGGCAGAAAAATGGGAAGTATTTGGGGAGGACATCCTCAAAGGTTCTTTGCCCCAGTGTTCAGGCAGCACAAGGTGGTAGGGGAGGTGAGGTTGGAGGACTTGCTGTCATGCCCATTTCTCCATCCTTCCACCATTCTGGTTTTTAGGGGGGTGGCACTGAAGCAATCTCTATATAGACAATGGGAAAGATACCTTCCCTGTTTTCTTGCTCTTTGGCCTGGTGACTCAAGTTGTGTTGTGAGCTCAGTATTTGCTCCTCGTTTCAGAAATGTGAATGAGATTATGATCATTAGCAATATATTCGTCTGTTCACTAAGAGCCGACAGATGAATTTCATCTTTTTTTGTAACAGCACTGAAAACAAGAAAATGATGCTAAGATGCATTCAGATGGATATTTCTAAGGCTGACTTGATTTGTCCAGGCTCTTTATCTTATTAAAATCTGTGTAATTTTTCTTCTGTTGGCTTCAGTGCTATTATGTTTGGACCCATAATACATTTCAGGGAACATGACTGAGAGATACCTTACTCTTCTTATTTAGTGTCTTTATAGAAACATCAACTGTGTAAATATCAAATGTATATTTCTTGCATTAGGATGATATACAGGATGGGATAAAGCTAAGCAACCATGCAGCAAGTGTCATTTATTGTACATTTATTTATTTCTCACATTTTGTGTTTTCCTAATCTTTCTGTTTTGAATTCACTGGAATTTTTTCCAAGCAGCTTCAAACAGAAACCTTCTGATTTTTAAATACACTTGCCATAGGAATGATTTCACTTTTACGCATACAAGTGAGAGTTTTTCCTGTCAAAATTCAACCTCAATGCTCAGTCCTAGGGGTGGTAAGTCAGCTTTTCTATGCGGAGGGATCGGAAAGCTTCAAAAGTCAACGTCCTGCAAGTTGGGAGCTCTGCACTGTGGAAAGAGGCCAAAAGGTTCTTCAAGCCTTGAGAAAGCTTCTGATCTTACATCTTCATACAGTGATGTTTTAGGGTACAGAAAAGGGCTATTTTATCTCATGGTACCTTTTTTTCCCTCTGGAATGAATATAGCATAATAGTATATTATTCTTCCTGCAAAAGGTTTCACAAAAGATGTGCAGATAATAAAAACTTCTCACCCTGTTCTTTCCACCTTCCTGGAGAGTTTGTCCTCTGCAGAAGAGCTGTATGCCAGACACTTGCTGGAACAGTCTGAAGGTTTGCTCTCACTTCTGTGGAAAAAAGCTTTTTAACTTAGTTGCAGTTTCTCCCCCCATGATTAATATACCCATCTCAACTGAGATGCTGAGGCCACTAATCATCTGTGAAGCACAGACAAGGAGACACAGGTCTGGAGAAAGCTGGCTGGTCATATAATGATGATAAAAGTGTTGTCTCCTTGTTTTCTTTGGCCAAACTGGCAGTCAGCCAAGTGCATACAGAAACTTTCACAGGTAAGTAGATGCAGTTGTGCTCCTAAGCATACTATGGGATTGCAGGTGCCACCCAAATCTCTCTGAGATACTGTCATGTTGTTCATCATACTATAATGGTCTAAAATTAGTTATCTTTGCATGAATGATAATTCACAGCAGTGGTGTAATGCAGGTTCACTGTTCTCTATCTGAGTGGGTAGCTTCAGTGCTCTAGACCAAGTTTCTGGTACCATTAGTATTCAAAACCTCTTCATAGGTTGGCAGATAGGACACAGGACCTAGAGGAGACACACAACTTCTAAGAGCAGCAGCCTGCTGCCAAGGGTGTTATGCCCAAAACGTCTGAAGTGTCACTAGACAGCTGTACTTACACAACTGAGTTGAGTGAGCCTGAATGCCCCAAGTCACATGTGTCTATCTCAAGCTTACCATGGGAGTGGGGTAGTCAATTATGTCACCATGGCTTTGACCACTTAACGGCACAACTCTCTAAATTCAGAAAGTGAGCAACTAACTGCAGCACTTTCTTATCTCCAATGCATGGGGGCGTTAACATGGAAAACATACCTATTCTCTCTTTCCATAGAGGGAATGACTCTTGTCTCCCAGTGGCCTTCCTAGGAAAGTTCCCTTTGCCTTTATTGAATCCAAGGAGTAAGTAAGTACAGGGCCCTTCTCCTGCAGGGACTGTGTACTGTAAGAAAATAAGTGTTACTTTAATGTTTCATGAAGCATGAGTTGAGCACTGGGCTCAGTGTGAATATAACACTCAAGTGTTTCTTTCTCTTTAATGTTTAACAGGTTGATAGAGCTCCTTCCTTTTGTTACCATAAATTACTACTGGGGAATTATAAGCAAGTGCCTCACCTACAGTAAGGCTGCATCAGATCCATTTGTTTATTCACTTTTACGTCAACAGTACAAAAAAGTTCTGATCAACATCGTCAATAGGATACTAAAGAGGGACCTGTATCCGTCATCGGGGTATAACAGCTCTCTCGACACGGAAAATGATTACTGTTTGCACAGAACAAACTAACAACATGAAAAGCCTTGCCCTTTGAGTGAGACAGGTATCTGCTGTTCCTGGAAAGCTGCCTTTTCCCTCTCATGCTGACAGTGTCTCCAGGGTGCGAAAGCTGCAGTAATGCGATGCATTTCATTGTAGACTTTCATGAAAGGCTCTTCCCTGGTTTGCAGCCAAGTACAATATATGGCAAAGCCTTGTCCCTGAGTGAATGGAGTAGGCTTGAGGGGTATTGAGAGAGCCTTTAGGGAAGCTTAGAGAGCTTTTAAAGTTCCATGTCTGAAGACTTGGCATGTTTTGGAGCGTCCCACACCAGTCGTGATATTCCAGCGTCTTTTGAGACCACAGGAATCCCCAGGTTGGAAGAAGAGTTTGAGAGTCCTCCATGCTGCACATGTAACTTGGCAGCTCTGGATCTGCTCTTTTAGTTCTGAACATGACAGATAAGTCTTTTAATTGATTGATTTATTGTATTGGTGCCTCAAGTGAGTGATAAGGGTCAGCACTTTGAATCTGAGATTGTTATTATTATTATTATTTATTACTAGGCATCATGATTGTAATATAGCCTTTAGGAAGTGGTACATATATTTGATATGCCAGTATTCTATCAAGCATAACCAAAGTCCACATATCTGAGTTACTAATATTTAGCACTTCAGTGGTATGTGATTACAATAATTGCAACAGTAATGAAGACATATATGGAATTTAGTTAATAGCACTGTAGTTCCATCACTGAGCTAGTAGTTCTATTCAAACAAGCTTTTACTCAGAAAAAAAAATCAGCTAGACAGTAGAAGTGACAGATACCACTGCGTTTAAGATACATTACTTCAGAAGCTATCTGTTTACAAAGAACAGGCTAAAATATATTAATTCTTTTTAAGGGTTATATAATGTGTAAAATATTTCATGCATTGGTTATATTTGGTGAATTGTAATAATATTGTACAATCTTTTCTTTTATAATGATCAATTAATCTGGTGATTTTAACTGATACCGAGAGACGTCTGAGAGATATTATAACAGACCTGCTGCCAAATGCCCAGAAACACAAAGCTGCTTTATTATTATATGTATTTTTCTCTTTTATTTAATTTTAAATCTTAACAGCCTTTGGAAAAGTGTGGGAATTATTTTTGAACAATATTACTTTGATTATATGACATGAATCAAAATATTCTATGGCATTCAATAAACTACTATTTTCTAATTGAGTACATAAGGAGAAAATTAAAGCAATTCTAAAGTATATTTTAAGGAAAAAAAGTAAATACAGTAAAGAAGAATTATTTTTAATGTAAAAATGGACTTGACTGTATTAAGCACTGAGAAGGCTACTCCTGGTCAAACTAAGCATATAAGCATGTGATCAGGCATAAAAATAATTTCCTTTGAACTGAACAGCTCTGTTCCCATGCCGCAAATTAAGTACGTTTAACTGTTCTGTAAAATCAGTATTGAGCAGTCAGCACATGGAGAGGGTTTTTCCCACCATCCACAAAGAGGAAGGAGAGCGCCTTGTTGCAACCCCATTGAAGTCAAGGAAAGGTGCTGCTGCCTAACAAATACAATGTTCTCTTATCTCCTGCTATTAATCTCTGGGGCCTTTCGATTGTCTTCTTTTTTTTTTTTTTTTTTGCCATGCAAGTAGCTTAGCCTCTGAGTTTTGCATCTATAGTTCTGCCTGTGTTTGAATTGAATGTACTATAATGGTTTTGTCTTCTTAGTAAAGTATTTGTACTCTCTTCAATTTTGTGTAAATACAGTATTTCAGAAAAAAAAGTTGTCTATGTAATCTTTCCAGTTTTACTGTCTTCCTGTCTGCTTCCACATGCCTCCCTCCTCTGCCACACCACTACACAACCTGATGCTTCAGTCTTTCATTTCAGCTGCAACATAAGGACCAGATATCTTTGTGCAGGGTGGGAGGGATGCTAAATTTTCAGTTATTGTTCAGTTGGTTTATGCCAAAAAGTTTTGATAGACTACAGCATTTATCTGTGAACAAACATGAGTTAAATGATACCTCCAATTCTTAGCTTACTTTTATTTTCCTAAACCAAATGGTGCTCACTTTAAGAAAAGAATATATTACATATAGTTAGTGTATTAAATTGTCATCTCTGAGACATACAAATGAAATGAAGCTTTACTTAGATTTTTTTTTTCTTAGTACCAAAAAAGAGTAGGGGAGAAAAAAAATAATAATGAACTTTAGAGCTATTACAGTAATAAACTTCTAAAGCTATTAAACTATAAGCCACATTTTAAAGGTATAAAAAAGAACATAGTTAAACTACTACATCTGCTATTAAGTTAATTAATGAAGCTAATTCATGTCAGCTGAGGGTGTTGTCATGCACACACTTTACAATACCACTCAACCTCACAAAATATTGAACATTTCAGGAGGTGCTTAGGTTTAGGTGGGTGGGGGGAAACAAACCATATTTTGAGCCTGTGCTGGGTGTTCCAGAACATCTTTTGATTTAATTTCCATAGAGAATTAGGAAGCTAAGGCCTACAGTGTGTTCCAAATGAAAAGACACCAGAAACGAAAGGTGAGGAGAGCTGTAGTCTGCCCAGTCTTGATTTGTGATGCAG
Source organism: Rhynochetos jubatus (assembly GCA_027574665.1). Taxonomy (NCBI): domain Eukaryota; kingdom Metazoa; phylum Chordata; class Aves; order Eurypygiformes; family Rhynochetidae; genus Rhynochetos; species Rhynochetos jubatus. The sequence goes on along the minus strand of CM050651.1, from coordinate 52,509,668 downwards.
TTTAAGTGCCTCATTTAGCATTCCCAGAAGGTAACTTCCTCTGCTCAGTATGCATAGCCAGTTCCACAGGTAAAGTTTTTCTTTCTCCCTTCTCACCACTCCCTCCCCACCAGAGAAGGGCTTGCTCTGCTTTTCTAACTGAGCAGGAAGCATTCAATGAGGGATCTCAGTTTTGTTCCCCCAGCTTCCTGAGGTAGGCAAAACTCTTGTTAGCATGGTGCTTCAGTCACCATGCTCTGGGTTATTTGGGGATAGGAGGAGGTAGGGGGAAACCATATTTTGCCCCCAGTTTTTGGGATGCTGCAAAAAGTATCAAAGGCTGTAGTGCTATACTGGAGGTGAGAACATATGTCTCACACGATGGGAGCATTCACCAGAGGTAGCAGGGTTGTGGATTCCCTCTCACTGACCTTTTAGATAAAACAAACTGGATACACAGTCCTGACAGTAGAGTTAGTTTGGAGCAGCAGATTTCCAACAAAGCCGAAGTGTGATATCCAAAATGGCAGCTTGCCATTGACACACTCTTACCAACACAAACGTAGTGATCCAAGAAACTTTATCTGGATTTCCTGCCCCATGGCCTGGGGTGGCTTTTGCTAGGAGAAAAGAGATTAGTAAATACCTTGCAGGTGTGTTGTAGAGTTGGAAATGCCACAGGGGTCAGCAGGAACTGCATAATACTTTGCTGGCAGAAGGAGCTGTCACCCACCTGTGACTGCTTAGGGGAAACTGTGGTGAGTTGTTAAAGAGCATGTGGGAGAAGCATCATTTCCTCAGAGCAGTAGGGCTCAAAAAAGCTCCTGGACTGTGGTTTTTCAGCTCCTGGTTGCAGTCTCAATTGGCAAAAAAAAAAAAAAAAAAGTCCTCACTCTTCTTCAAACTTGTATTTTGGCTGCAGAGGCCAAATTGAGAATTGCACCTTCCCTGGATGATGTCCTCCTCCTAATGGCAGCCAGAATATGAATTCTGCACCACAACAACTTTGAGGTAGTCTAGGCAACTGAGGAGACTTTCAATTTCTTTTCTTTTTTTTTTTTTTTTTTTTTTTTTTTTTTTTTTTTAATTCTTAACACACCTTCACCAAAGTATGTCCAAGCCTGATGATTTGGATATTTTCTGGTGATATCCAGGATGGAGTTTTGAATCTGATGTTTCAGAGGAAGGAAGCAAGTCTGCGTGCCCTATTTCCTAGGTGAGTGCTCTGATGTTTACTTGTCACAAAAAGAGTCGCTCCTTCCAAAGGAAATATAGTTGTGGAGGTTTTTTTGCCTTGCACCCATATTGCAGGTAAACTTTGAGACTGAATTTCTGAGGCAATAAAGGTGAAATAGTGCCAAGACTACAGATTCCCAAAAGCTTTAGGTATGGCCTGGATCCTAGCCTACTAAATCCTGACAAGATGAATGTGCTTCAGTCCAAATGCAAAAAAAAAAAAAAAAAAAAAAGGTAGGTTTTTTGGGTTGTCTGATACTGGAAACTTACCTGTCTCTGAGCTTAGATGGCAGCTGAGCAATGAGAACCTTGTATTCTGTGAATTTTCCCTCCACAAGATCCTTGGCCTTGTTGAACTGTAGGCATGTTATTCATCTGGGTAAATTCTGGGTAAATATTCATCTCATAAACTTTTGCAAATAATCTGCACAGCTCAGTGATTACTGACTCCATATTTACTTTGTCTTAATGAGAGCAATGCTGGTAATGAACTTAAATTTCAGAGCTAATTCCAATCTTAATCCTACTACATGGTTAACCATGTGGGAACAAAAGCTCTTGCATGACCAGAGAGTGACCATGCTCTTTACAACTATGGGCTAAAATTAGAGCACTTTAAGAAATTTAGCAGCATTGAGCCTTGTGGAATAAAATGCCCTGTGACAAGATGTTCAAACTCATATAGGTAAGGTGCTTAAAAAAACCCCCATAAAACCCAAATTGAACTGTCCTGTGTGAGTGGGAAGGTTTGACTACATTACCTAGAGGGCATATTTTCTGTTGTGTTTAAGGCCTTTTTTTCCCCCAAAATAATTATGTGCACTTGTGCACACAGAATGAACAAGCAACTGTGTGTCTGTCTCAAAAGCACATAGCATATTTCAAGACTGTGAAGAGAAAATGGCATGCTCGGTCTGTTCAGGACGACACCTGGTTTGTGGGAGGTGTTAATTACACAAGTAAATTAGAGGTTTTGCTTTTTATTTTTGGAAAGCAGGTCCAATTAATATTTAATAGCTCAGCTGGAGACACAGCAGAGATGACTTTAAGAAAGGTTGTAAATATATGAATATCTTTCGGTGCCAGAAGCTTAGGAGCGTAAAATGTCACCTGGCACAGTATATGCAACCAACTCCTTCTCTGAGCTTTTCCTTGTGGCTTATGAATGTGACACAGGACAAATGACTGGTTCCGTTTCTGCGTATCCCTGCTTCTTCTCCCTTTATCACCTGGTTTTCCTTGCTAGGACATGAGGGTGAGTGATGCAAAGTAGGTGCTTCTGCTCTTTTCTTTAAGTGAGCAATGCATGATCTATGAGTAGTAACTCATGGAACCCCAGCTGGGCTTCTCATACATTCTCTATGCAAATGAAACATATTGTAAAGCATGTATATTAGATGTCATAGGGTCCATATGGTTTAAATTATTTTTGAGTATTGAGAACTACAGATCACTCCAGTCCACTCACACCACTTTTTTAACCAGATGCTTTCAGAAAAGTTATAAACTATAACTGAAGTGTCTTCATTTCTAAGTCTGATTAACTAACAAGTGGCTGAGCAGCCCACTGTGGACAGTAAAATCTCTCCAAACAAAAACCAAAACCATTCCCTCTGGGACATAACTGAAGTTATTTGTTGTGCATGTATTCATTTCACTGCATTGTGCTGTTTGTGCAGGGCAGATACAGGTTTGTGTGCAGCAGATTTAGAGCAAACCACCCAGCATATGTTTAAGTTTCCAAGTTTCCTTTCCTAAACCAGAGGATTGAAATGTTGAAATGCTTTCCAAAAAGACCCCTGCTTCTCATGCCTAACCTTAGAGTAGCTTTACCTAACTCACTTTCTCAATTTGATTTTTTTTTTCAACTGAAGGTTTAGCACTCTAATTGTATTTCAGTGAATCCTGACCTTAAGTGGCAGACTCATTACCACCTTCTTTTCACTTTTATAACTCCTGTCTTTACATATCCAGCCATTCTGGTCTCTTTCCTTGCAACTGTCAGCCCTGGTGCACATTTTCAGAATGTTTTATCAAGACCAAGTAAATTGCTCAGTGCCCTTGCTCCATGGCATGGGACTGGAGATTGGGTTTGTATGTACATCTCCATGAGAATATCTAAACATGTTTTAGGTCTTCTGTTTCATATTTGTCCTAATTCACGGTAAAAATGTTGATTGGTGATAAATGACTTTTGTTTTACAAATTACTTCTGATCACTCTTTACATGTGAAATCTGGCTTTTCAGTTAATCGGGCTCTTATTGTTGTTCTTGCTGACAAAGACTGCTTTAGGTATTTCAAGCATCATTTGGGCTCCCCACACAGTAGTCTGAATACTTCGTTATCTTTTTATTCTTACTACCTTGCTGGAAGCCAGGGAAATACCAGAACTGCTTTTTCTCAGGAGATCTGAGGCACAGACAAATGAAAGACCACACAGCCAAGAAAGGCTCAAATTGGATGAAACCTGGTTTAGAAGATGCCTAGGAACAGAAGACAAACACTTTCATGTCAAATATGTCTGTTGATCTTTTGCTTAAATTTTCTCAGGTGTTTAAAAATGTGCTTCTCATGGTGGCTGGGGAAGCCTCAGAGATGACAGTGGAATTGAATTTCTGGGAGAAAGCTATTTAGGATACAAGAACAAGATGTTCCTCCTCCCATCCTGATACGTGTGTCATACCAGCACCATGGTAGTGACAGATACCCTTGCACATAAAACACAGCTGAATGTATTGAAGATGCAGCTCCCTTTCATGCTTTTCCAGATGCAGTTTCTTTGGGTGTGAGAGTTCAGGCTGGGATCTCTTTTCGCCTTGGAGAATGTCACTTGACCAAACTGGAAGCTAGGTAGAAAGGGGTCCTGCTCTCCCTTTGTACAAATAAGAATTTGAGATGCTGTGTATGAGACAGCACAGACTTTGTGTACATGATGGTGAAGTTTAGTGGCTAGGTCACATATTACAAGGTGGTAGATGATGGTCCGGTTCCTCTTCTGAGCGTTGCTTATATCTGACCTATGTATTGCATCCCACTCATATTGTTAGTGGGCAGAGGCATAATTGAAGGGAAAAATACGTTAAGGGTAAGATCATGGAGGTAAGCCAAGATTTTACTTGAAGGTTTTCATCCATAGTGTCCAAGTCTGAATTTGCAGAAATCTTTCCAAAAGACCATGTGAGACCAGCTCAGATAAGAAGCCTATTCACTGAATTAATTACATAAAAAAAGAAAAAAATCCTTGGATCCCTGTATATCTTGGCAAAACACATCGATGGCACTGAATGGAAATGTAACCCAAGAGTTGTAAGCTTTTCTTGAAATGATAACATAAAGATATGAAAATGCAGGTGGTATGTCTATAGAGGAAGGTGCACTCCAGTCCTCTAACAGTTGCTTACACCTCTGAGCCTTGTTTTTTCCTGAGCTTTCTCCTGTCTCTCTGTGTATACCCGTGCTGTCCTCTCTCTGGATACCTGTGGCTTGCTAAGCATCTACGATCACTCCAGCCAACTGAATTTGGCACTTCTAGGCTCCTTTCTTCTAGACCCAGAGGAGCACTCTGATAGTGGTTCTGAATCACAGGATGATTTGGGTTGGAAGGGACCTTTAAAGGCCATCTAGATCCAACCCCCCTGCAATAAGCAGGAATATCGTCAAGTGATTCAAAACCAGGATTTGTTCCTTCCTTCTTACAACTCCTATTTATTCTCATTATTCATAAATTCCCATCTACTTGGTTATATATCAAAGTGTGTGTGTGTATATAAACACACATTCTGGGTTTAGAGCTGAACAAACACAGGAACAGCAGCATTTGCTCTTTGCACCTCTGCTAGCCAGTGCTCCCTTTGCAACTGCTGAGAGCTCAGTCAGTGTGCATGCTTCCTCCACCTTCATCACCTTTTATTGTCTCTACCTGCCCTCTGGTTTCTCATGTCCCGTGAAAGCCAGGCTTTTCAGACCCCTTCTTTCCTTGATGGCCCTGGCTATTGTGGTGGCATTCTTACATTTTTCCCCTGTGGATTTGGTTGTCTGTAGGGGTTTTTGTGTTTTTTTTTTTTTTATATTAGTTTTCCTCTGACAGACTTTTCAGTTTTCAATTCTGTACAGCTGAGCAGGATTGTAACATGCAAATTAAATAAACTAAAAAGAAAGCTGTGCCCCTCAGTTTTTTGTGCTTGACAAAGAAATCAGGCAAAGGAAACCAACCAAGAATCCTACTGAGTCTATTTTATCCCTTGGGATTACAGCCTACCAGTTTCTGCAGTCAGTGGCACACTGAGCAATATGACTACTTTCACATTTTCACTTTCAGATAAAGTTACCAGATATCCATTTATGGCTGAATCAAGGTGTTCAGCATGAATTCCTCATAAAAATAAAATTCTTATTTTTGGAGCTTCAAGAAAACTTCCCACCTATCATCCTAGTAGACCTCACGACAGGAATAGTGGATAGAAGTGCAACCTACGCAATGTGGATGCACAGTGGGTTCCTATGGGCTTGTTCTGCAACAATTAAATGTCTGTTATTGCCCTGGAAGCTCATAGCCTCAGCTTCCAATGCTGATGTTCTCAGGTTCAGCCCTTAGGGTCTGTCACCTTTTGGCTTTCAATTGTACACGATATGAACCTGCAAGAAACCAGATAAATGGATCCCAGGACCTTTTCCCTTGTAATTTCCCATATTGCTGTTGCATTGATTTGATGAGTCTTGAGGGTAGCTGTTGCTTGGCAACTTAAAGCTAAACAGGTCCAACACTAAGGTGGAGTATGTAAATGGATTGCTCTGAGCTAGTTAGGTTTCTTGACATCCTGACTTCCTCAGAGGAAAGCTGGAGGGTAGACTTGCCTTCCAGTGCAATGTAGTTTACTTCAAGGAGAAAGAAGGAGCTATTGAGAGCTATGTCTAGCACAATAATCTGTAGGAAAATGGAAAAATTCAGCTCCTGTAGGAATTTTTCTGGATATCTGTGCTCCAAAGGTGTCCTGCTTAGCAGTGGTTTAAAGGAAGACCCTGACTAACCAAAATATTGTCAAATAAAGTTAATCTTTTTGATGATCCCATGGCTCTTTTTTGTTTCCTAACCATACTAAAAGAGTAGAGGATAACTCAGTGACATGAATAGTTGAGGGAAATTAGAAAAGTACAAATCCTCAGTTGTCATAGGGAGCTCATGGTACTATGGTAGCTCAGGTAGCTAATAGCATGGCTAGGATGACTGACAACAGCTTTTCAGCTGCTAAGGGTCTTGTCCTGAAGCCTTGTAGGATGAAGATACCCCTCCCATAGACATTAGTTTGATATGTGGATGATAAGACACTTCTCATGTCTGTGCAAAACTTAGCAGTTCTGGATCAGGTCTTTTAACTAGAGCAACATCATGATATCAGTAGCACTAGGTGACTTGACACTGGCTGAGATCTTAATTCAAAATGCTGGCTGTTCTGAAAAGCAGGGAGATGGATTTGACTCATTGATGGAGCTGTTCCCAGAGTTTAGCCTGTGGCTAGTAATTGAGACCCTATGGCATTTCTTTTACACTCCCTGACCCCCCTGTTCTTGTTCTCTTGACACTTCATAATTGTGGTTTGGCCTGTCCGATTCAACTTATTTTTTGAGACCCTTGAATATCCAATTAGCCATTATTTGGCTAAGAAAAAAAAAACCCCAATATTCATCAGCTCAAACTATTTCTCACTATGAGTCAATGCTTAAGCCCCCATCCTATTTGCTACGTCTCTTCAAATACTTTCCAATTTGTTAATGCTTTTCCTGAGATTAAAACACCCATGTTTTTAATGTCCTTTGATGCACAATAATGTGACAGAAAGGTGTCACACAGTAGTGCTGTGCAGGTCTCTAGCTCAGCCCTGGAACAGGAGGCAGCCCTGGAACAGGAGGCAGCCCCAAACCAGCAACAGTCCCCAGGTATTGTTTCAAACTACATTTGAAATAGATATCCATATCTAGGAACTAATGACTTTCTTACAAATAAGGAGCTGAGATGCTGCATGTGGGTCTGGCATGGGTTATGCCATATAGACTTTGTTAAAGCTGGGAGAACTGCCTTAAGGTCAGCTTGCTCTCTGTAGAGCAGGCAGGCTGTTTGTGAGGCCTCTGTGGGGCTGGGTATCATGCTGCTGAATATGCTGGCTGAATGGGATCCTACATGATCCCAAGGGTGGTCTCCAGCCTGGTTTCTCCATCTTTGCTATACCTATCTAGCACCTTTGGTCTTTGTCCTTTGTGAGCGATTTAGCACATCTTCAATCTCAGCATGGCAAGTGGAGCTTGCCTGAATACCACAGGCTAGAGATAATGCCTTCCAAAGATTGTCTGGAAAAAAATGGACCTTACAATTATTTTATATTTGGCCTATATAGCTTCCACTGATGGTTTGTAAATTCTTTGAATGAAAGAAAAAAGTAAAAACTGAACTAAAATTCCTTACCTGTTAAAAGACTCTCTACTTAGGGGGAATTTAGGCAGTGCCACTCTAAAGAGTTGGAACCTTGATATAGGAAACAAATCTTAAGATGTTTGAAAATTATCACAGCCCAGATATTGGCTTGGACACAGACTCTCAGTATACTGATATGTAACTTTGAAGTGCCTACATACCTTTAAAAACATTCAGCTTTAACTAGTTTAACAAGCTATTTCTCCTGACTTTGTGAGGCTTGGTTCTTGATTTGATTTGGGAGTTGATTTCAACTTCACTTTCAGAACTACTCAGAGCTCTCGTGCCAGTATCATCCGAAATGTCTACTGGTCCTTGCTGTCTGAGTTTGACACCCAGTTTTCTGGAAAGGGTCAGCCTTGGGGGGCCCAATTTTTTTGAAAGTGCTGAGGATCTGCCTTTAAGGAATTGGGGTCTGTTAAGTGTATTTCCCTTCAGGTATCTGCAAACTAAAGCACTCAAAGTCAATTTTTCAAAACGCTTCCCAGCACCTTCGCGAATGTGCAAAGCAAGCCCTAGAGGACTTCTTTTGAATGTTTTGGCATTAATGTTCTATGAGACAGGGAAAAGAGATGAAGTGAAATGAGTCTCAAAATAGGACTGTCAAGTTCTTTTCTGGTAGAGCTTACATTAATTTTTAATACTCCATCTGTGATCAGAAGAAAAGAAAGACCTTTAGTTCTCAGCACAGATCTTTTTTGAGCACACTTATTTTTTCCTTGTAGCCATTATATATTTAGGTCTATGATTCACTGGCTTATTTGTATTATTTTTCTTGCTTTATGGGAGTCAGTCAAAGTCACCTTGGGCCTCATCTTGAACTAAGACCACAAAATGCATTGCCAGTAACCCCTCAGCAGTAATTCTGCTTTTCTACTTTACATATGGGAGCAATCAGAGGGAGCCTTTGAGATGATAAAGAGGTCCTCATGTCAGTTCTATCTTTTTAATGATTAAGTTTAAATAATATTTTGTGCTTATAGCAGGGCTTGGTGATCAGTGCATGTTATTTTGCACATGTTCTCCTGGATACAGAATCATGTTTATTACTGTTATCCCTTTGTGGTCTCACTCTACCATCTGGTGCCAGGTTCTCTTGCAGTCTTTTTGTACCACTTGTGCCTTTGATCATGGCTGAATTTTAGCAGATATGATTTTCTCCTGTTATCAAAAGAAACTTTGAGTGACTTCATTTCTTACTGATTAGCCCAAACAGGCACAGAGATCACGTGAAGGGTATGCTAAAAGAAAGGCATGTATTCAGTTGATTCTTTCTAGGATGGTAAGACCTTCTCCTGTTTTAATTGCATTCCTCTGCATCACTGTAAGATCAGTTCAGTGTATCACCTGGAAGTGGTAAAAGGAACTAATTTTGTGGGTCATTGATTTAGTTAATCTGGGACAAGTCAGAAGATGAAAACAGAATTTAATTATCACTGGCAGTACTTGTATTGAATGTCAATGACTTACATTTTTTCACAGGCTGTAAATTTATTTATTTATATTTCTTATATTTAACCAGGAGGAAAGAAATATCGGTGATCCTAATATTAATAAGGGCGGGGGGAGCCCACCCACTCACTCACTCACTCATTACTTGATTTTGTTTCTGGTGTATTAGGAAAAACTGGGGGGAAGAAATTGGCAAAACATGCCAAAATGTCAGAAATAAAAAGAAAATTATTGCAGTCCAATTTTGGAGTCATAAGAAGAAAATGAACTTTAGGAGCATTGCTAGACTGGTTCTCTCTAGGGAGGTCTTCCAGAACAATACTACTCCTCCCCTAGTGTGCTGGTACAAATATGGACTTGGTCAATAGTGATCAAAAATAACAGCTAGAGGCTACAGGGAATTTGTGAAGTATTTGAGACATGTAGAAAGTTGTAGTCCATTACCCATTCTAGGCTAAACTCGTAGGGTACAGTGTAGGAAAACAGGAAAATTCTTGTTTGTGTGGTCTTTTTCTCTACTCTGTTTCTTCAGCAAATTTCTGGCTCTCAATGTTTATGTGTGCTTTAGTTTCTAAAGCTGTTTTAATCTTGTGGGTCGTAAGAGGAAAAATGGAAAGCTGAGATAAAAGGCACTGCTAAAAAAACTTTCTGTGAGAAAGTTAAAAGCTCCCCAAGCATAACGTAGATGGTCCCAGAAGACACAGAGAAACATCCCAAAATATCTGCTCCTCTTATCAAATGCAGAGCTCAGAATAGTCTGTGTATTTTTACAGTAGAATAGCCATTTCTCTTATCCACATGCATGTTAATTTGAATTACAAATATTTGTTTAGAGAACAAATGTGGTTTTCTCTTTTAACTTCATCACTTAGAAGCTGAAAGAGAAGCTCTCATGGGCCTTTCTCAGATCTCTGTTGTTGCATGAAGCACAATCTGGGCGTAAGGGAATAAGGTCTTGCAAAGATAGGTAGAAGAGGTGATATTTCTTTAAAAAGTTGCTGCTGCTTTGCAGGAATTTGCTAATTCACTCTCTGCCTGTCCTGAAAGCAGATCCAATTCTCTGCCTTGTTCTGCAGAAACTGAAAGGGGTGGGGGTGGGGGAAAGGATGGGAATTGATTTCTGCTGTGCAAATGAGAATATCTCCTGGATTAATTTAAACTACTGTAAAGTCCAAAAACTAAGCCCTCTGACTTTGTACCGGAGCAGATGTGACGTGCTGCTGTACACCATCCTGCCAGCTTCACTAGCAGCTAGCAGGGGAGAGAATAACAGGACATGAAGTACCATTTTGATCTGCTCTCAGTCTATGTCCTTCAGAAAGTTATCTAGACAGCACTGCTTCTGTTTATTGTTCAACCTCCTATCAGCAGAGTCAAAATGAAAAAGACCAGGTAATGAAAACCAGTCCGAGTCTGATATATCCCTCTACTAAATTTCTCTGACAATCATAAGAATCAAGAATGTAAGCAAGTTAATGTACTGTATTTAATCCCAGTTTGGGTAACTGTCAAAGATATGAACCAGTTTTGGTGTTTAGTCCTGTCTGAGGATTTCTGGATTGCCGCTGTACTGTGGATTGTAGGCTAACAGAAAGGTCTGATCAGGAAAGAGGTAGTCAGCAATAAGAGCTAGTAAAATTATTTAACTTAATCTTATTGTAGTGCTTCATGTGCAAAAGATTAAAACCAGCTGTTGCTGCTACATCTGTTCATTGCTCTGGGATTTGTTTGTTCATTTTTAAGATTCTTGTAGAACTGGAGTGAATATATCATATTTCAGTCTAAGCCACAACTTGATGCCAGGTTCCTGGAAAGTCTGCAAGGTTTACTAAAACCCAAAAATGAAAAGGCAGAGTTGGGGAAGTCCCTCTATTCCCAGTCATCCTCACTCTGGCTGCTTTTTAATGCTTTTAGGTTTTGGTCATACACCTGTGCAATACCTGCTAGTATTCCCATTTGATATAGTCGGTGTTAAGATACAAGAAACATATGAGAAAGATGAGTGACATACACGAGAGTGCTAATAATGGGCTGAAAAACAGCCAAACAAGGTAGAAATGTTGGATGGCTACAAATATTCTGTGGGTGGGAGCAGCAGTAGCTGAACTATTGTTCACCTCAGAAAGTTTGAGGTCTGCAGGGGAACCCAGAAGAAGCAACCATGCACAGGGCAATAGACAAAGCTTCACAGAAAGATGTGCTCTAAAGTCTGGGACCAAATTGCTTGGAAAGGAGGAAAAGAACAGGCAATCTAAAATAAGAATAAATTAAATAATCCTTCTAAACATCCTGTTGTCCATACCTTATGACATGCTACCATGGCAGCATTTATAGATTGTGGTGACAAAGTGATAAATTTACCTTCATTTCTAATTATCTTAATGTCACTCTTAAGCCCCAATTTACCTTACTTTGCAGATTTTTCATCTTGGTACCAAATAGACATCCTGCTTGAATGTAAAAGGTCTGTGGAAGCTGTGAAACAAAGAATTTTGGAGCTTTTTGGATGTCAGTAATTGAGGGGTTTGTTTAGTTGGTGCACTGGCACTTGTTAAGGATGTTTGTGGGTGCTGCATCCAAACAATTAAGCACCTGGGTATCCCCCCACCCTGGAAGTGCTTTGATGCCCAGGAGTCTCTGTCCCAGACCCACAGGTGCAGCTGCTGCTGTTCCAACAGAAGGCTCAGCCATTAGCGAGGATGAGCATGTGTCCCACAGTATGTGCACAAGCACACAGGTACACACATGCACGATGCCAGGCAGAGCCTGCCTATACCAACAGCACTCACACAGATGTAGATACAGAGAGCCCAGTCCTGTTGCCTCCCTCTGGCTGTTCAGAATTGAAGTTCACTAGTGAAAAGACACATGCTCCTACTCTGTGGGTTCACATGTATCTCATTCACAGGTCACTCAAATATCAGCACAAGCTCTCAGTCCCTGTCTGCACCATGGGCCACTTATCCACTGATTCAGTCCTTAAGTCTTTCCAAATGCAAGTCTTCTCCTACTTGCCTGCTAATCCAGACTGAAGTTTGCTAGCAAACTACACACGCACAAACATGGACATAGGATTATATTCACTAGGGAAATATAAACACATCCAGGTCTCTTCAGTTGCAGCTTACATCTTGGTCTATCCCGTGACTGGCACTTGGAACTGTCAGCTTTCACACGAAAGTCAGAGACGGAGATTATACAAGAGGAAAAAAAAAGTTAAAACAGGATTTAATATGAAAATAGGCTTGACTGCAGAGACCAGGCACAGGACTCCATCAGATTAGTATACTGCCCAGCAGCCTTTCTAAAAGTAGCCCTTCCCTTTATCCCCCTCCTCTCCAATTTGCTACACTTTTGCCTTCCTGGTGCACTCTGGTCCTTCCCTTTGCACCTTCCCCTGAGCATGCCACAATAAGTTTTGCATGGTCCCCAAAGTCCCTTCTGATATCCCATAATAGTAAAGATAATCACGTTTCATGTTTCCAATCAGTGACAGAGTTCAGGTTGACCCTCTTCAAGGGTGTACCTGAATTGCTGCTTTAATGGCCCATCAGCCAGTGACCAACATGTTCTGGTCCCTGTTAATGTCTCCCTCAACACCTTCGTGTTAATTCCTGACTGTCTGTGGGTTTAATTTATCACTTTCCTTGTTTATTCTGTTAGACTGACTTGTCTTTAACTTAATGTACCAAGTGTTCCTTTGTCATGCAAACCTGTACAGAACACACTCAGCAGTATGTGCATAGGGGCCATAGGGCACACCATACCCCAGGTGTTGCCAGGAATGAGCTAATCCTGTGCCAGATCAGTTCTCCCATTCTCAAGTTTGGAACAGATCCGAATGTGCAAGCCTCAGGATGGCTAATCTGACAGCACTGCCAAAAGCCTCTGTCTCTTTCTCCTGCCTAATACTATTACTTCATCATTTAAGGAAGTGAAGAAACATCAGAATGGAAAGACATGATCTTTAAAGGGCTCCTAAGCAGCCTGGTGTGCAAAATTACAGATACACAGAATGGGGGATATATTAGTGTGGAGCAGGATGTGCCTTGGAAGTGCAAACAGTGGGTAGAGCTCTGCTCCTATCATCTGAGGCGGTGGGCCCTTAAAGCCACTCTGCAGCTCTAGACAGTGTCATAAAGATACCCAAGGTGACCCACAGGAGTGAGGGTTCCACATTGCAGCCATGTGTAAAGGCAGTAACTCTGGTCCTGCAAGCCCTGCTCTGAGGTCAAGGAGTCCTGACCCCTTGGCAAGGCTAATTAGGCTGAGCATATTGCTATGATGATGAGACACAATGTTCTCTTTGTTCCAGAGCTCATCCAAGTTAATCACTAGGTTGTACTGCCTTACACAAGGCAGAGAAAATATGGTCTCCATTTGATACCGATTAACAAGATACGAAGGCTCAAAAGCTCATTGAACTGGGGGTGGTGTGGTGGAAATCAATGTATAGAAAAGCTGGAAATAATATTAGATGGATACACTAATCTTGAGAACAATAAATGATATAACGACCGTTGCAATCATTTAACTCAGAGAAATAATGACTGGTCATTCCCAAATAACACCATATCAGTGTGATGGGACTTGGTCTCCTCAGTATTTGAGATAAAGTGTGGAGCAGAGGATGAATGTAGAGTATCACAGTAGGGCTAATGGAGCTGCTGAAAGCAGGTGTCAGTGGTGTGCAGAATGTTTGGGGGGGGCTGGTAACGTGCACTTAAGTTTGCTGGTATTTTAACACACGTGCTGTAAAGTATGCGGTATCTAAACTGGGACTGGTGGCCTGAAGTGTGGTGGAGGGGAGGAGGCGCTCTCGAGACATTTCAGCCTAAACTAAAGGATAGGAGACCAAGGGAGAAATTACAGGCAGAAGTAAAATAAGGCCAATAAGAAAGAAAGAAAAAAAAAAAAAAAGGGGGGGGGGGGAGGGAGAAAAAAAACCCAAGGAAAAGGTAAAGCTGACTGGATTACAACTTCTGAAGGATTAGTCCTGCAGCAGAGCTCACCTCAAAGCCTTGGGATGTACGGGAGAGATATCACTCCATACTCCAAAGGACTGTAGAAACAAGAAGAAAGACATCAGCAGTTCCAAAGACTGTGGGTCAGCTTCTGTTTGTACGTATAATCTCCACAGCCTTTTTTGCTGGAAGGAATTTAGCTTCATCACTTAGGTGAGATCTGAGCAGCCCGAAATTCTCACTCTTTCCCTTCTACACAAAAAGTGTGTCCCAGGCACACAGCAAGGCTTGGGCTTGGATGCAGCCTCAGCTGTACCTGAGCTGTGTGATCAGGGCTGAAACAAGGCAGTCAAATAATATTATTCTTAGAAGTTTGTTCTTTGAACCCTGATGGGTTTTGGTGCTGTTTGGTCCCAGGGCAGACTGCAATTTCCAGATCTGGGAGGAAACACTGTAGGCAAGAAAAGCCACCCTTCCTTGCAGAGTTCGGCAGCAGAGGATGTACTTTACTGTGGAGCTTCCCAATCCATCTAGCAGTATAAATCTCCAAATATGATGAGACATCAATTGCTTTTTGAGACATGTACAGCTTTCTCCTTCTCTATCAGACTCTTCTGTGTGTTTCCCTACAGGGGGGTTTATTTGATTACATTATCATATAGCACCATAAATTCCTACCGAGTGCTCTGATAGTGATCAGCAGGGGCTGGTGTGCTCCGACTGCAAGGACAGATTCTCTGCTCTCATGTGTAAGCAGGTGTCTGTACTCAAAGGAACATGCACCGCGCTGGGAAGACAGGACGCTGTAGTCTGTTTTGGTCTAGATTTTTTGAAGAAAAATTCATTTTCTTGTGATACAAGATATTTTTTGATGTTTAGGTAAGAAATGAATTCATGTCTTAAGGCAAGCTTCTCCACCATACCTGTTGCATAGGGATAAAAACATACAATGCATATTTGTCGAGGGGGGGGTGGAACAGGACACAAACACCAAAAAAATCAATTTAAGATAAACTTAATACAGATTTACCATCCAGTTAAAGCCTGTATCATTGTTCTGGGGTCTTATTTACATTTTTGTGAAGTGGTTTGGCTTTTTTTAAGAATACACAGAAAAGGCTGATATCCTTCCAAGTTTACTTTTGTGAACTGGATCTTATATTAAGTAAAATGCCCAGGAGGAGCATGCGGAGGGGGACCTTGGTGGCTCTTTTGTGGGTTCCCACTCCTGCTGTGCTGGAGAGGATGCAGCTTGAGAGTCCCTCCACTGTCATGTTTTAAACTTGCAGTTAAGTGGCTTGTGAAATTCCATTCTTTGGGAGGAAAGTTGCTGTCGATTGTTTGCTTTTCTCTGCCTCTTTCCCCCTGCTCTCTCCTGGCAGTCGCTCTCGACCACAGGCGTGGGACCTCGGGTGAGGAGCAGGCAGGCGCATCCTTGCAGGGACACCCCCGCCCCTTCGCCCGAACTGTTTACGAAATCGTAAACCAGGCTGCAAGAGGGAGCCAGGACGCAGAGGGGAGGGGGGAGCTCATTCCTCCTCCCTCTCTCTCAAAGCCTTTTGCTTTCCAAGCTCCAACGCTAGCTGAAATCTGACGCCTGGACTGCATATCCTGCGAGACGTGGGCATGCCCTCGCAGCGCACTGAGCGCCTCCGCAGCTTGGGGAGCCAGAGCCGCGCTGAGGCTTCCAAGCAAGGAGCTGCTCCATCAGGCAGCCAGTGCCACATCACACTGCTGCAGGAAAAAGGGGCTCCAGCATGGTCCTGAGGCTCCTGCTCCTCCTCGGCGGGCTGCTTAGGGCCACCGAGCCAGCGCCCCGCTGTGAACCCGGCCAGGAGACCCTAGGTAAGGCTAACCACCCCGAAAGTCCCCCCTTCTTCTCTCTTTCCTTCTCATGGACATGATCAGGGGAAAGGGCTCCGGCTTCCAGGTGAGGGAGGCAGAGGCTGTCACTCTTCCCTAGAGCTGTGGGGTTCATCTCTTTGGAAATCTGCAGACTACCAGTGATGGAACTGGGGTTGTGCTTGGGAAGCGTAGATGGGAAGGCAGGCAGTGGTGTGGCTCTGCAACAGAAAAACAAGCCTGTGATGTAAAGGAACATAATGTTTCCCCATTACTGTCTTTTAAGACCACACGTAGATGTGTCTTTCTGTCAATTTACAGAGTTCCCTGTTGGTAGGATCCCCCTCACTGTCATGGGGAATGCAGAGGATTCGCCCCATCTCTGGCCTTGCCTTCTAGGAACGTGGTACTCGGATTGCAAGATGAACTCTTGACCTTTTGTGTGCTTTTCTGCTTAAGAAAAAAATCTTTTCTTTACATATAGCTTTAGGTCACTTATTTCAAGTCCAAAGTATGAGAAGATTTATTAGGATCTGACAGCTGTAGGGTGTGTTTTAGCTTGCTATAAGCAATATGGAATTTGTATGAGCTGGTTGGCTGGAGAAGCAGAAATACCCATCAGAATAAAGGTTAGATAGGAACATGCTGCTAAATGGATTAAAAGGTTTTGGGTCAGTAATCACCTGATAAAAAATATTAACAGTATCTTTTAAACACACATGGTGTGTTTTAATCAAGTGGGCTTAAGTCAGAATTCATTTATGTAGGGACAGTGGAGAGGTGAATTCCAGTGTAGTAACAAGGTCTGTTCCAGGAAAACTATTTTCAGAGGGCTCAACATTACTCAGAAAAATATTTATTTTATGGGAATACAGGAAGGGGTAAGTTAATCTGAAACTGACCTTACTGTTACCCAAGGAAGCGCAGCTGTATTTCGGTGCCTAAATATAAGCCATAGACTGTCACTGGCCCTGAACTGCTACACAGTGCAGTCCATGTGCTGTGTACTGCATATAATTTGAGAGTGCTGTTCCCATGAACATCAAAGTGAGTTCTACCGCAGCCTAAAGGGATTTTATTTTTGGATAAAGCTGCACAAAGAGAAGTGTTGTAGACTATTTACAGCCAATTACAGGAAGAGGCTGTGTGGCTTGCAGCATGCCCTTTCTCTGTGAGGTATGATTCTGCTCTAGTTCCAGCTGATCAAAGTTTTGCCATGGGGTATTAATACTGGCAACCACAAATGTAGGGGTCATCGAGGGGTAACTCTGCTGTGACAGAACGTTTTGTGTGGATTGGCCACTGTGGTGTCTGTAGAGGAGGGCTTGAGGAAAGGCAGGTGATGGAAATACACCTTGTATGTGGTGGGATTAGACTGCTGAATGTGGCCCTAGAGGGATGGCTAGTGGTAGGGAAAGTGATCTGCCAACATCACTACATGGTGTGCAAGAAGAGGAAGGGGCATGCTTCACATGGGAGGGATGTTGGGCCAGAAAATAAAGTAGCAGCTTGGACATTGAGAGACTTGCTAGGTTTCTCAAGGGGAGATAAGGTCATGTCAGGCCACGTGAAAGGAAAGGGGACTGTGATGCTGAACATCTCCATGAAGAGACCTTGCAGGGGTCTCTTCTCAACATTCAGGACAGTGGGTTATGTCTTTGGCTGTAGCAGTGGGAGTTTCTCCACTGTTTTGGGATCCCTTGTACAAATCTCCATGGATCTCAGCGGTCAGACCTGCAGAGCCCTGCAACAGCAAAGCCTGGAGCTGCTCATGCAGGAGAGAAGGACAGGGGGAACTAGTGTCGCTGTCTGACTCACAGCAAGGCTGGAGCCAGTTTCTGCAGGCTGCCTGGCCTTGGTGATATTTGCTCTGCTGTGACTCATTTTTCTTTTTAAGTCAGAAACCAACATGAAACATAGCTAACAATACCAAGATCCTTTGTGCCTTTTTGTTTAGTAAAATAAGGAGATGATTACTGACAACCAGCTTCACAATACAGCACAGGCATCCTGCACACTGTGGGGAGCTTTTTGAGCAGCAGCTGGGAACTGTGGCACTGAGAGGGCAGAAATCTCTTCTCCCCAGCTGTGTCCTGTCTCCCCCAGCGATAAGATGCTACATTGCCCCATTGCAAGGCAGCACTTCCAGATCATAATGAGCTTTACTATCCTCAGCCTCTAGTTTGGGTAAGAAAACTATGGCTCAGTGTGTTTCCCCTGAAAGGTAGTCGGCCTTTGGTGGAGGGAGCAAATAACATAGGTTCTGTTTTAGCAGCACAGACTTACACAACTCTCAGATGGCTGACGTATTCCAGCAGTAATTAGTTCAGTACTGCACTTTGCCATCACTGACAACAAAAATAAAAACCATCTAGAAGCAGGTTGATGTCACATGCTTTGAAATAGTGAAAGCAGGTGACTTGCCCAGCAGCTGGGGCCAGTTCAACCATTGAGATGCTACCAGGGGTCAGGCTAGGGCTGCAAAATGACAGCGATAAACCCCGTCCCGATGGCTCATGTCCAGAGACCGCTTACTGGGGATTTCTGGGCAGAGACACGCCAGCCCTCAAGCGCTGAGCGAACGCGCAGAGCTTGCGGGGTGAGCGGGGAGGCAGCAGCCGAGCGCTGGTACCCGCGGAGCCCGGCTCGGCCGCGCCGCCGTCTGTGGTGCCACCGTGTGGGCTCCGCAGTGCTGCGGGCGGCAGCTGGGGAGGCGCCCGGGCTGGGCTGAGCTTAACAGCCAAACGGACGCCTGAGCCTTCTGTCACTCCCTTCTCCCTGCCCGAGCGCGTGAAAGGGGTTTGGGATACGTGGACTTTATTTCCTCGGGGGTCCATCACAGCTTTTGTGGCATTGGCTCTTCTCTAAGGCATGGCATCGAATAAAGTTGATGATTTTTTTTTTTTTTTTCTGGAAAGTCAAACTTAGTGAAAAACTGGCTTCATGTACAGATGCTCTACCTTTCTCTCCTCCTCTGGCATTCCCATCTCCATAGTGTGCTGTGGTTTATTGCTAGGTGACAAAAGGAAAAGTTGTTGCCCTCTGCTCGATGGGACCCTGAGTTCCCTTGCTGTGCACCTTCCTAACGCTTGTTTCCTGGTGAAACCCATCTCTGTCCACACACGCGGGGGCAGACCCGCTCCAGCTCCTGTTGCTGTTGTGTGGGGTCGCACTGGGTGACCTAGCAGTGGGCTGGGGTCTGCTCCTCTGCCCCAGAGCAGGTGGGGCTGGCTGGGTCCCTTGCCCTGCCATGGCTGGGTGTGGGCAGGTGCATCCCGCAAGCACGGCCACAGCACCGTGTCTCTACATGTGGGAAAGCCCAAGCTGTAGGGAATCCTGCCAGCTACACCCAAGAATAATGTGTCCAAGTCTTGTCAAAACAAAAAAAAAAACGCAGAACTAGCGTCTACATCGTGCACACTCGCAAGATGAGAAATTCCAGCTCTCGTAAACCCGGTTGTCATCACCGTGTCATGTGAGCTGCTCTGAATTCCCGCCGCTGGCTCTAGTATTTCTGCGCAATTATTTTAGCAACAGGGATCTTCAGCTACACTTAATGTGGGAAATAGAATCAGAAACAGCCACTTATGTAGGGAAAGTAAGCTTATATTGAGAATATAATATACAGCTATATCCTTTTCCTGCTGAAATAGTTTCTTCATTATTTTAATACGAAGGCAAGGTTTTCTTCAGAATACTTGTTCAGACATTTTTAAAGTGTGGGTGTGTAAATACATAGAAGTCAAAACTTGAACAAAAGCCCTACTGCCGTAAGGCATAGCTGGGCTTTCAGCAAGGCTTAGTAACACTAATAGTTGATCCCCTTTAACATTTCTAGACATTGCCTTTCCCTTCACACAGATGATTAGTGGTTGTCTGGGGGTGCTGCCTGGCTAATAGCTACTGTGGTCCCCTTTGGGCTGCCCAGGCCATGTGAGAGCCATCCCCTCCTCGAGCTTGGACCAAATGTTGGAGAAATGTCACAGGTGCCATTGTCTGAGGAGGGGCTCAGCATGGAGGTACCATGCAGAAGTAGCCCTATCCTGTTGTGAACATGGTGTTTGAGGCTGGTGAGCCTGGTTGATTTTCTGGGCTTTTGTGATCCAGGACTTTTATGACTGCTGAATCTTGTTTGCATAGTCATCCTCCCAGGTGGATGCAGGTGTCACAGGTGGAGTTTGACCTGTGACTTAGGGTTGCTCTGCCCATTGCAGGAAAAAAAAAAAAAGAAATTTCAATCCCTTTGTTTGTCCTGTTGTAACTCTGATGATTTAATTAGGATTATTTCAGTTTTACAGGGTTATAATAGGACAGCCTGATCTAGGTGGCAATATGAGATTAAGACATGGATTTAAAATTTCAATGTTATTAAGATTTTTAGTCAAGGCTGCTGAATTAACTGTCAGTCTTTTGTAACAACATTAAAATACTGCATTTGGCTAAAGCTCAACTACCTACAGAAGAGTTTGATGTGATGTTAATTACAATAGTTCTCATACATCTAAACTAATGAAGACAGTTATGCTAGGGGGCTGTATAGGCTATGTTTAAAGAGGATGGAATGTTGTTTTAGCAAATGTTTTGGGAAAGTTGTGCGACCAAAGATAAAAACCTCAATTTTTCAGACGTGAACCTGTTTACTGGCATTCAACAGAGTTGAACTTACTCAGAGGTAAGCATCTGATTCTGTGGTAAGCTGTTGGCCAAAGCACTTAGAGAGTTGTTTTAATGCCAGAATTTCCCAGATCTGAGCTGGTTTCTCCTTTCCTTCATTGGCCAGATACTGAGACATGGTCTTTTGATGTGAACCAAGGTGAGCTGGAGACATGTTCAGTAGCAGCTCAGCCACATGTGCAGCCCAGCAAGTCTTCAGTCAATTTGGCAACTCCTGGACAATTTTGCTGTCGCCGTTGCTATTGTTTCATTGTGTTTTTTCCCAACTGGTAGTTATTCCCTTCACAACTGGGAAAACATCTCCAATGAGGCCCAAAAAGGGCACTTAGCATTTCTTATTCTGGGATTATGCTTCTGTTCAGGATTTTCAGCTGGGAGGACTCTGACTGGAGCAGCATTTACCAGTTAGAGACACAGCTGGGCTAGCAACAGGGATCCTGTTGCTAGAGGTACCAAGACAGGCGGAAGGGAGAGACAGGCAGACAGCAATACCCTTCCTCAGATCTTTTAGGCTCCTGCAACTGCAGCCCTATTTGAGTTGCATCTGAACAATTAGAAACTACATAGAACTACTGGCCACCACTGAAGTTGGCTTTGAGCCATTGCTGAGTGCAGGTCTTAGTGTGCATCTGCACAGCTTTTGACCTGTGGTCTGCATGTTGTGTGAACTCCCATCACCCATGGGAAAGCTTCAGCATCTTCTCACAGGCCCCAGGCCAGTCCTGGAAGAGAAACAGTCCTGGAAAAGCCAACTGCAGTGTCATTGCTGTGGGAAAACCTTCAGTAATTCATTAAAAATGGGTGTTTAACCGAATGCCAGGCAGGAGGTGTGTTAGAAAGAAGGGTGATTAATGATGAACACTGGCTTGCATCTTCCTGCTGTGATCTTGCTTTGTAAAGTGAAGGCAGATTAGGCATTAATCTCTTTCAGGTGCTTTCAGACTTCTTCATGTGAGGGACTAGGCCTGTAGCAGGGCTTTTCTCACTGTCTGTGTCGGGCTCCTGCGTACTGCTTCTGCCCCTTTGCAAACACATCACTCCCTGGGGCAGTTACAGCAATTGCTGGAGTGGAAGATTAGTAACAGGAATTTAGCCCTCTACTCACAAAAGGTTTGATGTATCCAGAAAAAGGAGTTAACCACGTGGACTGCTTTTTGCAATCTCTCCTTCAGTTTTCCTGGAATTCCTTCTCTATGGCTGAGGATCTTCTCCACTTCTGCCCCTGCATGTATGCCTTCGATATATAGCTGCCTTCTCTCCTGGGCTTTCTGCTCAACCATTTTACCCCTAGCCAAGCTACTCAACTGCCACAATCCTCTGTCACTAGTCCCTTTACTTCTCCACTCCTCCTGGTGATTCTGATCCATTATAGTATCCTAGAATGGATCTTGTCCAACTCTTGCCCTCATGCTGTAGGCATATGAAGACTCCAGAGGCAGGCAGTGCTTTGCCATTTTCAGGTGCTATTGCAATGTTTTGCAGAACGATACGGCCCAGAAGTGTTTGCATATTACCACTGATACCAAGTTTTGTCTCTTTAGTGTTACAAGGCAGATTATCGTTGCAAAGACTAACTCAACCACAAGAGGAGTAATACTAATATGATCAGAAACTAAAATGCTTTCTTTGGAAAAGTAGAGGTTTTGACTATAAACAGAATAAAATGAATACATGTCTTCCAGTTTTAAACAGTATTTTAAGAAACCCAGAAAGCTGGTAGGGGGGTTGGTCTGTACAAAAGAAATTATCTAATGTTGTTTGATCTGCCAGTCATAACAATGCAGTCGTGTAAGTCTCACTGAATGCTTTAGCTATTTTGAATTTAAGACTGTCCCTTGGGCTCATTTCATATACTCAGGCATGCAAGTCTGTTGGCTTTGCTCACCAAAAGGTAACTGGCCAAGCCATGGTACTGGAAGTAGCTGTTGAGCTGTATTGTCTGGGTTAGGGTTAATCACAGCAGTTTGCTTCTTTCAGTGCTGAGTCATCAAGGGGAAAAAATGTAAGCTTGGCAGTAAAATATGTATGTGCTGTATTGTAGATTTTCAAGCTTGCCTTTGCAAATTAAAAACAGAAGCGTTTATTATAGAGAGGGCTCAGAAAGCTTGAAATGGCTTTTCTCCTCTTCAATAAGTTATTTTATCCATACTCTTAAATAGAAGCTGTGCTACTGAAAGGACTTTTGTAGCTCTGATGGAATAGCTAGACTACAAAAATAAACATAAAAAATTAAAAAGGCTGTTCTGGGTCAGGAAGAAAAAGGTCTCTGTACCAACCTGTCTGCGGATGGGACTATGAGAGGAGGTGGTACTGTCTTCCTCTGAGCTCAGGGAAGCCACTGCTCAAAAAATGGAAGAGGTCATGGCTTTTGCAAGCACAGAAGAAGCAGCAATTGAAGTCTGCCAAGTTAATCCAAAGACCTGAGAAACTGTCTCTATGTCATTGCCTGTCATCCCTCTTATGAAAAAGAGAAAGGAGCGGCTGAATTCTTCTAGTGGCTTTGCCAGAGCTTCAACAAAATAAGCTGTAATGGGTGAGGATGGGGATTTGCTCTGTGCGGAGATCCAGACCCTCCAGAGCAGGGCTCCAGAAGCAGGGTGTGCCAGCTGCAGCTTGGGAACTGGCTCTGGGGAGTTTCCTGCTGCCTGCTCTGCAGGCAGGCAGGCTCTGGCCCAGTTACGTGCATCCACACTTACTTATATAAGTACACGCACTGGAGAATTGTCTTTGGCCCTCGCAGAGCCGCACCCTCCGAAACATATGCAAGCATTGGCATAAGGAAGCATAGGAAAAGTCCAAACACCACATCAGCACACATACACATTTCAGACTTGCTATAAAGCAAGGGACCTTTTCTCTCTTGCTTTTATGTATATTAACTTCTGATAACCTGACAGCTCAAGCTGTCTCACTTCTGGGCGTTTCCAAGAGAGAACTGTGGCGAGGAAAGGTGCTACTGTTCGGGCAGACCTGGCCTCTCAGATGGCAGAGGACACACAGTTGTCTCTGAAGAGAGAGACAGGGAGAAAATAGCACAGTATGCTGCAAAAATGTGGGGCTAGGTTTAGGATGCAGGAGGCAGTTTTGCCTCTAGTCAATGAGTGAGTCTTGGTAGCTCAAGTTGATAAAGTCTGAGGGACATTCTGGGCCAAAAGTAGTGGAAAAGCTTTATCCTTTGTTGGAGAATCACCCCTGCTTATCACATACTGAGACAAACAACTGCAGTTGCCATGGGAAAGGTTTATATGGATTTAGGTTCCTCACCTAAAAAATAAATCTATCATCTTCAGTCAGTGTCTTCATTAATAGGTAATAGCCATATTAATAGACCAATATATAGATTAACAGATTGTTATTTTTATCATACTTATAGGGAGAGGCAACAGGTGGCAATCTGAAACCAGAGCTGCCTTTAGCTCTCCCGTGCTAACATCTACTCCTGCTCACAAAATGATCCAGTCCTCTGGTGAACTCAGCTACAGCGTATGACTTAGCAAAGTTTTGAAAGTCTCTTCCATCGGCTATCCATCACTTCCCAACACATCTCCTTCTGGCCAGCTGGGCAGAAAGCGGCATCTGCTAAACGCAGCAAGGCTGCTGCAGCTCAGAGAGCCATAGCAGGACGAAGCAGCAGCACCATGCCCAGACCCTGCCTGCTGCATTTTTCCTTTGGTTTCCTCTGCTTGTTCCAGCTTGTTGCCAGAATACCGTTTCGCTCCAGCTGAATAAGCAGAATACTGAGACACCATTGAGAATAGGTTTGTGCCACGTATCAAAGTGGCTGATGGCTATAGCTCTCCTGCATAGTAATAACAGTCTGGAAGCTTGTGTGCTTTGTTATTTGATCAGTGCACGTCAGAAAGACAAACAAAAAGGATGTCTGTAGCTTGGTCACAGAGCCAGCACAGGGGAAACAGCTCTTACCTTTGAGGATATGTGAGCAGTTGTGGGAAGACTGTTGATAATCCCCAGATGAATCCATGAGGAACTGCTCTCAGAACACACAACCTTCTGGTCTAAAAATATAGCTACAATACAGTCACTTTATGCTGAGGAGAAAAAAGTGTCCAATACTTCTCAGTCACCCTTCAAGGTAATGAAGGAGATTCATTGCTAATGACCCTGGTGGTAATCGGAGACAGTGTCACTGTGCTCTTTGGGATGTGGCTGAACTCAAGCCAGTCCCATGCACACCAAGTTTCCCCCACTGTACAGAATGCTTGACTGGCTCCAGGCTTGTGTCCAAGTCCTCACAATTTGTTTTGGGTGTGATGGCATTGGGATATGAGACTATCCAGACTCGGGGAGGAAGTGCACCCAATTTTGCCAGCCGGGTTAATTGCTGGAGCTCTTTCTAACAAGCAATCACTCCCTTCTCTTTCCCAGCTAGCGTTGTACAAACTTCTATTCCTTGAATATCCCCAGATGTAGAACTACATGCTGTATCTGGCTGAGATGAAGCTTTTTTAGAAATTCCTTGACCTTAATAACTAGCTCATTGAGGGGATTGTGCCTAACTAAGGGAAACACTGAAATCCGGTAACAGAAGGTTGCAGGTATTGTTTATTGCTGTTAGCATAATGTACCAATACAGGAAAGAAGTTTGTATGGGTATATTTTTTTTCCAGCATGCTGCTTACAAGGACTTGCAAATGTTGGAGATGGGCTGTTTCTGCTTGTTCTGATCCCTCATTTATTTTATGAGGTAATGTGGATCAATGACAATTCATAATATAAAACAAAACTCATTTCCAATTAAATGTCTCCCTCCAAGATAAAATTCCAAGGTTAATTTTGTTGTCATTATAATGCTTTTATTTTGGCAAAAGAATGATCAACTTGTTAGCAACACATATGCAGATGATTACATTTAAACAAGTATGCTTGGAGTAGATGTTTAAACTTTCCTTAGTAGGAATAAAAAAGAAGACATAATAAATTTGGTCTTAGGAGGACAAATGCTCAATTCACTGAGCAAGAAGCTAGATGCCAGTCCCCCTGTAAGAGGTAGGAGAAATAGCAGCATAACTAGATTGCCAGTACATGAAAAGGAAAACAGACCCATTGGTGGGTAAAAACCTTGCACATAACAGCACAGCTCTTATGAGGCACAGGTGAAAACAGCTCCGATACCTTGAGAGCCATATCCTTCTTTAGTTGCCAGTATCAGAGAAGGGCAATATAGAATTATTGTCTACAGGAGCAAAAGAGGCCTCTCCTAGGTCATCCAACCACATTCCTTCAAAATCAAGAGAGGTTGCTTTATTTTACCTAGTAAATAGGATGATGAGGGGATCTGATTCCTCTGCACATGATGAAGGCATGCACCAGGGAGTGCAGAGAGCTATTTAAGCTGAAGGACAGTGCTGGCAGAACAACACATGGATATGAACTGGCCAGAATATTTTTAGGCAGGAAATTAAAAGGCAATTTCTAGCCATTAGAGGAGTGAGCTTTTGGAAGAGCTTTCCCGTGAGAGTAGTTGGGGAAGCAAATAATTAGTTTTAAGTTGTTATTAAAAGGATTATGAAATGCTGTTGCTAGAGATAGGATGAAGTAGGATGGGGAAAGAAATAGGTCCCTCATATTCACCAAAAGCTTAATTGCTTTACGAGAAAGATATACACAGCATTATATGGGACCAATAGATTTGTTAGGGGAAGATCCATAAGGCATCTTGGTATGTACAGAAGGACTCACAGGGACTTTTAGGCTAAACCAGATTACTGAAGACCTACATTTTCAGTAGGGAAATTTCCTGGCCACCTAACTTACAGTTTTTAACCATGCCTAGAAATATTTTCGACTTGTCAGGGCTGGGCAGCTCAATGTCATTTTCAAACGTAGGTCTGATTTGTTGTACAACGACACTGACATATATTGTCAGGTCCTCTCTTTTTAAAGTGGATCAAAGACTGGCTGGCCAGTGTGCTTGTCTGGCCATGCTCTGCACCCGACCCCTGCAGTCTGTCCCGTCTTCTTCTTAAAGTCCATTTCCAACTCTTTGCCTGGATGAGGGTGTATGAGGCTCCACATGCCAGAAACTGATGTGAGACTATGGGTCTGGGGTGCAGCAGCTGGAGGGACCAGGAAGCGTGTGCCTGGTGTGTGTATGTCAGTGTGTGTCCTTGCTAGCAAACACCAAGCTGGACTAGCAGTGAGGAGAATAAAAGATTTGGGAGCTGGGTATTTGAGTGGCTGTGATTCTGGGCTAGATACTGGAGGGAACAGAAGGTCTCAGAGTTGGCTGCTGAAGGGACCAGGTGGTCTAAGACACCTATTGGGAAGACCACCCTGTCTGGGGTTTGGATACCAGCAAAACCCTAGATCTGGGCCAGCTATCAGAGAGACCAGCACTGTGTCAGTGCATGAGGCAACTGGGAGATCAGTGAATCCAGGGACTAGCTACTGGGGGATCCAGTGTGTCTAAGCCAAGCTACTGAAGGGATCCAACTGTATTTCTTTTTCGTCAGTGGTCTTTCGTCCTGGTTAGCCAGAAAGGGGAACAGGATGGTGCTTTTGGTGCTGGCTGTGTTTGCCTGTACTGTGTTTTCTCTTTCTATGTGTATGTAATACATGCCTGTTGGAAACATATTCTTGTTGCTGGAATGGCTGGACCTCAGGACATAGAGCTTCAGCAGTCTCTGTGGGGCTTCCAGATTGGACAACTCCTATCATGAGGTACCACAGATACCTGCCCCATAATGCTGTTTTTTCCTCTTTTTTTTTTTTCAGGTCAATGCCAAACTGTACAGAAAGGTACGATATGACTTTGCTCGCTGTCTTTGGAGAATCTTGAAGCCTTAAGTATTTCTTCATTATTTCCTGACAAGTTTTCTGATTTAGGTGCTATAGTAGGTCTTGTTGCTAGAGATAGGATCTCTTTCACGCAAGGTAGGATTTTGCTGCTCTGACAATGGTATTTGTTACTAGCCAGAGACATTAGCAAGGGAAGAATGCTCAAACATAGGCCCGTTACTGTAATAGCCAGTCGTTTTGTGAAGAGACATCTCTCTATTGCTCCCTTCTCACCTTTGAGTGGGTTGAAGATATTACCATCATTTATCCTTCCTAAGATCTCTTAGTCTGATTTCTTAAAATGTATTAAATCTATGAGAATATACATGTAAGTGCATTTATAGGCTTGCTTGCCTGAGCGTCAGGTCCCAGAATAACTTTTCAGTTCTTTGGGCGATTTCAGTCAAACTTCACAGAGGGACTGCAGTTTCAGAGATATTAGTCTTACAAATTGTGTGAGCCAAGCAAAGAAGTGAGACATGTCCCTGATACCTTTCACACTAAAGAAAAAATCTATATGACACAGGGGTTTTTTTCTCTCTTATGTATTCTCTGATGTTTAACAAGCTCAGACTGTATTCTTAATTTAAATCAGCTAAGATTTAACCGAGTATGAGACAGCCTTTCCTTCGGAAACAAGGCTTTATTAATTCTGTTGTTTCCAAGCTGTTTGTTAAATGAACTCCCATAAGGGCCAGGTACTCCAGTATTTTCTGGCCAGGGATTTGCCCTTTCATTGCTGTTCTGGTATTGAATTAACAGAATAAATCTTATTTTAGAAGCAGTGCGTATCAATCAGATAACCCCTGATGCCCCATCAAATTGTCAGATACCATCTGAATTCTAAATGACATCTACTGGCATCAAACTGTTTGCAGTCAATCTCAGACAAAGCATACTTTCCATCACCTTTCTATAAGTGGTTTTACCCATCAAATTCATTTGAGATTATTGCAAACTGCCTCCAGTCTACCTGTGAACAAAAAAAAAAAAGTTGGAGTGTGTTGTTATGTTGTCTTTGAGCTATTCAGAGTGTCAGTGAAGCAAATCATTTTTCATATGTTCATCTCCTTTTCATAGCAAAATGTGTGGACATTGCCTTAAGTTCTTGTACTGATGTTGCTTATACTCAAACGATGTATCCCAATTTTCTGGATCAGAAGTCTAGAGAGGTGATTGAGTACAGCTCTGAGTACATCCTCATCAGCGTGCTGCACAACTTGCTCCAGGGAGAATGCAATCCGGACCTGAGGCTCCTGGGCTGCTCAGTGCTGGCCCCCCAGTGCGAAAAGGACAAAGTTATAAAGCCCTGCAGGCATGTCTGTGAAAACCTGAAAAAAAGTTGCCTCCCTGCCTTTGATGCAATAGACATGGCTTGGCCCTACTTCTTAGACTGTGACCGCTTTTTTGCTGGGGAAGAAGAGGGATGTTTTGATCCGCTGGCAAAGCTGCGAGGTAAGGAACAAAGCTCTGCTGACACATCTTACTTGTCTAGATGGGAAGGGTCTCGTCTCACTCAGGTTGACATGTCTGTGGCACAAAACCTCTTTGCCTGTCATCTTAGCTTGTCATCTTTATAGATACCTGTAAGGTATGATTCATTTTGTTCCACCTATTTTAAACACTTAATTAAACTGTGCTGAAGAAGCATCTGTTTCTTTTCCTCATACACAAAGAGCATCAAGACAGGCAGCTCAGAGCTAGATGTTTGGACTACCAATGAGCATTTAGATAAGCCCTGCCCTGTGTGGTAACTGTCTGTATACTGGAAATGTTTTATTTAAAAGTTGAAACTTTAATGCACTCATAAATTCATGATGACTTGACAAGTTTAACAGCTCATTAAAATAATCTCATTAATGATTGTCACAGATTTTTGTTTGGATGAAGAAAATCCAGATAGATGAAGACAGCTGAATCTCACGAAAAAATGAATTTGATCCACCAGATTCAAAGGGAAAAATCTGTACATTTTGTGACTGAAATGTGCGGAGCATGCCAAAGGCCAAATTATAACTGGAGGTTACACAAAATATTTGTCAGTATACATATGCATTAGTATGATTTTGCAAACAAAATATGCCACAATAAACAGTGAATGATTTACTACCGGAATTTAAGGTTTTGCTTGTAGCTGTATTTTCTGTTATTCTATTACTGAAAAAAATATTTTGCAGAAAAGTGCAGGCATTCATACAATCCTCTAACCACCATGGTTTGAAACACTGTGTTACAATTTTTCTTTGCAGGAGAAGTAGACGTTGAGGAAGATTTGCCTTCAGACTTGCCAGCAACTTTTATTCAGTTCAAACACCATTCATATTCCCAGATGGTGAGCATGTTGAAGAAGACTGCTTCTAAGTGCTCCCACATTGCAACAACTTACAGCATAGGTCGCAGTTTTGAAGGGAAGGATCTTTTTGTGATTGAGTTTTCAACCAAGCCTGGACACCATGAACTGCGTAAGTTTTATCAGTGTGGATCAGGTTTTCTTGAGGGGAGTCCAGATTATCTGAGTGAAAACAGGTCCTTTTAATGGGACATAACAAACTATAAAAAGTATTGATTCAAAGACACTTATCCTTTGTGTTCCTGATTTATAGTGATAGCTGATGATTCACTTGTAGCAATTACAGTCCAGTTCCAACTTCATGACCTCTGTTCATGACCATGGTTGACATTCCTTGTTACAAGATGTGTGACTGTGTTCTTGATTGCAGTCATATGGCTATTATTTATTTGTGCCCAGCAAGCAAAGAAGTTGGAATAGTTTTCTGTTCCTGACCTGCCCCCCTCCATCATCTACCATTTCCTCTGTCTCCTTTTATTTATCACTATACCATCACACCCTACGTACTTCCTACAAGTAATGCCTGTCCCTAGTCTAAACATATTCCTTCACATCCTAAAATATGTACAACTTGTGAGGTGTCATATACCGAAGGACATTGACATCAAAAAAGGTCAATGCAGCACAGAAAACAGTCCTCCTGAACAGAGATTCAGGTCAGTGCAATACCTGTCAGTGTAACAGGTGAACGACACCAGGAATTTATGCTACCATAGTGCCTGAATTCCTTTAGGATAGAAGTCCTCACAACTCGTCTGCAAAGGGGAACAGTGCTGATCTCTATTTTATAGATTCATCACTGAGAGAGCAAGGGACAGATTTTTTAAATGTTCCAAAATCTTCAAAATGCAGGTCATTTTCTTGGGCAGTATTAGGTACTGTTTTCCTGTTGCCAGCTCCCAGCTTAAATACAGTACCTGACCGAAGCTTGCGGATTTCTATGGCCACTGCTGCATACCAAGAGTCTCTGGTTTTTCCCATCAGACTAGCTCCTGCACCAAAGCAGCCGCAGCAGTGTAACACACCTGAACTACATCTGACTTAATACTTTACTGAGATTGTCATCTCAGGTCAAGCTACTGTGTCCTCTGTGTGCTGTGTTACAGGGGAGGCAGAGAAAACGGCCAAGACTGGCGTTAGCTTCGTTTACTCTCAGCCACGCTGCCTTGAGTTGTGTAGACGTATTTTGAGGTGCCTTTACACTTGATCAAGATCATGGCAGACATATTCAACAGAGCAAAGATCTGTGTTACTATTTCCTGGCCTGTCATCCTTCCTCT
Organism: Rhynochetos jubatus; assembly: GCA_027574665.1. NCBI lineage: Eukaryota > Metazoa > Chordata > Aves > Eurypygiformes > Rhynochetidae > Rhynochetos > Rhynochetos jubatus. Next base: position 52,478,625 of record CM050651.1, on the reverse strand, counting down.
CTTGTGTAAAGAAAAGAAGTTGCAGGTGTCTTCTTGAGCTGATACTCCATTTGCCAGGAGAACACAAAGCCTAGGTATCAGGCTTTTAAATTAAAACTAATATGGCATGATAAAAGATGGTAGTTTAATATGTTACCTAGAATTTCCTCTAAATCTGTTGCTTCATGCTGCTCAGGACAGCATAAAAGAGGGTGGAAATATCCCTAGAGCTGAAGTTTTTGCCAGCCTAAGCAAGCTGGCATAATAGCTCTGTGCCAGCCCTCCTCCAGCATCTAGTGCTTGAGGCTGGCCAGCATCAAAGACAAAGATGAAGGGATAGATGGGAAAGGCTGTCTCCTAAGTGCATCTATTTTTTACTTTCCATTAATCTCTAAGGAAGGATGGAAACCGAGAGAATTACTGCAAGGAATTGTGAAGTTATATGTTTCTAATAGTCTTATTCCAAGGCTATTTAGCCTGAAAGCCACTGTTTCTGCACGACCTAATTTCTGTTTCAAATAAAGGGGTAATATATTACACGTCTGCAGGTCGTTTCTAAGATCTAAGACAACATAAGGCATTGAAGCTGCCCAAGGTGAGAGCGCCAGGATACACTCCCACTTTTGTTCCTTCCCAGCTGTGGCTTGACATTTTTGTTTGCAGCATTCTTTGTTCACAAATAATGATGAGTCCAGCAAAAGCTCAGAGCAATGATTTGCTCTCATGGTTTGGGATCCTGAAAGTATGGACTTGCTTTATTTCACACTATTTAAATTGTCGCTGAACTGATTTGAAATTGGAGGGAAACTCACCTGGAACTGGTGTGCTATTTACAGGAACATATGCATTAAATTACCGTAAATAAAACTTTCTGACTCATCAGTAAGCTATTTGGGTTACTCTGCTTTTGGAAGCCATCCAGGTATAATCAAATTAAAGCATCTCATTACTTCGTATTCCACAGTCAAGCCAGAATTTAAATACATTGGCAATATGCATGGAAATGAAGTTGTGGGGAAAGAACTGCTAATATACCTCGCACAGTACCTGTGTTCGGAGTATCTTCTTGGGAACCCTCGTATCCACACCTTGATTAATAATACCAGAATTCACCTCCTACCTTCACTGAACCCCGATGGCTATGAACTGGCGGCAGAAGAGGTAAAAGACTTTTTATAAGGAAACGTTCAGGGCTTCATGTTTCTAAAATTCCCCATAGGAAAGGACAAACTGGGAGGGGAGTGTCATGTATGGCAGGGAGGGTTAATAATCAGCAGCCAGAGTCCCAGGTTGCTTTCCAAAGATGATATGAACAGAGCTGACGAAATCAGAACCATGTTTGTCAATTTTGCTGCCTGCACACGATGACGTGGGAATGACTGTGTTACTTTTTCACACATTTAGCACTCTCTGCTGTCAGTTCTAGAACAAAATGCCCACTGACTCACTGTAAAGACTGATAAATTATTTTATAATGAAATGTAGTTTAATACCATGGAATAGATGTCCCTCTTCTTTTAGAAGAGCAGGTATAGTAAGATTTGAATATTTTGTGTACTGTCATGCTTTCATAATAGATGATAGTTTTCAGAGATTGGCTGGTGTCTGAAGCAGACCTGTGAAAAGCAAAACTTCTATTATATGTTACCTGACATTCTTCTTTTCACCTCACTTTTATCACTAGCACCATTAACGTGAAAATAGGACCTTTCTTTTCCTGCATTGCTCATGTGGTGAACATGAGTTATTGCATTACATGGGTTATTGCATTCTGCCTGATCTTGTCTTGGAGCATCAGCTGTATTTTTCTCCTTCTCTAACCCACTCTGCATGCTGCCCTGTACTCAGTAAGGAGCTGCTGTATTCTTCTCATGAGTCACATCACTGGTGAGTGAAATGCTTCCTGCATGCTAGCTAGTGCGTTAGTGTTCCTGGGGATAAAAATGATTAATAAATGTTAATTTTTAACAGTATAGACATTTTAAATTTACTTATTTTAAAACTTCCCCTTGATTAAAATGGCATTTTAAACAGTTTTTCATGAAGTGATATTTTGAGACAGGAAGCTGTTCTGAGGTTGGCTTCTGTGTTACAAATTAGGGAGCTGGTTACAATGGATGGGTCATTGGACGACAGACAGCTCAGAACTTGGACCTGAACAGAAATTTCCCTGATTTGACATCTGAGGCTTACAGAAGAGCTGGAATTCGTGGGGCCCGCCTTGACCACATCCCCATTCCACAATCCTACTGGTGGGGTAAGGTATGAATTACAGATTTTATACTACAGAGCAGCTCGGGATTTAAGAAACTGAGATTGCTTGGTCTGAAGTTATTCTCTGCTAGTCAGATTTTATAAGTAGGACTAAACAGGCTAGACTCAGAATTGGCATGAAAATCATGGTGTAGGCCTGGCCAAAGAGGCAGGTGTCACAAATCACTGTGAAAATCTGCTGATATTTTGGATTTTGCTATTTAGATTAAGAATAATGGCTGTTAGACGAGGGTCATGAGTGTGTAATGATTCATCGTTAGTGATTTAAACTGGGGTAGCATGTTAAAGCCTTTATGGACTTGGCTCTCATTGCACTAAGCTCTGCACAGATTTGATGCAATAGTGGTTTCTGCCTTGGAAAACATAAAAAGGCTTCATGTGAAGTTGTATGGCATCATCTTTTCACAGAAATAATGGTTATAAATGACTAACTATCCAGAGCAATGGAAACAACCTGTCAGGCTGCAGTCGTGCTGGAAGAGAGAGTTGTTGCTGTCTCGCTGAGGGGCCTCGCACTCATCATCACTAAGCTTTGTGTCATGTGATGTCCAGGAATGCAAAGCTCAGTCCTGTCTGTGTCACTGGCAGCCTGACAGCCCCTAACACCAGCAGCTCGCATGGGAACTTAGCTTATCTTAAAAGAAGAAACACAGGAAGCCAAATTTCTTCTGCTTTTAAACTCCTTTTATTCTATTTCAATTTTTATTGCTAGCACACAGCCTCAGAGAGGTGGGTAACAGGGGTGAATTAGCAGAAAATTTGAGAGACCATACTTCATTTTTCTGCTGTGGGTATGAGGCCAGGTTTAAATCCCAAAGGCATCTCTGATGCTGATCCAGGGTTTTGGTACCCCATTTCACAGTAGTGAAATCTGGATAAAAGCATCTCACTTTCTCAGGATAATGTGCATATGAAAGTGTAGGGCTGTGAAAAACTCAGTAATACACAGTGTGGCAGACCCCTGATTTTTGACATAACTAATCTCAAGAAGTTTATTCTATTTTATGTACATAATTGCACAGATCCCAGGTCATGTCACTAGATTTCTACATGAGTATAAGGTCACAGGCTTAATAGTTTCCAATTTTTGACTGAATAATGAGAGATAACAGTGTGCTGGCAAATGCAAGTAGATTGCAGAGCCTCAGGTGGAAAAGAAAGGTTGAGAACATGTGGAGCAGAGCCTGAGGTCAAACGAAAACAGCTGAAAAAGGACGGGATTTTAAGAGAAAAGTCTAGATAGAGAATAGTTTTGGTTCACCCCATTTGTTCACAATAGTTTTCATGGCTGTACATCTGAGAACCCCATGTATCTATCAAACTGAAAGTTTTCTTCAACAAATGAATGGTGTATGAACAAATATGAAGACTTTCAGGAGCAGGGTCAGGTGAAACCACATTGTTTGCAGAGGGGACCTGGGCACTGCAGGTGTGAGCTCTGAGCTCGCTGCACTATGGAGTCTCACCTGGTTTCTCAGTGGGTTTGCTTTCCCAAGTAGGACTGAGGCTTGGAGGCATCCCTGTTCTCTTTTTAAGAAACTCTCTTCCTTATCCTCTAAAGCTGTGACTTCAGCTGGAGATGCCTGTGTTTCACAGCAATTCTCCGAACACAGCTCACTTCAGTGTATCTCATCCTGTTCCCATAGGGCAATCCAAGATTATTCAGTTAGTCAGGAACCTACCAGCTTTTGTAACATAAAATAACGTTTACTTAGAAGAACATGCTAAATCAAAAATATACGATAAAGCAACAGTCACTACAAACATATATATATATGTTTCTAGCTTAGTGGGAGTCACTCTGCTATTTCAGACCCTCCTGCAGAGCCCATCTCTCCTGGTCACAGCTTCTCACTGAGTTCCTGATTTGAGCATTGTCTTGCTCTCAACCTTGCCAAGGTTGGGCTCTCTGTGCAATTGCAGGTCTGTTATCTACCAGGCTTTTTGACCCACGTCAATGTAGGTGCATTTCTGGGAGAGAGGTTTACAAGGATTTGTTCCCCATTGTTCAGAATGTGAGTTCACAACCACTTCTTGCCAAGGCTGCATAGTTCAGCCACCAAGCACTGCCACCAGCTTGTCCATAAAGATATGGCTGATCAGTGAAACAGTGTCTGTAACATCTCACTTAGCAGACAGAGTCCTTTCTTTGTGTGGCCCGTTGCAGTAGTGAGGGTGCCAGTCTCTTGGGATCTCTTTCATGGGTTGTATCATCCCCTGAGCTGCATGCAGACAGGCTACATGAGTGCATGACATGCCTAAAAGTCACTGAAAATGCCTTTGGTTTTCTGTGGAGGTATGCAGGAAAGCTGCTTTTGACCTTTCAGGCTGGACATCGTGGCTGTGCAGCAGACTTTGAAGTATGAAGGAAGGGATGGAGGTGTCCCTCCAGCCATATGCCCACTCTCTCTCTGCATCCAGAGGTGCTTCCTCCCTGCTTCCTCCTTCAAGTCCTGCTTCTGCCTCGGTTCTTCCGGTGGTCTTTGGGATGGTCAGTGATAGGCAGGCACTTGCAGAAGTCATTTTTACAGCCATGTATTTAGCTTTCTTAGATGTTGTGCAACATCATAGTTTATAGAGGGTTGGATGGAGGCTGCCTAACATTTCTCCCACAGTTACTCCACTGCCGTGGCCAGCTCGCCCCAGATACAGTGTGCCAGTCATGCCAGGGTGTCTGTCACCACAGGCAAGGGACCAGGAAGGTGGGCACACAACCACCCTCTGAACTCTGCCACCGTGGTTGCAGACCCCAAGGTATAAATATTTACCTAATCCTGCAAAATTTTTCTTTGTTTTGAAGAAGAAACTGAAATAAGGTGATGGTCCAAGGATTCATTCCTCACAGCACCAAACCTCAGGGCATGTCTAGATGCTCTGCTGAGCCCAAAGTAGATCCTGACCTAAACAATGCCCAAAGCATATCCAAATCTATGTGCTTTGCAGAACAAATGAGGGAACCAATTTGCCTGTGACCTGAATGGCACCACAAAATCTCCTTGATGACTGCAGTTTCACATGGTTCAGAAACTTGGCAGTAAGTGGTCTCACAGCCTCAAGTCCCTCTCCTCTGCCGGTGGTATCAACAGGACAGCCAAATGAGCTCTCCCATAATGAGCTTCAATTTTGTCAGGCAGATAAACCCGTGGGTCTCACAGTAGTCGGCTTTGTGCATGCAAAAGCATTAGATTGGATGTTTCAACACCAGCCTCTCAGTTTCCATTTACTTAATAGTGTTTATTACCTGCCTTATTAAAGTAATTATCTGAGTATTGCAGGGCATTGTATGAAGATCAGAAAAAGGAAAGTGAGCTCCCAGCCAATCCCATAAACTCAGGAGAGCTCCTGCCTCCCCATAACCCTTGCTGTACAGAGCATTTTGTTCCCTGCTATTATGAATTATTGTAATAAGTGGTCTGAGGGCTTCAGACTGAGAGACTTCAGGCTTCATCTGAAATCAGTCAGTTAAATCAGCTTGATTCAAACAGAATTTGGAGGTTTGTGCCAGTGGAGGCTGGCATAGTCTTTAGGAAAACAAGTCTGGTTGCTTCTAAAAAGGAAAAAAAAGAAATTTTTGAAAGCAATGGAGACAGTGACTAATTGCAATATAACTGACAGAAGTGAGATTCAGGTTTTAAAAGCGTAATGACCATTCCTTGTACTTATGCAGAAATATTTCAGCTGTTTCCTAATTCTGCCCCAGATTGTTCTTGTGAGATGTGTACTTTAAAACTGATCTCCTCTGACTAAGAAGCAAGAGCCCTGGTGAAAAAAAATCAAAACCCACAAAACCCACATTAAAGAAAAAGTCTATGAATAGTCAAAGGCCAGAGTGACACAGATAGCATCTGATATCATCCGGTGGAGCTAAACCAGGATGTGCACATTTCAAAGCCTTAATCACTGTATATGATGTCAATGAAATGCCATTAGGATAAAAATAGTGACATTGAAACTCCTGGTTTTCCATGATGTTCACTTCAAAAAGACATTGGCTCTGTGACACGGCAGTGTCTTGTTGGGTTGTACAGGTATCTAGTGAGTGAGTTGATTAATTAGTGGGAGGGACTGAATTTAGAAGCTCTCTGAGCAAAACTGTGCATTTCACCCTTGCTCACTGAATTGCAGAAGCAACTTAAAAATCTTCTTACAGAGCCCTGAGACTCCTGTTTGAAAGCCGGGCTGATTCTGGGGTCAGGCTTGCCCTGCCTGGCCAGGCAGTGGGAGCTGGGACAGCTGCAGGGAGCTGCTGGGAGTTCGGGGCAGCATCCTTCTGGGGAGTGCTGGTGCTGAGGGGCCTGGAGGGTGCAGGCTTGTTACCAGCTCCTCAGCCATGCCATGAACCCCCAGGCAGGGACCCATGGGGCAGGCAGTGCCGCTCCCAGCCCCTTACAAGTCACCTCTATCTTCTGCTCTACAGAAGAGATGGGCTCAAAGGAAGAACAAAGTGCTTTGAGGGTTCAGCTGAGCGTTGCTGGTTCAGTCCCAAATTCCCTTGAGACAAAGTTCATTATCAGACCATCCCAGAATACTGTGCAAAGACCAGAAAAGCAAATGCTTTGACTGTTGCAGGTAGTGCACTTCTGACACTGCGTGGTCTGTTTTCTTCTCCCGCCTCTGTGTTGTGAGAGTGGGTGTTTGAGACTGCAAAAGGAACAGAACATTTATCCTTTCCTTCTAGAATGCCCTGTATCTGCCTTCCTTAAAAATGTTTTTTAGGTCATGCCCTTCCTGTAAACTAATCTGTGTCTAATCTTCCCAATTATACAAAAAATCTTGGTTGGGTTTCTGGTGTACAAAGTGCATTCGGTGCGTTCCTGAGTTGGTCAGACTTCACCTGTTACATCTCATCTTACATTTAAGTTGCCTCTTTATAATACTGAGGTTGAAAGAGTTGCAACGCAGAGATTCAGAGGCTGCCACTAGGTTGATAGATAAAATAGACCTAGACAGCTTCTTCTGAGGACAAGTGGCACAATCTGACTTGTGCCCATATGTTAACCGCAAACTACTGATTTAATGGTTCACCTTACAGCAGTGGGAACCCTCAGGTTCCTATTTCTTCCCAAGTACAATGTACAGCCTTTTCAAATAGCACAGCTGCAGTGGCTGAAGGCACTAGTTCAGCCACAACTACGGAATGGTGTTTTAAGGAAACCTGAAAACTAGGAGGATGCCAATTATTCAGTATTATTAACTCGGTTAATAATTGGCATCTGAAGGAAGGTAGCCTCCTGCCTGGCTCAGGTATGGGCAAGGTAGCATCTTCTTAAATCATTCCAGGTAAAACTGTCTTTAGGCATGGCTTTTACCTGAGACCCTTTGCTTTCTACATTATTGCTGAGCATTGTAATGCATCCATGGTGCACAGTTGCTCCACAATGTTTTTCTCTGCTCCACACCTAGGTTTGTGCTATCCTCTGCATCCTCAAAGCTGTGATTTATAGCAGAATAGGGACTGATCCAAAGAAAAGAGGAAATACTATTATTGCAACCCTGCCGTATAGGTCTTTATAGGTTGGTTGGTTTGGTTTGTGTATTTTTCCTATACATTGCTGACGATACACTGTCATTAGCCACAGTGGGATCCTGGCTGGAGGATTTTCATGGTGATGGCATCAAAGCAAAGGGTGATATGCAATATTAGCAGTCCTATATAGATGCTGGACTAAGTCTGTTATAACAGATCTTGCTCATGTTTTTAAAAAAACCTGCATATCTGCACTTGTGCAAGGCAGAGTCCGGGTTTAGCAGCCTCTGCCCTCAGCCCCTTTTCCCCGGGTAACTTCACAAGCTGCAAGGAAGAGCAGCTCACCTCCTCCGAGCGCACCGGCGTGTGTCTGGCCTTGCAGGGACTGGCCACCAGGTGACACTGTTCCTCCGAAGCACTAACCCACGCCGGCGCCGATCTGTGAAGTCACTCCCCAGAAAAAGGGGGGATGCCGGAGGCGATGGGTGCCTGAGCATCCCACTCCTTGGCAACTGTTACTGAGCACGGGCTGTCAGGAAGACAAATTTTGTGACTTACCTGCAGCAGTTCTGACTGAACTGCGGTCAGTGCGGTGCTTTATATACGTTAGTTTTCATTTATTTGCAAATGGACCTGAACCAAACGATAGCAAATGAGACAGTGTATTTCCACCAAGTGCTGAGAATTACAAATTGATCCCCGTTTTCCAATTTATCCATCCAAAGTCAATCCTGCTGATTCAGAAATTAAATTAGATAAGGAGTCTGGTTTGTAATTAGTGGTACAAGGCCACGATTTTTCAAGTCTTAAATGCTGCTGTCGTCACTTTGAACTGTCAAAAATGTCACTGCAATAAAAAGTTATTCTTCTGTCAAAGTTTCTCTTCCTTTGTTGTTTTGTTTTGTTTTTTTCATTCCCCCTGTGTCTATTCTTCCCTCGAGCAAACTGATGCTCTTCCTCCATTAACCTTTGGGATGGAAGAGCCAAAAATCCTCAGTATCCTCCTTTCTGACACACTCCCTTCCCTTGCCCAGGACCAAATCCCTTCAGAGCTGCATGACCACTCACAGCAGGTTTTCTTCTCCCGGATTTCAGGTGGCTCCTGAGACAAAAGCAGTCATGAAGTGGTTGAGGTCTATCCCGTTCGTACTCTCTGCCAGCCTCCATGGGGGTGAACTGGTTGTGACCTATCCTTACGACTATTCAAGGCATCCTATGGAAGAAAAAATGTTCTCCCCTACACCTGATGAGAAGGTAATACTGGTTTTGCAGGACGAGCATATCAGTATGGTTTCCACATGTGAAATGATAGAAACTTTTTCTTTAAATAAGCAACAAATTTTGATTTATATAGATTGCATACATGTGTGCATATGTATGTATGAAATGCATAATAAATTACATGTTTATATATATAATGTACCTATATATACATATAAATTATATGTTTTTACACTTAATGTGCTTTAAAATACAGAATCATTTACACACTATCAGCTTGCTCTGTAAAGATTTACCCATGTTTTGTGAGGCCAAACACGACATCACAAGGCACAGGTTAGGAAAAGACAGGCTTTTACTATTTAAAGGGTGAAGACTATGAAATTTTTACCACTCATTTCCAGAAGAAAAGGAACAAGCCTGACCAGCAGTGTTATTTTCTATTGAAATCTGTAGGGGGGGCAGGGGGTGGAAAAGGTTGGCTGCCATATGGTGGCAGCCTTGTAACATTTATTCCAGGTCAGATGGACGGGAATGGTTTTTCCCTGGAAAGTTCCCCATTTGGGACTCACTGTAAATCTTCTGTGAAATTTTTTGCCATCTTTCCTATTTCCCTTTGGTTTCCTCAATCTAGTATTCATTGCCGACATGCCCACTAGGAGAACAGCTAGTTTTTCAGCCTTCTAGCATATGTTTAATATGTCCCTGGTCTCTTAAGAAGTGGTGGTTCTTTATATAACGAGCAGCAGTTGAGAATAGTCAGAAGTTGATCTTTGACTTGAAGCATCCGTTATTTGTGAGCAAATTTCTGGGCTGACTTCTTCTAAAGTGACAGTTCTCACCAACACCTATTAAATATTTAAATATTTATGACTATTAAGTATTTTCTGTATCAGTCCATTTTTTCTGAGCTGCATAATACCTACTGACTACATGTGTGTGATGATGATTCAGCAGTAAAATAGAGCAGGCACTGCACAATAAATAGCCCATGTAAGAGATGTCTGGTGGTTGGTAATGAAAGCTACAGAAGCTCTTGGTGAGGATTAAGGGAGATCATAAACCTGTGCACTTATATCCCATTACCTCGGCTAGGGGTATCCTGATGTACATGTGGATGGCAGAGGAATGTGGCCAGGTGTGCCTTATCAAGCAGCTGACGTGTGGGATGGAAGGACAGCAGTCCCTCCACCATCTCCAGTCAGGGACAGCACATGAGTTTTGAGTGAACTGATGCAGTTACACATACAAAGTTCTCCATCCCAGTGCAGCACACAGCTGGGCAAGCCCTAATGGCATCCCTGGTTCCTAAGAATGGACAACACAGGACCTCACACAGGTGGCTGCTGCATAGTCAGTGTCTGCAAAGCCTTGGAAGATAGCTACAAACACTTAGAAGTTTAAAACATGCAGGGGAGGACTGGGGATGTCATCAATTAAAACCGATTTTTCAAACAAGTCAGTACAGGAACCTTAATCACACTACCAGTATCACTTTAAATTTTGCCCAGAAAGTTATAAAACCTGTACCTGTGAAGTGACCTGCATTTATGTAATGTCATCTGCAGCTGCTGCTGCTAGGGAACCTGCATCTGTTTTCCTATTCAGCTTGTTTTAGCTGCCAGACATTAGCTGTAACCCTTGTTCTGACCGCTGACCTGTCGAATTTGCTGTGCAAGAGGAAACGAGGCAAGTTTGCACCCTTGTCAGCAGCCCAGGGTGAAATGTTTCAGTGCAGATAAAATGGCCAGAAATTAAAAAGGCGAATTCTATGAAGTACATTCAAACCAGGTTGCCCTGTTTGAAAATACGTCTGGGTGCTGCCACCTCCTTGTGTCCCTCATGGTGTCTGTGTGGTACCATGAGGATCCTCAGCAACTGCTCCAAGTCACCGTGGATTTCAAGCCTCTTTAGCGTGCATCACAGCCTGGCCTGGTACCTGCAGGGACCAAGGATTCTCAAAGCTGGACCATGTCCTTACACTGTCATTCTTGCATCTGGTTCACCTCACCTAATCCAGAACTTTCCCAATGTTTGGCTTTTGTGGAGATGGGTGTTTTTAGCAGGCTCTTGTTGTTTCGTGTTACACAAGAGGCTGCACTGATGCCAGTATTTCCAGGAGCAGAAAAGTGCACAGCAAGTCAAGTTCACTCCCTCTGGTGAATGGAAACACTTCCTTCCCTCCCCCTAAAAATCCCTACCTGTGACAGTCAGTGGGATAGAAGTGCTGGCCAGGGTAACAGCACTGACCCCCTTTTACCAAATGAAGCATCATGCTTTCAAAGTCACAAGGATTCCTCTGTATTTTTTTCCCTTTTTGTTCCACTGTATTACAACTAAATGTCTTAAGATTTTTGAGGTCCGTGACTAGTCATATCTTGGCTGCTAAGTGATAATAAATGTATTGTTATCCAAACACATTTTAACCTTTAAAAAAAAGAAAAGTTTAACATTTCTTTTTTAAATCAAGTTCACTTGATTTTGGATTTCTCACTTTTCCCACTACCACTTGTCTTCATTCACTTGTGCCATTGGCCATGCAAAAGCCTTATGCCTCTTGGTTTGAAACAAGAGAAAAGACTCGGTCACTGGAAATAAAACATCTGCAGATGTCTTTGGGAAAGGTGAAGAAGACAGTCCTAAATCACACAGTCACCTTCTAAACTTTTAACAGGTATCTTTCACCGAAGGCTCAGAACTGGGACCCAAATTCCTGTAGAAATTAAAGATATCGGGCCTGATCCCAAACTATTGGCAGTAAAAGTTCTTAATGTATTTAATTAACATCCATTTATTTCCAGCAGAACTTTGAAGGAGATCTAATTGTCTGGACTGAGCAATACTTAGACGTATAAAAACTCAAGGGAGATGCAAAAGCATTTTATATTAAGTCAGGATTTTTAGTGTCTGGTCATCAGAAATATTTTGGTAAATTTTCTTTACACTTGCATATCACTTTCCACCATTCCTCAGTCACCTACGGATTCCATAATTAGCTCAGCTTTGTGATTATTAGAAACATTTGTAGATATTAGATCAAAGTTGTTTGCTTGGTCATTTTGGTCTTTATCCTTGATGACAACATCGAGGATAAAGTTCTAGGATCACTTCTAAAACTAGGATTTTAGCCACCCAATTTGTTGCACATGTTGTCTTAAGCAATGTGCAATTAAACTTACGATGTTAAGTAATAGGACCTAGCAGCATCTGATAATTGCTGTCATTTCAATGTTGAAAGCTGAAATCATAACTTTTGTAGATGAGGTGCAAATAGACAAAAAGGAGAGTGGGGATTTCTGTACAAATTTTGAATAAACATTGGAGAAAAATGGCAGGAACCTGATTTGAAGAAATGGTTTCTGCAGATCACTGCTGTTTCTTCTGTCTTCACTACATGTACCTGTCACTTTTGCTTTCTGAGTGGTGACTCCTCTGCTCTTCATCAGTATTGACACTCCGGAAATCAATGGTGACATCCTCCATTATCACATCCTATCCTGCGCTTTTTAGGAATAGTTTCTGCCCCACAAAGAAGCAACTGTCATTGAGATCAAGCTGGCAGGTTGTCCTGTGCGAGTGACAAGTGCAAAGCAAATTGACACTGTCTATTTCTAACAGCAGCAGCCAATGCAAAGATCTGGTTGGGCTGAGGCTACTGTAGGTATTTTTGTAAGGGTAAAAATAGCAAGAGTTAAAATATAACAGAAGAGCTAATTTCAGCTTCAAAACCTTGAAGTACAACCAAACAAGCCCTCTACTCCTGTCCCAGGTGATAAGTTGAAATCAAGTTTCACAAAATCCACTGGTATTTAATGTAGTCTCTAGCTAAATATATTGGATTACAGAGAAGGACCTTGGAGAAAAAGACAAATGAAAACTCCCTGGCAGAACATCCTTGCACAGAGGTTCATGCCCTCCCTCAGCCTCAAGGATGCAGGGTGGCTCATTGACTGGGCTCACAACAACAACATTTACTAGCAGCAATCATAGTATTCAGTTTGTAAAAGCAAATGTATTTCAAATCCTTTTGTTACAGATGTTTAAAATGCTGGCTAAAGCCTATGCAGATGCACATCCAGTCATCTCGGACCGATCCGAACTTCGTTGCGGTGGAAATTTTGTAAAACGCGGAGGTATTATAAATGGTGCTGAGTGGTACAGCTTCACTGGAGGTAAAACCACTTTACCATCGTATCAAGTGAGGTAAAACCTCTATATGACCTTTATGAGACACGAGGGTTTGAAAGAAATAATTTTATTCATTTCAATTTGCTTTAGGTTAGACCCCTGCAAAAAGTAACTTGTAAGGGATTTAAGTGGCAAAATGTATTTTGGTGACATTTATATTCATATACCATGGGATGTATTCAGCCCTGATATGACCTAAGAGAAGTTAACAAGTTACACAAGGGTCAAATTTGTCATTGCATAAAATAACATTCTAGTTTTAAAATCTTAAATGTAAAAATAAATTTTAATGCTACGTCTCATTCCTTAGCAGCATGAATTTGAATCCATCCTGCCGACTAGGCAAGTGCAGTTTAAATAAACTCTTTTCAGAAAAAAATGACGACAGGGACAAACATCCCATTCACTTGTGCTTATTTTATTTTCCCAATAATAGTATTTAGCTTTCTTCAGATTCCTGAAATACTGGTACAGATGAAATATCAGTGTCCATAAAATTTTCAGCAGTCCTTCATTGTGTTTTCAAATAGGACTTAGCTGGACCCCCAAATATTTATGTTGAAACTAAGCTTTAAGAAAGCTTTGGAGCATGAGTGAGAATTAGGTTTAAATATCTTAGGATTACATTCTTCCGAAAATTATATCCAGTGCCTTTTGTGCAGAAACAGTTTTGAACATACTAATGGCAAAAGGTCATTTCTTTGCTGGTGACCCTTGGCAATCACCTCTGATACAGCCGATTATCCAATTATTATGATTAACCAATCCTTATCTCTCACTACTTCTTCATCAGGTGAATAATAATTTTAAATTATTTTTACTTGAAGGTAGTGCCACTGTCATCAGTTACTTCATTGCTGAAATGAGCTGTGGTGTTCTGCGCTTGCTGGATACTTTTTATGTATTGGCTATGCACACACTTTACAATAAATCCACACCCACGAGGATTTCGTTCAGCTAACTGCAACAGCAAAACTCCAGTTGAGGGTAACATGACTTGTTAATGATCTCTGCTTTTTTAAACCTGTAGGTATGGCAGATTTTAATTACCTTCACACAAATTGCTTCGAAGTTACTGTGGAGGTAGGATGTGAAAAGTTTCCTTTGGAGGAAGAACTGTTTACAATCTGGCATGAAAACAGAGATGCCCTTCTGAATTACATGGAAATGGTATGGCTCTGCTTTTACAGACCTTCCTGCTTATGTTTTTTCTTCTTCATTCTTTGTCAATGTTAATTTCTTTACTGTTTTCCTTGGTCAGTTATCGTCATAGCACCGAATCAGTCATCACACTCCACCGTGGATGCTGGTGCCTCAGTTTTTCTTGCAGGATATATTTTGCTTATCTTGCAGGAAAGATGGAGATTGAGGCATGTAAAGGCCTTGAAAACAAAAATTCTGTCTGCAGATATTTGTGCAACATTATAAATCAACTGTCCAAAATTTAATGCTAGAGAAAACCCACATATGCAGAAAAATATGAATCATAGAATCATGTAGCTTGGAAAAGACCTTTAAGATCAGCCTTCCTCTGGAAGAATAAACCAAGAAGATCTGCTTTTCAGAGATCTTCTTGGGACTTTTTCCTTTTCATATTCCATGTTTATGGCCCAAACCCTACTGCACGGCAACAGATTTAGATTCAGCTGAAATGGGAATGTTCTAAGTATCTTGCTAGAAATACTGTTTCCACACTTTTCGGCTTGATTTCTTGATCAAAGTAATTAAACAAGGTCTGAAGCCTGATCTTCTAAAGAAACAACTGTATGATGTATGCACTAAACATGCCATTTAAAAGTCATTTTTAATAATAAGTTTAAGCTCAGCAAAAACAAATACCTCACTGACAATAAGTAAGTGAACACAGAAACAGAAGTTGCTCATCTATCTCTCAGCCATTAGTAGATTAGCTTTCTGTCATGCCTTATTTTGATGGAGTACGCAGTAATTTAAAATTGTTAGGAGTGTTTTTATGGCCTTTCTAAGCAACCTCTTGCTACTTGTGGTAAGTATTATCATTCAATAAAGTCTACAGTACAGACCACCAAACTAATTTCATTTTACAGCTGTCTGATGAAAATGAGTTTTAGTGAACCCAAATGGAGCTGGGTTAAATCCATATATATTGCAGTTGAAGTCTTCAAGATGTAAAGATTTTTATAGTGTGAGATACTGTAGAAGTCTATGCCGGAAAAGCTTTTTGAGTAAATGCAGGACAGTAAGCAAAACAACTTGTAGATAAGGATGACTGAATTACTCCCGATAAGTATTAAGTCTGCCATAACCAATTCAAACTTTTCTTATTCTGATATACTCCAGGCTGTTTGGTGTGTGTACAAATCTACTCGGTTTAACACGCAGAAGTAGAATTCATTTTCATAAATGCCGATCTCTTCTCCCCATCAGAAGTGGTATCAAAACACTCACTCAAACTTATGTGACACAGACTTGAGGAAAAACCAAAAATAGTATATTTACTAAAGCCAAACAGATAAACATTGTTAAAGAAATTTCAATGTTGTCATTTTTATCCAGTCATGTTGTAATTGCAGAATTATTATGGAAGTTGGATGAGGTCATACTGCTTTGAGTATGTCTACACTGTAAATTAAATTTGGGTCTGAGATGACTCTTCTGGCCAGATTTACCCACTATCCATATGATAAATCCTCAAGTCCATGCTGAAAAGCAAATTGCAGTGCTTCATCATGATAGTTCATAAGGGACAGTTTTCAAGTCCTTATATCGAGTTGTTCCTAAACCCTCCAGCGAATAGCTCCACTCAGTACAGAACACAGGCAACACAGCCTCACCTGAAATAAAATTGCTGTAAAATTGAATATTTTAATGTTTATTTTTAAACATCTCTATGTTCCAAAAGAAAAGCAAATATGTTTTTTCCATTGTTTTGATGCTTTGGTCTTTGTTTCCCTTCTTCTTTTGTGACAAAGTATAATGGGGAGGGAAAAATGAGAGCAAGAGAAAGAAGGGTGGGGGGAAGTGAAGTAAAGAACATCGGAGCAGATCATAGCAGTTCAGGGGAAAAATTCAAATGGCATTACTTTTCACTTCAAAAAGTCATACAGAATTTCCAATAGAATATGTTTTCATTTTGGAAAGTTGCAAAAAAAGAATTGTAAGAGGTTTAATGTTTAAATACTTGGATTTTTTCGTGTTTTGTTTTATTGAACTTCAAATACAGTGTGCTGCTTGTGCACCTCCTTGCATGACAGAATTCACATAGTTCTTTAGTTTGTCACCAAGCACGTTTCTCGTCAGCTCAAGCAGCTGTGTTCTGTACTTGTAGAGAAGGGAAAAAAGATATTATACACACTGCTATGATGACATTTTGACGTTCAGTGAAGTGTAGGCAGCAGAGCGATGATGAGTCCTAAGTAGCTAAAGAATCCCTTCGCCTACTCCTATTCACTGATATTAAATAAGAATATTTTAAAATTAATAGTTTTATTACATATTATGTATTGAATACTGTGCACTAGTCTATTTGACAATTATTAACAAATACTGTGTTAAAGATTGTACATTAAATAACACTAATCTAGATGTATCCATCTTAGTCTTATTTTATTCTTACGCTTTTGCTCCACTTTAAACTAGTAACTGTTTCTATTGCAGGACAGCTGTTCAGTTTTGGTTATTTCTAAGCAGTTTGGGATCCTTTTAGATGCAGTGAAAGAAACCGAAAACTATATATTTTAACTCATACTGAAGACCTGCTTTCTTTATTAATTAATTGATTCTACTGCCAGGATGGCAACATATTTTTTAATAATAGTTACTGTCTGAAAGCTAATAATTCTGCTTGATACTGATGTATTTCACACATCTTTTAGGGCTGCTTCATGCGGAATTAACTTTACTCATAGCACCAGTGATGCCTTCCCATTGTGTGTAGAGCATCTTTTTTTTTTTTTTTTTTTAAAGCTTAACATTTGATTTCTTTGTGCTTCTGGGTCTTGGGCAGACATTCAGAAACAGTCTTTAAAAAACAGATGCCAGTGATGTGTGCAGAGGAGTGTTGCTCAATGCAGAGTCGCATACCTAGCCCAAAAAAGCTATTGTTCAGTTATCCCTTTCCCTCAGCCACCTTGGAGGTCCCAAACCAGAGGATGTGATCTGAAGGAACATTAACACCCACAAGCCTCTATAATGGGTTGAATCTCTTGAAGGCTGTTTCCTCTCTACAGGGGTTTCCTTGCAGAAGATAAGGAGATAGTACTATAATTAATGATTCCCATCTAACTTTGCTTTGCCAGGTTCATCGGGGGATAAAAGGAATTGTGTCTGATAAGTTTGGCAACCCAATAAAAAATGCTCGTATCTCGGTCAGAGGCATCCAGCATGATGTCACTACAGGTAATGTTTTTCAGTTGAGCTTTTTCCTGGGGCAGGATGAAAGCACTGAGAGCTTAACCTGCGAAAGTTTTGTTGTATTTGATAGAAATGGCACCTTAATGGAGAACTGAAGGATCAGCTGTGGGTTTGTTTCTAGAATAACGAGAGAGAAGACATGTCAAACTGGCCATTGAGTCTGTTGTGTTTCTGGGACGGCATAGTCCTTGCCGTTAAAACTTCCACCTGGAATTGTCTGCTGTCCATCAAAGCCAATGTGTCTTCAATGAGATTCAGAAATCCACCTTCCTGTTTGGAGGAATATGGCAGCATCCCTGCTCAGGGGCTGTAACTCAGTCTGTGGTGGTGCGGAGCCCTGATAGAGTAAGTTAGTTGAAATATTGTGAGCAAGAGGTGTAGACATTAGAGTAGGATCCACACTGACTTTAACAACTGAAATAACTGCAGGGATTGAAGGGCCCACAACCTATTTTGTTCATGTGGAAAAGCATGAACACATGCATTTTTTTCATCAATAATTATATCAAATGGAAAAAACTAGAACACTGAATTATGCTCACTTTATACCTGTCGCCAGCTGGTAAACATGTATTGAGGCATATGCAACTGTTAATTTTCACAGTCATAAAGTTCTGAGCTTTTAGGCTCTCACTGAAATCAATGCTCTCATTTTATTATTGATTTCAGTGAGAACAGGGTAGGCCATAGGAGTGCAAAATAGAAGACATGAATGGTAACATTTTGCTCTAATGATAGTTGTTGAATCAATTTGGAAAGCCAGAATGATTTATAATGTAGTGGATGCTTTCCAGCTTTCAAAAAACCTAACATTAGAGGGGATACAATAGTGGAGATGATGCAGATTCTTGAGGCTGCTGAGAGACTCTGGCATGAATTAGGGTCTTTTTCAAACTTCTTCCCAGACAATGGCTTTCCATTGGCAGTGGACGTTTAAAGAATTAAGAATTAAATAAAAAATGTGTTTACATTGAAGGAAAAAGGAGTATTTGTTCTTGAGTTAGATGGGGTTAAGAATGTCATATGATTGAAATGTCTTTTAATTCCAGTGTTTAAAAAGACTGAGGAATTCCATGAAAAAATAGCATTAAAGTAATATTAACTGAGTTGAGAAACTTACCATTCAAAATAAGGGAAATATAAAATGAAGAATAAATATTCTGTTTTAAAACTCCCTGCTTTTGCCTGCAGGCTCTAACCTTCAGCTGGAGGAAATTTACACCCATTTTACACTAATGGCAATTTATACCAGCTGCAGCTCCGACTCCATAGTCTTATGTGCTATAATGTCTGCAAAGTAATTGAATGTAACATAATAAAAGGAGGGATTTCTTAGCTCCTTAGACATGCTATATATATGTGTATTTATACTGCAGCCTGGATTCTACTTTCACTTTCTTAAGTTTCACATAAATTCATTTGATTTCTTTGGAGTTATTCCTTCTACCCCTGGGAAAGCAGCATGAAGGAAAGCTTCCCTTCCCTGTGAGACAGGCACAGCAGGTACTGACATTTTGTATGTGAACTTTACTCCATTTGCTTCCAAGGGCCAGATTTTCACAGGTGGAGCCTCTTTTTGTCATTCAAGCGTTTGCATCTGAATTTTTTTTTTTTCAAAATCGGAGTTACCACAACTCTGAGGTCTTTTGAAAACCTGTCCCTTAAATGCTTGTGCATGCATGTGTGAGTATGTTACTGTAAAGGATACGGGATGAAAAACTAAGCTCAGTTTTGTGGTGCCTTTACCTTTCCTAAGCTGCTGATGGAGACTACTGGCGACTCTTGCCTCCGGGGACGTACATAATCACTGCCCAGGCGGCGGGATACAGCCGGGTGATAAAGAGGGTCACCCTTCCTGCCAAGATGAAACAGGCCGGGCGCGTCGACTTTGTGTTGCGACCTGTTGAGGCTTGGCCCAACAAGCTCCTCCGCCGGTCCATGGAAGACATGTACGACCCGTACGACCCGCTGGAACTTTTTGACCCTCATGCCCAACATGGGCAGCCTGAGGCTCGAGGGGGGTCACCGCCAGGCAGGGAGAAGCCCTGGTGGTGGTCTTACTTCAGCTCTCTAGACCTGCACAAACCTCTGTGGCTGCTCAAGCAGCACTGAACGGTGTCACGGTGCTCTGCTCACCTCGCTCTGCTGCCCTTCCACCCAGCTCCAGACGCCCCCGCTGCTCTTGGCAATATTTAAATCTGTTTCGTTTGAAAATACAATGTTAATTCAAGCGCGCTTACTTCTTTTGTTTTCTCTTCACGCACAACTGAGTGTGTTCAAGTGTTTTTATATATTAAAAACAATGGTTCACACCCGTTCAAAGGCCAGGTTTTATGTAGTTTTTTCGTGGTTATGCTCTGTATTTCTGCCTATGTAGTTAATCATCACATTCACTATTTATTAGATTCTAAGTACCTGCAGGAAGATATTCATGATCCTTTAATGCATTTTTGTACATGTTGTAACACGTTAATAACTATATACTAAAAGCAACTTTCAGAAACATTCAGAAAATGTTTTTCCTCTTCTTATATTACCTTAACATATTAAGTTCAGTTCATTAACTCTTCTAATACATCTGACAAGGATTTTTTAAAATCCTTTATGTTATATTAACATTGATTTCAGACAGAAAAATAAAATAATTAGGAATTTGAAAATGTATCTGAATAAGTAACATGTTCAGTAGAATGGGCTGCTAGTAGGCAGGTCAGTATCAACGAGGGATCGTTAAATAATAATGTATTTTACCAAGTAAAATTTCAGAAGTCATCCTTTGAAGATGTATGTATTAAAAGTGTTAAATTCTTACAACCTTCTTCCTTTGAAATCTCTTGCACTATGAGTAGGCCCATCAAATCAAGAAAACTGCTTGGCATGTAAACTTGGTTACAAGCAGTCTGAATATTCAATGTTTATCCTATTTAAATGTTAATGTATTTTGAAGGTTTTTAATCTGTTAAGCAAATAGATTTTTAATGTATTTCAGGAAAATGCTGAAAAATATTTTACTGCTGGAAATACATACATGCGATGATGTAGAAAAATATATGAGAGAATTCCTGGGGAATTTAGGTTAAAATGTGACGTATTACACTAAGGTGTTAACATCATACACCGTTTGGAGTCCATGTGCTTGTTAATGGAATTTGCAGACATCAAAGAAATCATGGACTTTATTTCAAGATAGTTGTGTAAAGCTAGGTGATTAGCAGTCTTGCAAGATGCTGTCTTCTCTCAGACATCAGATGTAATGGTTTTGGGGGGCGATTCAAAAACTATCCTTAATTTTGATGAAACACATAGACCCACACTTCCTTTTTGATTGAACTGGTTAATGAACTCTATATACTCATAGTATTTCCTTATTTAAATGCTTCAGTGTAAGAATAGGGTGATTGTTTGGAGCTGATGTACTTACTGTAAGAGCTGATGGATTAGCTGTCTGGATTGCCCTCCGATATCTAAAAACTTTTTTGCTCATCTTCAGTAACAAAGCCCACATTGCATGAATCCTGTAGTCCATGTGCACTACAGGCCTGCCAGTCTTGGAGCAGATCATCTTGAGTGCCATCAGGCAGCATGTACAGGACAACCAGGGGATCAGGCCCAGCCAGCATGGCTTTAGGAAAGGCAGGTCCTGCTTAACTAACCTGATCTCCTCCTATGACAAGGGGACCTGCTCAGTGGGTGAGGGAAAGGCTGTGGATGTTGTCTACCTAGACTTTCATAAAGCCTTTGACACTGTTTCCTACAGCAAAAAGCTTTCCCACAGCCACAGTTTTTCTCTGGAGAAACTGGCTGCTCATGGCTTGGACAGCTGTATTCTTTGCTGGGTAAAACACTGGCAGAATGGCCAGGCCCACAGAGTGGTGGTGAATGGAGTTAAATCCACTTGGTGACCAGTCACCAGTGGTGTTCCCCAGGGATCAGGACTGGGGCCAGTTCTCTTTAACATCTTAATGACCTGGATGAGGGGATCGAGTGCGCTCTCAGCAAGCTTGCAGACAACACCAAGTTGGGGAGGAGTGTTGATCTGCCTGAGGGTAGGAAGGCTCTGCAGAGGGATCTGGACAGGCTGGATCAATGGGCCAAGGCCAATTGCGTGAGGTTCAACAAGGCCAAGTGCCAGGTCCTGCACTTGGGTCACAACATCCCCCTGCAACACTATAGGCTTGGGGACGAGTGGCTGGAAAGCTGCCTGGCGGAAAAGGGCCTTGAGGTGTTGGTTGACAGCTGACTGAACACGAACCAGCAGTGTGCCCAGGTGGCCAAGAAGGCCAGTGGCATCCTGGCCTGCATCAGGAACAGTGTGGCCAGGAGGATTAGGGAAATGATCATCCCACTGTACTGGGCACTGATGAGGCCACACCTCGATTCCTGTGTTCAGTGTTGGGCCCTTCACTGGAAGACTGACATTGACGTGCTGGAGTGTGTCCAGAGAAGGGAATGGAGCTGGGGAAGGGTCTGGAGCACAAGTCCTGTGAGGAACGGCTGAGGGAACCAGGGTTGTTTAGCCATGAGAAAAGCAGGCTCAGGAAAGACTTTATCGCTCTCCACAAATACCTGAAAGGGGATTGCAGAGAGGTGAGTGTCAGTATCTTCTCCCAGGTAACAAGTGATAGGACAAGAGGAAATGGCCTCAAGTTGCACCTGGTATTTAGAAGACGTGTAGGTGTGGAGATTAGGGACATGATTTAGTGGTGGACTTGGAAGTGCTAGGTTAACAGTTGGACTTGATGATCCTAAAGGTCTTTTCCAACCTAAATGATTCTATGATTCTATGATCTCATACTATAATTGCCTAAGAAGACCCAAGAGATGAATGATCCTAATTCTGCAACCAGATGCTGCACATGCCTAAGTACCTTATTCCCAGTTGTAATTTGATTGAAGTTAGGAGTCTGTAATTCATGTGCTTGAATGTCTGCAGGACTGGAGACTCTGTAGAAATTAAACAATTTCATAGCATTAACAAAAACTGATTATATGAGAGCAAACGTAACTGCATGCACATGGGTAAGTGTTCCTTGCCCAGGCTTGCCAAGTTAAAGGAAACTCTGAATCCTAAATCTGCCCAAGATAAGCTAGCAAGTGATACACCTCCAGACTTTATTTCCAGTAATAGGTATTACTACTGTATTCTGTGGTCATTTTTTTATGAAGCTGCCATCCTGGGAAAACAGTGGTAAAGCTAACAAAATCAGAATAATACGCCAAATTGCTAGCTATTAGCTGCTCTTTTCATGCACATAATGTCTTGCACACTTAGAAAGATGCTTTCTGTAAGTATTTCCTACATTCTCACAAGGCTATTTAGAATTTTTTCAAGTAATCACAGTAAACCCAAGCCTGCTGAAATGCAACAGAGAATGACTGTGCAGAAAATCCACTTCTGTCCTGGAGTCGTGAGTTAAAATAGCAGATGGCAGTCAAGGCTGGGGAAAGATGATTTTCTGGGAAGACTGTGAAAATGTGTTATTGTGAGAGAGCTCAAAAAACTGGTATTCTGTACTACTATACTACTAATGTGAAATAGGTATGATAGCGCAAGGGTAGCCTCCCTGGGTCTCTATCTCATCCACGAAAAGGGTTGTCCAGCAGAGAGAAAGTTAAGATCAGACTTCTGCTAGTTCACACACAACAGCCTGCATAGATGGGATGTATAAAAGTGCATTAAAGAACTATGAGGCTCTTGGGAAAAGGTATGCCTAAGTCTTCTGGAACTAGTTCATTTTCTTGTAAGATAAAATCTTCAGTTTTCAGTTCCTTGGAGGTGGAAAAGACTGCCAAAATTCACTGAGTGACTCTCAAAAGTACATTTGACTTTAGATTAGATTTAGGACACGTTTGTTGGTGCTTTAAGGGAGGGGAGAGGAGAGGAGAGGAGAGGAGAGGAGAGGAGAGGAGAGGAGAGGAGAGGAGAGGAGAGGAGAGGAGAGGAGAGGAGAGGAGAGGAGAGGAGAGGAGAGGAGAGGAGAGAGGAGAGGAGAGGAGAGGAGAGGAGAGGAGAGGAGAGGAGAGGAGAGGAGAGGAGAGGAGAGGAGAGGAGAGGAGAGGAGAGGAGAGGAGAGGAGGAAGGACAATGCAACCGAAATTAGTATCACCTTTCCATTTTAGTTTGACATTAGTATATATTCAGTTCTACATTTATCTGGGAGACAAAGTATTCAATTAAATTTGTGTCCTGGACTGGATTACATCAATCTTCCTCAATATTTATTTCAGTCAAGAAATTTGTGTTTAGTATCAGATAGTTTTGTTTAAAAAACAAATAAAGAAAAAACCCAAACTCAACACAACCCACCTGACAATCATAATATGATTGAAAGGTTTGTTAGTGGTGGTGAAATCTAAGCAGCTGTAGGCAGTTCTGTAATTAATGCATGAAAATGAACACAGTGATCAGCTCTCTCATGCACCTCTCTGGAAGATGCTCATATGCAGAGTTTAATGGAACACAGCAGTGTATTAAAGGCTTTCTGAATAGGAAAAGAGGTTGAGATGCTTCAGTGAAACATGCCTTCCTATAGCTGAAGTAAAAGTAACACATGAAAGAAGTGAAAACCAAAGTTGCCTGGCAGTCTCCATCATGCTTAAGCCATGCCTTACAGACTGGGCTTGGCCTTTTTCCAGCGCTACTTTGGAGCGTGACAGGTTCAGCAGCCAGACTGTGCTGTCAGGAATTATAGTGTGTGTTCATGAGACTCCCACTCCTTTTAAGTCAGAGTCTACATAATTTTTTTCAATTACCTTCCAACCACATATTGAACAGTATTGATGTATGTTTTTGTAACATCCTCCTTAATAATTAATTTCCTAGTCTCCACATTCATTTCAGAGGGGATCTTCTTGACCATGGAGCCAACATTTTTCTGTGGAAAGAAATCACATTAATAAATGTTCTGACCTGTCAACTGTCCAGACCTCATCGGTCTGCCAGCAATGAATCTTCCCAACAAGTCAAAGTATGCAAATCTAACAACATTACAAGCATAAAAAGCAAAGAAGAAGGTCTTCTTGTGTCATATGTGCAGTTTCTTTTAAATTTATATAGCAGAATAAATTCAAGAACACATACAAAAAAATGTCAGGAGATGTATTACAAGTTGTGCGCATGCATTTTACCAAAGAAACTTTGGGTCTGTTTGTTCCATTCATAAAAAAATTTTAGATCAAAAATAACAATAATAAAGGCAGGAAAGTTTGCAGCTGTTGACTTCTTTGTCTGCTGTAACAAAATGATGTTCCAGTCATGGGCCACCCACATATAGGAAGGAGCATCTTTATTATCCTGAAGATAGAAAAGAGATGTGTCTTAAGCTAATTACCAGAAAACAAAACTTCAAGTGTCAAAATCACTGAATAATAGACACTCTTCCTGCTATCGTTTTTCATAATGTTTATACAGTTATTCTCTTTTTCATGCTTCAGTTTAGCAGCTAAAGGGAAGCATTCCAAAACAATATTGCAGTCTGTTTTGAAGTCCTGAGAACCAGCTGTCGAGCAGCATTTGCCAAGCCAATGCCATTTCGTTCTGTCCATCACTCTAGTATTGCACTGCAATTCAAAAACGAGCCAGAGAGGTCTTTAACCATTACGAAAGCAGTCATCAGAATGAGATAAGACTGTATGCCTCTGCAGTGATGCCTGCAGACAGACTGGAAGAGCTCTGTGATGGGTGGGCTTTCACCCCACAGCAGCAAAGCTCTGGAGATTCAACCTTCAGGAGATGAGGATCAACGAGGAACGGAGCTGTTCATGTGGCTCGGATGGAAACGTGAGCCGAAGTTGATACACCTTTTTACAGAGCTCCTGTCAGAGGTACGCTCAGGCTATCTTCCATCGCTGTGTAAGATCTGTCTTTTGAAGCCAGCACAATGTAAAAGGAGTGGATGGGGAGGTGGTAGTGTACTTCCCCTGCTGTCTTTGTCCTCACAGTGATTCAGAGGAGAGATCCCACTTGACATTTGTCTTATCTGACATCGTGTAGTCTCAAGTCATGCTGCCAAAGGGCTTCACGTCATCTTCCTTGATGGGGCAGCCAGACCTCTGCGAGGGGAGTGCTACTTCCAGCCACCCATCTCGTGCAGGGTCACACCAGAAGAAGGGCTTCTCTGTAGGGGTTTTTTGGTGGCCACATTTCTGGCTTCAGGTCTATTTAAATGAGTATGTGATGAATGGGGGACTTCCCTCCAGTCTGGGAACCCCTCCTGGCTTCCAGGGGCCACCGGTGTCACACTGGTACAGCAGCACAGTAGGCGTGGCCATGGTGGTACAAGGGAGGAGACTGAGCACCTTTTCGGCACACTGTCAGCAAACATCTCATTCTAATACCAGGACTGACCCTGATTGCCTTTATGGGCAGCGTTTGGAAGCATAGCACCACTTCCCCATCCTGTTTGGAGGTGCTAATAGCGTGTGAGGCCAGCTGGCAAGGTGGGGTCATATCACTGAACAGGCAAATGAATGATTTTATAAATATAGGAATGTTTGGCAGGTCCTTGCTACAGCAGTGTCTGTGTAGAACTGGATTATGGAAAGGTTTGTAGCATTTTAAATGTATGTTTATAAATTTACATATAGATCTTTGAAATGTATCTATAATTTCAGTATATAGGTCGTAACTTCAAAAGGAGACAAGAATAAAAGAAAAAATTAATCAGTATACATCTATAACTAATCTTTGTTATCAAGGATCATTTTAAATGATGGTAGAAGAGACACAGAAGTTAAATGTTTCTCTAAGGGGTTATATCACCTAACAATAGAGTTAAAAGAATAGTGATAGTGGATGCTGATATTGTTTTTAATTTCCTTCTTTCAAAATGGAATTTAAATATTTTTCTGCACTCAGTAATGTAATGCACATGCATGCCCTTCAATTTTCTCTTTCTGCCACAAGATACATATTCTTTTTTTTCATGCAATTAGTACTGGCATTAGTCAATGTTGGATCTGATTAAACATTTTTAGGATTTTTTTGTTTGTTTGTTTAAAAAATAGTAATTCAATGAAATTTACAAGAAAGAAGCAGTGGAAGATTCCTTTCTAGTGAAGTCTGGTTATTTAACTTTTCATGATTCACACAGAACCACGGTTCTGAAATGTCAGTTTTCTGAAAGATTATACTTCATTTTACAGCTTGCGTGCACTTACATTTTGATGAAGACCTTTCTAATTTCTACTCCCTCCCTTTTAGGAACTGTGATTTAGTATGTGAAAAACAAGCTTCTTGTACTTTTCTACCTCCTTAGTAGCTGTTATTTTTAGTAATTAAATGCAAGTAATAAATTACAATATTTGATTTGGTTTACTGTTTTAAGGAAAGTTTTTTTCCTTGACATAATGCAAAAGCTGTTAATTTCTCTTTAAAAATTCAATGAGCACCCTCAGACTAGTCAATCTAGTACATGCTATGTAATCTATGCTGGGTGCCATCATTCATCCTACAGCTACATGTATAAAAATACCAGCAGTGTTGCAATAATGTGCTGGTTTTGATTGGGATAGAGTTAATTTTCTTCACAGTAGTTAGTATAAGGCTATGTTTTAGATTTGTGCTGAGAACAGTATTGATAACGCACTATTATTTTTAGTTGTTGCTAAGGACTGTTTGTACCAAGTCAAGGATTTTTTCAGTTTCTCATACTGTACCTGTGCTCCCGGCTTCTTCTCTACAAGAAGCTGTGAGGAGACACAGCCAGGACAGCTGACCAAAGGGATATTTCATGCCAACAGTCATGCTCAGTATATAAGTTGGGGGGTGTTGGAGGGAGGGCAGTCTCTGTCTCGCTGCTCGGAGACTGTGTGGGTGTCAGTTGGCGGGTGATGAGTGGTTGTATCACTTGGGGTTTTTTCTGTTGCTGTTTTCCTTTTCATTACATACTATTATAATTATTTTTATTGTTACTAGTATTATTTTCACTACTATATATTAATAGTAGTATTTTATTTCATTTATTTTCATTTATTAAACTGTTCTTAACCCATGAGTTTTCTTACATTTTCCCCTGAGTCTCTCCCCCATTCCACTGGCAGGTGAGTGAGTGGCTGTGTGATGCTTAGTTTCAGTCTGGTGTTAAATCACTACAAATAATTAGAAATTAAACCTTGAACAGCTTAAGGGGTAAATTTACAAGAAACTTTAAGAATGTAATTGTAACTTTTGACATAGAAATTCAGTCAGTAAAGGCTCTAAATCTCTGCCTAACTTTGAAGGCTTTGTATGCCCTAACTTAGAGCCAGTGATGTGCCGTAGCTGTTTGAGCTTTGCTGCTTGGCATGCACAGCACTGCCTGCTCTGTAGCAGGACAACCATCACAACCCTTTCACACTGCATCGTGTGAACATCCCAAATTGGTTTTGCCAGTTGATTCCTTCTGCTGATGTGTCCAAGCAGATAAGCTGGGCTCTGTACTGCATTACCCATGCAGGGCAGTGGGTATGTCCCAAAGAAGGAAGTTGTGGCCCTGTGGAGATGCCATCATCAGCAGCTCCTGGCAGGACCTGTGAGGCCATGGAGAGGAGTCCACGCAGAATCAGGTTTTCTTAGCAGGTGTTTAACATGGGTTTTAAACTGCCCTAAGCATCAGGTCCTTAAAAAAAAGAAGATATGATATTGATGACAAAATTTGGTTGTGAATCTACGTAGCAGGACGGAGGTATCTCCTACCAAGTTGCTGGCAGTTCTTTCAGCAAACTGGTTGCTGAAAAAGCTAAGAGGTTGTTTAAGAGTATGCATGGAGGTGGTGATAGAGTGAGGAATGGGTCTTGGGTCTTCTTGACTTGTTCAACCACATGGAAACTGATGGCAGTTCTGCTAATGTGTATTTCCATTAACTTTTGCTTGGCTATCAGTGACTAGCTGGCTAGCTAAAACAGCCCTGTGGTTATTCTACATTCAGGTACATCCATGGCTTACTGTAGTCTTCTCTCCTCACATGCACAGTCGTATTAGCCTAAGTGCAAGAGCGGTGATCCATTTTAAAATGAGAATTTCTATTAAAGCTACACATGTAACAGCTAATGCAGATGATAGCAATAATGCATGATTAACGATGAGTAGACTGGTGAAACACATATAAGTTAGATGATTAATAAAAAATGACTTCAGAATTCACTGCTTTATTCATCTTTAACAGGAATAAAGATAACATTTGTCATCAGAAAATAAAGTTTCATAGATAAAAATCACAGACAAGTATGCAGCAATATATTGTAGAAAGCAAAGTAATGCTAACTAAAACAAAAATAAGAGCATAGCTCTTACACTGACATTAAGTAGCACTTTATGTCTCTAATAATATTTCAGCTAAATATATATTTGAACAATATAGCCCACTATTTGTATGAACATTATTAAGTCATACCTTGGGTGTCTCAGTCAACGTTAATGTAGGTCACAAATGTAGTTATAAAATAGTCCACAACTTTACTAAGAAATCAAATTGTCAAGTAAAAACTTTTACCCTATAGAAGGACTAAACCTCTGGGAGATAGATCACGTACATGTACAAAGAAAGGAATACAGGCAACACATTTTTATACATTAATATAATCCAGGGAAAAGGTGACTTCTAGAAAAAGTAGCTTGTGTATTGGAAGACTGGGTGGTGTGACTGATACTCAGCTTTGGAGAATACTTTATGTCCTGTGCAGTCTAGAGAAAGAGATACCCAGTCTAATCATAAACATACTACAAACTCCAAGGAGAAATGAAGAAACTGAACTGTACTGGAGTTAGCATTAAGGAAATCCATCTAATAGCAAGGATTATCAGACATAGATAAGGCTGGTTATATCATCCCTTCTGATCAGCCAGTTCAGTCTAAAATGTAAATCTTTCTTACACAAACCAAGTTGCCACAGACTGGCAATCCAGGCCGGCTTGTTTTGACCGTAAGAAGCCCGGGGAGGTGATCAGTAGACATGGGGCATGGTGACCTTTTGGGTGGCAGGGTGTGAATAGGGCAGAAGGGTGATGAGGACTTCACTGGCACAGCTTACACCCAAAGGGAATGAAGGAACTAGTCCTAAGGCTAGCAGAGCCATTTCCCTGGGGGAAGAAGAAAAAATGTGCTTTGAGATGGTGTGACTGCGTCCACAGGAAAACTCTTGCTGGACTAACTAGAATTTGTACCCACTGCTGAGATAGTCAGATCAATAGAGAGGAATGCAGGAAATGATGGATGAGACCAGTGGTCACCCCTGTGGCTGGCAGCTAATCCTCCTGTGACCAGTCATGGCAGGGAGCCTTCGCCTTTCCGGGAGTATTTTGCTGTACGTTAGCAGCTTTAGACAGGGCCTGGGTTAGGCAGATGAAGGTTGTGTGATGTCACTGCATTTGGTTCACAATTCCAGCACTGCAGAATGCTTCTGAACACAGCCTAGGCCACGTTCCCCAAGCAAAGATGCTTAAATTGAGCTGGTAGGCTATCAGCACTCTGGGGAGAGCAGAATAAAGCAAACTTCTTGTGCCTGTGCTCAACTGAACAAATAAAACATCCTCTTGTCAGGGCAGAGCTCCGGGATGGCGTCATGTCCTGCTGCCAGGGCTGGCATAACACTGAGACAGGTCCCCAGGTGTCTCTGCATCCCTGTGCCCATGGTGAAATTCCTCCTTAGACCTTAAGAAATGCCATGAGCCTTTATTAACCCACAACATGTTTGACTGTTGGGTTTTTTTTACCCACATGGAAAATGCTCTGAATGAAAAGGTAGACCGGAAAAAGGGTTTTATATTTATTAAATTAAAAGTTTCATAAACCAGAACTCAAAAAATGAGAATGCTTGTTTGGAACATCTTTCTTTACATACACACACACTCACAGATAACATATACACACACATGTGCAGCCACACATACAGGAACTGGATTTTTATAGAACGCATAAATAATACTGGTTTATAAGTTACATAATATATTACTTATTATTTTCTATTGCTATGAAACAAATATTTGAGCCATTACAAATAAAAAAATAATATTGCCTTTGTTCAAATTGGTTCTGATTTTTGAAGACATGATAAATATACCTGGTTTCAAATAATAAGCTAAAAGGCTTCAAAAGCAGGTGGGTCACAAAACCTAAGGTATTTTTCTTCATTCATTTTTTATCAGCTAAAATGAATGAAATATGGATGTGGCCAAAATATGAATACATGAGTTTTCTGCCAAAAATTAGCACTGTAAAAATGATTTAGTTAGTTCTGCTGCTTTAACTAATGTAAAATACCAAACTTAGGAAGTTCACTAGGTGCAAGCCTTCAGTAACAGAACTACTAATGAAATCAAAGGTTAAAGCAGCAGTAAGGCTTAAGAAAGCAAAGAAAACAGAGAGACATGGCAGCTAAAACAACACTGTTGTGTGGCTAATGCCATGCTCAAGGCAATGCTTCTGGCCTCTAGTAGGTAACCAGGAAACAAACCAGTTTCTTTTGACAAAATTTCTGGGTTTTCACTAATGTTAAGAAAGGAACGGAGAAAGGAGAAACCTACTTAAAAAATTGAATGTGAGACCAATCTGTCTCTAGAAAATAAATCACTGCAGTCAGTTTAAATCACTAAGAAAAGATTTGTCCTATTTGTATAGAGAACATGTAAAAACCATTTCTAACTGGAAGGCCATTTCATTTTAGGCATAGGAATTGGGCAAGTCCAAATTTTAAAATGTCAGGACCATTGCTCAGCTACTCCAATCTGTGTATGAAAAGTATGCAGGTTACTTTGTTTCTGATTTTAATAATGCTTACTTAAATGTCTACTTGTTGGTGTGCTCAGTAGCATCACCCTTGTCATGCTCAGGGGTATGGTTACTATTGCAGTCTCTGCTGGGATTCAAAAATTGGCTTTTCCTCTGATTACCTCCCCTGAAAGGCTTGGTCCAGTCAGCACTCGTGTTGCCTATCTGAAAAACTCCAGTGGCTGTGTAAACTTGCATTTAAAACCCAGTTAGAGAAGGCAGAGACTTGTCCTCAACAGCCCAGTGTTTACAGTACAGCTGCTACATCTTCAGCTATTCCATCCATGTAAATTGCTTTGGTCCATATTTTCCTTCTAACTGGACCATTTTCTGATCACTAAACCATTCTGGGTAAACCACTTGATATTTCTCTTAGCTTTAAGATGATGTAGTACTTTACTATCTAAATGAAGCTAACCCCACTGCTGAGACTAGGAACAACTTTCAGAAACAGATACAGAAATCCCTTTGGTGGGAACTGGCCACTTGCCCCTCCTTGAATGCTTGAATGCTTTCTTGAGTAGGAATGGGTTATTGAATTTTGGTAGAGGGAGGACATGGAGCAGACACTGCATATTGACCCCTAGGCTTTGAGGAAGTTTTTCAGACTACACTAGCCCGTGTGATAACTTTAAGCCTTCTATTTCTTTAGGGACACATCTTGGGGTGGAGTAAAGTTCAAGGACTCTTCTGCTTTCCTCCTCTGCTGCTAGTATCCATTCAGCTCCTGTTCTGCTGCAAAAGGCAGAAAGGTGGTATGTCAAAAAATGAGGACAAAAAGCTTTGAAGAGCTCAATGCGGCTATGGTTAGACAACTTCCAGTGCCCACATATACTTGGCTTAAATGTAACTTGGGTAACTTGTCACCAGTCAACACAGTAGTGTGCAGTATAGCTATACCATTAAATATATGCTCCATCCTTAATGATGACTGAAAATCTATTTGAACAGGGAGGTGAATGCTGAGATCTGAAGCTGGCATAACACAAGACAGTTTCCTTCTATTTAGTTCGTGTTAAAAACACAAAAGAGTTGTGCAGGCATGCTCCTGGCAGTTTGATTTGTAAAAATAAATGTTTTGTTTAAGTGGATGGGAGATAGAATGAGAAGCTGAGGACCAAGTGGACAATGTCTCCTTTTGAGGAATATTTTTGCTATCTTGATTTTCTTTGTGTAAAGTCAACCTTGCAGTGTGCAGAATAAAGGAAGAGACCACACAACCCTTTGGGGCATATGGGAGTAGTCATTATGAGGACCCAGAAGTATTTGCTAAAACGACCTAATAATTTAATGAAGTAGCTAAGCTGCCTTATCTTGCTGGAGAGTAGATTATTTTCTTATTCTAATTATAGAAACAATAGTGAACATTTTTTTTCCTTTTATCATTTAGATTCTAATTCTCCCATCCTTCATCACCTTATGTAATTAATTCCTCTGTAGACAGTCCCACACAGCTAAACTCCAGAACAATAAAAAGTACTGTGCACACTTCCCTAGAGATTTTCAAATGTCTGACTGGCTACATCAACATTGACCTTGGAGTGGTGGGCCAAGGAGTTGGCTCAGGTCTTATTTCCTTAGACAGTGGTGTGGAGACTGGGATGTCTACACTGGCTCAACGTTTTAGGATGTGTTTCACCAGGAAAGGCAGCCAAATATGATGGCTCCTGGCTTAACTAACAATGTCAGTAGAAATGAACCAGCAGAGATTCTGCTCAAAAGCTTTCTGATGAAAAACCACATTTCAGAAATAACTGTACCCCACCATGACTACACAGGTACCACTACTCTGCCTTGTCTTTAAAAGTGACATAGTTCTAAATATGGGGTCTGGGTCATACTTGGAGATTTCTTTTGAAATTGCTATATTCTTTAATGACTGCAAAATTACTCCCAGAGCAGCATGAACAAAGCAAAATTCTGTGTCTCAAGGTAGATTTCCCAAGAAGATCCCTCCATGTCCCAGCAGGGTTAAACTCACTGTAAAGACATCTTCTCAGCAGGAGCCTTAGCGGGATTTCTTTCTTTTGAGATCTTTCTCCCTTTCTCAAATTTTGATTGCAATTGACCAGTGAACAGTAGAGATAATTGCACGAGCATGAGTGCATACAAACACACACTCATGAATTTATCAAAGTCTTTTCCTGCAGAAATGAGCCTAATACTTCTGCAAGTGCAAACACGTCTTCCGCAGCCCACTGTGATGAACTGCTGTTCCCTCCTGGGTGTGAGGGTGCTCAGTTGCTGGGAATCTAATACCCATCTAGAAGTGATGAATCCATGTGCTTCAAGCTGCCTCGCCAGTGATACAAATAAAAAGCCAGAATGATCTCCTTCACTTTACAAGCAGTGATAAATGCAGTAGAAGCCACTTAATTAGTCTATGATAAATTGCATGCCCAATTAATTGTGATGATTGCCTAGGGGGCAAAACCCAACTCGAGGCAGTCTGATGATTCCAAACAACAGACTAATGGCACACTTTAGCGAGCATTGGAGACTCTCTTCCCGTGGCCTTCCTGCAGTTCTTGGTAGCTGAATCACAACAGTTAACTGCCAGGGATGTCTTTGCTTGCACCAGCTTTGCCCCAGTTTGACCTTTTGTTCATTTTATGCTGGTTAAATGAATCAATATTATCTCAATACAGTGTTTCCTTTCGTCCTCCCAGTAGCAGTGCGTGGTTATATCGTGGACTTAAAATGCAATTAATGAAATATTAAGTGAGTGCAATGGAATTCCTTATCCCTCAGAGTTGCAGGTGGGAATTGGGAGGAAACACATTAAAGATAAAGGAGTTACCTGAATGTTAAATCAGTGTAGGTCTGAAAGTCGTGCTTCATAAATTTATGTACAGGGCCTGTGAAGCACGGCCATTGCAAGCAGGGCTCTACCAGTTTGAGCAAAAAAGACGGTTTTAAAATTATTTTTCTAAACCAGTGACAAAGACCATGCAGACATTGCTATTTCAATTTTAAAAGAGTAAATGACTTCACAGGGCAGAGTCAGGTCCCAAATGTGCCATCTGCCTGTTTGCGGTTTATTTACTTTATACATGATTGAGCTTAGTGCTTGTCTTGGTTCCTTTTACATAATGTTATGATAACCACATAATTAACATTTTTAGTGTTTAACAGATAAATGAGATGCAAAAGAGAGAGGGAAATATCTGATGTTTAAATAGAAATTCTTCTAAAATACTTAGTAGGAGACAAGTTTATTCTATGATATTTAATCTGCAATTTAACATATATAATATTTAGTATTAGCTTACAGTGACAATAAAGGTGGTTAACAGGCCATTCCTGGGATGTTAATGAGTGGGTGAAACAAATAATTTTGTCTACTTTTTTCTCACATGTTTTTTTTTCCTCCCACATACTAATTTCCAAAAGCTCACATAATTTCAGCAGTAAGTAGATATCCAGTGACACATGATTAAGACAGGCAAAAATAGTTTTTGGGGGGAGCAGTTGAAGGATGTCCTGGAAATCTCATGAAAAGTGTATTCTTTAAAATATTTCCCTTTTTTTTCAGACCTTGTACTTCTGCAAGCATCTAAATAATTATATTCTTGCCCCTTCTTATTTGCAAAGTTAACTTCTCTGCAAATGCAACTAGAGGTTGAGCGGAAACATATGGAGAAAATACATGTTGTTCTTCTGGTTCCATGAAAAATTATGAAGTGGAGGTGAAGAATGTGAGCTCAGTGGGGGAAGAGGAGGTCAGTGAGAAATTTGTCCCTGTTTCAAATATTTTCCCATAATAGACTAGATTGGGCAATATTCTTCCCAGGTCAGGATCACAGAAATATGTCTCCAGTGATTTGACTTTAGCTTCTCTTGGGATGGATTTCTGTCAGGAATTCTCGTAGTTCGTAGTGATGTTTTAAATTGCAAATGTTCAGATAAAGAACTCCATACATTCACAAAACTCAAGTTCTACTGGCTTCTGTACCAATGCACAAAGCTGATGAGCTATTAAGAAAGTGCTTTATAGGAATAATTTTGAAGTGGAATTATGAGTTATTAATGGAGACAGATCTGATGGTGAAGCAAACCGCATTTGGCAGCAAGAACATTTACTAAAAATGTCATTAAAGAATTTAGGCTGTATGCTACCAAGTATTTTGTAACTCCCTTCACTGACTTCTTGGCCTCTCTTTTTCTTTCATGTCTGGTAAGTAGCTTGAGGTGGTTGAGGAACATTGGAACTGAGGAAGTCTGGCTTCTCACTGCTGTTTGTCTAAAGGTTTGTTGGCTTTGACACCTAAGAAGAAGGAAGCTCTACCCCAGTCCGTGCCTCATTTTGTGTATTTAGAACTTTCCTAAGGCATTTCTTTTATGTAGGTTTTACGGTGTCAGACAAGTAGTAGGGTTTTTACCATAACTATTTCCTCAATGGGGGTAATTTTACAACTTTTTTCTAAAAATGAGTGCCTATTTATACAATTTAGAAAATGTGATTTCTCTTCCAACCTATCCCTGAAAAATTTATATCAATAGAAGTTGATAAATTTTGCTAAAATTTTCCACTAAATGATAAAGAAAAATAGAGAGTCCAGTAGGCTTTAATGATACCACTGGACTCATTTCTTAGAAACACCATCTTTGAAAAACAGATGCCACGTGGGATGTATTTCGTCAAGCACTGTATTCAATGTCATCTTTGGAAAAAAATGTGGCTTACTGCTGCATCCCTTACCATGTGACATTTCTGAAATGCTGAGGCAGTGAAATGAAATAGTTACATTTGGAATGACGTGCAGCCTCAAAGACTGGTATACTGGGACAAGAAGTTACCACCTAGGTGATCTTTGGGACAGACTGGAAGCATCAGCAGTAGCCCTGCTTATACAATTGTCATTTTTATTTAAAAATAAATATTCTTTTGAAATTTACAGAGGATACTGAAAATACCCAGGTTTTTTTTCTGCCATACCACTGAATGTGTTATAAATAAATAGTGTCACAGAGCTAAAATTGGAAAATGAGAAAATATTTCGAAGGAGTAGAAGATTCACTTTCAGCACCTGATATCTAAGCAGAAGGATGTAAATATATGTATATTTTATTATTGGTTTTATTGGATATAATATTTTTTCTTTTTCCACTGGATGTTGGAGGGGTTTGCAAGGCCTGGCACTGAGCTCTCTACTCAATGAATTTAAGGCAAGAACCTGTAAAGAATATATGGTCTGAGGTTGGACTTCTTCAGTTAAGATTGTGAGCTGGCATTTGTGATCTGTACTTACAGTAGATACTGTGACCTTGACTCCTAAAGGCAACAGAATTTTAATCATGGGCTTTCCCAGCTCCTTAGGGAGTGCTGGAGGCAGAAGGTACTTCTGGCAGCTGGACGACTTTCTCAGCTGGACAAAGTGCCTCCCTCTCCTTGGGACTTATGAGAAGACCTTTACCTAAAGCTAGGACCGTCTTTTTTCAAAGTCTTACTGGAATTTGATGCTGGCCTCATCTTAGCCCTCCTACGAGCTGGCTGAAGCCATTACTTTGGATGCTACCCTGTGCTTGGGGAGGCTTCACAGGGCCAGTGGATGACACCTATGTCTGACAGTGTTCCTGAGGAGGAGTTTATTTTGCTCTACTTTTCACCAATGTACTCAAATACGTGTTATGCCAGAGGAAGAAAGAAGGGACATGGCATTGCTCAAGTAAGGGTAGTCCAGTTGGGACCAGCTCCATCTTTACTGGGGAACCCTAGTTACTGGTAGGTGTTTTCTGGGAAATGGCACCTTCACCCACTCTTTGTAGAGTTCAAGCTGATGTTCTCCATCTTCCAAGCAGAGCAGCCTGACCTGCACCCTGAGCAGTGGTATTTTGGGGGGGTTGCAGAAGCAGAACTGCCTGGGCATGTTGTCAGAATCTAAATGTTTCCAGTAGCAGATGAAAAGGGGGTGGTGGTTTGGAGGAGTGAAATTTGAGTAAACGCACTCCAACCCTACAGTCTATTCAGGAGTTTAAATCCCTCTGTGGATATTGGCCTATATAAAAATCTGCTGGACTGTGCTTTTACATAAGGTCCTGAGTGACTTTGTAAGCCTTCAGCAGCTTCCAAAACCTTCCCTTTCAACAACAGTGCTCTTTGTACTGGAAATTTAGTATATAAAGTCCTATCATAGACTTGGGTTTGAATATACTCAGAAAAGTTCCACATAATGACATCTTGATGCCTAGACAAATGAAAAATTAATCTACTGAAGTTCTCCAGCAGCAGTGGGGGTAAGAACAGTAGGATTTTTTAGTGTTTTATTGGGGGTTTTTTAATAGCAAGCTCTATTTTTGAGACAGGCAGAGGGAAATCTTCTCAAGCTGTAAGCTCAGCGTCCCCGGAGTGAATAGGGTTCAATGTAGCATGGATAATTTGTTTGCTTTGCAATTATTTTCCGTCAGTGGAGACAAATTGATTTGTACAATAAAATTGACGGTCACTGCAAGGCAGCTGGCTTTCTAAACTGTAAAAGAATTTGACTAGGTTAAGTGAGTACCAAATTTTTGGAGTACTGGGATGTGCTTTTGTACTGGTAAAACTTGCAACAATTTCAGGGCTTGCTGGAGATTGCTATGTGAAATTCAGCATCACAGTGTGCCAGAATGCTTATTCTTAATACCACTGTGAGCAGGACCATTGCCAGATTATTAGTGACCTTCTTTAAAAATGATTTCCACCAAAAAAGAAATCAAAATGCAGGAAAAGAAAATTATAGTAGAGCAGATGAATAGGTAGGAAGAAAATAGCAATAGTTGCCTCCAAACTGTCTTTTTAATTATTAAAGCAAATTAGATATTTAGCATGAGCCAGAGTCGAGGATGCTGAACAACAAGAGGGTTTCTGCCAGAGAAAAGCATGTAACAAAATTTTTATCTAGAACATAGGAGCATGATCAGTGAGTGAGGTGTATTTCCAGAAAACGTTGGTACTAGAAGCAAAGAATAACCATTTTGTGCTGCAACTAGAGTATTTGGATTAATTTTTCCAAATAAAAATGTTTAAAGCCCATAATGACTAAACAGAGATTGACTTCCATTCTTTCACTTTTCTGTTTAAAAACAACCCAAAAATTGATCTGGCCTCTCAAAAGCCCTGGCAAAGCTTCAGTGCATGCATGGTCCAATGTTACGTGTGATTGGGAATGCCATAGTACCTGGTAGCCTCCTGGAATGAGGCTTTGACTCCACTTTTCACAACACTGGGCTAATCAGGATATACTGTCAGATTCAATCTGAAGGCAGAATAAGCCCCAGAAAAATGTCAGACGTAAAAGCTTAGTAAATTGCTCTGCTTAAACTTTATTTGGATGTTCCAAGTGTTAAACCTCATTGCAGACATCAGGATTAGATTAGTGATACTGTCAGTTTTGCAAAAGTCCAAGATCAGCACTAAGTAAGGTAGATGTTTTCTAAGACAGGCTAGTTTCTCTTTGCCCAAACTTAAAGGACCTGGGAAAAATTGATACTGTACAGTTCAAGCACATTTGACTGGGCTTAATACACAAGGTAAACAAAGCGCTCCAAGCACCGATCAAAGTGCAGTTCTGGGGGCCAGTGGCATGATCTTTAGGTGTGAGAAAGAAAGTTTTGAGGAGAAGGTCACATGTTTGAAGGTCCAGACAATCAGGCTTTGGCTTGACCTCTCTGCCTAACTGGGAGCAGCTCTCCCCAGCTACTCATGTGAGCAGGGTTCAAAGGTTACCAATTACTTAGGGAGGCTGAGAAAGTTGTATGGAGCTGCTCTCAGCTGCCATTTCACATTAGCATCAGGCCACTTGCAGGTAGGCCATCGTGGTTAATGCTTTAGTGCCGGTCATTGATGTTCTTCAGCTTGCAATTGCTGCAGCAGCGACGTAGCATCTCCCCGTCCCGCTGAGCGGTTTTTCGTGTCTGCCCTACGGCACAACTGCTCCAGCGCTGCTCGCCATCCCCATGCATTCGTGCATCACATAGCTGAACCCTCGTTGTTTTAATTGTTTAACCGTTGACCAGCTAACGTTTTTCTCCCTTTTTTCATTTTTTGCCCCTTTTATTTTTTGCATCTGAATATTTCAGAGCCATCAATAGAAATGAGTGAAATGCTTTAATTAGTTGCAGATATTGAGATGATTATAGTAATTTCTGGCAACTTTTTCTTACAAATCTGAAAATAATATATGTGCCTTCACACATTTTGTTGCTAAAAAATTAAATAAAGGTGACTTATAACCTTATGATAGCAGAAATATACAAAAATACCTTCAATAAATGTCTTGTGAGTTATATTAAATTCCTGAAAGTTATACTAAAGCTCTTAATTTAAGATCTTGTATCATTTTCCAGCATTAGAAGTTAGAATTACCCTTAGAAATTATCTTGGGGGGATAGATTGTGTCAAATGAGCTCCCTGGGGGACTTCTCATGCTTTCTTCTGAAACTACTCTCTTGGGTTGTGACAAACAGGATATTGAACTATCTGGGACTCTGGTTTGATCCAGTATAGAAAGTCCTATTCTTTCTGTTTTGCAAATAGGATTTGAGGGTTTGGAGTTTTTGTTTTGCAGAAGTCACAAAATCAAGAATGATCACACTCTCCTAACACAAGACATATTTTTTTTCTAAAAATGAGCCAGTTTCCTTTCAGAAATAAGTCTGGTTTTGATTACACACCCTTCTACTTTCCCTGGAAAATGAGTACATTTCTGCTTGGAAATATTCACATAAATGAAGAAATTTTCTAGGAAAATAAGTGAGCCACTTTACAGTGAATGGCAGAAGCATCCCAGCCTTAGACTGTGACTATACTAATTCACATACACTGCCATCATATGTATTTATATTTATCCATGATTTTTTTTAATTCAAAAAACTCTCAAAAT
This sequence comes from Rhynochetos jubatus, assembly GCA_027574665.1. Taxonomy (NCBI): domain Eukaryota; kingdom Metazoa; phylum Chordata; class Aves; order Eurypygiformes; family Rhynochetidae; genus Rhynochetos; species Rhynochetos jubatus. The sequence continues at coordinate 52,438,495 of CM050651.1, read as the reverse complement.
GCTACTGGCAATTCCTTGATTTACACTTCACTTTCTTCTCTTCCTCTTACCAGTTAATGCACCTCTAGGGTAAAAGGTGGTATCTGTTAAACAGTGTTTCATAAAATAAATATGTGGTTTGGTTCCAGTTTGTATGGTCTGGGGATTTTCATTAACGCTTGCTAAGTGAGGTTGAATGGGGTGCTAATGATTTTCCATTTAATTTTTAAGTATTATTTAAAAAAAAAAAAATCTAGGGTTTTTTTTAAGAAAACCTTAACTGGCTGGGGCTAAGAAAATTCAATCACTTTCACAGGGGAAAAAAAAAAAAAAAAAGAGGAGCAAGCATGGATGACACTCAGAACGGTCAGGATATGGTTTCCAACAGATTTTGTAGGGTTTGTAAATTTATAATTCTCCAAATCATAACATCTATAGTCATTATATTGTATAATGTAGTAGGTATGTTCAATAGAGCTTACAGATGAAAGATGAAGGAAATTCAAATATGACATCTTTAAGTGTTCTAGACTCCATTTTGTGTAAATCTGCTCCCCCTGCAGAAATGTTTTCTGATTTCAACCCTCACTGTTAAAAGGCAATTTAAGGCATCAATTTCTGGAAAAAGGCCATGGAGAAGGCTAGGGATGAGAATAGTCAGGAAAAGATTCTTGGAAAAACAGGGTTTGTAGAGGAGATTTTTCAGCTCATTACTCACTTGGGATGAAGCCAGAGCAGGCAGATTACTGCAAAGAAGGAGAAGGGGTGGGAATTTGCTGAAGACAAGGATAAAAATACCAAAGGGTTGGATGGAGGATGAGGAAGGCTATAGGAGGGAAAGAGAAAGTAAGTGACACTTGAGATGTGTTTTGGAAGAGCATTAGAGGTATAAACCCTAAGATATAAAAAGAAGTAGAGATCCAATATAAATGCTTGACAATAGACAGAGGACATTATTTCTATCTGTTTTACATTATCCTCTGTTAAACAAAACATTTATTAGATTACATGCTCTATTATGCATGAACTCAATATTGAAAGCAATACTACTGTAAAATATTCTTCTGTATTTAATGTAAGAACATTATTTTGCTCCTTTCCTTATGGTTATTCTATAGAAACCAGAGAAACAGAAATCCAGGCTTTTTTTGGGAGTAGTATTTGCAAAACAACACCAGAGTGTGGCATTCCAAATACTTTAATATTTAGGTGTTTAATACCACCACTATTAACGTAATGATAGAACCCTTACGACCTGTGTGAAATTCAATGCGTTTAAGAATATATTTTAAACTTCAGTCAAAAATCCCAGAGCAGTACAGAAGCAAAAACATGTATTGCAGAGAGAAATGTTTCTAGTAGAAGTGTCAAGAGTAACAATTAGGGGAAGTTTTGGAAATTTAGAGTGATATAAGTGACATGGTCCTCGTTAATACAGAGATTATAAAATGATGCTCTGCATGACTGAAGAAAAGCCATAGAACACAGAGAGAACTGAAGAGCAGATTTACGTTTCAGTTTTCTTTCCAAATGTCAAGGCTGAGCAATGCCAAAATGAAAATATTACAGAAATATACTTACTGAAATGTCTGATGTACCCCTTCTTTTCATATTTGATAGTATTTACAAGTCACACACACTATATGAGATATTTATGGTGCAAGTTGGGTTTTGTCGGGAATATTCAGCCCTGATTTCTCCATGATGCCATATAGGGATTTCAACTGTATGAAGGATGTGGGCACCACATATTTCATGGTGCCACCCAGTGTTAAGAGATGTAGACAGGACATAAGACCTTTTTAAGGTGGGAGCATTTGATCAAAATATTATAGAGAAATTACAGAGAAATTATACAATAAACTCCTTTTTTCTTATTCTTTTCTTTAAATAATATCTCTCATCCAGGTAGGAATTTGTGATAGTGCCACTTAATTGAATAGCCAGTCAAATGTTATAAATAATTAATATTGTAATAAAAATTAGTGAATAGTATCTTGCCTGTTGAAACCTCTTGCTGAAAAATGTTCCCCATTTCAGTGACTGCTTCTGAAGAATAAACCTATCAATAGAAATCAAGGGTTCCACTTGTGACAGGTCCATGACCAATGAGTCAGTGGCCTGCTTTGATCTGTCATGATGTCAGTCTGTGGTCCAGATGAGACGACTGCCTAGGATATGTCAGTCAGACTTTGACACAGAGAGATTGCCATCTCAGTGGACATGACAGAGAATGTGGAGGAAAAACCAGATGCTTAATATGGCAAAAGCTAGGTGAGAGGTTGAGGAAAGGGGAGTAGAACTGAAGTGCAATGTCCGTAAGTTCTCAGGAAAGTCTTCCTGGTGCTTTAAGGGTCTTGTTACTGTGTGCTTCAAAGGGATACAAACGGTGAATTTGGGGTGCACAGAACACCAAATTGCTCAGATTATGGATTTAAAGGGCACGATGCTACTTCAAAGCAATAGTGAAAGACCTTTGCCTTTATCCCTCCCAAGTGGAATGAATTGTTCCCAAGAATCTCAACTTGCTGTTTTTTCTCCTTCTCCTCTAAAATTTATTAGCCTTCACTCCATGATAATTTGCATAGGAATTTAGAAAAGCATGATGAGAAGATACAGAGTTTACAGGGTGGGGTTATTTTACCTCCTAATCATGCAAAACCGGAGAAATTTCACCCAACTTTGAAGGTGAAATCATCAACATCCCCACCATGTCAGCTGATCCTGTTTAAGCTAATACAAAGAACAAATAATCACAGTGGACAAAGTACAGCCAAAAAGGTCTAAAGCTGTTACTGTAGTGGCAGATTTCCAAATTATGCCCTGTCTTGGATGCATAGCTGGTGAATGGTGTCAGAAGACCAGGGAAGATTTTGGTTGATTCATCAGAGTGTTGAAGTTGGATGGCATCAAGCTTCAAACCAAATGAGGTCTTGGTCTCTACCAAACTTGTTGCACACCATGGAGAAGTATTGATCGCAGCTAGGCCACATAGAATTGCATTTCAGTACAGAGTGGCTCTTTTTAAATACCCCAGTGAACCACAGGAAGAGGGACAGCACGAAAAGCAAAGAAAAGTTGAGCAGACTGAAGCTCTGATCTCCCTTTGTGTCATGTGTGGATGTGGTGAGAAATGGTGTCATGCACACACTGGCACACAGAAAACATGACAGACCTCTTTGACTCTGAAAGCCAATGCACCAACAGTTTTCATAGAAACTTACAGCTCTTGGAAAACATCATGTAGATCTGATTTCTGTTATTCCCCAGGAACATTGTCATGATGGGAAAACTTATTAAAGGGGATAACCACATGCAAAATAAATCCAACTTTTCCGTTACAGGATTGGAAATCAAGACATCTGGGTTCAGTTCCTAAGTCTGCCATGATACTGAATGAATTACAACAAAGTAAATGTCTTAGATACTCATCAATCCACGTGGCTAGTGGTCCCTTACCTTCTGCCTTCTTTATTAATTGACTTTTGACTAAAATATTTTTGTCAACTGTCAAGTCTTTAACAGCAGGGTTCTATCTAATTGCATGCTAGTATACATAAAATAAGTTTTAAAAGATCAATATCTTTCTTTGTTTTCTTCTTCTGTTTTGAACATATATAAAGATAAAAACTTGCCCTGATAATTAACATGATCAAAGGTAGCACCAAGTTCTTCCACTACATGCTTCACCAACTTAAAGAAAGGTTAAGACTCATTCAAGTGAACAGCACCCTCCTCATGATGTAAAAGCTAAACTTGCCTATTTAAAACAGTTACAGAAGTACATTTTTTTCCCTGACCAGCTTTATGTTTCATCATATTATTTACTAGAAAATTGATTTTGTTAAAAGAATATTTTGAAAGAAGTGAGGGGTTGATTTCAGCTAAAATCTTGCTTCCTTTTGCCACGTGTAGTCTATCATCTCCAGTATTTCAGGGAGTTTTTATTGTGATTTTTGTTGGTTTTCGCCAGTAGTAACTAGCTAAGCAGAAACAGACCTGTGATGACAGTAATAAGTTATAGTGGGTACTCCAGAAGGTGGGAAAGGGTCACAAGAAAGGGAAGGGAGAAGAGGGCTGATACGGCCAAACTGTTCTTTTCTGGAGTATTCCCAAGTTCATAGCAGTGTAATGGGATGCAGGGATCCATCCCAGGGTATTTTAGCTCTTTCCTAGATGGGAAGAAACCGTTCAGATATAGTTTTACAATTCCTACACACACAGACGATATAACTAGCTTCAGCAGCCTCAGCAAGGATCTGTGGATGTCAGCAGTAGCATTCAAAGTTTAAGAGCTTTTTTCTTTCTGAATGTCTGCTCTCCTTTGGTGTAGCTCCATAGGCCTGTGCAAGCATGCCACTTTTCCTCCATTTTGCTACCTTGCCCACTTTTTCCTACCTTCTTCCCCTTTGGGAATATTATCATCCCTTAATTTTCTTTCCTGTTTTTCTTCTCCTAGATGTGATCTGGGCTGGATGGAGGAGATCAGATGTATCAGGATGCTCAGATTACTTTGAAGAGCCAAAGATGAAGTTGTGTAATGGAAAACCTAACCTTGTGGATTTTTGATAGCAGTGATAGCTCCAGCTCTGCCTTTTGGAGAGGCTACTATCTACAGCTGCATGACATGGCCATCCTCCTATATGTCACCATCCCACAAGTGCCAGCTGAGCATCTAGCGTTGGCACTGCATCTTCTTCCAGCGATAAGAAGCCAAACCTGCAAATTGACCAAAAAACCCTCTTATAGCATACAGCAGCCATAGCTTTCTCTGCCGGTGTGGTTCTCCAGCCTGTTCCTCCTGCAGCTCAGCCTGGCTTTTGGCTTCCCTCGGCACTTCTCAACAGTCGCCTCCCGCCTCGGTCTCCTCCTGATGGCAACGGTTATGCCCTGTAGCAGCGATTTTTAAGGATTATCCTCTACCCCTGCTGGCTAGGCCAGACAGGAGGGCAATTGCTAGGAGTAGCTGTCTCCTTCCTAGCTGATGCATTGTACTTGCTTTCTCTTTTATGTGTGCTGGCATGACTTGCAAAGTGTTATTTTAGTTGCAGTCGTAACTAAAGCTAATAAAATGCTATTATGGTTAATTATATTCACCAGTGAGGCACTTAAACTTTACATGAAATGGCATCCCAATAGGCTTGAGTTTTCATAACATATGGCAGTTGGAATGGCAAGGTTTTAAAAAACATGTAATTTCATTAGAGTAACAAGACAACCGCCTGAGTAGTCTTTTTATGACGTGTTTAATGGTGCTGCCATATGGATGGCTTGTAAGCAAAAAATATCTACGGAAGGCTAGATGAGGTAAGGGCCACATACATCTGGCAGAGGATATTCCAGCATGCTTCAGTCTCTTGTGGCTTTAATAAGCACTTCTCAGCACCTTGTGCTTATGAAAAGTTGCAGTGAGGCTGTGTTCATTCTTAACAATTTATAGTACTGATTTTCACTTAAAATTAAAAAAAAAAAAAAAAAGCAAGCTGTGTGAGGCATTTATAAATTCCCTTCCAGCCCTTGGGATGTCCTGCTGTATAACAAGGAGCTTTTCTCACTGCCTTTAGTAACTAGAAGACATTTATTCCATACTGATCTCAGTGCTACTGACTTCTGAGCTAGCTTCACAGTTTTGTGGACATGACCTTTCCTACCTTTTGGGCACCTTAATAAAATATTTGGGGACATCACGTTATTAATGAGTTACCCCAATGTTAACCTAGTGTAGCTTGAGCCTAGTTAAGACTATTTATTTATGAAATCCAAAATAATGTTCCAAAGGTTTGCAGGGATGCAGGTGACAGAAAACAAAATCGTTTATCTACAACATCAAATCCAGGAGACCTATCTCACTCTCCATACCTAGCTGTGTAGGTGTAGGTGCCAAGGAGTTTGGCTGTGCGCTCTTCAGGGAGCAATTATGGGAAAGAGTCTTCAGTTTGGGATGTGCACAAAATCGTATATGTTCCTTCTTTCCCTGAGGTATGTCAGAGGGTTCATACATGCTCATATTTCCCCCCTTCCTCAGGTTACTGGACCTTGGTTTGGAAGACGATTCTAAACTTCTGGACTAATCATTTCCCTCGATGTTTTGAAAATGACTACTATGTCTCTTGAAAACTAGATGTTTGACAATAATTCTGAAAGATCCTTACCTATAGAACAGTGATATACTTCTTTGTGTTGGATAAAGTAATTCGCAAATATCAGGAAAACTATCTGTTCTCCAGAACAGATAGCTCACAGTAACATGCAGTTGATAATCATATTTTACAGAAAGCAGCCTTCTAGTGACTCCTGACTGAATTTATATATGATGATAAATAACCACTACAAGGTGTTAATCTCCAAAGAGGCATGACTCCATCACACAGTCTCGATTTTTTTGATATACCATAATTAAAGCTTTTAAATGCTGTTCCAATGGAATTCATATCAGTTCTCCAATATAACCTATTAATCACTTCTGCTGTCAGAGATTTGAGGGGTTCCAAGCAGGTCTGTCAGTCAGGACTGCTCAACAGACATCCACAGAAGAGGAGAGGAATTAATACTCTGTGGGTAGGATTGCATTTGCAGGGAATATGGAAGCACGGGATTAGGCAAATACAGACGTAAAGCAAAGGAAAGATCTAGGTGTTCCCCGTGAGCACTGAGCTATAGGAAGGCAGACACTGAAATAGTCAGATGAAGAAGGTCAATGGGGTGGAATCTGCAGAAGGAAATTTACAGAAGGACAGGAAAAACAAGCTGAGTGGAAAAAGGAAGGAATAGCCCTTCACCCTACCAGCACAGCAGGAAAAGGTGGGAGTGGGAAGGACTAAGAGTAGCAGAAGAGTTATGGACATTGACAGCTTGGAGACCTCAGAAGCACTGAGGTGGTCATGAGAACTTGTGGTGAGGCACCATAAAGTAGGAAATCAGGGCACTTCTGTTCATTGTGTAATAAAGCAAAGCCGTGTTGCATTGTTTCCCTAAGCTACATTTTGCCCTTCTAATGGGTGACTTCAGGGCTCATTACAGAGCAAAACCAGTAACATGGACTTGAGGAACACGAAATGTGAGCAGATGTTATGCAACCTCTTGTGTGTGTAATTCTGCCCCAGTACCTGCCATGGCACTTGTGACCTATAATAATACCACCTCTGAACTTTCCCTTCTGTGCTCCTTTTAACCACAGACTGCAGTACTTTGGGACTGTGTGATGACTTTGTGATGTTGACAACTGGAGACCAGGATTAGACTACTAAATTCTTTTTCATAACAACCTTACATAGGATGCAGTCTCTAGAGGCAACGAAACTTGCAACTCTTCTTTTAAAAATATAATTTGCCAAGAAGAAATCCATAATTTACATATCTATTTTCTTTTAAAATACTTTTTTAAAAGAAAAAATTATTAAATCTTGGCAGAGACTTTTGGCTAAAATGCAGCAAACATATTATGAACAGATTTTTACAGTATGTTTACACGTTATTTTTGCTATACTCTCTAGACCTATGTAAAAGCTTTGCTATACATTTTCCCTTTATGAATGGAAAATAGTCAGCAACGTTAGGGTTTCATTAAAGCCAGGGAAGAAATACTTTTCCAATATCGTTAAGGATGATGGTTCCAATGGAAGAAACCTTTATGTTTTGATACTCTGAAGGTGGCATTGCCCAAGGCATTCACACAGAAAAAAAAAAAAAGCTTAAATTGAATCATACACATACTCCTTCATAATTTTAAAATATTTTCTAATTTGTTTCCACAGAGCATTTTAACATCTCAAGAGCTAATCTCTTCTAACAAAAATCGGTGCTTCTTAAGGTCTTCCCTTTCTTTCCACTGCAAATCCACTTTGCAGTATAAAACCAACTGCTCCATCTGCCTCTGAATATTTGATCTGGGAGGTGAGAAATAGGTATTTTTAAAGTGAGCTTAGAAATCAGTGAATAGAGGTTTCTGAAGAACAATGAATAACCACGGGGTAAAGGATGTTTTTGAACATTTTGAGTGTTTGTATCTGAGAACAATTCTAGCTTGTGGATGCTTTGTTTGCTTTTCTGTCCTACTTCATTATGTGCTGTCCACATTTTAGGTGCATAGGGATCATCATATGGATGCTGATAGCAAAATTTCCCTTTCACACACAAACCAAAAAAGGCAATAAAAAGATTAAAGTTTCTCCCCTAACCCACATGGAGGGCAAATTATATAGGCTAGACAAGGATAATAAAAGTGTATGATTGACAGCTGACAGAATGCCAGTGAAAATTTCTCTCCCCCTTAGGATATTGTTTTGATAATCTTTGCCGATTTAATACTTCATGGAACTACAGATTTTTCTTTTGTCTGTATGGATATTTTTTGAGGGGTGGGGGTTGCACTTGTCAATTACCCATCAAAATAGGGTGGATAGACAGGGAAGTGAAATGTAAACAACAGTTCCAGGTTTGTTTTTCTCCTTGGGCTGTTTGGGGATGTTTTTGTACATGAAGGTTAACAAAGAACAGTAGCAGCCTTCACCAGTTCTTCAGGACATTTGGCCAATAATCCCATGCAACTCAGCTGATCTCAGTGTTATTACCTGGTTTTGAATGTTATAGTCAAAAAAAATCTGTTCTGAAGTGTTACTGTAAAGCAGCATAATGGGCTTACCTCTTTATGGTATTTAAAGACCATATGTTTGCTTAGAAATACATATATTGTTTCCTGTCGGTGACTCCATCATTTTGCCACAAGGTCTATCAGTCCGCTTGGTCGTTGTCTGTCTTATACACCTGCAAAGTTTTTGTGAGCATATGCTGACATCCATTCCAGTTGGAGATGTTGCACCCAAGCAGTGAGGATCCCAGTCATGCTGGGGTGACCAGTATTCTTGCAAACAAAGCCAGCTCTGAATGTTATGATTTTTTATTTTTTGTCCCCCAGGATTAATACCAGGAAAGAAGGCTCTATGGGACAGTCTTACCCATGTAACTCCACTCATTTCACATCCCACCTTTATGGCACAGATGTCTGTTGTGTTTGGTAGGAGATCACAGTTGTCACTGACTGCAATTTATTAAATGTCTTTGAGGATAATGATTCCTAAAAGACAGATTTCAGCTTCTTCTACTGAATAAGTTGTACAGTTGGAAAGGGTGGATACATATCTTCCTAACTATGGATCTAGCAGGGACTACCTTGAGCACCTTCAGGCTTGAACCCCTCTCAAAGTTGAAGTGGGGCTAAGGAGGTGAAGACAGCTTCACTCTGAATTGTACCACTTCAGCCCTGTTGCAATATTTTGACACAAAAAAGGGAGTTTGATAAAAATGGAAATTACATAAACTGCTTTCAGAAGTTTATAGATACAGCGAATACTGCTGGAAAGTTGCCTTTTGAGTTAGTTTTTGTGAAAAGAATACGGTATTCAAAGAATGATGAAAAATAAAATACAGTTTCACATCAGGTTAATTTAATACAGGGATATTTTTCACTTGGTTAGCTGAGATGGGAGTAGGTGTTTGAATACATTAACACTCTGGTTTACTGTAGTCTTGGAGATTAATCCTTTATACATTCAAGTAGCCTCTCATACAGGCATGTTCCCCCTGGATGCAGTGGGACTGCACCAACGCATCTGTGACCTGGTGGTTACTTTCACATAAAATGTGATTTGGGTAGACTGACTAATTCATAGGGGACTGATGAAGTGTTTATGAAGTTTTCTTCTGTCTAAAGCACATGGTATACAATTTTGTTATTGATATACTATTGGACATCCTGTATCCTTGTAAAAGTACATGTTCTTTCCTTTTGCATTCTTAGCCCTTTCTGCCTGCCCTATGCCCATTTCCTTTTGTCTGGGGATGCCCCTGTGCTGTTTTTCTTTCTTACTTTACACAAAGGCAAATAATAATAGTTGTCAATTTATTTGTGGCGTTCTCAGCTGCATAGCTAATGCTCTTCTGCTTGATAGGATGTCATTGCTTTCTGTAATTATAGTTTGCCTTATGCCCTTGAGGAAGAACATCTGCTATTTCCCACTCATGAGTTATGTTTCATCCTCTCATTTCCTTGGCATTATCCTGCACCACATTGATGTGGTGGTCTCTGATGCTCTTTGCAGCACTTTCCCTCAGATTTTCTACATCAGGGTCCTCAGCCATCCTGGTCTTCCCCCTCCTTCACCAGCTCATTGTTCCTTTGTCCTCAGTGTGCACAATGCATTAACTTTGTCTGATTCAGCTGGGAGGGAAAGAGCAGAGGTGTGTAGGGAGCTCGTACACAACATGCCTTGACTGGGAACAAATGTGCAACAAAACCCCGAGGACAACATGCTTCAAAGCTCTTACCGAAATGAGCGGTGTAGGCTGTCAGGGTCATGATATGTGACCACCCAGCTAGAACACAAGATAAGAGGGGAAAAGCCTCACCTTCTCTTTATGGACACTTACCAGTAAAATTCTGCCAACTTGGCGTATTATTCCCACCATATTGGTTGCTTCTGTTGTTCATTGTTGCATGTAAATCAGCTGAATGATCCTCTGTTAATCCTTTGTTCTTACACAGTTATATTTTTCTTCTAAAGTGCTTTCTTGATATTAACATGAAACATTGGTGGGTAGTAGGCAAATTTTGAGGGCGATATTTGCATTATTTGAATAGTCAAAATGAACTGATTTGTTTTACATTTTTGTAATGTTCACTTTTCTTGTATAATATAACTATTTTCATAATTCATCATTTTAATTAATAATTAATTTTTTTTTTTACATGCCCAGAATTAGGTCTGATTAATCCCAACCAAAGAGACTATGTCAAAGAATTTCAAGTGTTCAGGTTTTAACAAGAGCTGGAGAGAAGACAGAGGTCACTACACATAACAGCCAAAGAATAAAAAAGGAGAAGACAGAGTGATAGAGCCTCATACATATATCCTTGTCTCTGTCAGATTAGCTCATGTACCACACAGGTGACTGAAGGTTTGCCTGCCTAAAAAGTTGCTGCCGTCCCTCAGCAATCCTGCCAGTGCTGGAGTCAGCAGAGTGATCTGAGAAAGGTCAGTCCTGGTTTATGGAAGAGGTTGGCATGCTGAACTTCTGGGGACTTCTTCCTTCCCTGACTCATCGTTTCAGCACAGTGACTTTTGAAATAATGCTACGGCACTATTGTAATAAAAACTGGGATACTATTGCATTGAGATCAGCTGGCAGGTTTGTGTATGTCTCCCAATAGTTGAAATGGGAACTTAGTGTGAACACATAGGTGAATAGCTTACAGTGTCAAGGGCAGTTTTTATTACAAATAATTGTACAGAACTAAAAGAATAAGGAAGTGTTGTACGTAGAAAATACAAATTGATTGCTCAACTAGCCAGTTGACTGTGTGTTGCAGGATTAAAGGGACAGTGCAGTACTTGATATTTTCATTTTTTCTAGAAGAGGATTGACATAGGGTTTTAAAAGGATATGAGATCCTTTTTTATTTTTTAATAGAAAGTGAAAAACCTTAATAGGATGGAGTCTGAAGGAGAGATGAGGGTGACCTGAGCAAAGCAATAGAGACTAACATTGTTTCATTTGAAGTGCATTGAACACATATTGAAGTATGAAGGAATGAGGCTAGATAACTGCTGAAGAAGACCATGCAACATCATCTACAGGTTAGGGGAAAGACAGTTAAATATAAAGTGTCACACTGGATATAAGACTGGTCAAGTCCATGAAAGAACCATATGAGAAGATGAACAAAACCAGGAACATTATGGATGCTTTGAGAGAAATGGTGAAAATTACAGATTTAGCAAGGTACAATATGGGAAATAATAACTAAGAAGTCCATAAAGGAGAAATACAATAGAATGATGGGAGACAGGTCTGTGAGCAACATGTACAGTGGTTTGCTGCTAAAAAAATTGCTGAGTTCTTTGCATGGACAGTGGATAATCCAATGTAAATCCCTGAGGGAAAGAACAAGCAGAAAAGTATCCATGAACGTCAATACTGAGACAGGCTTTGCTCTTTGTCCTTTGCATTACTGAAATGAGAGTCCACCAAAAACAAATATTGTTATAGAGACAAAGGGGAAAACAGGGAGTGACTCTTTTTGAGATCAGAGAAGCATATCTCCTTTATCTCATCTGAGAGGTAAAAAGGTGTAAATTCATATCTCAAAGTGAAAAGAAGAGGTAGGAAAGGATGCAAGACCAAATGAGCAATTGCTGGGACTGGTGGTTGTCATTACAGAAATGTCATCAGACAACCTCAGCACCTAATAAATAAACAAAGATTAAGAATGTACTTATGGATGAGGAGAAGTTAAGGAGGAGAAGAAAGAGAAAATATGGTTGAAGCAACAGGGTAGATGAGCAAAGGAAAATAGGAGAACAGGAACTGAGGGGCAAAGGATCGAAAACTCAAAGGGTGATGAAGTTGTAGGGGACAGAAAAGGGACAAAACATAGTAAAGTAGATGAATAAAGGGAGGGAGAGTAACAAAATTAGAACAAGATAGTATGTGATTGGATCTATAAACATAATTAAATATTATCACTGGCTTGCTCCAGAGCAGTAACAACGCTGTCTGGAAGCGTTGCTCTCATAGAAGTGAGGAATGGTGGTGGTGGGTCTCGTTATTTGTGGGGGAGGGTAGGGGCAGGGGGGATAACATAGGGCACTTTACCATGTGACACTGACAGGACCACCGGCATCTGATGGCATGCAATGGCTCTGTTGTGTGCAAGAGGGGACAAGGTCTCTCCTTCCTTCTCTTCATCCCCTGCGAAAAAGTTTGATTTTCTTGCACATGCACATACATGTACACACACACATGCTCAGTTTCTTGGGCGGAATGGTACTGTGCTCTGAATACGGGACATGGGAAAAGATGCAAGCTTAAATAAAGTGGGAGGGAGTGGTTTGGAGGAAGAAGGAGGGACAAGGGACAGGCAAGTTCTGACATCTGGAGAGTGGTAACAGCTGTGAAGGCCTCAGGGCCGGGAACTTTAGTTTCTGACCTTAGGGAGAAACCGGAGAGTACTGACCACATGGAGTGGTTACAAGGAAGAGTGAGGGCAGAGGGGAGACTGAAGTGGCAGCCCCTTATTTTTGTACCCTCGAGCTTTGGTAATCTATCTCCGTAAAGAGGCCCGTGCATGTCCATATGAGAAGTTACTCCTTTCTGTCTGAAGTCATGTTAAAAATAACTCTCTTTGGGCCTTGGGGCATTGCACTATAATGAAGTTAAAAGGATAAATGCTATTAAATGTCTGAATAATGTTGCTAACATAGCTTGTCTTCCTGATCATTTTGTTAAACTACAGTAACATACAATCATGTCACCATTAATACTTCCTGCATGTGCAGGAAAGAAGAATACAAAGAGTGTGAAATATCAATTGATTTTAGGATGGTGTGTTTTGTATTGAAAACAGCTGGATAACTTTTCCTCTCATATGGCTGGTGGCGGGTACTGGAAACATCACATATTTTCATTGTTGAAACAGAGTGCAAACTATTCAGAGTGCTACACCTACATCTGTACCATATTATACTGTGTGCCTGGCTGCCATCATTTTATGGACTCAATATCTGTCCAACCATTATTTTTATTGGGTCCCATAACTCCATAGTGGGTCCACCTGTAGAGCCTGTGAGTTATCAAGTTAGTGTGTTTTGCCATTGTCATGTGTCCAGTTTTCAAATTAGAGTGGTTTCCAACTGGACTACAAAGAACCAGAACTGCTATTCTTTTATCTATTTTTATTTTAACTACAGCCATTCCTATTTATCATTGCAGCCTGCTGGAAAAAGTCTACTTTTCAATAGAGAATTTTTTTTTCTTTTTTTTTTTTTTGGAGGGAAGAAGGGAACATGTACCGTATTCTTCATCTCCTTTTTATTATTATTTAATTGTTCCCACACTTGATACTTGTTTATTGCTATCACATTAAAAAGCAGGAATGCTTGTCCAATTCCTGGCTTGTAAAATCTCCTTGGCATGTTACTGAGGCTCACTTAGACAGTGCATGATCATTCAGACATCAAAGGCAGCTAGAATCGAAATTCTCCTTTGAAGACATATATTCTTAAAACCCATGCCGTACTTTCTGGGCAAGGCCCTATTGCCACAGCCTTTGCTCACTCTGGCTAGCACTGACTTGAAAAATACCAGTTTTTGTTGGTCTTTTCTGTGTCACTCCCCACACTTATTTTTACATCTGTCTGACCCCTTTTTTCCAAATTCCTACCTTCCTCTGCTCCTTCCATTTTTTATTTCACAGTAGGTATCACCCTCATGTTGCATTTCTGTCTACTTGTTCTTTTCTGATGTACCCCTGAGCTGATTCTCTGGCTTCTGCCTGCCCTCTTTTCCTTCTTCCACCAGTGTCCCACCCTGAAGTGTATCATCTTCCCCCAAAGCTGTCATTGAATCTCCGAACTTGCTTCCAGTTGCAGGTGCATTCAAGACTTCAGCTGACCCGAGGCTGTAACACCTGCAGGCTCCCAAGCTCTTTCCATTGCTCACTGGGGCAGACGGTGCACAGACACCTCCAAGGCAGGGACAGTCCATGACCCTCAGATGTGCTGATGGTGCCACATAACATGTTGGTTGTATGAGAGTGGGGAGTCCAAGGACCTATGTGGTGTTCTCACACCAGGATAGTCACAGACCTGGAGACCCCCCAGTTCTCCAGGTGATCATCACATGAACTGTTAGGAAATACGCCATTCTTCACTAGCTTACTCCTTCCTGCTACCATGCTCATCACAGCTCCATATTGCAAGCTCTACCAAAGTAAGTTGGCAATGCGTAGCTGCTTCAATACTGCATCAGTTCCTGTACAGAAAAGTATAACGTGACCTTTAGATGCTGCAGCAAGCCCCCAAGTTGAGATACAGCTGTATTTTCAGCCACCAAATGGCAGTCTGACTAATTTTAAATTACTTACTCTGTTCTAGTGTCTGTACTTAGCTGATTTCATGAGTGTTTACAAACCAGCTTCAGAAGTTCCAGAATATTTTAACAATTTTATGAACTAGAAGTACAAGTTTGAGCTCTTCAGTGAAGCCTATGGGGGTCGGTCTTTTAATAGGACTTTATGTAAACTAAAATGGGCAGGTTCTGTGGACCACCACTGTGTTATTAGGCTTATTAAGTTGTCTCTAATGTACCCTGTGGTCTTTGCAGTCTAGGAAAGAAACATCTGGTACATGAAGGTTTCCATTTGTATCTATTTCGTTAACTACATTAAGCAACTAAATAAAAAAAAAATACATAATGCAATGAAAACAAAACTACTTAAGCTAAAAATATTTGAGGTCAAATTAGTCACACAACTGTATAAAATATCACAATTATTACAACCAGCAACCACTCTAAGTTTTTACCCAGACTTAGGGATGACAATAAACCTTATTCATCTACTACTCCTCTGGAACAGACCATTATCCATGCAGTAGATATGTACGTTAGCTCTAAACAGACATGGGTTTAGGCTTCTCCTGCTCTCATTCTGATTCAAAGATGTTTAATTACTAAAGGACTAGATGACATTTACTGTAGTATGGTTTTCACTTGGGTTTTTTTTAAGATTTGGGCTTTGTCCTGTGCTGATGTAACTAGACAGCTTCAGGTATGGAGCTCACTGGTTACCCAGACAGGCTGAAGAAACATTGAGGAGCATTCACCTTTGCCCATCATACACATGGAAGGTGTCCCATCTCCACTAACACGCATGCTCCCGACAAGTGCCTGAAAGAGTAGAGCATTGAGTCACAATGACATAAATATTTAAGTGGGTAATCTCTTACCACATAATGCAGACTGATTAGCTGTAGGTGATTTTTTTGAAATGATAGTGGGAGCGGTGGCTTAACTTTTGAAACCGTCGGGTGGAATTAAATACGTCTGTCTCAAGCAAGCAAAAAATTTTCTAGAAATACCTGTTTCACCTAGTGACTGTAATGGAAATTTACAGTGAAGGGATAAATTTAGGCAAGTTGAATTCAGTCCAGAGATCTCAGACTGCTGAAACACCCAGTATCTTACATTTTAATTGAGAAAGGGATTCCTTTCACTTAGTTTTGCTGACAGGCATCTATTCTAAGTTAATTGTCCAAATTTTCTTGATAGATATTTAAAACAAGTATTTCCAGAGGGTAATTCAGCTGCTGTTTTATCCACTTATTTTCAGCTCAGTTTAAGAGCCCTCTAGAAGCTCCCACCTCTCTTCACTGAGTATGGTGCGAGCCTGGACAATTAGCTTGGTTAGACACCTAATTTAAAGAATAACATGATGTCTAGGGTGTATTTTCATTTATCATTCTAAGTTGTGCAATGTACAGAAGATTTTTCATAAATAGTTTCAGGGAAAGCTCAGAAAAAGCATGAGTCAGGGAAACCTGGATGGATGGGCAGCAGGAGCTGCACAAGAGAGTAGATTCCATCACGGTCCTGGGCACCACAGAATGAGTGGACACATTTGTTGGTTGGTAAGTGAAAAAAAAGATTTATACATGTATAGAGCTGTACAAAGTTAAATAACTGAATAACTGTATCAAAAGAGGCTATTTCCTACTATATAGAGTGAAACTTCAGAAGATATTTTTGACACCATATCTTTTTTAGCCTCTGTGCCTCAATATGGCCCTCAAACATGACTCACAGAAACAATCCCCTATGTGCTTGCTACCTGTATTGCTCTGTCATGTTCATCATAAGAAGGGCCTGTGATTTTGAAGTTATAAAGAGTACTGAAGTTCACAGGCATGAAATTTTTATCTAAGAAGAAACCAGAGAGGACCAGAATTGCTGGACAGCCCTGGACAAAGACAAGATTTGCCGGGCTAAACCTAGAGGCAATGTGTGTTTTCTTCTGTAAAAGAAATTATGTCTAGAAGTCAAAACCATTAAGTTTACAAAAGGATTACAGGAAACTGAAGTAGTCACTGGAACACCTGGAATAGACATATTTCGCTGGAAATTTTATTCCTGTTTTAAATGGTCAAGACTTCAGTCTGGAGTACAGCTATGTAAAAATGTCCAGGGCACTTGGCTGTCAGTCTACACAAAGTATTGAGAGAAGGAAAGTAATAAATAATTGAAGGGTCCTTAAGCCCTAAAATATTATTAGAATTATTGGGAAACTAAATTCTCAATAACCTTCATGAAGATTATTGGGGTAGTCATTTTAGATCATTACGGTGAAAACTGAAGACGATAGCTTTATATGTGTCACAGGTTTCAACAAAAATGACCTGTTAATATGCGCAAATAGGAAGACTTTGGCCTTAGTCCATGGATGTAATGGGGTTGATTTGCTTATTTAGACTAGCTTTAGCTGGAACTGACTATAAGCCATATATTGCCATTGTCAAATGAGACAAATAAGTTTGAGATAAATGGTTTGGATTGGAATGGACATTTAAGATGATCTAGTTCCAACCCCCTGCCGTGGGCAGGGACACCCTCCTCTAGACCAGGTTGCTCAAAGCCTCATCCAGCCTGGCCTTGAACACTTCCAGGGATGGGGCATCCACAGCTTCCCTGGGCAACCAGTTCCAGTGCCTCACCACCCTCTCTGTGAAGAATTTCTTCCTGATATCTAATTTAAATCTCCCCACTTGCAATTTAAACCCATTACCCCTTGCCCTGTCACTCCCTGCCCTTGTAAAAAGTCCCGTCCCCCCCCCCAACCCAGCTTCCTTGTAGCCCCCTTCAGGTACTGGAAGGCTGCAATAACATCTCCCTGGAGCCTTCTCTTCTCCAAGCTGAACAAGCCCAGTTCTCTCAGCCTTTCTTCATAGGAGAGGTGCTCCAGCCCTCTGAGCATCTTTGTGGTCCTCCTCTGGACTCGCTCCAACAGGTCCATATCCTTCTTCTGTTGGAGGACCCAGAGCAGAATATGGTACTCTGCCATCTCAGATGGCAGCTTCACAGGAACATTTCCCTCCTTCCTTCACACTGTGAGGCAACAACCTCAAGTCCAGAGTTGTGGAGTGTCCTAAATCACTGTAGCAGTGTCAACCAGATCTCATCCATCAGCTAATATTTTAATTTCCTTAGGATAAAAATCTCTAAATACACAAGTGCTGAAAAACAAGAAGAATGAGAATCTTGGACAGAGACGTCTCCCTGTCAATGGGAATGGAGGTATACAGAAAAAGGCAGATTATATGTGATTTTCTTCACCTTCAGGAAAATGAAAAAAATATGAAACTATAATCTTGCATATTCTCAATTCATGTATTTAATACTGGTGGATTTTTTTGTTGCCTTGTTGAGGACATACTGGCTTAGACCAGAAATGCCCATTTTAAAATTGCTCCTATGTACTTACTGGCAGGAAAGCAGCACTGTAACAAACTCCACCTTGGAAAGCTATGCAGCTGAGGACATCAGGAGTCTCAGATGTAGGCGAGCAGGTGAACTGCCATCCCTGTGTGCACATCCCCATGGACTTTCACTGCCCCAGTTATAAGCAGAGTGGGGAAGAAAGGTGAAGAGGACAGAGAAACAGAAGTCCCTGTACACCAGTGGAAGAGTCAGAAGAAGAAAAGACATGAAGAAGTCTAATTAAGTTGTTTCCATGTGAAATCTTTCTTTCCACTGTCAAAAGATGGCTTCCAGATCCTTGCACTATCAAAGGCTTGAAACAAATGCTGAGGCAAATACCTGGGCAGTCTTGAAGGTCAACACTGTCAACAGCTTGACTGAAGATTTTAGCATAGAAAATTAGTACAATCCTTAATGTGAATGTCTCAAGAGTAAAGCTATTTTGGTCCTAAATTGTTGGTGATTGACTTTCCCTTTCCTGACCTGTGTATCTCAGTAAAAAATTTTCCACCTTGTGTTTTTTTTCTGAAAATCGGTGACTTATTAATTAATTTCTGCCTAAAAAGCTTTGTCTGAGTTTTACATTATTTAATTATTTACATGGCCAAACAAATGAGTCTCCCTTCGGTATTTTGATCTGAGATAGGCAAACAGCAAAAGACAAGGGGGGGGAGGGGAGGGGGAAGGCAACGTAAAGCTCATCTCATTTAACAGATATCAGTAACTATCTTAAAAGTGATTGGCTTATTATGGATACTTAAGGATCTACAGAAAGTGGCTTTCCATATCCACAGTAAGGGCATTAGTAAGGGAGGGAAAGAGGGAGGGAGAGAGTTAGCTGAGACCACATTCATCTTTCCTGTGCAGACACTAAGCTGGAGGCTCTGCATTTTGACAGATTTCCCTCAAAATAAAGATTCTCTGCACTGTAAGGAAGGAAATGTTAGTTGCAGCAGAAAAATAAGCAAATCAGAATCCTAGCTTTGAAGAACCGAAAAAATTTAGACCTACATATGTGTAGATTTTTGTTCCCAACATAAGAAGTTCAAAGAGATATATTGCTACTAGCTATGACAACAAAAGTAATATTGCCACTATGCCCCATTATCATTCTGTACAAAATCAATATCAAAACAACCGAAGTCTAGACACATAAATGTCAAACTATTTAACAAGAAGCAGTTAGTGCAGAAAAAAACACTTAAATGGCAATTGAGGTAGTCTGATGGGTCTTAAAGTAGCTTACCAGGATTTATGTAAGATAAAAACAGTTTAACTAAGCATGTAGAACAAAGCCTGGGGGCTTATGGCTAAGAACAATATCAGAAGAACATCTAAGCTCTTTATCGTACCTGTCAGGTCCTAGCACTTGGCTGTTCTGTCAAAGGTGGAAGGCCTTCTAAATCTCCTAATTTCCTCCTTGATTTTAGGTTTTAGGTTACTTAATAAAATTACAATTCACCTACCACTCACAAGATAGAGCGCCCGGTTCACAAAAACACATTGGAATTATTCCTGCTACTCATATGAATTCTATAATTTTCAGGGTGTTTTCTCCACTTTTTAAATGTCCTTCTCTATTGAGAGCTGGCAAGGAGGTTGTTAGCAAGTAATATCCTACCAGAAATGGAATTCTGGACTGAGACAGGCAGCAGAAATTAACACTTAATTAAAACACTAAAACAGCTAAACACTGAAACTCGTTTCACTTAAGGAAATAATAGGGATGGAAGAGGTGGAAAATAGAAGCAAATATTTTGTTCCTTAGTTTCTAAAGATTATCTTTTAATTCAAGTGACTTTCTTTTGGCTTTCAAATAGACATATAATTAAAAAAGAAAATGAAAAATTAGGACTTAAGTGGAGCAAAACAGTTTTACTTGGTCCATAATTCATTTTTTGTTGGTTCACGGTTGATTGTTGCCCTGTGTGCAACCAAAAGCTATTTTGATTCATGTTGCTCTGTGTGCAACACAGCTATTTTGAACCTGACTCGAATCAGGGTTTTTCTGATGTGGTCACAAAACAAAAGAAATCCATCATTAACCCATCTGAAATGAAACCTAGTTAGGGTATTGCAGCACTAAAAAAAACATGTCTTCAATGTAAATAGAACTACAGGGGATTTTATTGTCTAAGACACCTTTCATTTCACAGCCTTCAGCAGAAGTCATTAATAAATCTCTGTATTGCAGTGAATTCTGTGGGGAAATTTGTTGCTCATTTCCCTGACCAGAGGAGAAGACCTATGCTTTACATAGGTAAACTAACTCAGTAACTGAATAAATACAAATCTCAGTATAAAGCGATTATAACCTCAACATCAGATCTGTATTTTGAGTGGCGTGCATTATTTAAGATAATTAAGGCAATTTGCAATATTCATCTTAAATATCTCATTTGAAGTCATCTACTGGTTGAACTGAGAATGAAACAACTCATGAAACAGCTGTTTCTGGAACAGCTCTTGTACTTTGT
Source organism: Rhynochetos jubatus (assembly GCA_027574665.1). Taxonomy (NCBI): domain Eukaryota; kingdom Metazoa; phylum Chordata; class Aves; order Eurypygiformes; family Rhynochetidae; genus Rhynochetos; species Rhynochetos jubatus. Next base: position 52,417,733 of record CM050651.1, on the reverse strand, counting down.
GACAATTTTGCAGTAACCTGCCGAAGAGGCGAAGCAGTGCTACAGCAAACAAGACAACCAGTTATATATTCAGGCGTGTTAAGCCTGGGTCTGGACAGGTGACCATATGGCCAGCTGTATGAGGGCCAGAGCTCACTGAGGACAAGAAATAGAAGGCCTCCAGGCGTGGCACTAGTGACTTGGCTACTCTGTGCATGTTGTCTCCAATAACAGATATTTCTTATCTATACCCAGAAGACCTACTTGGGGCTTGAGGCTGACTTAGGCTTTTCAAGTGAGTAAATACAATTGTTAGATTTGGTTTTTCTCAAACCCTATCACACAGCAAAAAAGCAGGAAATTCCTAATAAAATACAGTGTATTTTTTAAGGTAACTAATCGCAGTTTTATCTGAGTGATGATCATGTAGATAACTAAGCAATGCCTGACTTCAATTATTATACCAATCCCATTAAGTCAATGGGATAATTGCAGGCTTAATGTTAGGAAAGGATTTAAGGATTTTGCAACCATTGTATTGTGTCCAGTATCATCATATTCTGCTTAGGTCACACTGGCATGTTGACGTGCAACTCACTATTTATGACTGTCTTCTTCAGCTGGTGTGTGACTTCATCGAGGAAAACATTGCTTTAATATGGTATATACCAATCTGCAAAACAGGATTTGAGTGCTATGACCTGTGTGTTTATACTGTGTGGATGGCAACATATAACTGGACAAACAAACTTCAGACTTCACAATAAGTCCCGTAAAACTAAACTGTCCAGCCACTAAAGGCAACCGCAAGGTCTCTGTGTGAGGTACTGTGTTAATCCAAGGGGGACGATTCACCGCACTAGCAAAAAAGCAAGTTGGCAGCTTTTAGCTTAGATCTCCCATTTCTGGTTGTATCTTCGTATGGAATAAACTCCCTGAGCACAGGGAATAAGGGACCCTCCAGTGCTCTTCTACCACTTTGGCTGAAGTCTCTCCATTAACTCTCAATCCGTCTTCTGTACCACAGAGATGGAAGTGACATTAAAGAGGACAATAGAAAAGGTAAAAATATTTATCCGGAAAGCTATCACCCATCCTTTCTGCTCATCCCTGAGAAAATTTATGTAGGTAATCAGTGCAGACTGTTTGCTGCTTCCTCCTCTACCCCATACCCTCAATTATTTCTATAGATAAGCAGGATCTCAGCTCAGCAGAAAGCCATTAGAGTAAGGAAGCGGGCTCCCCATCTGTCTCCCTAGGTAAAGAAACTGTCCTGCAAAAACCTGATGTGAGTTCTTCCAGGGCTGGGAGGAGTTTAGAGGATAGAGAGGAACAACTACTATCACTCTGTCAAAGAAACTCTGAAACAATGAGTTGCTAAATGATTCCAATCTTCACCACACTGTGTTCAGGCTGTGATTTCAAATTCTGCCAATTCTGATGATAAATCTTGATTCCTATCTGTTGTTTCTAAGAAATCAGTTTTAATCCACACATATTACTTCCTGGCTAATCATGTGCATTTATTACCAGACCAAAGCTGGAACTTGCTTTATACTCTGGTCTCTGCACTCCTACCCTTGTTTGTGCTGTGGCTTTGCACAACCATGTGCTTTGAGCATAAGCCTCTTTGGGTACAATCACAGTAAAGTTAGAGGCTATAACTGACTGTAAGAAGCCACAGCATTACAGTATGGGTGCAGTTAATGTCATTGATACACAGTTTACTGAAGACAGAAGGTTAGAATTAGCACTGGAAGTTAAATGTACTATTTCTGAGTGAAACCAATCCTCTACACACTTAGGAACATGCTTAATATTCAGCATATGCCACAGACTTCAAAGGAGGGTCAAAGTCCAATAGTTTGAAGTAATGACAAGCAAGAAATGCCTTGGAATATTGGCTGAAGAAGAAAATACTATTATGGCAAGTGTTTCTAGGTGCTACATTTATGTTTATTTTTCAAAGTTCCTTGCATGTGTGCAAATTTTCAATTTGACAAGACACGTAATGTTGTCTTTTTAGAACAAGGGTCTGAAAAAAGGTAGACGACCTTGGTATTTGTTATGTCCTTCTCTGATTAAGTATTTATAAGTGAGATAATTATTCTCTGACAACTAAACGTGGGTGTTAAGCAAATATTCCATAAAGAAATAATCGCCCAAAGTGCTGTTTTACCACTTCTACTACCAGGCCTGATTTATATGTGTAAACAAAACAATTTATACTTAGAATAGACCCAGACATTGTGTCACTGGCTTCTCCTTCCCTACAAAGCTGACTTACAGGGCCTCAGGCTTATGCTATTGCTCTGTGGAGAGACACTTATGTCAGAATGGGATATTTGTGTCAGAAGGGGCAAAGATACATTACCATCACTGTAAATGTGAGCCAGAATAAAAGGATCAGAAAGACTAGAAACAATAATTAAAATGCCTTCCCTCCCTGTATGTGGCAGTCATGATTTAACATCCAGGACAGAAACAGGCAAAGGAGAGGTCAAGGATTACACAAAATAATTTTGCGAGGTCACCAATTTGTAACACACATCATGTTCACTCTATGCTTGTAGTCATTGTCTGCTATTTTATATATATTTATGTTTATGTTTTATCATGTATTTGGTGTAAGATCTTGAGCCAGAGAGTTGGACTCTGGAGATTGAAAGGAGAGAGAGAGGATGTGAGGAAAGCAAAGGCAGGGTAAGATGAAAAATCAAAATTCCTCAAGGAAGCAGCTTAAGAAATGCTGTAGAAGTGCTTGAAAGAGCATTGCAGGAGGATGAAGGAGTGATGGGTCTGGAGATGTCTTCTGTGTGAGGGATCTGTCATTCTGGACCATCACTCTGGGTCACCTCCATTTCCTGTATTAAAACTGTGTCTTCTAATCTCAAACACATTGTGTAAATGACTTTAACCTTGACAGAATCCCTAGAGAGAGAGAAAATTTAGTCATATTGCTGTATTTTTTTTCCTGGGGTGACAGTATCCCAAATGACAATCACTTTCCTTTGCAATATTTTTTTCTTGGGTAAATAGCCCTGTCTGGACTGTTCCTTTCACTCTTAAAAGGCTGGAGACATAATCCATACCACATTAGTAAAATATCCACCTATATCTTACAAAAAGTTTGCAAGATAAATGTAACAAAACAAAATACAAATTATTAACCAAATCTCACATTTCCTGCCAACCCATGGTACCCTTGCTATACCCCTGAAATATTAGTAACTTGTGGGGGCGTCTTCAATTCTGTTATAAAACACCTACACTCCTTGGTCAACAAATCTTCGGGAAAAAAAAAAAAAAAATCAGGGACCTCAAAGGTCATCTGGGACCTCTTGTTTAGGACTCTTTTCATATCAATCACAGTCTCAGTGTCACCTCAGTGAGGGAGTAAAATGATGGGATATTTCACCTTTCCAGATGACCAGACCCCTTTGCTTTCAAGAATGTCTAAGTGAGAATACATTGCAGCTGGTCGCACTATTGAGAACAGTTGGATAATCTTTCACTCTCAAACACTGACAGAGTAGCTTCAAAGCATTCTCCTTCTATCTCTCATCCTTGCATGTCGGGCTGTGCCGTAGGCGACGTGACAGCTGAACATATGGGCCATAGGTAAGAACGCACATAGATGGTCAAATCCAGGTTGTGTCTCAGGGAATTGCTGTATGGATTGGTGTGCATCACACATATATTACTAAGGCATGGGGGGGGGGGGGGGGGTGAAAACATGTAAAATATTCATCTGTTGTTACAACCATAGGTATTATAGGGAAAGATACAGGGTTTGAACTCCTCTCCTTAAATCTCTGATTTAAATGGGCTATTTTCACTTAGTTTCTAACGGTAGTTACTGTAGCTGACATTTGCAAGATTTCCAAATTTTGAAACGAAAGTTTGATTTCTTAGATTACTTTCCTGCTAGAGCAGGGGTGTTGCACCAGATGACCTCCAGACATCCCTTCCAACTTCAACCATTTGGTGATTCTGTAATCAATGCGGTAGTGAACTCTAAGGTCCAATCCTGACTGAAATTTTAAGGTCTGTGTGAGTTGCATTTGACATTCGTACGAGTTCAACAGGCTGAGCCTCCCTCAATTCTGAACACCCACTGAGCAGGAGGAAGAGAGGGCATGGGCAAATCCATGTCTTCAGTGTGTCATTGTTTCTGGTTTTCTCATGTTTAGAAATGCGAATAATATGATAACATCCTACCAGACTGATGAGAAACTCCTAAGGGATTTCATGTAAGACAAGTTTCTTTTAGGATTACACTGCAGTGATAGCAATACTGTGATAGCAACACACCTAGACAAGTAGTGTTTCTAAATAAAAGATATGATATTTGCTAACACAGAAACCCCTTCAAATGATTCTTAGTATCTGCTGTTTACAAGACTGATTTTGGTTTCTAAAGACAGAGCTCTTTTAGACCTCAATGAATCAGATTATTAAGACTCATGAGCTTCTTACAGAAGCTCATACAGATCGAAAGGAAATTAGGGCTTGACATCTTACTTTGTATCTCATAATCCTGTCTCTTGCAGAATTCTTATGATTTCATCAGCGTTACCATTTTTGAGATGTAGGAGGAAAAATGCTAATACAAAAGGTAATACTGCCTTTCATGTATATACTAATACTATATGCAAAAGTAGTACACCTGTAGTAATTCTTATGCTTACTACTATTTCTTCCTTTGCAAGAAACCAGGTGTGTTGTTTTCCATCAAGAGGTCACGGTAACCCCAGTGCATGTTAGGTCATTCTCAGTGCTCCTTCTGGAGTGCAACAAAACATCATGAAATTCATGAGTGGTACAGAGGCTCAGCCCGTGATTCTGGTCAAATAGACAACACAGAGAGCTCTTCACACCTTAAAATGAAATACAGCCTATGAGGAGAGCTGGTGGGTTGTGTGAGGAGTGTGGAGCAGGCATGTGCTGTATGTGATACAGTCTTTGAGCTCAGCAGATGCAAAGGCGTGTGGGTCAGGTGCAGAGCCAGGAACTGTTAAAATGCTCTGCACCATGGAAGCCGGCAGAGCACTCAGTGTGCATATGCGCCACTCCAGGTAGCTGTCTGAGGAAAAGGGTCCCTTATCCTGGAGCACATTACAGAGGCAGGATAGGTTTATAGCCAATGAAAACGTAGACCAAACTGTGCAATCATACCATTGTACAGCAACAGGGAATTTGGTTTTGCTGATGGGCAGTAATTTGTTTAGCTGTAATGACATTGTGCCTGTACCACATGTTTTGTTATTTCCATTGAATTTTTCCAGTTATTCTTCTTTATTCCTTTACAGAAAGTTATTGAAAATCTGCCCTTACCTGGAATCATCTTACAAAAGATGATCTCAGAAAATTTTTTTGATCAGTATTTTGAAAAGATTGTAATGTTACCATTAAGTTACATTTTATGCAACTCAGAATATGGAATTATTAGTTTGCCAGAAGTTTCTCTTGCACAGAAATCCGTTGTCTTATGGTATCCTTCATTGCCTTGTCTAATCTAATTTTAGAAGCTCCATGTGATGGGTCTTCCTTTTCTTTTGGAACTTTCCACAGCTTAATATATCTCCCTTTTTTTTTTTTTTTTTTTTTCCTTCTTAGATTAAGCCTTAAATTCAGTTTGCTTTCTGGACTGTTTATGAATAAAAAAATAAGTAAAATTTGTTACTACAAATGATGCATGCACTCAGTCTTTCATTTCACAATATCATAAACAAGTCCTCTGGTAATGCAGACAAGTATGCTCCTTTATAATACATATTAATCTAGCTAATTTGTACAGTTAGAAGCTTTTTAGAAATGCTTACAAACATCAGGTTTGAAAAAGCAAGGAAGAGTTAAGACTAGATTAGGAATTCTCCCACCAGATTAATCTGCTCAAACAGTGAAGGAAAAAGATTAGGAAGTAAATAAAAATCTCCATGCAAACTGAGGGAAATTAGGGGTAACCAGGCAAAACAAGAAGTAAAGGAGGTTTCCAAGAGGGATTGCTATGCATTGGTGCTAGCTCCTCCAGCCCATGCCCAGCAGTCATGCCTTTACCCTTGTCCTCTGCCTGGGTAACACATTTGCCTGGGAAATGTCCTGAGCTGCAAAGCATTGGAGGCTGAGCGAGTATTCAGGGGATCATCACTGAGGGCTTTCCTGTTTTCTTACTCTTCTCTGAGCACCTGATTCTGGTCTTTCCCCCCCCTCACCATAAATAGATGTTTGTGTTCTGAGTGTTTGCTCACATGCTTCTTGACCCACAGCATGGAGCAAGAGGGCAGGAGCTTGGTGATGACCGTAGAAGACAGGTACTGGGACGGGAGGCAGTCTGCACATCCCCTCTCAGTGAGGATGAGATGGACAGAGCGGTGCCACAAATCTGCGGGGTGCTGTGGGGATACCAGCTCAAGGCCCAGCACAAATCTGCTGACTATCATTTCTGAAAACTAACTGGCATAGCTGCTGTAGGCAAGCACTGGGCAGATATCTTGGCTCTAGACACTGCAACCAAAGAAAATGCAGCCAGAGCTGTCCAATAAATTGCCTAATGACTTCAGAAGTCATAGGAGAGGTAACAAATGTGGGTTCACCTCACAGTTCTGCCCCCTTCTACCCTAAGCACAAAGTAAAATCATAAGTATGTAGATGATAAACCCATCAGAATAACAATCTCTTTATCCTAATGAGTAGAGAAGTCCATCATGATGCTGGAAACCTCTGCTCCAGTTTCTGCTCCATCAAACTATTGTTTACACAAATAGAGCAACAGTAAGAATAGGAAAAGACCCCGGAATAAAACACGTCTAAGAAAAACCCACGACAGCATGAGTATAAATTTTGACTGTGCTTCAGATCAGTCTCAGCAGATGTTGTCTTGGTGTGCCCATCCCACCAGAACAAGGTGACCAGCAAGCCACTGGCTCTTTCACAGCCACATTCAGGGTGGGACCAGAAGTTTCCTCTGGGACCTGGGAGCTGTTCCACCTCCGCTGAGCGAACATTTTACTATAGACCGTACCAGTGTCTTGTACCTCTTTCTTACAGCAGAAAAACTCTGGGAGATACCCTTGGGAAAGGGTTTTTTACAAGACTTTGCCTACTTGTGTTTGCTCATGCTATTGACTGTATTGCCTTCCACCCATATGATCATCAATTTTTTTCTCTTTCTCAGACAGGCATTTGCCTTTCATGTTTTATTGGTTCAATGAGCCACAAGTCAGAAGGGAGTTTTCTGTGCACAGCAGGACTACGGATGGGCAGAGTCCCAGCTGTAGGCGGGGTTAAGAGGTTGTTGAAGATATTGTTCCTAATAACTTCAGTTCATCACAAAACTGTAGTTTACAGCTGTAGCTGTAGTTTTCCATTCCCAGTTATAAATATGCCTCTTATAATCATCTTCCTACAGAAAGAAATATAGGAAATTTACTTTGCTTTAAGATCTTCTCCTAAATATCATAAACACTCACAATACAACCACAAATATGTTCTTTGTCAGTTGAAAGGGAAGTGCCTTAACACTTAAAACCAAATTCTGTTGGATACGTTTAGCTTTTGGATAAATTAATGAAATAATAAACATGACTGTTTTTCATTCCACATATTCAGTAAATTGAGCTTATATGATAACTTTCATAGGATAAATGTTAGTTTAAATTATCTGCATTTGACCTTTAAGCTAGTATTAAAATGCTAAACCAATTTATGCTGTTAAAATGCATTGAACAAATTATATGACAATAACTCTTATACAATGTGAAGCAATTTTGATGATCTTTAAAGATAGTGGATGGTATTTATGATAACAGCTCTAAGCGCCTTTATATCACAGCTGTGGTGAGGCTTAATGTGGCAGGAACTGTCAGACTGGATCAATACATGCTTTTCAGGCTTCTTTTGGTGCCATAATCCAGCCCCTGCAAGAAGTGACCTCATGAGCTGCCTAAGCTCTTGTTGTTCTTGTTCTGTTTTGTTAATTGAAGAATATCGAGGCTTATGAAAATGACAAAGCTGAGCAAAAGCTAATTATGAAAGAAAAACAATAAAGCCAGGGGTGAGTCTAGGTCAGCTTTCAGTGGGAGTCCAGAGTCTACTATATTTTTTCTGCCATCTGTCTGCTGGTGTTTGAGAAGAAACTAACATTTCTTGCATACTAAATTAGGGAGCAAAATTAAGCAAGTGTTTTAATTTTTCCAGAGAAGCCTTTCTTGCTTTAAAAAGAAAGCCATCAACTTACTAAGAGGAAACTGTAAGTGACAAAAAACAAGTTGCAGGCAAATAAATCACTTATCTTTCTTATTTATTTCTCTCTCAAACCTGTGGGCCCTCTAACACCCAGCTCTCCTGCTGCCTTACACAGCCAGGCGCGAGGGCTGTGGGATAGGGCTGTGCAGCGATACAAAGGCACTAGCACCTTGACTTATTCAATCTAACAGGGGCTGCAAGGATAACAAAAAGAAAAGCTTTTACCATGAATGCGGAAACATCCTCAGCAATGAGAGTGAACAGTGTTAGAAACCTCAAGGGAAAACATACCCTCGCTGTTAAGATGAATTTTTACTTTAATTTAAAAGCCTTTTGTATGGAAGCGCTAGGGCAGACAGCTTAGCACTTTCATCTGCTCAAGACTCAGTTGACTGTAAGCAAAAATATGACAGATCCTTAAGCTGGTTTGTAAGAGATTATCTAATACCTGGACAGAGTCACCAAGGGACAGCTGCAATTAATTGGCTGCACCTTTTCTTGAGTATTTTAGTAATATATATATTAGATAGTCAGCCATAAAATACCTCTCACCGGGATCCCGGTCCTCATGCAAGGTCTAACACTCCGGCAGGAATCTTGTCCTTCTCTGGGTCTCAGGTTTAATTATTGCAGCAATTTCTCTTCCTTCGGGAAATCTTTGCTACTCCAAAGCCAGATGTATTTCTCATTGAATAATTGCTTCTTTCGTATTTCATAGAAAATAATGATGTGCTGAGTCCAGTTGTACATTATATATTCAATATGCAGACACTAAATTAAGATATAAATGGACTATGAAAGTGACATGTGGTTGATGTTAATGCTAGAGAAACCTAGAAATTAAATTAAAAATTAAACATATAAAAAATGCCTTATATTTTTCTAGAGGAGGATTTCATGCTGGAGGAGTTTAGCTGTGTGCTTTTAAACACAGGCTACTAATATTTCTAAACAATCCATGAGAGTTCATACAAATATACTCCAGAGCAATCTTTTCTGCAGCTAAAGTCCTTGGATAAAATGCCACTATTCAGATATGAGCACAGCTTCCATTTTCTTACCCTCAGAATTAAGTATGCAAGTGGAGCTCATTTTTTTCTTAAACAGCACAAACTCACAGTAACATCCCAGCAGTCCCTATCATACTGAGGAGTGCAGTCCCAACATATAAGCAAATTAAACTGAAGGTCTCCCGATATCATACAGATGGATAAGGTAATGTATTTTTTCTTTACCCTATAATAAAAATAATCTAGTATTGATGTGTCATTACCAAAAGCTGCTTAAACCATAGTGAGCTACAAAGACAACCAGAAAGAGATCTTAAAACCAAACAGAATGAGGTACTTAGGTCCTGTCTAATAACTAAGACAGGAATCTTTGAGTGCCATAAGGGCCAAGCACAAAAAACTGAGCCATAAGGGATTTTTGGCCAGAAAGATTGAATATGGGTGTGTGGCCACAATTAAAACACGTAGCTTAGAACTAAAGGGGTAAAACCTGTGGTTTAAAATTAGCTTCAGGTATTTTTTCAAGGCATTCTTGGATTTTGCAGAGGATGTCTACAAACAACTGGGGCAGCCACGGGAGCAGGTATTTGGGAATTTTCCTTGTGTGTGATCCTTTGGTGATGGGCTGGGTACACTAAGCAGCATCAGCCCTGGGCATGATGGCTCTGCAGTACCATGAAACAGAAAGGTGAGGATTATATTATATAAAATACAATGGCTAATAATAGGATAGGAGGAAAAAACACAGATGGCAAGGCTCCCAAGCCCACCCAGGAAAAACTCATGCTATCACAGTGCTGTTCTCTGCCTGGTAATCCCAGCCCTTCTGCTTGCAGGAGTTTATGAGGCATCCTCATCATCCTACACAGACAAGCAGCCCCAAGCTGGGGGGAGGGCAAGGGAGGGGCAGCGTGTGCATGTGCGCATGTAGTCCAGCTTTGCAACTTTCTAGGGCCAGCTGAAGAGGGAAACCTGAGCTTGGTGTTATCCCAAGCGGGTGTTGTAGGTCTGAACATACCCAGGAGAGAGGAGCAGTGCCCACGTCCCAGCATTGCCGGAGCTCTTCCTGACTGTGACCAGCCTTCCCCTGGTACGTAGCTGCCAGCTCACCCCCGCCTGCACTGAAGCCGGCACACCCCAAACCTTGCCTTGCTCCAGCCTTGCAGTGACTGGCCAGCAGCGGCCTCTGCATGTTGCAGGGTCAGATCGTGGCCCACAGGCAGTTTTCTAGATGTACCTTGTGATGGAGAATTGGATGGGGTGGAGAGCACATTTGCTGCATCCAATCTGTGCCAGGGCAGCCTGCTGAGCAGGGTAGGAGACAGGGTGCGTTTGTTTGCATTTTGGAGGGGGCTGAGCTTCCTTGTCTTAACCCAGCTGAGAGAAAAGACTGAGTTGCCTGTGACACTGTCTTTGTTCCTCTATCTCCTCCTCTTCCCCCATCCCTGGTGGGGCTGGGGACACAAGCCTAGGGAGTTCCTGCCAGGCACAGGCAATCCTGTCTAGGAATTTTGGCCACCCCTTTGATCCAGGAGCTAATTCTCTTGAGCCACTGGTGAACTCCCACTGCCTTGCTCCATCTTGGGCTCTCAGGTTAAGAGCAGGTTCAGCCCCCGTTTTCCTGCTGCTGCCTCTCCACTGCAATCTGACTGTGGGAGCCATCCTCCAGATGCTTGAGGAAACCACTGCCTTTTTTTAAAAGGATTAAAGTTTATTATGAATAATGCTGATTATTAGTAGGATTGGAAGGATCCACTCATGAATCAAGTGCTGTTTTCCAAGGCATTGCCCAAATTCAGAGGTCTTTCAAATAACTCACAGTATCAGTGGTGTTTGTTGCCCACTATTCATGTGCTGCAGAGAAATTACTTCCAATCTAAATACATCTTTAATCTAAAAGTAAATATTGCTTCATGAATCCAACACTGATCACATCTTTTTACAACATGACAGGAACTGAACCCAGACAGTTTTTTTCTGTGCTTATTAAGAAATCCTTTGAAGTTGGTGGTGACCCCTCAGAAAGTTTATGCAGAATAACCATGATTAAGGAAATCACATTAGTGCCTGATAGAGAGACACATTTTAATTTCATTCCGTTTATCTTCGAGGAAAGAAGGCAGGGGACAATAAGCCACAACATGAGAGAATGGAAGTGCTGTAAATTGGTGAGTCAAAGCTCTTTTTTTTAATGCAACAAATAGCCAAATGCATCAATTAAGGAAGCTCCAGGAAGGAGCAGAAAAGAGCATTAAGCAGACAGAGAAGAACACCAGGAGGGAGAGAGCAACATGTTAAGGCATGTAGGGAGCTGCAGAGAAGAAGAAGTGTCAAATGAAATATACTTAGTGATGTGAAACATGCAGTCACCAAACATTGCTTTGCATTATAAAATCTAGAAGATGGCCAAAGTGGAATTTAAGATCATGTAAAGTGGAATGGAATGTATAAAGAACAGGAATTTCTGAAGCATGAAAAAGCAGGCTGCAAAAAAGAGTCCGATCTGCACAGAGATGCTGAGTACATTGGGCTGCTTGAGTGCTTTTCCTCTTGGAGCACACACTCACGCCAAAACTTAAAGCCTGATTGCCATGACAAATCCTGGGCCCTGCCTCTTTGCACACTGCAATTAATAGGACCGCTCCAGCCTACAGCACTGAGAGCAGACCTTAGAGCCCTCTCCCACACACCAAGGAGCTGTTTGCCCAGGGATGCCTGAGTGATCTAAGGAGCAAGCGCTGCACATTTGTGATCCCGCTGCCTGACCTGCATGCCGTCACACTGCAGCATGCCCAGCGCCCTTGCACAGGGCTCATGGACTGGGATGAAGGAGGAACGTCACAGTATTTTATAACTCTGTGTTTTTTTCCTTAATGTAGTCCTTTTGGAAATGCACCGCATAATAATCTTCTGGAATTCATTTTCGCATGACGGTCATACTCTCCTATCAACTGTTTGCATAGGGATAATGCGTATTTAAGTAAACATATGTATTTAATGCTATATTGATCTATAAATGTTTAATAGACATGCAAAAAGCACTGTAAATTATATTCAATGGTAGAGCTGCATGTTTTTAACCTAACAAACACATTCTAGATTTTGGACTGCTATATTAAAATCACTGCAGTTTTTATTAAAATGAGTGATATTTTCTTATGTGTCAAACTTTAAATAGCTTTTCAGTAAGTTACACTTCTAGGTTTGAGGGGTTTTTTTCCTTCTGCAGACATCAAAGATGAGATCTAGTACAGTCAAAGATTTTAATATATTCATAGTAGTTTTTAGTTCTTTTCTGAAGCTAAGCCCTGTGTGCACTTATTTGTACATATAACCAGAATACCAGCTGGGCCTCTCTGCTCAGATTTTGAGCTCCCCGGTTTTTGTCTGGCTACTCTGTATGTTCCTCCTCTTGCAGGTTATCTAAGCTCCCTCTGCACACAGCAAAATCACCTGCAGAGAACAATTTCTGCAGCGTCTTCTAGGCACTTATTTACAGACCACTAATTACGGAGAGAGCCTAAATAGCTCTCTTAGGTTTGACACCTAACTTTTCCAAATCAATGGCTAAGCAAGACAAAGCCCTCCCTTGCTATAAGGACCTATTTGAACACTGACAGGAGTGGAGTAGGGCTGATAGAGGGGAAAGTGAAAATACACATACTTGCACACACAGGTATACACTGCAAATTTTTTTGATAACGCTTCTCATGGGAAATATTAGCATGAGAAACAGATGCTCCTCTCAGATCTGCCTTCAACTTCTCATGCCCTTATCCCATCAGGGATTTTTTTTCAAAGAAAGGTGGATAGTACATAATTTTTCTATGACTGGCAAAGAAAATGAGGATTTGTACAGCTGAATTTGCACCGATCTTCCTGCTGTGGAGCCCTACTGATGTCAGTACCACTTGGTCTGGTTATAAGCCATGGATCCGGGTTTTAAAAATGTATGCCTGCCACACATACTTTCACACAAGAATATTTTTCTTCATGATGCTTAAGGTTGTGACTGTGCTCAGAGCCTCTTTAACAGCAAATTATAACAGCAGCAGCCAATTGCAGAAAAGGAGGGGAAAGCTGATTGTTGTTTTCTGTCTTTTGCCCTCTTTCTCAGACACAAAATCAGGAGGACAGAACGTTATTCAGAGCTGGTTATTACAAGGTAAATGCTTACAAGTAAAGATGTACCAAGACAAAATAAGTGCATTTGTAAACTGCTCATGGCTATGCCACAAATAATGCACTTGCTTTTTACACAAGTAACCCTTCATAGTGCATTTGTTCGCCATGTCTCATAGAAGCTGTAACACTGTGAGCCATACCTTTTCATGACTTTATTATCAGTAATCTTTGTTAGCCTGTCTCTCTTCATCCGCTATGTCAAAGTTACAACGTGCACAAAGCTGCCAGGTTCCCAAGTCACACCTGGCCCTCAGAACATATCACACCTATGTGCTCGTATTTAAACTGGCTTCCTGTCACATTTTTGCCTGGACTTTCAAAATGCTCCTTCCAATCTATGAAGCTTAGCACAGAGTCACCATTTTTGTGCAACAAACCATTTCCACCTTTCTGCCCCATTTGCTCTTTTAACAGTATCTGGCAAAGGTCACCCGGGGTCAAATCTTTCTAAATTACATCGCAAGCTAGAACATCCCTTTTCTTCAAAATTTTAGAAAGGGGGGAAACAAGTGATAGATGACCTTGAAAATCTGATTGTAGATTCAGGTGCAAATTCTGTAAGTTACTTTTCTAATACCACAGTCTCCAAGTCCCAAATTAAATATTGAAGCCTGGGATCAGTTCACAGGACCTAAAACCTGCAGCTCTGGACCTGAGGTTGGGGACTGCTAAAGATATCTCATTTAGACACACTAGCAGAATTCAAAAGTCTGCACAAATGTAGTCAAGACTTCTCTGGATAAATGTAACCACGTGAGGTTGTTCAGTGTTAGGGCCAGGGAAGGATCTTTTTAAATAAAAAATAACTGACATATATTGTTCTACACACTTTGGTAAAACTGGTTTTCAAAAAAAGTAAATGCTTTTTTCCCTGCTGAACAGCTTTCAAAAAGTAATCATTACTATCTGTATCACTATTTCCCAGTGTGTTTGCTGAATAAAGAGTGTATTTAGGTTGAAGATTTTTTGTGCCTTCATAACATCAAGCAATTGGTCAGCATGTGGGGATTTTCCATGGAAGCAATTATTTCTTCAAGGGAACCTATGATTTCTTCAAGATCAGGAATAGGGATGGAAATGTTACGCTGTGCTAAAGTCTGTGCCCCAGTATGCGAGAGGGCAAAAGTTGGGAGTTGAGCAAGAAGCAGCCACAGTCTGTCTCCTATTCATGTGCCTGGACATCACCGTGCAACGAGAGGCAGCTTGTGGATGCTGAAGCATTCTCCCTTCCTGAAATGTCTTGGGAGGGTTTGGGGGTTTGTTTGCTTTGCTGTTCCTGAATCAGAGTGGAAGAATGCTGGGAGCACCAAGAAACAAGTGGCAGGACTTGATCTCCAAAACCGCTTTGTCTTGTTGTTTTCCTCGCTGTCCATTCCCAGCCAAGCAGGAGGATGTTGCAGCAGGCTGGATTGCCAGACTGCACACAGTTAGCTGCCAGATTTTGCAGACCAAAGAGGTCTGAACTAGGAAATCACCAAAAGTGGGCTGGTCATTTCTATCTTGGCCACCGATCCTTTTGGGACTCTCTGGGACTGGTCCACAGAACTCAGGGGCCAGAAGAAACCTCTGTCTGGCCAGAGCTTCTGCTGTCCCTATAAGCAAAAGTTCTACCTGGTTCCTGAGAAAAATCAAATTCAACAGCTCTGAGGTTTTATCAAAATCCATCATACACATCAGCTGCACCTATTACACAGATGATAACTTCAAGCACCTGGATAAGTCCCTGGCTCCAGGATCAGAC
Organism: Rhynochetos jubatus; assembly: GCA_027574665.1. Taxonomy (NCBI): domain Eukaryota; kingdom Metazoa; phylum Chordata; class Aves; order Eurypygiformes; family Rhynochetidae; genus Rhynochetos; species Rhynochetos jubatus. The sequence goes on along the minus strand of CM050651.1, from coordinate 52,402,571 downwards.
CCCAGAACATGTGGGCCCATATTGCTTTGTGGTAACAGCAGGATTTGCCAACTTCTTTTGAGCAACCGGGGAAAAAAAAAAATAAAAGAAAAACTCTCCTACAAAAAAACAGAGATGCATTTGAACCAAAGTCAAAACCTTCAAATTTCAAAGGTGATAAGAACAGGCCATGACTGGTCTGTCACTTATCGTGGTAGACAGAAACCACATGTTTCTCTGGGCTCTGAGATTGCTGCTCTGCTTGTTCTTCCGGCTCTGGACTAGCAGCAGAAAAATCAAGGGAAGCCAAGATCACAAATTTTTCTTTCTCACCAGACTTGAACCCTTTCAGTGGAGGGGTATGCTGTTTTGTTAACTCCAAGCTGTTGAAGTTCACTGTATTCTGCAGAACTGGGACTACGATCATGAAGCAATATGCATGCAGAAATAGTCAGGCACTCAATAGTTTATACATTTCATCCCAAAAAACAAGAACATGATTTTTTTTCAATTTAGGATTTACAACTGTACTTAGTTCACAGCTTTAGCAACTGTCATGTAACACACAACTGTAAGTCTCATTTTCCCTGGAAAAGCAGGTTGTATCAATGCTATGTGCACTGTTGTGGAAATGAACTGTGAGGACAAAGTGTAGGACTGAGAGGATTTTTGCCTTGCCTTTGCCTCACAGCTTTCTGAAGCTACAGAAGAAAGCCAGCTCTCCAGTAAGCAAAATGATTAGTCTTCCCCTGAAGCCAATAGAAATATGTTTGATTTTATAACTATATTAAACCATGACAATATGGAAAGGGAAGACTGTGTATTGATCATTGACACTGCTAGTGTTGATGTAATTTAGATAAAATGGTGAATACAGGGTGGTGGATCAAATGATTACCCATCCCTGAAAAGGTCAAAATCCTACCATCCGGCGAGTACATACCTGGCCATATTTTTCTAATACTTAAAAGGCCAACAAGATGATTTTGCTTTAAAAAAAAAAAAAAAAAAAAAGGAGAGAGACTGTGCAAACAGAGTTTGTAGTAGCATAAATATCATCTGGTTTTGCCGTTTAAACATGTTCTGCTCAATTTCCTACACTAAAGATGGTTTATGGACCTTAACCCATGAGGTATGGTCACCATCCAGGACACTTCATGACAGCAGATACCTGGCAGGGTGCACGCCTGCCACTGGAGATGCCCAGCTGATTTCTTTGATCTCCATTATTTGCATTCAGGCCATGTCCTTTGGAGGGCAGATCTGTGTTACTGTACACCTATATCTGTTTTCGATTTGACTTAGGCAGCTTTGCTTTATGAAAAGGGATTATTTTTCAAAGTTTCATAGGCCCCCAGGACATCTCAGTTCATGGAGGAAAGGAATATCCCCCTTTCACTGCTTTCCAAATAAGTTCCCACTCAAGACATTTTTTCTCAGTTGTAATTCATTATCGGGGGGCCTCGGCGCATGCTGCATCCTCGTAACAGCTCTGTCTCATAAGGTTACTGCAAAAAATACACTACCCCTAAAAGGCCCCCTCCTCTTTATATGGCATGAATTACTGCTAAGGAGGTCATAGGGGGAAAAAAAGAAGAGGGATAGGAGGCTTTTTGCTACTCTGAAGAAGTACCTCTTGAACAAAATGCTTTTCTCCACTGCTTGGAATGACTAGGGAGCCTGGTGGACCCTGGTTTTTGATGCTCATGTGAACATGGTAATCCCTGAGGGCTGGTTGCACTTCTTAATTCATCCTGCAATAAATTTGCTACTGATGGTGCAGATTTTGTCCTTCCCTCCCCACTGCCCTCAACAAAGCAGGGAAAATTACTCAATTAATTGTCTGGCGGTTGCAGGGACTGCCTGGCAAGAGGGTACTGCCCTTCTGCGCCAAACTAGGGATATAAATTTTTCCCTGTGAGCAGAGCGCATTACGGCTGTGTGCTGTGAGGCAGGGAAGTGCATGCATGCATGTAATAGGCAGCTGATCATTCCCATGACAGCTGCTGCGGGGGGAGCGGGGTAAGGTGTGCCCACCGCCCCACGCCGCCGCCGCCGCCTCCTGCGCCTGATCCCGCCAGGGAGTCACACAGGCGACCCTGTGCCCAGGGGATTTCTCAGCCCATGACTTGTTCTCAAATGAGGACTTCCTCCGACGGATGCTTATATTCAAGGCGACGAGTCATGTGCTCTGTTAATTTGAACTGTTGGATTCACCAGGTCTGCGACGGCTGGCTATTTAAAAACACAGTGTGTTTCCAGCTCCACAACGTAGGGGAGCTATCATTTAGTTTTTAGCTCTTTGGCAGAAGAAAACTGTACATGAGGGTGAGCAGGTTAGATTTGACTGGATAATTAGGTATTATTTTGCATGAATAGAAATGTCACTGTTAATGACAGCTGTGGTGTGCTCCAAAATATTTGTGATTGAATACGTTTAGTCTTACACACCAGATGCACAGAAACATTTTCAAACATTCATATGCATTTAGTCCATCTCAGCAATTTATTAAGAAACATATATGCAAAGCAGTAATTCTCAAGACTTCATATTCCTGAAACCGCCATCCCGGTCTGTATTAGAAGAAAAGACTGCAAAACACAGGAGCTATCTACCACCGATTCTCCTCCCCATTTCTCCCCTCTTCCTTCTGCTTTAATCAGAGATGAAGATATTTTGACGTCTAGATTAAACAGGGCCAAACTTTCAGCATTGGGTCTAACTGGGCAGGCTGAATTCAGCTTCTCAGGACCCTAAGCAGGTATGTCTATGCCAAAGGTTCAACTGCACGAATTGTCAAGAGCTCCTGCACTCATTGTACCAATGTTATATTTAAGAAGAAATAGTTATATTTAATTTTACAGCTAAGCGCAGGAGCAGTTAGGTGTAGGAGGTCTTGAACCTACAACTGAGTTTCAAACCGAGTTGGCCCCTTCTGCTTTGCAATGAATGCTCTCCATTCAGTTTGGGGTGGATGAGCTTTCCTTCTCCATATCAACTACCATTATGGTGACCATTTCCCTGACCCATTTCTGTGGGAAATGTTGTCAAAAGGCTTTCAAGTATTTCTCCAGGGTGAGAGCTGTGTCAAATACTTGCCATACAATTCTATAATTAGCAAAAAACTATAAGGATATTTTTTGTCATTCTAAGAACCATTTCTGAGGGACAGATGTAAGAAACATTTGTGTGAGAAATGGTAGCTAACATAGAGGATTTTTAGATGGCTCAGATTTAGTTGAATTCATCTGAAATTCAATTCTAGAAGCAATGTAACTCTGAAAATCAGATCCTAGATATAGCAGACATATCCTAAATCTTATTTTTTTTTTCAACATAAAACATAGACATACACAGCTTCATCATTCACCAGTACTTGCTAGCAAGCTACTTACTAAAGAAAGCAGAGTCTTATTGGGCAAGTTATACAGTCTCATATTCTTTTATTTCAATTCATAATTTTCCTACACAATTTCTTGCTTGAGTTCCTATCGTCACAACTTCAAATTCACTAGGAGCTGGGTTCGAGTTGGCAGAAGGACTCCCAGTACGGAAAGACACGTCTCTGCTCACCATATAATCTGAAACAAGATGCAGCATGTAGGTTTTTAATTTCATTTGTACTCATTAAAGCATAAGCAGTTGCTCATTCACTGTATCTTGACACACAAGACAGATATATAAATTGTTCTGGGAATAGGGAAATTAGGCAAATAATAGCAGCTGTAAGTGGACACCCATTTTGAAGAAGAGACTACTATATCTAAGAAATTCCTGCCTGCTCTTTAAGGTTGGGGGAGTTCAAATCATGGTGGCTCCGCCTTGAAGGGGAAAAGAAGACATACAGGATTTGGAATTGTTTCAGTACAAAAGCAACCCAATATGTTCAATGCGGTTTATTTATATTTTATGAAGAATGAGAACACTCTGGAATAGGCAATGAGAGCACACCATGGGAGGAAAGCAAACCTGGCAGAGGTCTTTGTTCTGCCTCATGGCCTTGATCCAAAATCCTTTCCTACCCTGACTCCTCCTGTGCTGTTCAGAGATGAGCAGACCTTCCTCCCTTTTGAGGACCTTCCCAGTAGATTTCAGTGCTCTTCTCCAGATGTATTTCCACAATGATCCAGTGGAGGCATGTGTCTTTTGCCACCACTGCCAGTGTTAAGCTTTCCAGTGGCTTCAGCACGCTCTGGGACGGGCTCTTAGAGCATGGTACCACTCATTTTTCAATCAGTAGCAATCCTGTCCTTCATTTCAGTAGTTCAGAAAAAAAAAGACCATAAAGCAGAAGTTGCGAGAGTATATTGAATGCAGAACCATCCTTTTAGTGCTCTTACTTATTCACTACGGTAAACAATGCCGTTTAAAATAATTTCCAAATCTCAATTTAGAAGAAAAAAATAGCTTCTCTTTTAGCTGTTACTCTCACAATGGAAAGCTGCCTCAGACCATGTTACATTTCAGAGGAGCCTGTGAGATTTTTTTTTAATGGGAAGCTAAACGAAATGTTTAAATTTCAAATCAACAACAGAACATGTTCAAAGAGCTGTATTTATAGGGTTTAAGTGAAAAATGCTCTGGCACCGCTTTCAAATAATGCTGGCAAGCAACGGAGGGAAGAACACCACTCAGTGATGCTTTGCATGGCTTAGTCCACAGCCTTATTCAAGGCTTACGTATAATGTGAATTGTTGGCTGTGATACTTTGGTTGTAGTGCTAGTGGAATTCACTGTAGGCAAAGGCTCGTGATGCTAAACAAAGTGGACAAAAGGCTTTTACAGAATAATAAAAACAACAAGTCTCCATTTATGACTTAAAGTTAAATGTCCTCAGTGAAGACATTACTCACTAAATAACTCTGTGGCAAAACCTGTAAAATATAAATGCCCTGGCAAGCTGGAGAAAGCACTGAGGTGACAGAAAATCTTAAAGAGTCAAAAAGGTGAAAAAGGACATTGTGTCTTGCTTGAAGCTCAGAGCTGTTTGCTCATTACTTCCCTTGCAGCTCTCAGTTCCAGTACAGCTCAGGCAGCTGGGGAATCGGAGTCCCAGATTCAAGTCTGCTGAAACTCTATCAGTTTTTTATGTTAAACTAAAATAATACTGAGCTTGCATTTCTGGGGTGAACGTGCAGAAAATGATTCAGAAGGAGAGACAAATGTAAACAGACTACGCAAAGCAGCAGAACAGGAAGAGAGAAAACTGCTAATGAGAAATTAATTACCGGAACTGTACAATGCAACATAATTTTTTAGTAATCTTCCAGGTTTAGTGAGAAACACTGCCAGAAGATTCAGACTGAGGCAAAGCTGAGGGTGAATTGCTTGATCCCCAAACGAATCCTCCTGGGACAAGTACCTGCTACCAGCTGAACAGGACTGCTGTCCTGGACCAGGTTGCGTGTGTCTGATCAGAGGTATCTCAAGCAGTTGATCAAGAAGCATTTGTAGCTACATTGCATTTTCTATAGACATTTTTCCATATCCCTATTTTTCTACCAAAGTACAAAAAAGGAGACAGTACAAGGAAGCCTACAGGAATGGTTTAATCTGAATTAAATGAAAAGCTGACAAAGAGTTGACTGAGCTAGTGTCATCATCACTATAAGAGGCCAAAGGGTGGAAAAAATTTTGGGAGCAGATTTGAAAGCATTTGTGTTTGGCAAAAATTAAAATTAATCCAGGTTGTTTTGTGGGGTTTTATTTTTTCGTGATCTTTTCTACAATTTTTAGCCAGAACCTTCATTCAAAGAGGGTTCAGGATTCTTTTAATTACCAGTAAAAATGCACTTTATAAAATAATAATGAAAATTAAAAGTGAATAGAACAACATGGGGAAATTCAGAAAAATGGGAGGGTTTGATGATATTACCAATTTTTAAATAATAGGGATTTTGCTTTTATAAGAAATGGAAACAAAATTTACTCTGGCAAGATTAGTCTGTGGACACTTTTCAATGCTTCATTCTTTTTCCATAGTGTTGACTAATGGCACAACCTGTAAGCATAAGATCTCTAGGTTTAGGTCAGAACTTTATCCTACCTAAATATTATTCCTTTGGCAGGAGTAATTTGTTTGTTTGCTGTCTGCTTTGGTTGTAAAGGAAGAATTTTGCAGAAGACAAGAAGGGACCAGCATCCTCAGCCAGTTCTTAGTCTGACAGAACTCACTTTCTCAGGCCATATATTCAACACTGTAAAACTGCTGCCTGCCTCACTTCAGCCTCACTGAGACCTATGGGAGCCTTCATGTCACATTCAGTGATGGAATCAGTATAGACAGAGAATCGGCCATAAAGGTCCAGTATTGATATTTAGGTCTGTCCTTTCTGGGGTTAAGCTGGACAGGCAATTTTACCTCTACAGACATGTTTAAGAGCTTGAAACAATTCTCTTTTCAAACTCTGTGTGTGTGTGAAGAAAGGGGGAAGGAATAAATCCTTATTTCTATTATGGAATTGACATGCTATAACATTTTATTAAAAAAAAAAACCAATCTAAATCTTCCTTCTCACAAAAAGTGTTCCATTGAACTAAAAACTGTTCTTCAGGCACCAAGAATTCCTTATGGGGTCTACACGGTGATGCTTCTGACTGCATTTCCCAAGGAATATAGGATGTACTTACTGATGCTCCTGTTTGCCAGGCTTTGCAAGCTTAGGACTCTGGGACCCCACCTCCATAACCAGACTACCACAGAAAGGACAGGATAGCTGGTATTGGGATGGTGGAAGAAAGGAACCGAGGCAAGTTTTGTTGGAATTATCCAAATGTTCCCACAAATTTGGATGAACTGGAGAAACGTTCCAATGGAAAAGCATCCCTGGTGCCCTTGAGGTGAGGCTGTGTGGCTCAGAGGGTGTCGACATGAACCCATGCTCTGCAGACCCTTTCATCTCCCACCGCAGCGCAGGCCAGTGATGCTGGAGCCTGAGCTGCAGCTGCACAGCATCGAGCTTGCTCTGAGCACAGGCTCAGTAAGGCTGACATCAATGGAGACATGCCCTTAAGGACCATCTTTCAGAGGTGATATGGAGCACGGGCATTTTCCCCTGCCAGCTGTTGAGAATTTTTTCGACCTACATGCAGAACTCCTTTAGGGAAAGGTATTTATTAGGCTAATGTGGAGACCACCTCTAAAGATGGTCTTTATATTCACATTATATATTCACATTTCTTTCTTCTAAACAAGAGGAGCCTAATTCATTCTCTCTGCAGTATTTTTCCATGAATCTTTTCTCATTTACTTTTTCAGTGTTATTTTCTCTATACATCCCTCTGCAGCAGCAGCTGGAACATGCTGGCAGTGTGCCACAGGTGCTGCACCAAGCAGCACAAAGGCAAAAACAGAGGGCCCTGTAACCTGCAATGAATCTGATCCTGCTGAAACTGAAACCTGTGAGGAAGCTTCAGTGCTACCAAACTGATCTTAACATATCTGTCCTGAGAGAGGTAATGGAGACAGTGTGCCAGAACAAGGCTATGTCACTACATGCAGTTTGGGAAAAAGCAAGACTCCAGAAGACTCCAAATGAACAAATACCCAGTGAGGTGACATGAGCAGAGAAATACAGGAATGACACAAGGAAAGTGTGAGTATTCAGAAGCACGCCTGCTGGAAGAGTAGGGTCATGGAGGAGATGATGATATCTGCTCCTGTCATTCACATTATGGTACCATTACCCACAGGGATGGTGTCTAATTTGAAGATCACCTTCACTAACCATTGCATACAGAATATGTCACAAGGTAAATTGAACAGCTAGATGTATAATCAGACAGAATGGCACACTAAAATAATTAAATACAGGCAGCCCCAGGATGCTCTCTGCTTAATGTAGAATGCTAATTGGTATTCGAATACCACACGGTGTGTGTTGAAGAAAGACAGTGTAACTAATGTACCTGTATGTTGTGTGTAATAATACAGAATGAGACCTTGAGGGTACATCATCCCCTGAGGATTTCACACTGCCAACAGCTGATACCAATAACAACAGAGAAATGCATTTCCCCTGATATTTTCCTGACATATTCTGTCCCAGTTCCTGCTTCACTGCAATCTGTGAGAAGCTTGAAGTGATATAGTAGACTGGAATTAAATGTAACTTGTGAAGTACTTATGTCATATTTCCATTAGTAGAAACACTGCAGACAGATAGAATCGTGATGCCACAGACTTTATAAATCCCTGTTTGGTTGCTTTCATCCAGTTGATTTAAAAAATTGAAGCAACCTTTTCTGTATGGAAAATTATTTTATCCTAATATGATTTTATGATGCTTCAGTTTTATTTCAAAAAGTACATTGAAGCAAAATTGTGTTGAAGTAACAATACTGTTAAAGTCGTCTTTTTAAAGAAATTGATAAATACAATAATTTTCATATTTTCATTTCCAAGTAGATTAATGACAAGCCCTGTATTTATTTTTTGTTGTCAATATACTTAACTGGTAACTAAGAAAATATTTTGAGGTAAAAGCTATTTTATCCATATTAAGTACAAGACAAAATATTTAAACTAGATCGTGGAAAACATGCTCATTGAAAATACAACATATGAAAAGGATTCCTATAACAAAAAACCTTCTACCCCCAAAAATTGAAACTAAATATAGAAGACCAGTTTTAGTACACACTTACAAGGAAATATTGTGGTCTGAGCAGTGGTCATGCATGTTGGATGGTGTTGGCCCTACCCAAGGCATACATTATTTCACTGTTTTTAACTAGATGAAAGAAGCATTTATGAAGTATAGTGCTACTGAGTGTGAATGAGTAGGAAACCTGTGCCCATATGTGTACGGTGATATCTGAGATGGTGTTCTCTGTATCAGAAAAAGTCTAAACTGGTATTCTTACTCATTAAAATGCTGCACTGAACACAAGAGGTACAAATAAAATATTTACTTTCATGCATAAACACACTACATCATTGGAAATAATGTTGTTCATCAGAACAACTTTAGTTCTGTCCTCCTCCAAGAGGATTTCCAATGAGAGACCAGAAATTCATTTTGTATTCCTAAGATTCACTTCAGTTGACACTAAGGACAGCTACTTGGCTACTTACACTTGTAGGAGAAAAGGAAAGTGAAGTAAAATAGTGTCATGTATGCACAAGAAGATTAACTAAGGTTTTCCCAGGTTTTAAATTAAAATGGAAATTCTTTGAGCTAGCTTCCTGCAGTTTAACACCATGTGCAATTAATTTCCTCTAATTCTGTCTGAATGGATAAGAATGTCTCACTTCTTATTCATGAAAGGAGAGGAGAGGAGAGGAGAGGAGAGGAGAGGAGAGGAGAGGAGAGGAGAGGAGAGGAGAGGAGAGGAGAGGAGAGGAGAGGAGAGGAGAGGAGAGGAGAGGAGAGGAGAGGAGAGGAGAGGAGAGGAGAGGAGATCCTTTGAATGACTCCAAAGAAAAGTTTTGCTGTCTTTAAAAACAAAAAGACTTGTCACACTTCCTATGTAAGCAACTTCCTCAGACTGTGTCAAGAGCTCTGCCCAGAGGGCTTACAGGCTTGAGTGGAAATCCTGAAGTACTGAAATACTCAAAGATATTATGGTACCTAGTTTCCACCACTATCAAGGAGAGCTGGCTACACACAGGTCTGATAATCTAGACTAAGCTGCTACTGCTACCAGTACTGTCTTCAGTATTGTCAATTGTCAACAACCCCGTGTGTCTCATCTGCAGAGGATATGGATGCTTTCGTTTCTATTTTAAAGAGTTTGGCTTATAATTTCAGTACTGGTGGTTTTGGCTTTTACAAATCCCACAGTTGTTCCTTACAGATGATGAAAATAATAGTAGTTCAAAATGAACTATTCCTTCACTGCTAACTTACGGCATCTCTCATGTTCATGTCCTAGCTGCTAAAGCATTTTCAGCTTGCAAATGCTGGTAGTATTTCTGGCAAGAGCAGCTAGAATAGAAAATGCTGACTGAAAGGTCCTGCACTGAAGGGGTAAGAAAAAGGGATTCAAACATGTTCATTCCAACAAACAAAAATTATTGTTTTAAACTCATTATTTACTGAATAAAATAGTAATGCCCAACAGGCATTTTAGGAACTGGCAACAATAGCTATAATCTGCTTCCCAAAACTCAGAACAACTTGTATTCTCATTGAAACAATAACAATATTCATAATGGATAGGCCTGTCGAGTAGAAAGGAAAAGAATAATTGAAATAATGATGATTACAATATGTGCCAGATATGAGCAGACAATGCCACATACATAAATTCCCTTCCAGTCTGTTCACAGCTATTCTCTTTGGTGTTATCATTTTATGATAAATTTTGTTTACATTCTCTTACTTGAAATACTTTATTGAAAAGTCCCAAAATACAATACATCGCATTTTCCAAATCCTTAGGAAGAAAAAGATTGTGGCAGATTCTTTACACTAACATGTTTCACTAGGTAAAACACCACAAAACCTCTGATCACCTTGAGGCCGACTTCATTGCTCTCCACAGCTTCCTGAGAAGGGGAAGAGGAGAGGGAAGTGCTGAGTCCTTCTCCCTGGTATCCAGCGACAGGATGCATGGGAATGGTTCAAAGCTGCACTGAGGGAGATTTAGATGGGACATGAGGAAGAATTTCTTTACTAAGAGGGTGATCAAACACTGAACAGGCTTCCCAGAGAGGTGGTCAACGCTCCAAGCCTGTCAGTATTGAAGAGGTATTTGGACAATGTCTTTAATAGAACGCTTTAACATTTGGTCAGCCCTGAATTGGCAAGCAGTTGGACTGGATGACCATTGTAGGGCCCTTCCAACTGAAATATTCTATTTTATTCTGTTCTGTTCTATTCTATTCTGTTCTATTGAATACTTCATACAGTAGCCATAGATGGTTACAAGACCACAAAATCAGCTTCTTAGTCACTTTTCAACAAGGATGGAAAAGAGAGGCCTTTTGAGTAGGTATCTGTTGACCCAGATAATTCACCACGTCAAGGGATGATACATCATTTCCAAACCACTATTTGCCTCTGCTTTCCATGAGGGTGTCTTGGTCCAAGTCAGGGCTGACTTAGAGATGCTCAAGTGCAGGATTTACCAACTATATACACCCACAACGTTGTTGGGTGCTTTGTGTTATCTAGGACATATGTCCTTCCAGAGGGCAGCCAGCATACCCACCTGAAATGACCATGCCTGAAATGAATCATTCCCCATGTTTGAACAACTCAGTTCTGCTCCAATAGACCAACCACATAAAACTGTTGTCACTTCACCTCCAAATGTTTGACGGATTTTGCGAGGATTTATTACTCAGCACAGTTTATCAGCTGATTTATTAACAATTCACATACGCTCTGAGAGAAAGTGAGAGAATGAACACTCATAGGCAACAGGCACAATGGTCGCCAAGGAGATTTAAAACTCAAAGTACATTAAATGGATGAACATAGTTGTGCACATCAGTTATACCCCTAATCAATCAGACCCAAAGCCAAGATTGTCATCCAGATTACTTCAACTATACAAATTTCCTTTAGGGAAAAAAAAGGGTTCCATGATCTTCAATGAAGAAAATTAGTTTATCTTTAAATTGAATTTAACATAAGCATCACAGACATCTTTCAACTACAAGAGTTAAAACATAGTGAAATAAAAATGGCCACAGATCAGCTAAAAGAACTTATTTCATCATCAAATACTTTACTGCACTGTGGTCACATTGGTTGGAAAACCATCTGTTAACTTCAAGCCAATATAGATTTAGTTTAGGGTTTACATATATGTAGCTGTTCTGCACAAAACTCTGGAATAAAATAAAACAGATTTTGCTCTGAAATGTGAAACAAGTTGCTTAATGCATAACCTCAGTGTGCTTCAGAAAAATATTTTCAATCTACATGGAGTAATTTTTTCACCCTTGCCTCCAGCCACAAGGTCAATGGTTGCTTTTTTCATCAGGCAGGTAATACATAGGGAAAGGTAACTTTGAAGTATATGTGCAGTGAAATATTTAGCCAAACAAACACTACCCTAGGTTACTAATGGATAGAAAATACTGTTTAAAAGAAAGATAAAAATATCCCCTAAGAGAAAGAGAATTTTCAATGTGCTGCAAAAATAGGTTGTGCTCCTTCCTCTGCTTCCTTCTTCACCATTCTGATTTCTAATATACCCTTAAAATATTTAGAAGTCCTTCCCTGGAGGACTTTCTGGCTTCTCTAATTTTTATAACTCCTAAAAAATTGGAACTTTCTCCTGCAATTTAATAGCATCATATAATAGATCATATGTGTTTCAGCTGTCACTGGTAGTTACATCAGGCTCTGTGTGATTTAAGACTCATGCATTATGTTCATTCCTTGTATCTATACTAAAAAGATATTTCTAGACTTTTAAGGAGGTAATTTCACTTACCTTATCTTTGCTCCCTCTAGTTAGCAGCCCAGTAGGAAAAAAAAAAAAGAAAAAAACCATTGTTCTGGCAGAGATGAGGAATAATTTGAAGCTGAATTTTACAGCATATAAAACTGATGAAAATCAGCACACAGAAGTGTTGCTCAGTCGTGATGTTGCAGGGCTCCACCAAAATTCCAGCTGGAGTCAACAACATGAGTATACTCTGTTTCAGCAGCAGCATTCAAGATTATTTTCTACCACTGTAAGTTGTTGCCGTGTCTTGCCAAAAAGATGACGTTCAACAGCACCACTTTGCAGAACAAAGCAGGAAAGCGCATAAACTGTGTTTTGTATGTGAGTTTTTAAGAATCTTATAGTTTTCAGTCTAATAGTAGAACCATTAGAAAAGGGCTTATCACAGTTTTAGAAGTGCTGTCTCATTCTTTGCAGAACTCCATGATTCAGTTGATTTCCAGTGTAAAACTGAAGCCCCTGTTCAGCATTTATTTGGTTGGCTTTGAAAGAAGACGTGAATGTCCTGTTCTCCTGTATATGTTACATGTAACTCCCCTCAAACCAAAGGGAATTATCTGTGCTCTGCAGGGAGACGAACTGACTGTGAGCCTTGCAAACTGCAAAACAATGGAAAAGTAACAGCCTGTGCTTAAGATAATATCTGCAGTAGTGCACAACACTCTGTGAATTCCATGTCGTACTATAGTACTATAATAAAGATGGGTGTCTTGTAGAAAATCCAGCTTAGACGATCATCTTGGAGTTCAGAGATCAGAGGAACAACCTCTACTTAATACCGCTAGGGAAGAGGACCCAGGAGTTAAAGAGGACTCTAACTCTTGTTTAAATACTGAGAAGTAGCTCCCACCTGGGCTACAGTTATCAGTTGTCTTCCCATGGAAACCAGGGAGCTGGAGGTGGTCGGTGCTTGCTCAGATGGTACGTCAGCCAGAGGTACTTGGATGCTGCACCTGAATGAACACCCTGGAGACCACCACAGCACCGTTTCTATGCCATGCAGGTCCTGAGAGCAACTGAACTCCTAGCCTTTAATCCCAGAAATGCTTACCTTTGCTCAGCACCTTCATGTCAGCCTGGTGAGTACCTTCAGCTGCTCAAGCCCGGGAGTCTTGTGCAGAAACAGGTTCTCCAGTCTGCATAGGCAGGAGCCTAGGGACCTGAGACAAGGAGCTGCTCAGGACTTCATGGTGGGACCTTGTGGTATAAGGAACCATGTCCTGGAAGGGATCCAAGCTTTGGCATATCCTGAGCAAATTCACACATAGCCAGTATTGAGATCAGCACCAAAGGCAGCAACTACAGGCACGTTCCCTCGAAAACCACTCTAGGAAAGCTCATCTTTGCCAAGCAGCTTTAATCCAGAGAGTGACAAAGGATCGAGAACCTTCTCATCCTGAGGAAATCCAAGCCCACTTTTTGAGAGAAAGATGCAAACCTGCAGGCTACTGGCTGGAATGGGCAGCAGAACCGGGACTGTTGGCCCTCCTGCTGAAGTCGAACCATTGTTTCCTCTGGTGTGCAAAAGTCAAAGCATCAGCAGGAGAGCAAGCTAAAGGGCATTGGACTGCACAGCCTCATGGTTTTGATACTCAGCTGGAAAGATGGAACTGGCTCTGCTCCCAGGACTATTCCTGTTCACGTTATGCAGCTCTAAAATGTAACCAGCATCACAGAGCAGCTAAAAAGCCAGCGAAAGACCCAAGATAAAGGGCAAGCAGCGGAACAGATCTGGTGTCCTTCTTCCACATTAGGTCCCTGCCACTGTATTGTAGAAACAGAATCCTTCCTGCTTACTCTTCTCCTGGTTTGGTGAGGGCTGCCCCTTGGCTACAGGGTGGGGTACCTTCAAGAGCAGGGAGAAAAAATGCTGTCTAGGAAAAAGGCAAAGGTCTCCAATGCCAATGGTTAAACAGAGATGTGAGATTGAACAGGATTTGGCATGGCTGGTTGTCTTCCTGCTGATAACAGGAGGCTGTGAATTCAAATTACCTTTGGAGAAGTAAGGAATTGTACCCATGTTTTCCATTTCCCAGGCATGTATTCAAACACCTACCTGAATACCTGCATTCTTAGGCAAAAGAAACTTTTTAATAGTCTGAGTGGGTCTTAGAAATGGTGATTCTTGCTCAGTTAGATAGCTGTATTCACACAAGGAGCTGATGTTTTGAGTGGGTAAAAGCTACACATTTATTGTCCTGAATCAGAAGTCTTAACTCCCTTAAGGAAGAGAAACACTCTGCAATTTTTGCTTTCTATTAACAAGCCCTTAACCCTTTGGAGACCTCTGACTGTTAATCACTCACGCAGGAGAGAAAGGTGCCTAATCTAAGCACTCTAAATCCCCCTAATATATCTCTGTTTCTACTGAATTATTTCATCTGCTGGGTTAGTGCAAAGCAAATTACCTTCTGTAACGCAGCGTCTATCTATGAGAAAATCAGGGGGAAAATAATTTTGTTAACATACACGGAACATGCCATTACTCATCATCAGGTATGCAGGGTAGAGGGCTGTGACATGCCATAAATTTCTCTAATTTCTGCTGTACTTTGACACTATGTATAACAGGCAGGCCTTTTAAGGAGCCTATTCTAGATTATGGTTTCAAGTCACTATATATGTGAAATTAGAAGAGAGGGTTTATTATTCTTCCCCCTTCAACGTGAACTTAGTCTGTTGATTTCAGTCAATAAAGTCATAGGAATGTGGTAGGCAGTAATTCACCTGCTAGAGAAGCTTGCTTTTTCAGAGATCACTGGACCATTTCAGGTATTTTCTTCATTTAGAAAAATACTACAGCAAATTATGGACATATGGATATGAATGATCTGAAGTGAATAGATCACAGACAAAATTCTTCTCTCATCTGGAGTAGATTCATTGGCTTCAGTGGAACTATTCTGGATTTACAGTGATGTAATTTGGAGCAGCATCTGGCTTCAGATACATAAGAAGCGCTCTTTGTAATGGTTTATATCACTGACTACTTATTGTATACTTTTGTTATGCTTTTCCTAGCTCTTATTAGCTAAGATGGTTTTACATCGTTCTCTTATATTGCACATAAGGCCTGTAAAAAGCCTTACAGAATGGGGAAAGTATACATTTCCTTCAGATCACCACTGTGTGGCACCTCTCATAACTTTGTTAAAAACACAGTCTACAATAATCTTCTCTTTTTATTTTGGATATTACATTACAGAACACAGATAAAGAAGAAGCCCTCTCTCTTATGTGAAGCCTGCCCTTCACACAGAGAGAGTCGGTGCAGCAAGCCAGTGGCAGTTACCTAGCAAATACCCTTAAACTCATGTGACTTTTCCCATAAAGTCTCCTCTCTTCTTTGGGCAAAAGTATGTCGTGTTGACAGGTATCTATTCTAGTCACCTTAGCACAGGTTTGTTATTATTCTCTTATAAACAAATAAGTACAGGGCAGAACCTGCCTCCTCTCCAACCTGTGGCCACTCTCCGCCTCTCTTAATTCCAACACGACATGTGCTCAGTATCACTGCTGGGTAAAAAGCAGAGGTAGGATGAATGTTACTATTACCCTGTCACCCTGCAGATATGTTTTGCATGTCCTTTTTCCCTTGCAAGGCTATCAACATCATGTTGCGTGCACCCTGACCATGAGCTCTGAACACAATCTCCTCTGCCTTCATAACCTGTTAATATGATGTTTTGAATTTTAATGGAAGAGAGTTTAATAAAACTACAAGGCAACTGGGACTAAGTATATAAATACACTAAGTACCATTAAGAAATCATCTTTTGTTATTACACCACATAAGCAACCGTTGTTTTCTGTTATGTATTGCAAAACTATAGCATCTGAGCTTTTAATGGCAAAACTGTATTTTGCAAATATGTTCAGAAATATTCACACATGTTTCTGGTTAATCTTATGACACTTATATTCCCAGCTTGAAAATTTAATTCCAAGATCATAATTTACTTAATTATTGTTAGATATGTAATTAATATATGGGTTTTGTCGAAGTGTCTTCAAGGACAGTCGTGGTAGAAAAAACCAATATTTGTATTTGAACTTTCTTTGAACTTCTAATTAACTGGCACTTGCTTTAATAAAAAATAACATTACAGTTGACTTTATTTACTTTGTCTCATTACAGCTGGCTTTCTTTTAGATATTTTTTCCAAATCTTCTCACAGAGAAAATTCAAATGATCTGCCATTATCTTTTTTTAAAAGACAGCTCCATCCATCATAATGGATTACAAATTTGTCACCTTGAATCAATTTTTGTTCACAAGTTCAAAAGGAAACATAAGTGCTTGAGGGCCCAGAAATATTTATTGTACATGTGGATATTATTAAAGCTTATTGAAATCCTTCACCAATGAGAATTGTTTCTGTTTGTTTTGCAACACGTACGGCACTAATGTTAAAAAGCCAGTGCTTTTATTGTCTAGAAACTAAACTGGCAATGCAGCGTTGATTTTGAGGACTACTGATTCTGACTAGAGATACTAACATATTTATGCAAGCATTCATTTAATTAAACCACAACAACTTCATCTTGCTTAATTTAGTAAAAATGTATTTCGACATAGTTTCTTATATAACATTTTCCCATGATGACGTCTATTTTCAAATAAAACCTGCTTCTGCTAGCAACGTCGACAGTAATTTACTTAGACTCTTTTCCTTGTAACAGAGCAGAGAGAGAAAATGGAAACTTAAGATTCATGTGAGTCTTGGTTTAAGACTTAGTGACAAGACTACATCTGGTATCAATACTGTTCCTCGGGATCGTGACCACATCTTTCATAAAGTGGTAAGTTCCGCAAGAAGGACACATCTTGCTGGCTGCTAACTGCAACCTCCAAAATGCTGAGCCTGTGCAGGGGAGGAATGCAGTAATGCTCTGCTGGAGGGAGAAAATGAAACTACATTTCTAATTACAGTTTTATTAGTGGTGTTAATGGGAAGTTGAGCTCTTAAAGCCCCTAGTAAGACATGCTTTCTTTGAAATCGTATAGCAGAATGTTGGGAGTTAATATGAGAGAAGGTTTTGTTATTGGTTTTTTTTTTCCCCCTCATTTTGGACTAATTTCTTGTTATACTAAATTAATTATGCCCTTGGAAACATTTCTCCTTTTAAAGAAAATTATTTACAACGTCAGAAGGAAACAAACAGAACAGTTGTAGCGAGCAGAAAGACATACACCATACTGGCAATGAGATGTGACTTCTTGGTGGGTGAGGAAGCCAGCTCAGAGCACTGCGGGCAGGGCAGCGTGGGAGCCGGCAGCGGCCCGGGTGTAAATTTCACTGCTTCCCATATAACATTTGTTTTGTTAAAGAGCAGGACATACTGGTGTCTAATGAGCTTCCACTGGGACTTTAGAGGGTGGGTTTGTATTTTCCTTTCTAATCTAGAGAAAGCTAGGGTGTATCTTCACCGAGGAGTCACATATTCCAGGAAAAAATATGAGTGTTTCATGACTTCACATTTGGAAGTGGAGTTCTAGCCGGGCTACCTGTGAAAACATATGCCTTAAAAGCAGAAATGTCTTTAAATAAGGAACAGATTTGTATGACTAATGAAGATTAAGCTGAGATTTCACACAATCTTACCAGTGACTTTTGCCATTTCCACATTAAAGAGTCAGTGTCATGCCAGCTTTGTCAAAAAATATTCTTCTCAAATATATACACACCAAAAAAGTGGTTTTGCTTTATTCCAAAGAACTTTAGACAGATGAATCCAATGTATGTGCCATTTAATGACGTTTAATTTGGGGTTTTAAGGTCCAATAAGGATGTTTCATGTGGCTTTCTTAGCATTCGCAGCCTTAAATCTGGTTTAGCTGGCCAAGCTGGATTTCTTTCATCTGAAAGCATCTTTTACTTCCATAAAGCTGTAACCCTAACTCCTGTTATATTTGTCAAGGGATATTAGGATGTGTCCATAAAGATAGTAAAATGTGTGGATTGGCAGGTGCCAGAATGTCCCCATGTTTTTGTCACTTCAATAAAGGAGGAGGAACCTATGGTGTGTTGTCTGTGATGCCAGGGACATACTAGCCCCTTGCATTGCAAGGACTAGGGGAAAGTACCTGGTACACAAAGTTGCTGCTCCTCTCTTCACAAGAGTGTAACCCACCTTGTTATACATTTGGTCTGTGCTATGAAACTTGTCTAAAATAGCTGTATCTGAGCACGGAAAATCCCCTATTTTCACTTTCTAGACCCAGTCCTGATGTGACAGGGTCCTAGCAAGAGAAAGCATCCAAGCTGGTGTACGGTTGGAGGACAGGTCGTTCCACTGGCAGAAAACTCTTCTTGCAAACACAGTGTGTCCCTGCAAAGGGTGTCTTCCCAGCTACATCAGCAAAGCTGAATGGCAGGGGCTTGGTAGTGAGGTCAGGACTTTGAGTCAAATGAATAATCTAAGATTTGATCCCCCTCAAAAATGCCTCTTTGCTATTTACACACAGGTTTATGTCTGTTGCTCCATTGGGGTGGACACCCTGCCAGTTTTAGTTCTGTGCTTGTATTTGGTGTTACTAAATAGCTGAACACTGAAAAAAAAAAAAAATCCTCTTATCAAGCTGTCTAGGAAGACTTGGACTGACTAGTGCTACTCCATATTTAATTCCATCAACATTAAGTATTCGGTCTACATATGGATCACTTCAGGGCTTTAATGTTGCTTTAAGGAAACATCAAACAAAATTGTGAATGTGTACATATACACGTATCATATGACAAGAACCTGTGATGTTTAATGGTCAATTTTCAGGTTTATTAAATAGAATGTTACATAGGAGTGGGTGCCTATTATGTCCTCTGTAAACACACATACTTACATGATGAATTTTCACATATTGTGAATAAAATCTATTCTGTGAAAATCAGGAGTTCTACAGTTCTAGCAGGGTATCACCTATTCATTAATTACATATTTTCATCTGGAATATTTATATTTATATATCAAGGGAGACAAAATTATTGTTATAATAAGGGGAGTAAAGTAATAAAATTATTAAGCTTGTCCCAAGTTTCTACTAGCTGGTTTTTAATTGCTGTCAAATGAATTCAAAGTGTTAAAGGAACCAACATTTTCTCCTTTGGCATGTTTTTTCTTAGATTTCTCATGCATTCCCTTTTGCTGTGAAACTCCGCTTAGTAAATATTAATTTACCCTCAATTACTAATGACAAGTGAAAGAAGCCCTTGCATTCATCAGGACCACAGCCTTAGGACATACGTTTGTCCTTCAAAGCATTCAACCATTCAACAATTAGAACTAATATTTACTCCAGGCTATCAAGGCTGAAACACACAACGCTTTCCTAGTGCCGAGCTCTGGGCTGAGGCAGTCATGGTGGTCTTACAACCTATTGACTTCATCAGTGAAAGTTGGGAAAGTGATTTGGAAAGTGGACAAATTAGACACAGAGTGATTGTCTCAAATGTGAGAACACTTAAGGGTTGGGGTGGGGAACTAGTCAATTAGTTCACTATTAAATGTTAGCTATGCAAAAGCTCCCTCGCTTCTGACATGGACAAAGCCTGAAAAGCTGGGGACTTTGCTAAGCAAAAGCAAAACAAAATAAATAAATAGAAAAAGCTAAATCAGGAACATAGAGGAATGATTGATATTTACACTCTGGTATATTCCCATACAACACTGAGGAACCTTAAATGTGCAGCTCATACCCTTAAGCTTTCTTTGCTGGGAGCTTCAACATTAAAGAAAGAAAGTCCCCACAGCCTTCTGCTGAATCAGCTGAGGCTTTGTGTGGATACACACACACGAATGTCTAATGGAGATCTTGACTTCGTACATCATTACACTCCCAATATAACATAAAGGCCAGTTTGCTTAAACAGCTCTGGTTTCTTTTCTTTGCAGAAATATAATATATAGCTTATTTTCTTTTGTTTTCTGCTTTCATTATTTAACAATGAAGAAATTCTTTCATCACAGTAAGCAGGACAAAAGAATATAGTGAAACCATGATTTTACTGAAACTGGGAGCTTTTCAGCCAAAACTAGTATTGTACAAGGATTTTATGAATATACAAATTTTGTTCTTTAAAAGTGACTGAAAATGTTAATTGTATTTCTCTTCTCTGAATAGCTTATGGGTTGATAAATGACATATCTTTTTTCTTTTTCTATGAATTAAATTTGCAATAAAGATGTTAATTTTTGCCAAACTGCTCCTTTTCCTCCCTGTGAAATTGTAGATGTATGTCTATAGTATGCTTACTCATGTCACCAGTGTCATGTCCCACCTCTGCAAAGCATACAAACAGGAGGATAAATAATAACTCCAGAAACATATTTACCACAAATAAAAACTCTTTAACTAGTTTTCTGCCACTACACTGTGTTGGGCAGTGATCAGAAAACAAGAATCTGGCCCTTGCCCAAAACAATTTGCAATGGAAGTGAAAGACGAGGCAAACCACAACTGGGCATAACAAACAGGGGAACACAACGATGCATTAGTGGATCAGGACACTGTGTCTCCCAATATTAAATGGGAAAAAGAAACTATCATTTGTGGGAGGCCAGAAGCTGTTGACATTTTAGCTAATTTCTAAAGGAGGAAAAATGGTTTTAAGCATTTGAGAGAAAAAGTAAAGCCACGGCTTGCTTTATAAGAAATTCTAACAAAAATAAAAGAAGGTTAAGCGGCAGTGCTGTTTTTCGAAACAACTTCCCAACAAGCCATCTGGCAACTGAAGATATCTAGTCTGTAAATGGCTACACCAATGCCTTAACTTAGTGTTCCCTGGATGCCCTTCATCACCAACCACTGGTACTTAGAGGTCAAAAAGGACCTTCTGTGAAGGCTCCAAGTCATATCAGGATACTACCACCTATGGAGCCTAGTGGTTACCAAGCTTCCGCTGAATTAGATAAAAGACAATGAAAATGAATTATCATTTATTTAAAAAAATGCATGTGGTTAATAACAGGACAAGAGCTAACCCCTGTTGCTCAGAAAAAAACCTCACATAATTTTAACTACAAATTTTTTATTATGGTGTGAATACAAGAAAACCTGAAGAATCGATTCAGATTTATAAAGATTATTTCCAGTATGTATTACTTCTGATATACCATATATTATATATAGTTCCACAGAGGATAGAAGAAATATTTATAAATGAAAATCAAATTGTGAGCTGTTGATATGGTGAACTGGAGCTAATCTCTTGTACAAGAAAACAACAAGGAGATTTCTAGCAGCTGAGATTTTCTGAGCTCTGTAAATTGGATATTTATAGAATGTGGCAAAATTAAATTACATCATAATTTACATAAAGCACAAAATACTGGGCTATATGTGCATTTGAAGCATGGCAGTTAAAACTAATATTAACAGTAGACAGTGATGTTAGAAAACGTAAGCAGCTAGTAGCCATCACATGATTACTGAAGGATATAATATGAAGACAATTGGGATGAGTTTATTCCTCATGAAGAAAATATTCTGTGTTCTCCACAATGATATTGGTAGCTCTATGCATTGCTGAATTTGATGGAATGATATGAGAATATGTAGGGTTTTTTCATGTTTTTCCAGAAGAAAGAATTTCATCCTAAATGAAGAAAAACATAATTACATTAGAGTTTGAAGTAATCCCACTTTGGCATTCAGCCTGGTTTCTTTGAAGAAAGTGGTGACATTTTTTCTGTCAGTTTTCTAACAATCCATCATTTGGGGGAATTAGATTTTGGGAATCCAAGGTGGGAGGCAGAAAATTATGTATAATAGACACAAAATGATGCAGAGAGAAAGGTATAGAAGCTGAATGAAAAAGAAAATAAAGGGGGTGAGGGAAGAGAGACATATGGTAGCTTTGAACAATTAAAAATTCTTTATAAAGGCCGAAGGAGACAAGTATGGGACAGCAGGTCTGTGAAGAAAAAGAGTGCTGGGGGATGACTTTGTTACAAAGACCTGGTAGATTCAGATAAAATATAGTGTCCATCTCTAAGCTGATATAAAGGTGAAGGGGAGTTAAGGAAAGAATTCAAGCATCATGAAATGAGTTTCCCAAATTTCTACACCATATATTTTGAAACAAAACATAGCTTGTATTTGCTAAGTAAAATTTTATTCTTACTTGGCAGCTTTGTTTAGAAAACTGTCATAAATCCTAAAAAAAGCTAAAATGCTTATTCCATTCAAACTATCTCATTCCTAGAATGGATTCATGCCTGTAATCAGTTTTGAAAGATTTTAAAATATTTTCTTCTCTTCTTATCTTTCAATAAAATCTCAAAAAATGGTTGGAGTCTGGTCTTATTTTAGGCTATCTTTTCTTAGACTGATTGGGAAAAAGTGAGGTGCAATCTTCCTGGGATTTTTTTCTAACAAAACCATTGCCTGTTGAACAATTCACCCTGCCTTATTCATGCTGAGAGCCTGTTCTGCATTTAATTGCCCTGATAGCATCCTTAACTAACAACGTTTCTTGCTATTGCTGCATCCCAAGATACAGACATGGTCCTTTATCTCTTCTCTCTTCCTGAACTACAGTACCACTACACCTTTTGGCCTTCTGCTGTACATCTCAGTTTTTGCTTTGAAGCCAGGGAAACATTTTTAAACCCTCCTAAACTAGATGTCTGTTAAACTGCTTTGATAGTTTAGAGGGTTTTTTCAGTCCTATTTCCCTAAAATCACATACTACAATATGCGCTGACTCAAAGAACTGTTTTGAAATACAGAAGTCAAACAGAGAGACAGAATTTAAGCACTGACACCTTCAGAGTATGTATGCGTTAGCTATGTGGACATAAATACAATGTCTGTAAATTAAATGCTTTGTTGTATGTAAGCCTGTAGTTCACAGCTACTTACTGACCTATCATCGTTTGGTATCATCAGATCAATGATGTGATATTAGACAGCTAAACATTTCTCTAATGTAATCGGGACCTTAAAGATCTCAGTAGATGTGATTCAGATTAATTGAATATTCAGAATAAGATTAGCAGAAATGGATCATATGGAAGACATTTTGAGGAACATTTCTTCTGCCAGATATGTAAAGTTAATAAAGAGAATTAGGAAGTGGGAAAGGCTGTATGTTGTTCTTCTCTCTAAAATACTGTGAGGGAAACAAAAAATTACATTTTTTACAGAAGGAAATGTCTGTTTCCACAAAATAGGTATTTTTTCCCTATCCTTGAGAAAGAAATGCAAATGAGATCCACATGCTCTCCAAAGTGTTCACGAGTACTTTTGCAGGCACCAACTATAGGCATATCATTCCCAATATACACAGACCAATAGAAGTGGTACATGTGCTTATGGCAGCACAGGCTTCTCAGGGATTTTCACATAAAATCAGGTAAGTAGAAAAAAGGCCAACTTTTAGAGACATGAACCTGGAACTTCAGATCACATCTTGGCTAATGGCTTTATTGTGAAATGTTTCCTCTCACTGGGATCATAGTCAGTGAGGCTGCTTGTGTTGCTAAGCAAATTGTAAACCTAGGATTTTGATACATCGGACTTGCTCTTGGCATGTAAATAGAAAGAAGAGAGGAGAGGAGAGGAGAGGAGAGGA
Source organism: Rhynochetos jubatus (assembly GCA_027574665.1). NCBI lineage: Eukaryota > Metazoa > Chordata > Aves > Eurypygiformes > Rhynochetidae > Rhynochetos > Rhynochetos jubatus. The sequence goes on along the minus strand of CM050651.1, from coordinate 52,378,610 downwards.
GAGGAGAGGAGAGGAGAGGAGAGGAGAGGAGAGGAGAGGAGAGGAGAGGAGAGGAGAGGAGAGGAGAGGAGAGGAGAGTGTGACTTCACTGTGAGGGTGACAGAGCACTGGAACAGGGTGCCCAGAGATGTGGTGGAGTCTCCTTCCCTGGAGACTTTCAAAAGCCACCTGGACTTGTTCCTGTGTGATCTTCTCTAGGTGATCCTGCTCTGGCAGGGGGTTGGGCTAGATGATCTCTAGAGGTCCCTTTCAACACCTAACACTCTGTGAATCTGTGTAACTGATGTGTCAGAAAGGTTCTTTGGGAAATGAGTACTATAGCAACATACAGACCTATACTACAACAATTTTGGTTCCCAAAAGTGTTACAGGCACCTTGTTGTTTATGAAGACAACACATTTCCTTCCCAGAGAATGTGCAGTTTAATGACAGACTCAGCACAAGAAATATTGCAGTTAGTAAATGAAATGGTGAAAGCAAGGATTACAGTTATGAGATTGTGCAATTCTGGCGTGTGCCGTGAATCCTTTGTGTGACCCCAGCACACTTCATCCCAGGCTTTGGCTGGACTATTTATAAGTCAAAGAAAGTTCTGGCCTCATCATACTACAGTCACTGGTTACCTAATTTAGCCTTTTTTCCTGTTTTCTCCTCAGCCCAACAACTGCAGGTAGCTTTTTTTTTTTTTTTTAAATAAACTACAACTTTAACCCATGTTTCTAAAAAGACCATAACCGTTAGGTTGCTGGTTTCTTGGTAAAACTTGTGAAGACTGATATTGCTTTAAACAGAAGGACTTTTTTGGTATTAATTATCTCTTTAAAACCCTGATGTTTTATTAAACAGAACTGGTGGTAAAGTGCATAGCCACAGAAAGTTCTCTCAAAGCTTAACTCTGTGATGCAGCCAAAGAAAGACTAAGAAAGCACTGCTGCTGGAGGACAGGCAAACCCTCACCTCCTCTTGCCAAGATTGGGTGCTGTTAAGCATTTCTAAAACTTGAAATCTTGAACTTATATTGCTTTGGGAGAGTTAACCAGCATCATTCCTTCCAGTTTGGCACACAAGTTCCTGTGGGACATCCCACTTGCAATTGCAGCTCACAAGTGAGGTTCGTTGCCTCGTTATAACTGTGGCCAAGCCTCTGTATACTGCATGAGGATACTCTAGGGCTGCTTGGGGATTTTCAACTTGCATGACACAAATACTTTAGTATATTCACAGGTGATTTCCTTCTTCTTGACCTTCATCCTCAAATCTCTTTACTATTTATTCTGCAGAGCATTTGTAATTACATAGGTCCACAGGAACATATTTCTGTAATAATTCAACTGAGGAGCACTATGTCTCTGATCAAGGGTCACAAGAGCGTCCTCAAGAGGGGTTCAGAAATGTTATATTAAGTAAATATATAAGTTGTTAACATTTGTGGGTTGTGGGTCTATATTTGAACACGGATCATCTGTGATGCTGCTATAGGTTACTGTTGCTATTGCCTCCTGCTGACTTTTAAAGTCAGAATTTTTCCTATTGACTCTCTTAGCTACTTTGATCAGGCTTTGGATGAGATCTTTGCTGTGCAATTCCTCCTGCTGAAGGAGGACCCAGCTATTGTGATGAGAAGCTCAACAAAGGAGCACCAAGAAGCACTCTGTAATTTGGAGTAAATGAGGCACAAATGTATGTACACTCACAAGATCATAAAATGGGGTTGTAATTTACTCTTTTCCATCATTGTAGTCTAGTGTGAGCAGTGGAATGTTTTCCCAGGGCATTTCCTTCTTTCATTGACATTTGTGTCCTTTAGCAATTGCTGTTAAGATTAATTTAAGGACTCGTCCCTTTAACTCATTAGTAGCGGTGCTACTTCTGCTGTCACTTATTCTGGACACTATGTCTTCCTTTCTTAGACAGCAAAACCCTTTCTATTGTTTTAATTCTATTTTCTGTGGTAAAAGGAAGAATAGGGAAGAGTGGAGCCAACATGTAAAAATACTCATTTCTTAGGTCAGGGCTCCCATAGGATCAGAAACAACACAGAACAACTTTCCCTGTGATAGCGACATTTCCTGTCCCTTCACAACTGGGAAGCATAGGCTGTGCTTCCAAACTGCATATACATTTCCTTGTGTATGAATGTGTTCACATTTGCATGTGTGATTGTATGTACTAAACACTGAATATAGCTTAATCATTTCCAATGCTGAGGGAATTTTGGCTGCAAATCTAGTTTTAAGTATTTGGAATGGTTCTTATTTATATTCACTTAATGGGTTTGCCTGTTTTTAATGAGCATGTTTAGTGCAGTGAGACATTATGGTCACTCAATAGAATGTAAGTTGCTTTCTCGCACATTATGTTGCAGACCAGATTCTGATTGATTAATACATTGCAGGTGTCAGCCAAAATACAAAAGGACAAGGAGAAGAGTAAGGGAGTGAAGTTATTCCTTCTCTCTGACTGCCTGCTCTTGGTGGGGGTTGCAGAAGCCACTCTGTGAGTGGCTTGGAATGTGGTCCCACTCAGAAACATGGCCCTAGAAACAATACTTCTATCATCCTTCCCATCTGCACAAACTATTCCCACTCTTGGCAGGAAAAAAAAAATAGGCAAAGGGGCCCTTTATGAGGCTATTGCCAGCCACAGTACAGATGCCCGTTAAAGTTAGATTTGCACCTGTGTTTTGGGAGTCAGCTGAAATGCTTCTTACATCTCCTTGCCCATCTGTGCAAATCTCAGCCTGTGAAGACCTGCATAGTAGCTAAGATAAATGTTGTATATTTTCATTGTTTGATTAAATCTTGTCTGAATTATCAGTTCTATAATGAGAAGAGCTGGCTTGCTCTGAGGTGCTAGCTGTCAATGGTTATTGTTAATCATAACCTAACAAATACCAGATACAGCTATTTGGCAAATGAGAACTAACATTTTTCTTATTTAAGCTGATAGGAATGAAGGAAACATAAATCATAATGTACTCATTTTCTCTTATCTGAAGGTGCTTTAATAGTTTGTCTGCATTTCAAGACAACCAATTCATGGTTATTACCAGAAAAAATGTGTGTTTTCAATTGTTACTAAAGTTAGTGTTACCAAATTCATCAACTGTTTCTCTTTCCTGGGATAATTCCACCAAAGACAGCACTGTTACACCTTTGAAGAAAGAGCCAGTTCAACCTCACTAAGGATAATTGCTAGAAACATTGTAGACAATCATACAAATAACATATACATTAGCATATGTTGGTTTTATGCCAATTTACACTTCTGAAGTATCCTTATGCTAATCTTTCAACTTAATGTGTGTCCGTCAGTAGAACAAAATTGTTGTTCTTTTATTAAACTCTTTTTGCAGAAAGCCTTCGGAAATATTTTATTGAACTAAGTCCTGATGATATAAATCATGTCAAGTACCTAAAGAAGCCAGCTGATAACCATTAAATAAAAATGAAGACAAGCTCAGACCTTGAAAACTTAATTTCATTGGGACTGCAAACATCCTGAAAATTAAGTACACAGGCTAAACTAAGTGTATAGGCTCCCACTCACAAGGGGCTTCATCATGGTTTTAAATCACAGCGTGGTGCTGTAGGCTAGACAGAACTACACGTCCCATCTGGAGATATTTTGACTGACTCACAGGGTTTTCTGAACAGACCTAATGACTCTTCATAGGATGTAATATAACCACATGCTTGCATGCTAGCATGGACAGTGTAAAGGAGACTGACCTCTTTCTGTTTTCTTGAAGGATCTGAGAAACCCATTTGAAGTATAGTTCAGACCTGGCTCAGTAAAATTTTCCTTAATTAGCTGTAGAAATTAGTATGCTCTACTGTCTTGGTTTTTTTTTTTTTTTTTTTTTAGAACCAATCCTATGTCATGTTCTTTATAAGCAAGCAGTTTGTTTCTGTATAATATAGTCTAAAGAAAAGCTAGATATTCAACAGCTACTGAAAAACAGACATCTCATGAAAACATCTAATTTGAGACAATCAAACTAAAAATGTCAATACATCCCGTACCAAAAGGAAATGTGGGTTCTGAGATGTTTCTCAATTCCTAGTGATAACCTCGAATAATTAAATAAAGTCTGTCTCTACCCCAGAACATCTCTGGATATTATTTTGTTTCTTAACAGTTACTGGGAATTACACAAACCAAGGATATCACCTGCAGATTCACAATGGGCAAGAGTTCCCACAAGGAAAGTGGGAAGTGACCCACCTACTTCAGGACTAACAAAGCCCAATCATTATACACATGCCACTTGTCCACTGTGTTGTGTGACATCTGTCACCAAGAGAAGGTCACCAGCTTGCTGATGCCCAACTACCTTCCCAGCATCTAGTCAGCATGATGGACAAGGACTTCAGCACCAGCCCTACCATAGGTCAGGGGGTGTTACCTGGCAGATCTCACTGAGGACAATCCTCAGCAACAATGATTGATGTTTCCAAGACATTCAGTTAGGCCACCACAGTTGTGGAGAGGAAGCTCAGAAGGACGCTACACTGTTTTCTGGCAGCTCTAACATAGTTTTCCATGAAAAGTCTCTTTTTGAAAAGAAGTCACTTTCCAACACTCTATAAACTAACCTGCCCATCATGAAATAAGAGGTGGCAGGAAAAAAGCTAGACAATGGTCACAACAGTCACCATTGACAGCTCAGCATTTTAAGAGAAGACACTTCACTCTAATAAATCCATAGAAAAAAAGATGGGTTTATTGCCTGTGTTTTGGGTATCTGCAGAATAAATCCTCCAAATTTGCAACAAAGAACTTTTTCCTGATTTAGACCCACATAAAAATAGTATGGCTGATGTTTCAGGAAGTTTTTGAGAGTGGAAAGGACTCTAATAACATACGATAATAATGGTTCCCCTAATAAAGGAATTAGTGATGTGAAGGTTGATTTCAAACTCATTGTTTTGAGAAATAGGATCAATACCATCGAAGTCAATGAGTCTGTGTGAGACAAGATTAAGTCAGTATAGCTGCACCGACTTTGACTACATTGCACTCACTTTCACCAACTACATTACACTAGGATTAACCTGGTGCAAATGACATCAGAATGAACATCAAGGTGTCTGTTACTGATGTGCTTGTATGCACCACTAGCATGCCACATATAGCCTACAGTGCCTTTTTCAACAATATTCAAAGTAAATATGAATGAATAGATCTATGTGATGTAACCCTAAATTGCTGCCAACCACTTCTGTTTGATTACTATACTTCAGTGTTTGGTCTCACTAAACTCTGGCATCCTTTGGACTTGGCAGATTAACACATATATGAAGACATTTGCATATTTATTTTAAACCAGATGTTCTTCAAGCAGTACAGCCAAATTCCCATCATCACTATAATCACATTGTGTTTTGTTAACATAATGGAGCTATTAAAATTCCATCGTATGCTTCTTTGTGAGGAAGAAAGGGTTATTAAAGAATTTTCCAGGTGAATTCTAAGTGAATCCTAATTAAGAAGAAAGAGTCAGATCCCTAGCTAATGTTATTTGTCTCCATTTACATCACTGAAAGATCTGGTTTATATCAGAGTAAGACTATTACTTTGTTTTGCAATAGCTGTCACTTATTTCACAGAAAAGGTCATTAGAATAAAGTTTTATTATATTAATAGCAGTTAACAAGCAGTGAATAACTGGTATTATAAAATATATAGTTTATTATTTTGATCATTAATAACTGTAGACCTATATTTGAGTTTGGGTTTTTAAATAAAATTTCTGAAATGGTAATTTTTTCACTGGTTCACATCGTATTGCATTTGGCTTTTTTATGTGAAGTTCAATATTTGGTAACAGCGCAATTAATCACTGCTAAATCAACTAATCCAAAGAATGAGAGTGACATTGTTTTGTTAAAACTATAAAGAAAAGCTGCACTCCACAGAGTGATAAAGAAATAAATCTCATATAAGAAAGCAAGATTTATTTTCTGAGAAATAAGCCAAGAGAAAGAGGAACTGGGTGAGGTTGTAGACTACATTCAAATAGACCTTTCGGATTCAATGTGACATTGTTTTTCTAAAAGAAAAGTTCCAGACAGTCAGAAAGCAGAGGGGGTACCCAGGAAAAACATACATTTGGAAGTGCTACTTTGTATTAAAAAAAAATAAGTAATGTCTTGGGGCCAGGAACTGCCCTTTGAATTGTTGCACTGAGAAGTGAGCACAGAAGTGAAAAAATGACACACCTTTTCGCTTAGCATTTCTTAAATGATCAAATCATCCTCTCCAAGCTGACTGCAAGAGCTGCAGGCAGCAAAAGGAACCTCACAGCCGCTGAGACCCTGAACATCTCATTACAGGTCTCGTAAGACACCACATGCCAGGGAAAGGGATGAGCTTTATCCAGGCTATTTAAGTTTCAGATTTGCTTAGGGGCTACAAACAGTATGAAGCAGTTCAGCCTGAAAAGCAACAGACCAGACAGAAGGAAGGAGGGAATGTATATTAAGTAATCCAGAGCACGGAGGGTGATGGAGTATTTTATTATTTTATTTTGGCCTAAAGAAACAAAGGAAAGCAGGTAATGAGAGAAGGAAAGAGGGAACAATTGATCCAAATAAGGCCACAGCTCAGAAATGGGGCAGGTCTGCTTAATGTGGTAGCCACCACACCGCTGACTGAAGTAGGAATGGGGGCTAGTTGAATGCTGTCAAAGGACTGGCCAAAAATCAGTGGAAAGCTGCACCAGACAGGATGGAAAGCCAGCTCTTGGCAACAACATGAAGAGCTCTGCATTCAGATCTTGCAGCACTGGACAAACCCCAGCTGCAGGCACATAATCTGCTGTTGCAAAACTCTGCTGGACATTTCCAAGCAAATGCCTGGCAAATTGCAATCTCCAAGAATTTGACTGGATGTCTACAGCATTTCATCAGGATGTGTTTGTTAAAAAGTTGTGTGGGAAATGTTTGAAAAGGTCAGCATAGGCAAGCATGATCTACTGTCGTAAGTACAAAGCTTTGGTTTCAATGAAATCTATCAAAGTCATGGTAAAGTTGACTTGAGCACAGAAACGCTTAGAAACATTTAAACAGTCTAAACCTAAACAAGGCACAACACTCGTGATAAGGAATGGTGAAACCCTTGTGTCTTACTCAAGCTACAGTCCATTTCTCTTCAATGTCCTCTTTGACCCCTGCTCCCACCTGGCTGATTTCTCCAACTTCTGTTTTTCAGGATCCTCCTCAAGAAGTCTGAAAAAAATGTTTTTTCCACTTGAAGTCCAAGCACTGGTCAAAATTTTATCCATAAAGTAAACGCCTTATGCTATCCCTGGTCTGTGGGATATTAATAGAGATCTTAATAACAGTAGTATATGTACTACTATACAACAAAGACTTCTGTTGTATAGCAACAGTCACAGTAATAGCTCCATACCATTAAGAAATAATAAATCCAAAAAAACCCCCAGCATGCTTAATTCATTCAGCAGCTGCCCATATAATTGCATTGCCTGCTCCTGCATTTTGGATTTCTGCAGCTCAATATTTTCTAGCTTCTTCAAAATAACATAAGGAGCCCATGGAGACCTTGAAGGAGGTGATCCTGCTCAGAGGTCCCTACCCAAGCACACTGCGCCACTAGTTTTGGTGCAGAGGTCACAATGTCATCTAACATCTCAGTGGTGGGGATGGAGCACCGATTTCAGCCTCAGAGGTCTATGTATTTCTTCTATTAGCAGTAACAGGATCCTTCTGAGGCTTGCCTTATATTGTCACTATCAAGAGGTCCACAAGCTTGGTGGAACTTGTGGGATTTGCAAGACAAAATTTGACCTTGAGGAAATAACAGAGAAGACATCAACACAGGCAGGGTTGCCAAATATCTCTGCCCTCTTCCCTGTGCATCTGAACGGTGGAATAGAGGCACCTATGAAACAAAGCAAGCACAAAGTGGAGAGGCTGAGACAACACGGATCACATCTGCAGCTCTTGTGCATTAGTAATTTGGTAGTTTATAGTAATTTGGTAATTTGCACCAGCTGAATGTGAGGCCTTTTTCTAACTTAGTCCTGCATTTTCACATTAGGGGTTGTAGTGAAACCATTTAAATAATCTAAGTCCCGTGATTTAGTACACCAGTACATGAGTGCCAAGTATCCTTACAGGCAGGCACAGCACATGTGGCATGTGTACAGACAGGCAGAGCACATGTAGGAATTCACATGAGTAAAAAGAGAAGCTGTTCTCCCCAGTCCTAAAATATAACTTCAGCAGCATTATAAATAAAACACATCCTTAAAGCAAAAGCTGTGACTATGCAAGAGGAAAGTACAGTGCTGTCAGAGAGGTCAGAATATGACCCTTTTTAGCTATAGGATACTTCAGAAATTATTTCACAAGCTTTTACTCTCTGGAACGCAAGAAGCTGACTGCAGAGCTCAAGCTGCAAAGAGCAATTGTTATAGCTGAAAGTATTTGTTTCAAAGCACCGTGGAAGTAAAGGAAAGTGTCATTTTGCGCTAATGTGATACGCAGCTACTCTGCCTTGTCAGAACAAGCAAAGTCCTGTAAGCTTTATCCCATTGCCACAGGCACTTGGGCACCTCTCTGGAAATCAATCACAGATTGGCCTGAAGAAGAGCAGAGCTGAAACAATGGCACCAGAGTAGAGGACCCTTAATGAAAGCCATTTGCTAGTCCACACCTAGGCTGTCTAGACAGCACCTCCTGTGCTTTGATCACTGATAAACCATTCTAAATGTTACCAGTGCCCCTTTTTTGTTTCTGTTTACAGGCAATCAGTGGGCCTCTGGCCATTGCCTCTATTTCAAAGCACCACTTTTCATCTGACTGCAATCAAATAAAAAAGAACAAAGAGATGGACATTTTGGATATGAGATACTTATTTTCCTGTGATTTATACAATTCTAAATGAAGAGCGAAAACAAAAAAGCAATTGTGAGTGTACATGTGATAAATGTTTCTAATTAGGTGTGCCCTCTTAATCAGCTTGAAAGCAGATTTCCCTTCCAAACCAGAAAAAATTCAATGCAAGTTTGTGTGTGTGTGTGTATGCACGTGTGTATGCTGCACAACACACATCTCCAGATTTTAGAGCCCTTCCCATCTGTGTTGGAGCCACACTACATGGTGCTTTTTTGTGCTGTTTGCTAGTATAGCCATCAGCTCCACTCTGAAAACCCCACATGAAATATCCAGGTATTTTTCCAAGTGGCTCTGTTTTATGATTTAACCACAGTAAAATTAGAACCATAGAAACTGAAAAATATACCCAAAAAAATGTATGTGAAGCTCATATACTATGCTTGCCCAGCACACACTGTCACATAAATAGCTCAGACTTTTTAGTTATACATACTGAGCTATACAAGTTTTTAAAGGTTTGTCTAAATATTGTTTTGTATGTGGATTTAAACACAGTTTGTCCAAATTCAAGTCCACAAATACCATGTGGTTGCCTTTAGCTGGATGTCAGTGCTTGAACTCTAAACCCTCTTCATCTTTTATCTTCAGCAACTTAGAGTAGCCTACTTGGATTTGGCTTTTGAAACCTTCTCAGCCTGTCCCTACATATGTCATGCCAGTTTAGACATCTTAAGCCTCAATCACATACATTCTTTAAGAAAACCTAAAAGATCGTAAGGTCATAAAGAGATTTAATCTCATCTCTTAATTTAGCTCAACCAGTATATAATTTGAAACCATTCTATTTGTTGTGTAGGAATCCAAAGACTATTTGAATGCATCTTAACAACACTAAAAAAAAAGTCAGTTCTGCAAAGCTCTGCTTTTTTGTTCTGAATACCTGAAAATTTGTCTGTTTCACAAGTCAGGATCGAGACCAACTCTTTGGCTTATCTGTAACCTCCCAGGTCATGGATTTCTTTGCTGTTTCCTCTTCTCTTCCTTCTAAGGAGGAAATGGAAAAATTTAATTAGGTGCCTGATGGGAAAAGGGACAGACATACACTTTTGATAGCATGTTATACTTGGAGTGCTGAAGATGACATACTCTGTGGTCCTGGTTGGCCAAGCCTTTGACTTCAGATACCGTAATACAAAATGTCATATGCCTACCCTTGCCTCAAAGACATGCACAGTATTTTCACTCCATAGAAAAATCCTGTTAAACTGATCAAGATTTGCCATATAACAATAGTAGAAGTGATAATATCTGTTTTTTCCTTAACAATGTGATAATGTATCAAAAACCCTCTACAAAATATCATATGTCAATGAAGTAGGAAAGTAGAGGGAGGGGAAAAGGTTGTAATAAACTTGTTTAAGAACACAAGTGATGAAGAACAGAGAGACTAAGACTCTTTCCCAGGGCTATACGCATACCATTCAATTGGTAAGCCTAACCTGATGCTATTTATCCAGGTCCCTTAGAGGATGTGCAAAGTCTGTAAAGTTTAAGTCAAGGTCCTATATTATATTACTGGATACAATAGAGGAGTACACTATAGAAACAATTTCATAAGAGTCTTCAATTTCATTCCTTTGGTTACATATTCTTTCAGATCAACGTAATTTGAAGTGAGAGATTCCAGTGTCTGTGCTCTGGGGCTGCATAGGAAAATCAACCAGCACTTAAAGCTTCACTTGTTCATCTTCACTGTTTCTTATCAAAGTAGGACAATAGTGTTGTCTGACTGAAACAGGACTGGAGCTGGGGAAAATTATTTTCCACTCTTAGAGTAATCATAGCAGTTTTAGTGGTGCCCTTTTAAGATGAAACTTAAATAATGCAGCAGAGTAAAGAGGCAATGACATTGTTTATAAACACGCTGTGACTTTCATACATTGACTGAATGGTACAGCAAGTTGCACTCATGATCCTCTTAGTGATATTCTTACTCCAATTTAATTCAGGAACCATTCCCTTTTGTTGAAGCCAAAAGAGTTAACTGGGTGTGAATCTCCCAGGAATAAAGGGAAATGAAACAGTGCCCCTTGGAATAAGACCAAAACAGCTTTCCCAGAAAGAAAAAAAAAATGAAATCCTATGAGTACCCAATAACCTTGTGAACATATTGCAGACTTGAGCCAAAACGACGTTAAAAGCAACAGAACTTTTCCTGACTTCAGATTGCTTTGAATGAAGTTTTTAATTATCTGTGCCTTCAAAATATATATTTAAACACTCGATATAATTGGAAAAAAAAATAGAGAAATAGGAGCAAGTTTGGGAATTTTTGTTCTGTAGCAGTCTTTCTTCTTCTAGCTGCAGTTAGCCATCAGATCTGTCATGTGTCATTTTTCAGCTCATTAGGTGGGATTTTGGCAATTTCTGTGTACAGTAAGAGGTATTGAGCAGTTGAAACTGGGAAGGTCAAATATTAAGAGCAATGTCATCATCCCTCATCGCTTCCAATGAAAAATTCTTGCATAATTGTTTAATGCCATGAGCTGCCTTTAGTGGGACATACTAATTTTTGCCAATTTCCATTAACTCTTGAGGGTCACAGCCAGAAGCTGTATGAGCAAAAGAAACAGATTGGATCAAGCTGCTGTTTTGCTAATATCGCTGCTGCCCCATATTTATTTAACAATACTCCTCAGCAATGAGGGAGAAGCCCCACAGAGAGACACAGCATACGGTCCAGTAAGACACCAGAACATACATTCCTTTGCATCTACAGAGTTTGTAAATTGTACACAGGGCAATGCTCAATTAGTGTTTGCATGCTTTGGCCCCAAATCAGCAAGCAACTTGCATGTACATTTTACTCAGACATATAAGTCCCCATGAGTTCAACAGCATTGCTTACGTGTGAAAACCACGTACATCAGTGTGAGCAGCATGGGGGCCTTTTTCAGACAAGCATTTGTAATGGCAAACATGGAATCAAAGCCATTTCTGCTGCAAATCAACATACTTTTCGTGTTGGCCGTGGGATGGTCTGGCACTCTGCGTATTATGCCAACTGCCAGGAGAAGGAAGGATTTCACAAGACAAAGTAATTGCTTCACAATCCTGACTGTTTCTTCAAACGTGCTATTTCATGGTAAAGTTGTTTCAAGAAAATTCATAGCATTTCTGAGAACGTTTCAATGCTAAAGGCAGAACTGACTTTCAAGATTCATCAGTACAAAGTAATTAACTGGAGTAACTCGAGCGGAAGACATTGTCCCAGGAAAGCTCTCTGGTGTGCGTGTATAGATACTCTAGCCCAGAATAACTGAGTTCTAGTCCAGATCAGAGTGTGTTCAGAAGCCTAAGGGGAATTACTCTGCAATAATTTAGCCTCCTTTTTAGCCTTGGTCTTAAACTCCTCCCATTAAATCAGTACCAGAAAAAACCATAGTCTTCTTTTAGTAGAATATTTACATTAAAATAAGCCAGATTCTATGCTATAAGCAACCTAGTTTTACTTTGCATTGAAATACTGAGTCACGATTTCTGAATATTCAGAATATTGTTACAAAACTCCTGCAGCTTCAAAATGCCTCCTCTTCTTCAACTAAAGCATCTTTTTTTTCATTAAGTTGATAGCATCAAAGAGGCTAGGCAGAGAAACTCCCAGGCCTACTAACCCCAAAAAAATTCTGGATTTGAAACCAAACCCCTAACCCTCAGTAAGACCAAAGAGGTAATTTTATATATGAGGTTTTATCTTTCCCAAAAGGATTCTTTCAGTAATATGAACATTAAATTCTCTCAAGTTACTAGATCTCAGTTTTGGGATTTTCTGAGAGAATCACCTGTATAGCAATTTATGAAGTTGTATCATTGATCTTCTGGTAAAAGAAACACTTGCATTCATAGACAGGAAGGAAGGAAATACCCTATTGAATTATACCTTCTGTAAATATACTTCAGCCCGATTTTCTGCCTCCAAAATAAATGAAGGCATACAAACCTGGACTGAAATTCTAGCCACTGAGAAACCAAAGTGAAGGTCATTCATTATTTCAATGCAGGCCCAAATTTTACTTTAAGATTCTCTTTTTTTCTAGTTTCTAATAGATAATGGGGGGTTTTGGTATTTTTCTATGTGGGACATCATTGATATTTTTCTGTCATGAAGACACAGAAGTAAATGATGAGACTGGTCATCCCTGAGTCTACAGCAGGAACAATGTACACCCCTGAGCAAGGAACTGCAAGAAGTTACAATGGCTGAAGAGCAAATGCACTGTTAGAGAGCCTCATTTCCAAATCATCCTTTGGATAGTTGAGGTGATAGCAGATAGAGTTAACATTAGGGATTTCTCCTCATATGTGGGCCAGATAATAGTTTGAGAGCCATGGTGAATGCACAGGTGTGTATCTACACACGTTTGTCTGTGTAGGCACACAGAGGCAATATTTCAGTGTCATGTCACAGCTTTGAGAAGGAAGGCTAATATATATCACTTTGCCAAACAAAATTTAGTAATTTATTTTATGTAAAATCTTATAACTGTAAACACACTTAGTGCTACCATTATCAGAGGTAGAGATGACTAAAAAGCACATTAGTTTAGCTGTTCCCACTCAAGGCAAGTCTGTATCTGAATGAAGAGCTTTTTTTTCGTTGTTTTCCTTGAAAAATGTAACAAATGCTTTCTTTGTTGAAGAAGCTTAATTAAAAGCAGATAAAAATCAAGAAAATACTTATTGCATTCTTTCAAAATAGAATGAAATGTGCCTGCAATTGTAAGCTGAAAAGGAGCTGTCTTTCTGTTTGTTAAAGAGAGACTGAAGATGCATTGTGCAATCTTATCTATATCTACCCCATCTGTCACGTAATCCTGTTAAAAACAGGGTTTCTTATTCTACTCAAGCCCTTTCCAACAAAACTGCATTATCTTACACATAAATGAGCTAGTACTTTTGCACAGTCCATTTTTATAGTTTAGGTAATAGCAGCATATACTCATAAATAGTTGTAAAGATTAAACAATTTTAGCATGAAAGGATAATCATATCATCCCAAAGGAATAAGAATTACAGGAAAAACTTGCCCCCCACGACCTTCATCTGCTCAAAGGTTGTATGCAGAATATACTTAAGTGAAACAACAGAAAAAACTGTGCTATAAATTATGCACCAGCAACCACGTTTCCAAGGTGTTCTAAAATTATGAAGTTAAATAGGAAGCTGCATCACTGAATTTATCTCTTCATATCTGTTCCCACAGTGCCACAGCACAAATCTTGTAGACAAGCTTAGAAAGAAGTGGTTATAATGCCTAAAACTGCTATCATGGATTCCAAAGGTACTTGTTTTACACTTTTCTACACAACGATTGCAGCGTATCTGATACAAGGAGACATTGCTCCCAGCTGTAATACACACATCCTGTGTTCCACAGGGTTACACGTAAATGCCTAGCAAGAGTAACAGGTTAACAAAGCATTGGCAAATGGCTTCTTTGTTCAAACTGGTGCAAAAATGATCAGACAGGGAAATTGGGGCAGGGAGCTGGTTTAAATTCTGTAACACGTAAAACAATTTCTCATTAATTAATTCAGCCATTAGTAGCAGTTTCCCTGAGGGTAGTGTAAGCTGAACAGGATATCACAATTACAGCACTCTTTCCTTTTTTAAGCTCGTCGGCATTTGACATGAAGAATTTATCAAAAAAGACATCTCTGTTCAGCAAACTCTTAAGCAGCTCTTCCTGAATTCCTTTATACATTAGTTCTCATTTATCCTCCTGGTAGGCAAGATCTGTAAGAGAATCAAGAGTGACTATCTCTTTGTCTTTAGTACAAAGCCTCTATTACTGTAGAATTTGCATGCCTACAAAAACACCATGTATTTACCTTCCCAACACCTCTTGCATTAATGAATCTCTATTTAATGACTACATTTTCAAAACTAGTCAGGCATCTCAGACTGGAGATACTGAAATACTTTCTGATTGCATGACTCTGATCCAAGAAGGCAATGAGAAAACAGGACCTGGATCCACAGGGCAAGATCCGTCTGCCATCTCACTTGATGTGCTGTGTACATGGGTGGTACATGGGTTGCATACAATAGTTTGTGCAGAGTCACTGGTCACTATTTCACTCTGTGCCCTGATGTCAAGCCAAGTCACCCACCATTGCTCTGCTCCTAAACAGGAATAACAGGTGTTTAGGCAATACCAGACTATTTTCTTGAAAGGTGAGAGGTGGCTTAAGATGGAAACTGCTTGGAGCTTGCCCTCAGAAAGCTGAAATGATCAGTCCTGTACTGGAGGTCCTCAGCCCTTCAAAGACCTA
This sequence comes from Rhynochetos jubatus, assembly GCA_027574665.1. NCBI lineage: Eukaryota > Metazoa > Chordata > Aves > Eurypygiformes > Rhynochetidae > Rhynochetos > Rhynochetos jubatus. Next base: position 52,363,407 of record CM050651.1, on the reverse strand, counting down.
AAAAGAGGCGGAGGAAAAGCAGCATTAAGTTACAGAAATCAATGGAAAAGGAGCCTCATATTCCTAGTGATGCATCTTAGAACTTCTCTAAAGACTTGATGATGTGCTCTGCCCTCCCTCACATGATTCATGTGAAAACATGATTCCTGTAAAGAGAAAAGACATACAGAGCATGCCACCTCCATTACTGAATGCTTGCTGAAAGCTGCAAGTGTTACTTTAGTGTAGTGCGTTTAATGGCATCTCAGGCATCTTTTGACATTTCTATGGAAGAAAATAAATCACTGTCTCGTGAGATGTGTCTTGGGTCCCATAGGACAGTACTCTGTGCCCAAAGGATACCACATACTTCCACTGTGTTGTAACATTAGTTATGCAGTGAAATACTTACAGGAAAGAGATTGTTTCAGGAAGCAGGTTGTTGCACAGGCATAGAGTCCAATTAGGGCAGAATTCTTTCCCATAGCTCTGGACTTTCCTGCTTCAACAATGAAGAAAAGGGTTTGTTTGAAGACTTCAGACAGTGTGAGAATCTCAAATTGGGAGAAAGCTTTAGACATGATCCAGTCTGTTCTTGCAATGGGATAAGTGAAATGCAAACTCTGTGTCAGATTCTTTATGGTTTGTAGCACACTGACATGTAAAAGGCAAAGGTGTTCAAACCAATATTTTAGGGTCACTTTAGAGCAACTATTATAAATTGTAATTTACTGACTCAAAATAGCATAAGAAAATTTATTCCTGCACCGTAGCTGCTGGTGATGGAGAAAATGGAAAAAGCTTTTTGTATTCACATTTTTCATGTTCTCTTTAATTTTCTCATCTCCTATGAATGGTTGTTCTAGTCGTCCATGTATGACCTTTAAATCTCTAAAAATATACTTTGCTTCATACAACCCTTTCAAGAAAAAGCCACAGATAGGCAGAACAAACCTCATCGGTTTTAACTAACCATTTCCTCCTGAATAAAGCAGCAAACTGCCAAGACTGAAGCTCTCCTCTTATAGAAGGTCAAACCCTTTATGTACATGTAAGATGACTTTGGCTGAACTCTGTGGAACTACTCATGTGAACATTCAGAGGGTCATATATTTAATTTGCAAATGCAGTAAATTCTCACAGTGCATGAGGCAAAGGAGTAGTAGTTCTAAGATAAAATATTTCATCTGAGGCCAGGGAGGAACCTCTTTTATAGGAATGCCACAATCACATTTCTCATCTTGCAAAAGAGAGGGAAGCCTCAGGATGATGGGGGGAATGTTAAGGTTCCCAGGCTGTGGTTGTATCCGTTAGCTGAACAGATGTATGGAGAGAGTTTTCAAATAAGATTCACTGCACAACAAGCCAGACTTAGTAGCTGGAAAGTGAGCATGGCCGTGTGATGTGGTAAAAAACAATTTCTGGTCAAGTCTTCCTAGGGCAAGACTAACTCCTTGTTAATGACACATAGAGGAAAGCCACAAACGTATATAAGTTTGGTTCCCACTGATGTTTGATAGGAATTTTGTAGCTGCTGCCAATCTCTGAAATGGTATCTTAGTGCTCTGAAAATCCCTTAAATTCATGTGCCCTGCTCAACATAAAGATATCCTTAACTGTCAATGTTTGGAATTTTCTCACAAGCAATCTCTAAGATACCCTTTAGAGTCTTTCTACATAAAGTCATGATAACAGTGGCATCCAGAGGCCCAATAAGTTTTGTAAAGTTAGGCCATTAATTTTGTTGTGAATACATGTATTGTGATTCACAGAATTTGTACACTCTTTTAGAGCCATTCAATTAATCAATAGCATCATCACCTTCACAAGAGCTTGTGGATTGTATCTGACTATCCATGATGTTGTTAAGGGGTCTTTCTGAAAAATATGTGGTCAGAGACTCAATGAATATCTTTCTGACCACATTTTATAATAATGATCAACAGAGCCAGTCTGGGTTATTGCTGCAAATAACAATTTAAACAGAGAATTTTATCCACTGAAAAAATCAATATTGTTTACAATGAGTGCATGTCTTAATAGCCACAGGGCAGCCGTTAATATTGTCATTAAAGACACTCTGGCCTTTATTAATTTATGTTTTTCCTCTTAAAGAAAAAAAAGCTATGTGAGCAATAATCATAAGGGAACACCTCTACATTCATTTGCTTTTCAAATGTGCCTAAATTATTTAGTTTGTCTAATGAATTTGTCTTGTACTAAGATCTTAGCTATTGGTCCTTGCCCTGCAGCCCTACCTGGCAACGCTGTTGTTGATAATGATGACTGAGTGAGGACCAAGTGTTTGAGGAAAACTCTAATAGGAAAATTCGAGAAGTGAACAACCCATCTAAATCTGTGTGTTGACTAAAAACACACTAAAGTCACAGAAAGACATCTATGTGTTTAATCATGAAGAGTTATTTTTAATGTCTCAAAATGTTTGCATACCAGAGAACTTTAATGTCTAAGGCTTCTACCAAGGTTAAGGATTTACACATACCGTTCCTATGAAAACGGGAGGAAGTGGAACAGCTCAGTCCCCCTGGGATCCTCACTCTCTGTCCACAGAACGTTACACCCCATTGAAACAACCGTCAGTGGCACCCCAAAAGTTCTGAGTGAACCTAATTAGTTCCTCTATAGGTCCCATTAGATGATACTATGGCCTAAATATCTATGCATTTTTGCAAGCGCAGTGTCAGGACAGCAGAACAACTGAAAACTCTAGAGCTGACCATTACTGCAGGAAAGGGATGGTCAGTTTGAAACATCACAGAATGTGTGCCCGTCCATCATACTCTTTACAGCCCTATCCCGCTTCAGCTCAGATCTTGCACCACGGTCTCAGAAAGACTGTCAGGTTAGCACTGGTTTCAAAGTCTAGAATCAATGAAGTGCCACTTCATCTAGTCAGCTGAAGGAATAAAGATTAATGCCTTCCTTGTTATAATTTACTGTATTTCTTATAAGAAACCCCTGTAATATTTGTGAGACACTTCTTCAGCCTGGCAATATTTTAGGTCATCACTGACACAGAAGGACCTTAATGTGAGGTATCAAACTGGCAGTTAGCCGACTGATTTCTGAGCCCATTTTTGTTGGTGATCTCCTATGTGATTCTAGGTGCATCATATCTGTGTTCCTGTTTTTTCCCCTCACCTTTTTAACGTGGTGCACTGCCTGTCTCCCCTCTGTAGCTAGCTTTACAGAAGGTACACATGGGGGCTATTGTCATAAGCATGTCTAATCGTGTAGCGATGAGAAGACAGCATTTTTCCAAGACTGATTTCATTTCTCACTCCTTTAAAAGGAAATCATGTAAAGAGGTAGGGAACATACAACTCTCCAAACATTATGCAAAAATTGAGAATAAACCGGCCGTCATTGTGATTAAAATTTCCTGAAGCTTTTTCCTGTGTGGGTGTAAATTGACAAGTCCATTTAATTTCAGTGGACCTGAAATTATGTGTGGTTTTGGAAGATGTGTATCCTAAACTGAGTTTTCTTGACATATCAGCTAGGCAAACTTAATCTCGAGAGTCTGCCGAAATGTGTACAGAACCATGCACCAAGGAAATATTAAGGTATATTAGTTATCTTATGTTTAGATTAACTCATGCATCAAATGTTTCTGAACGATAAAATCACACAAATTATGCTTAATAGAAATCATACTCCTAAAACATCCTAAATTATTCTTCGTTTGAAAATCACATTTTAAAAAATCTAATGTGAAACTATTTCATTAACAAAGCAAGCAGTATTGATGATCTGATATTTAATAACTGGTGTAAATTTCCCACCTCATCACTGCATCTACTACAGAAAGATGTTCTGGCACAGACATTCAAAATTATGGGGCACTCCTCATTCAGAAAAGGTTATACACACTGCAGAGTCCCAGGCCCCCCACAGCAGACATTGTCCTCTTCCCATTAGTAATAAGAAATATTAAACCCAGGAAGAGGACTTCAAATCAGGACCAAGAGGTGAGGTTTCCGGACACTGGCCGCTTAAGAAGGAAGTAATGATCCTTGCGGTCACCGCTTCAGGGGCTCCACTGGGTTTGCTTCTCAGAGTTATCAGGAAACAAATAAGAATGAGTGAGTTGCTGGGGAAGGACCTTCTCAGACGAGGTTTCTCCTGCTGCTCTGTGTCATGTTCTTTACAAACTTGTTCTGAAATTCGGTATTTCTGTGTTTGTTCCCCACTAAAACTCAAAACTCATGAGGATTTCAAAGTTGTACAAATTGCAGGTTCCGTTGATGCTATCCCTCATTTCGCTGGACTCACTGTGAGCAGAACCATGTCACATTTTTCATGCGAAGGAGGGGTCTGGAAAAGGACTGAGGTTGAAACAATTCCCAAGAAAAATCATTCAGATCACTTCTTAGTTGCACAGCAGACAGATTTACCATGTACCCAACAGGTAAGGGATGGGTTTTGCTTTTTCCTTATCCACAGCCCAGCTGCATGCAGGCATGCTACCACATGTGTTTCTGGAGGTGATTTATCTGAACAGGAGGCTGGCAAAACCAAAAATACATCAGACAGACAAACAAAGCCAGGGAAATTATTGTACCTTAGAAAAACTATTTGGCATATATTCCTTAGTTGTACAGAAACAGACAGACTTAAAAATAATTTTAGGTTTGCTAGGCCAAGTGTTTATGACATTTTTAATTGGAGTTGAATGAAAACTTAAATGTGGAAACAATAGTACCTCTCCATAAAAGAGTATCTACAGACCCAGCACAGGGTACCCTTTTGAGCATGATATGCAGTGATATAAGACAGAAGATATTCCTAGATGGAAAAAACACTTTCTGCTTCATACATGCTACAGAGCATCCCAGCACAAGTAGGACATTGAATAATTTAAACTAAATACGTGTTCTCAGACCAAAAGAAATGTGTTTCTATTGGCTTATGTTGTTGGAAGTTATGAATAGAAAAATTCTTATGAAAGATCATGGGCTTTAAGACACATTTAATTTATTTGAAAAACACTTAATACTAGCCTATGAACTGTATTTGTATTGATTCCCTGTCTTGGTAGGGGGCTAGAAGAACAGGAAAGACATTCTGGTGGTGATTATTCATTTTATCAGCTCTAAACAACTCTGCCTTATTAGGGGACAGAGACAGCTTATTCTAAAGAACTTGGAGAGTAGCAGCTCTTCCCTCAGCATGAACTTCCTGCTCACATTAATTCAGGCCAATTTGCGGCTTCAAAAGGCACCTGCTGAAAGGAAGGCTTAGTGGGCCTAGAATGAATGAGCCCAGGCTGATACCTGCCAGGTGGCCCGCAACCAGAGTAGCTGAAATCAAATTCTTACATAAGCAGAACTGTAGCCTAAAGTACTATTCCTGTGTAGCTGATTTTTCTGAGACATGGACAGGGCAAGGATGGTTTTTCTGAGCTATTTCCTTTGCCACAGAGAACAACTTGGGAACAGCTACTGTGAACTCCAAATAGCAGAGTGAGTGCTGAAATTCCTAACCAAGTATTTTGGGGATCTGAGAGAAAGCATTTTGTGCCTTTAACCTCTGCTCATCATTGAGTGCAGACTTATGTCATGCTTTCTGTGTCATTTTTTTCCCTACACAATGAAATAGGATGGTTCAGTTGTGTGCCGATGGGAAGGGTAGCAGTCCCTCCCAGACACATGCAGATTGCAATGATGTGGATTGCATGTCTCAATGTTCTGTGATGTTGGAAATGTTCACAGGATTTTGGCAAAAATCTGCATCTGAGCATAAAACTGACTTCCTCAATCTCACATATCACTCAATGGAACAATCCATGGTCCTGAATTTTTAGCATACCTAGATAGAAGGTCCATTAACAGAGCTAGAATTTTTGTGGGGGAATATTGTGACACTAATACTGTGGTTATCCAGACCCTCTTGTGAATATCTTCCCCCAAACCCCACAGTGTAGGTACACAAACAAAAAGCCCCTTGCAGCATACACCTACCAGCTATAATCCTCCTCACAAAATGACTTGCTAAAATTCATCATGCTATAGAAAAAATGCTGGAGAAGACAGATAAGAAACTTGGCTTCTTCCAGCTCTGTCGTCAATGCTCTAAAACTCCTGAGTGAGCTTTGGGAAGAAAACAAGTTGTCATAATGTTACCTGAAACAGGACATCCCAGCCATTGAAATGCTATTTGCCCCATGGTTGTGTGTCTCCTGGAAGAGCAGGAGGTTGTGTACAAGTGTGTAGGCACAGATAAAACACGAGGCAGATATTGTGCTGATACTTATTGGCTGGAAACTGAGAGCTGACTTAACTGCTAGTCAGAGCTGCTAATTTTTTTTTTTTTTTTAATCACAAGGAGCTGGTTAAGAATCATTTTGCCAGAAATAATGTCGTTATTATTAAACAAAGAATTAGAGCAAGCATAGTTCCCATTGAGGCATAGAAGACATTTATTTTGGTCTCAAAGGCTTTGCTATTTAATTAAACTTTTTAATACATTCAGAAAAAATAAAAACAAGAAAAAAAGAGAGAATTTGCCTCACTAGAAAGGCAAGGCAGTACAATACTTGTGGATAAAGTTATGAGAAAGAAATTAAGAGTAACATTTTCAAAAGGCTCATTATTTATAATTATTTAATTGGTGGAAGATGGAGTTTTTCTTAGAAAATCCAATTGTTTTGCACCATAAGAAGCAGAAAGGCTTTTAAAGACCTCATTACACTCAGTGATGATTAGAGGGGAGCTTTTCTTGTGAATAAACTATTTCCATTTTTAAGTTTCCTACTCTAAATTGCATTGAAAACTCCAAAAAGAGTTTTTCTGTGTTGCCGGATGAACTCAGAGAGTCTGTAAGCCACAGAGCTGGCTTCTGTGCCCAAATGTTGGCTGCCAGTGAAATTTGGACAGCCTATTTCCGATATTATTTTAAAAGTCATCCTACGTGCCTCAACCAGCCCAATCCCGTTAATTGCCACAGAAGCAGAAATTGAACGCAGACCTCCTAAGGAACAAATACCCTACTTCCTAAAGTTGCATTTGTAGTTTTTGGCATAATGTCTTTATAACTGGATTTTGTCCATGAATAGAATAGTTTTCCTTGAATCACCAACACCACCCCCAAAAAAAGCAAATTAAAATCTTGGAGGCCATTATAAATATACTGGCCAAACCCGAAGTTACAAAGCTATACACTGACCTACAAAGAAGAGAAGTACATTTTCAAAGCTGCTGTATTTGTTTTCAGAATTCTTTGAAATAACACTTCTAAGTGAATAATTTATAATAATGAAATTATGTGACAACTATTACTTCTTTTACTCTTTGGATAATTTTGTTGAATATGTAGGGGCTTTTTTTCCATGTGTTCATATGGTCCTTGGATGTAGTTCACACACCTTTTTTTTTTTTTTTTTAATTTTCATTTACCTCATACCTGAAATTTCAGCTGTCTTTTTGAAATGTTGGCAAGAGTAATTTTTTACGTTTCCTGAGAGACTCCAGCACAACTGAACAAAAATTTCGCTCTTTTTTTTTTTATATGATACCATAGAGGAGAAAATGGTTTCTGTTTTCCATCTTCATTCTTTAATATTATTTAGTCACATTGTCATATGAGTTTAACATTCATTTTAGCAGAACACAGACAATGTATGGAGTAAAGAAAATTCACTTAAACTTTCATTTACACAATTTTTCTCTCCTTGTTCTTTAATCAACTTCTTAAAAAGGAAATTATATTAGATTACTGTTTAATGAAGGATTATATTTTACCATGGGCTAGTTTTTTCCACAGTGACATAAAGAAAGCTAAGGAAAATGACACAGCCTGTGAACAATGATTGCCATATTTTAAGCCGGAGGCAGCTTCTTTGCAGCAGCAGACTAAGGCTTAGGAACCAGTACAAACTTCAAACCTCAAAGTGAAACATGAACTGGAGTGTAAGTTGTTCTCAGCACACATCTCCGTATGCCTTGATGGTGAAATTTGAAGTATATTCTCAGTGGCTGCTCTTACTGATTAAAAAATGCAAAAGCCTCACTGCATTGTGCATGTCACTTCTTACCACAAGAGTCACATTATAGTTACTATAATTGCTCTCTGGAAGCCAGATATAAGCCTGTGTTTAAAGGAACACATTTTTATGAAACTTTAATAATGGTATTGTTACACATTGTTCTACCAAACTAAGTAACTCAGCCTGATGTCTTTTTCTTAAAGGAAACCGTGTTGAAACTATGTTTTCTAGCTTCTCTTCAAGGTGAATCAAATTTTCAGCACAACCTTCTGGAAGCTTTCCACACACACCAAAAAAAAAATTAAAAAAAAAAAAAAAAGTGCAAACTTTTCCATGTGTAAAAGGAGCAAGTGCCGGTTGAGTGTTTAACATCCATCTGATGCTCAGGTGAGGATGGTTGGATCTTCAGCTGGTGGGAACGTGCACCACATTGACATCGTATGTTGGGAGTTCCACTTAAATTTGCTGATTGAGGAATCGATTTTACCCATTAATTGAAGGATAATTGGAAGACTTTTGAAAGCTCTCTTATGTACCCAAGTCAGAATGATGACAATACATTAATATTCTTACGTTCTTTTTCTTTGCAATTGATCCTCAAGTAAAAAGTCCTTCATTACTAAATTCAAGTTCAAAGTGGCTGGAAGACATGTGCCATGCAGGCAGACCCTGTGTCACATGTGGAACACGGGCTGCATTGGCACCGAGATGCCGGGTATCCAAGACCTCCCATGGGGATGCACAAGGCAACATCCGTGGTTTGTTCTGGCAGTTTCAGGCCCAGTTCAATGCTGTTTCCCAATGGAGACTGCACACTACTCAAAAGCGCTTCTCTTCTCTAGCCAGTAAGCTGTTCTCAACATTTCCCCTCAGCACAATTTGATGTGTTGAATCTGGCTAGCTGGCTGCTGGGTGAAGGGTTTTGGGGTGCAGTTTAGAGAGCCGAGATGGTTGGTCAAACTTACTCTTAACCCTAAAGCTGACAAGTTTTGATAGGAATCTAAGCCAGTTGGTTGGAAGAAAGTTGTTTATTAGGTTTACTTTTGTTTCCTTCATCAGTCATACCCAAAGAATCCATAGCATTGTGCTGTGTTTTATGCAGTTACCTCTGCCCAGACAATGAAAACTCTGTGTTAGCAATAAAACTATTTCATGGAAATATTAGTAGCTGCAGTCAACTGAGGATTTTCACAGTGGCCCAACATTTGAAACTAATTCTTTTTGACTCATAAAACCGAAAAGTGTTACTCCTCTGAAATGTTCATATTAACTCTGTGAAGCCTTTTATTATGTCAAATGGTATGATTTTTAAAGGCAGGCAGATATAGAAACCATACCTAACCCCAAGAGAGTATTTTTTTCTAGTGCTTAATACCCAGGTACAAGGGAAGCAGCAACAGTAGGAACTGCAAATAGAATGTGAAATATGAACTAAATGTATATTTGGTGCAGAGTCAGTTATATTATTAATTACAATCAATGACTCTGACATCTTTTTACCTCTCCTTACGCTCTAATGATTTCTTTACTGTGGTCATGAGGTACTTCCCGAAAATATTGATTCACCTGTAAGCTATAGAGCAAAGCTACAGAGCTCTAGAGACAAGCTCTGTGCCACGTCAAGACACCCCAATTAGCACAGTCCCTTCTTGCTGCCAATTGCTGGCTGTTGAGGGAACACATTGTCTTTGGTGGTGTGTTTCATAGGCCCACACACAACTGAAACAGCAGTAAGGATATGAAAAAGAGGCAAGTAGCTGGCAGAGATTAAACTGAGTAAGGGTTTAAAGAGTGCCCTTTCATGGACTTCAGCCAATCTCAGCTACAGGGAAGTGGACATTTAGAAGCAGGTGCAAGAACATAGAAAATCCAGATATAACAGGTATATCTATCTAATATTCCTGTTAGATATATCTAATATCTATATAGAGATATATCTAGATATCTAATAGGTATAACTATAAAATTAAGTGGCAAATGGGGGATATATTTTTAAGATATAGTTGTGTGCTCTGGTTACTTTCTCATTTGCCTAAGTATTTTAAGAATGAGAAAGGAAGAAAAAGAAGGCTTGTCAATGCTCTTCCATAACTTTGATTAAAAAAAAAAAAAAAAGAAACAAAAAAGAAACCTTCTTTTATCCTACATATAATATTTCCAAAATTTTAAGAGGGAAAAAAATACATCCAGAACTCTACTGATATATTTAAATCTGAAAAATGAAGTGGTGAGGGCATACTCAAAAATGTCCATTGCTCTTGAGAAAGTCTGTGGCTGCTGGGCTACATAAATGGTGTTCCCCAGAGAGACTCCCAGCATGTGCTGTAGGAATATTTCCAAGAAGGTGATAGAGTCTTCCTAAAGAATAAGACAGAAGCATACGTAAAAAAAAAGGGTTATTTCATTTATCTACACAGAACATGGCCTATCCAAGGAGGTAATCTATTATTTTTCCTTTGCCATTATTTGTATGCAGGTTAATTGTTTCTGCTCTTCAGTCTTATTCAGATGCTCTCTGTGTTCCTTTCCAAACTGTCCAACACTTATAGCTTCAACCACTTTATTTTTGCCTATCCTGTTAAATAGTCATATCTATTCTTCCCATTTGCAACTTTTCTGTGGGACATGCAATATAAATACTGACTATAAGATGCAGAGTAAAAAAACTTCCCCTTTTAATAACAAGTATAGCACTGCTACCATTGCACTTGTAGGTTACTCTTCTTGCTCAGATTTTGTATGTCTGTTGCAGCTATGCAGAAAATATTTTGGAAATTAAAATGTCTTGTTTTATTTATGCAGTGCCAAACAAAATGAGTCTTCAATACTGGCAATTAAAAAAAAAAAAAAAACAAAAACCAACAAAAAAACGCAAACAACAAAAACCCTCTCATAAATAATAATGGCAGAACTAATCTATTCTGACCTAAGATGTGCACCAAAAAAGCTATAAGGCTATGGGCACTGCTCTCTGCTCTCTCTGGGATCAGTGTGGTCAGGACCACTCACTGCCTTCAGTCAGGGATGGGAAGAAGCATCAAAAGAAAAGAAAGTGATGATCTCCATGGGATTCATTTTGAACCTGGGTTGTAGTGAAGCAAGCCCAAAGATAATTTTCATTAAGACCTCAGGATCTTATCTAGGAAAATATCATTACCATTGGCACTAGTGGTACACTCTCCAAACAACGTGTCATAAGAGAGGAATTGAAAAACACACAGACACAAGCTACTGAATCGTGATGGTCCTAGCAGATCTCAGAAAGTGGAAGGAAGATCTCAGTGAACTAGAGATCCCCATGTGCAGTCAGGATGACAAGACAGCTGCTGGTGTAAAGTTCCCTTCAGCTAAAGAAGAAGTATTCTGTCTTGCAGCAGTGCCTTGGTTTGTGGGGTATAAAACAAAGTGATGAGAGCAACAAGCCAGAATGTAGAAGATCTAGGTTTGATTGCCTCTTCAGCTTGAAGAGATTTCCCAGATTTCTGCCAAAGGGCTTGCCTATTTTAGCTAAATTTGAGTTTTCTGGTAACTAGGAGATGGGGATTTGATTTGATTTATGATTAGGTCCTCAAATACCTTTAAATGTGGCTCCCAGATACCATGGCAAGTAGGATCACATGAAGGCAAATATCTTTGATACACACAGAGTCAGGTAAAACGGATTCAGCTGACATGACATTTCTGAATAATCAAAACTCAGATTCCTTATTTTTCTCACTCCTCCTCCCCACTTCATCACCGAAGAAATTCTGGGCATAAGAGCCCATTTTGCTGCTATGTCTGGTCAAGACACAGTGCAGTAAGGCTCCTAGTTCAGGACAAAGTCCTCGGTGTGCATTTGCAATGCGAGTAGCAAACAATCACGATGGTACAAAGCATGATGTGAAGATGAAAGAAATGAAAATGTCTGTGTTGAATATGATTTTAATTTGATCTTGGTTTTAGGTGATCTTGAATGTTTTTCTATCTCTCAGGTGCACTGTGTATTCTCAGTATAGGACTATGTTATGTGTAAAGAAATAAATTTTGGTTTTATTACATACTGAAAGAAGTATAAAGATAATGGAAGCCCTTAGCAAAATAATGCAATCTGATATACTGCCTCAGCTGGGCAGAACTTACCATTACCTTTTTTACCCACTGTTTATAGTTTTCACTTCATGTCATTTCTTAATAAACTTACCTACATTCGGTCTCTATTATAGTATGTACATTCAGAGATTTGGACATGACATATAATTAATACAGCCTTTCTTCCCTCTTTTTGTGTCAGATTATAGACCTAGATTTTAGACAAGTATATAAATTTTGTATTATAGCATGAGAAGCAATTAATCCCATTAATAAGCAATAATTCATACAATTCAGATCATGGGCTGTCACTATGAATGACTTCATTAGCCAGCTTTTTACCCTAGGCTAAAAAGCCAGCTTCATTAATTCTGTAGAAGGGTTATTTTCTTCTCCTGAAAAAAACACAGTATTCCATTTAAAGGAATACTCCTTTTAATGACAGATACCATCCAAGAAAAAATTTATTCAGAAGCAAGTTCCCATAAATGTTAAAATTATTTATAAGGTCAAACATTTAGACCACATTTTTGTATGGAATGAGTGTCACCGTAAAGGTAGTTGTTATGAATAATGATTTTCTTCATTGTGAAAGACCCCAGTTACAGTCTGGACTCGATAATGAGCATATCATGCTCACATGGAGTTGAATATACTTAGTACAAATCATTTTAATGATGTATTAACTTTTAATTAGATCTGCACTTCAAATTAAATATACAGTGAGGTGAGTATAACAGGACTGAGAAGGGAAACTCAGGCAGAGGTTTCCTGATTAATTTTGTTTTTTCTGAGCTGTGACATTAGCAGACGTTTTACTGCACACCTTCCTTACTGTCTTACATCCTGGGAATTACAGTGAAAAGTGTCAGGCAAGAATATGGCTTTCAGTTGCTTATGGTTTTCAATGGTTTCCCTGTGTAGATTTCCAGGCCAGTAAAGGGTATTCCACAAATGTCATAAAACAACTTGAAGAATTCACTGTTGTAATATTTAAGATATGGTCACTTTGTCTTCTGCCTAATTGATAATCCTAAAGCAAGGTATTTATTATTAGTCAAGAGGGGAGAAGAAAAGAATCCTAATCTGCTTCATCTAGTTAAGGGAGATATGTCTGGGAGTGAAGTGTTACTCTCTGTGAGTAAAGATGACCAGGTTATGTACCTCAGGTTTGTAAAAACTATTACCTCCAATGAAAAAGCTGATGAATAAAATACCAAGTTCTACTACAAAGCCTGAAAATGTGTTTGCCCTTAAAACTGCTTTTTTCATAAGACATGAGTGAAACATGGTGCTTTCTTCTTGTTTGTGTATATTCTGGTTTCTGCAAATTACCCATGAACTATGAACAAAATAAATATGTCAATAAACTAAAATCACTTTTATGATTTAATGATAATAAAGAACTCTATATATTTTCTTCACTATTTATAATGGGTTGGATAATGCCCTGCCAGGCACGACACTGAAAGCTTTCCATTATATGTCCTTAATACTCAACTCTTTCATTATTCAATATGTCTGAATATTCTAATCTGCACTTGAAGGAAAAAAAGAATGTACAATATCACAACCCAGGACAATTATGCCACAATTTTATTACATTAACTATGGGTTGTAAGTTTACCTTCATGACCACAAATATTTCCAAATAAAACCAAGATTACTCCTTGTTGATTTTTTCCAGCTGAAAGGTTTGTGGATTTTATTTTCGAAGGAAATTAATATTTTCATGCTGCTATATACTAACGAAGTGGTGAGAAATGCTTCCTTTTATTGAGATGGCAATGGTGTAGCAGCTGTGATACAAACACCACGCTGGATGAGCAGCAAATCTTGCAGTGTAGAATTGTTCCAGTAAACGTTAAGTGATTTGAAAAGACCTGACAGGCGAGAACAGCAAGCCCTGGAGTCATGTAAAATGCAAGAGAAATACCACTTTATGGATGCTTTATGATGGCTTCAGAAACAGAAACAACAAACTACCTATTAAAATATAATTTAGCAATAATATTCCTCCCAGTTTGAAAACTATCTATGAGAAATAAATTCTTTTACATTCAAGAACCATCTAAAGTCTTAAGAGATACTCTTATTTCTTATAGATGGCTACATTTGGCTGAAATGTATGGAAATAACATTCAATTATATGCTACATTGGTACCAGTCAGAATAGCTTATAGCTGGGGAGGATCTTTTCCCTCCCTCCCTCTTTGGTGGTGTATTCTTGAGTGTATTTTAATAAATCTCTTGGAAATGCACAAGGAAAATTACTCAACATCCTCCAGAAAGTGTGAAAAGTGAAGAATATGAATATACAGTAATAAGCCAATTAATCAATTAATTCAGAGGTGCCTTCTAGTCATAGTGCCATTAATCCAGAAGGCTCTGGAAATGCTGGAATTGCGGAGGAGACATTTTGTAGCAGCAATCCTAAACTCATTCTGAGGCCAAGAAGCAAAGAATAAAGCATCTAACTGAAATGCTAAGGGGATTTAAGGTAGACTAGGTAGAATTTATATCCTTTCTTGGACTTTGGCCAGGGTACTAAAGTTGTCACTCTGCTAGCAAAGAGCGCCTGGGGATTCTTAATGACCAGACATGGTCACGACCTCTGTTTTGCAAGTAATCCGAAAAACAACACATCCTACATAACAGTGATCCTTACCACCAGGCAGAAGCACTGACGGAGGAAGGACTGCCATGAGGAAAGCATTGCTAACATGCAGCACTCCACAGCTTAAGGGGAAAAATAGTGTCTTGTGCCTCAACCTTTATGCATCACTGCCACAAGGTTCAGTGTTGCAAATTGTCAGTGCCACTGACCCCACTTCTGTGAAGCACTTAAGCGTGTGCTTAACTTGGAATTAATAAAGCAGTCAGGAAACATCATAGCACTTTGCAAGCCTTCCCTTCCTGCCATTGTATTATATACCTAAGCAACCACTAGTGCATGTTGTAGCTTTTGTTTTGAGGGGCTGGAAAAAATAGGTTTTGTGACTGGGCTCTGTATTGATGAAAAGCTGCCTAATGTAATTTTCCTGTCCAGTCAGGTCCTTTCAGTAGAATAACCCACGCATCACCGAGTAGGGTACGAATGGATACTGGTATCCATGGTCAAGACTGACATTTTCCAAAGGCTTAACTCAGAAGTTCTGGGCACCTACAAAGTTCTAGCTATCTGTATCTTCTCCTCGACTGCAAAGTGTCCCTCTCCCATTAGTTGTACACATTTCCAACATGAGGCTCTTGTAGGAAATGCAGCAGCGCCTGGTCTCTAGCTAATAAAGGCTTGAAGAGCCCTTTCTCCTCAGCTACTTGGACATAAGAGGTTGCTGCGTTCTCCTAAGGAGGCTGCCTGGTGACAGCTCTGTAGGTCTCTATTACCTCAGGTCTGGATTTAGTGTTTTCCTCCAAGGAGGACGGTACTCAGAGAGCAAACTTCAAGGCGCAAATGAGGCAGTTGTGCATTTGCTTCGTAGCACCTAATTCGAAGACCATCTGGCAGCTTTATGGTCTGTTCCAGCTTATATTCTTAGGGGGCTGATCACCAGAAAATTTGTAGTAATTGGATCACAGGTGTATATTTGCATTCTTGTCTAGAAAACATATCAATTTGTAAGCTAAAATAAACAGGGCTATAGCTATAGCACTGTCAAGAAGAGCATTTAACTAAAGGATTTGCTTCTCTTCTTCCTGTAACAGAGCCTACTCTGTTGCCTGTCAAGGCTGTGTGATCACTGACAGCCTTGATGGATGAACTGAGAAAGGAATGTTTATAGATATTCATACTGGTTTTATTTCCAACCCTCCATTCACTGCTATCCTTCCTTTATCCATCCCATGTAACATGCCTGTTGTCTTTTATACATTAATTCCGAACTCAAATTCTTCCCTCTTTTTTTTTTTTCCCCCCCCTGTAATTTTACGGTCTTTGAAGATAATGACCACATCTGTTCTTTAGTTATCAAATATGTTTCTTATTTTAATGATATCCTTTGTCTTTTTAAGTATCACCTACAGCAGATCTAAAGTTTGGTTGCACTGATATTTTCCTCCTCTTCAGTTTACAAACAGTGGCTTTACACTGGAGAACATTTTGCTCCTTCTGCTCTCAGGGACTTTCATCTCTGTCAGTTGCTATTACAGAGTTGCAATTTGGGCAAAGCAAACAAAAACCCATTGTGTCTTTAAACTTATTTATTTCTGCTACCTTTATTCTTTTGTTTATCTGAGAAGACAAATGGAATGCAAGAGAGTTCACTCTACTTACTGTGAATCTACTGTCTGGATTTTGGTTTGGGGGTTTTGTTTGGTTTTTAAGCAAATGAGAAGGTGAATATACTAATAGATTACTTCTGTCTTTAATAAAAAAAATTTTGATTACATAAGAAATGTCAGGTAGTCTCACACCACCTTGGGAACGCCACAGAATAGGGTGGAGCACACTGCACCCAGATTCTGAAATTTCTCCCCTTTTCTTTCATTCGCTGTGGTGATTCAGCCTGCAACCCTGGCTGGTGGAAGAGAGGATTCCCCAAGATCTTGTGCCATGACTTTCCATTCCCAGATCACATTGCTGTTCCCATCTGCCCTGCATGTCTTGGTCTCCTTCCCATGGTAGTGAGAGCACCAAGAACAGCTGAAAGGTCTCACCTTGGTGAGGAGCTGGCGATGGAACAAACACCTGGACCTGAGGACTCCAAAGCACTGTGAAATACAGGTCTTCCTTCTACATCACCTGCCCACCTCTCTGGATTCTGACTGATGCAAAGCGTGAAATTTCTCATAAGTCAGTATAACTGCTTCTCTTACCCTTCTCACCCATGGCTACTCTCCTGTGTGATACCAGGGTAAGCCACAACAGCAAACATGCATCTTCTGCTTTTACTGAGCTGGCACCTGCCACGTCACCCCAGCCTGTGACATGGCCCCAGGCCAGCCTCTGCTCTGAAAGGGATCTACTTGTCTAATAGTCTAACTAGAGTTGGACAGCTACTTCCAGGCACTGAAATCCCAAAGCTAGCCCCTTGGATCTCATTTTTCACATCTGTATAACTGGCCTAATGTAAAGGTCTTTGTACAGAAAGAAAGGATTCTCGATGAATTCTGCAAGATGCAGATCACAATCTACATCAACCTGGTGTGGGGTTTTTTATAGTTTGTGAAATGGAACCAACCAAATTTTCCTGTGTGGGTAAAACAAATTTTCCCTGTATGATGCATTTGTAGAGACCTTGCACTTCCAGGATGTTATATAAACTCATCGTGCTGCCTGGGCTGTTCTGCATGCAGCTGGCATTTCTGAGCAGAAATTAAGAAAATCCCTCAGTTTGTTTCTGAAACTCAAACCTACGCGTGTGCACTGCAGAGCCCTGCTCAGAGGACAATTGTTTGTCATCTGTTTTTCAAGGGTTCTTTTAGCAGTTTCAGCCAGCCAACACTTTGTTCTTCCATGCAGAAGCTGATCTCCAGAAAAAATATTTGTGCATGTAAAAAAATTAGAATAAGGGCTTATATGTCCTTTCATTACGGTTTCATTTTGTATTCTCTGTAATAGTCCATATCATAATAAATTCATGATATAGTCCTGTGAATGTCATTGTTATTTAGCATTAGTTAAGCACTGGTTAATAGACTCTCACCATGTTGCTGCTCCACACATAATGTTACACAGTCATGGAGTGCAGACTTGCTCTGAAAATTTTACTAACCTCTGAAAGGCTAGTTTATTGCTATGGTTATCACTGTTAGTCATACCAGTCAATTTGACTACCTCCAAGCATTTTTTCCTAAGGTGAAAGACTGGAATTTAGCGCTTCCTTATTGAGCTAATAGAGGTATTTTTTGTTATCTGTTTTTTCTTCTGAGATTAGTGTTGCCCAAGTATCATCTTGCAACACTTGACCGCATCAAACAGCATACTATCGATCACAAACCACAGGAGTATGGTCCTCCTGGGACTGCCAGATTAAATGTCAGTTGTGTAATGCCACAGTTATGCCACCCTGTAGGAACTCTACTTGGCCCCTTTTGACTAGAGTGATCAGTCATTTCCCCCATCTTTCTTTTGTACATCACTGGCACTGGCAAGATATTTTACGGCAGCTTGTTCCCTGGTCTCTCCCATCTGCCACTCCTCCCCCATCCTCTCCAGGCAGAAGTGAGACAGTAAGGAGTGACTGAGGGTCTCAGACAAGCTTTTAATATTCCAAGGTTTCTGCCTTAGACACTGAAGTTCAGAAATTTCTGTCTCTCTCTATACAGCAGAAAGCCACATTTCTTTTCAAAGAAAGCCAAGATATTTCATCATCAAGAGGTACAAGCAAATATCGAACCCAGGGTTGCAGTCCAACATATTGCTTGCCAGGAAAATAGCTCACTTGACGTTACTTGTAGACAGTACTCAGTACAACATAGCGAAAAATTCCTAAAGAAAACACATTTGGCATTCTTTTAGCCTGTTCCTGCTTAGTTCAGGAAATCCCTCATTCTTTTTCCTCATGACTCCATATAATTTCATCTCTATAGAAGTATTTGGTATATGGAATTTATTAGCTCAGAGAAAAGTACAAATGCAAGAGGACATTCATGTCTTCATTGAAATAATATTTTTGTCTAAAATTAAACTTTTTTTTTTTTATCAAGGTTATTCCTATGATGTTCTTAAAATTCAAAGTATGTGTCTTTCTGAAAAATTCTCCATCCCAGCACAGCTGAAGCCAAGAGGTCTGGTTCAACATCATGGCTGCTGGGTGGGACTTTGGGGCCAACGCTCTCTGGGTAGTCAGATTTTTATCGTCATCGCAAACCTTTCCAGCTCTCACAGCTATGAAAAGGCCTTTTGGAGACATACCTAAGATGTGCCAGGTGCCCCTAACATGCACTTTTTGTCTGCGGTTGCAGTCTGTGCTCAGACTGTCCTACACTGTTCTGCTCCATGTCCTACTCTGACCCACATCTGAGTAGGTTTTCCAATGTTTTCTTCACCATCCAGCTAGGCTGGAATCCAGCTAGGTGGGAATCTGCTACACTGATAGCTAGAGGATGATAGAAAGTCGCTCTTTCCAGGATGGCCTTTACCTTGGGGATAGTGGGGCAAGTCTCTGCTAGAGCTTCAGAAGCCTCCCTAAAACATGTCTTTGATGGTCTGTCTAAATAGTAACCGCCAATGGTAGCATGCAGTGGAGCAAAGGTATCCAGTGATGATCAAGACAATATATAACAAGTTTCCTTGTGAGTTGTTTGTTTGGATTTTGGAGGTTTTTATTGAGACCACGTAAGTCACGTTTCAGAGTTAGGCTGCATTCATCTGTCTTTCCTACAGACCTCAGTGTGTCTATAGTTGGCAGGTCAGACTGAATGCAAAAAAGGAACATGCAGAAGAGAAATACAATGTCCTTTATGAAGTAATGGACATTTTTTTTCTGCTTTACGATATGAAATCTAAATATTCTTATCATCTTATTATTATCTTGAAAATGAATGACCTATACTGTTCTTATTTCGTACAGTATCACTCTCTTAAATCTCTGTTGTGCTATATGGATGCCTACACACATTTTTACACAATTCTACTCCTGAATTTTCTTTTCAGGTCCACACCATCTTAAAAAGCATTAGGCTCACTACTGATCCTTCCTATTCAGCAAGGCTTTATTTTGTAGAGGAAAATATGAGTCTTCACTCAGTAATTCTTTTGTTTTGCCTCTATCCCTTCTGCTAGACTACCATAAAAATAGTCCAGTTTTCAACTTTCAATATCTTTCCCTATGAACGTTTCAAGTAAGAGATACTCAAACTCAGTGTTCCCCAGTGCTACTCACAAAAGACCCATTGTTGTAGACATCAGTACCTTACCATTTGTCTGATCATTCCCTAGAAAAAATTCCCCAGTTTAATCTAACCTAACTGCCATAGAAAAGAGACTTCTCGCTGTGAGAGAAAGGTGGATTATTTTGGTTACTGGAGCCTAGGAAGAAGTTCAATCCTTCTGAGCCCACAGTCTAAACAAACGTTATGCCTATCTGCACTGAGAAATTATTAAAAAACAAATATGTAATTAAATTTTAATCAATAAAATAATGAATCAGACTATCAATTTTTAATTATACTAATACTAAGCAATACAATAAAAAGTTAATATAGTCATAATGAGTTATTAATAAAGAATTAATTATTACAATTAGGAGGTGAAACTGATGAGCTGAAGAAGTGTTTTAGTGCAGATGATTAAGGCAGAGTTTGGATCTTTCACTTAGCTTGTCCAGTGGTTTTGAAACTGAATGTGGACCAAACTGTGTTTTCAAAGTTACACAGATAAAATTCCACAGGAGACCACTGATTACATACTTTCTTGCCACTATTGTTGTACAGTTTTAGAAACAAAAATGGTGTGTGGTAGTGTAGATGACAGCGTTCATGAACTTTATCAGAAGATGAGACTTGTAGTAGCCCTTATGTTATTCTCCCAGCATGACTGTGAAGGGAGACAGAAGTCAAAAGCCTAAAAGAATTTTATTTTGACTTCTCCTGATTTATTTTTTCAGCCCTTCAGTTTATGTTTTCATTTATTACAAATCGTTTTTACTACTTCCCTCTATGAATATAGAAATAAAGAACTTGAGATTCAAGAGGTGGCAGGGTTCTCGTTCACCAGTGGAAATGTAAGGGCAGAAAGAAAATCTATGATAATCCAGTCCAGTCTTTTCCATGACACAAGCCATGACATCCCATCTACTCATCCATGCACCAAGCCCAGGAGCTTCTCAATGAACAAATGCCTCATTAAAAAACAAAACAAAACAAAAAAGGCCTTTAATTTTTATTTAGAAAACTCTGTTAGTGAGGACTTCACTATGACCCTCATAAAATTGTGCCGGTGACTATGAAAGTCCCCCTCACACATTCAAAAACTATAGTTTCTTTTCTAATTGAATTGAAGGGCAATAAATCCACTGAGATCCCAGTACAAGAGAGAGTCAGACTGTGTTCATTCAAATGGTGTCAGCCTCCTCCTCCTCTCATTCTCCCTACATCAGCCTCCACAAATACATCCACAACATTATCACAATTTCTTCAGTGTGTTTTTCTCTCATCTCCCTCATTTCCCACTCATCCCACTTTCCATGTCTCCTCTCAGCCTTGTCATTAAATTTCAAGCAATCTTTAGGCACCCCCAGGGCAACTTTCACAAGGGTTTTGTTAATTTTCTGTCATAGATGGTAAATTAAGACTTAAGAAGCTCATCTCAAAAAGATACGTTTTCATCACTTTATACAGCTTCCCAAGTTAAAAAAAAAAAACAAAAAAACAGTCTTTTTAAAAGTCAGTTAAGAGGAAAGATGTTTCTTCTCTTACACAGTTTACCTGTTTCTTTCTATTAAACCTGGTAAACAGCTGCTAAAAGTTTTTAGAGCTTTTTAAAACATACCATTCACCTCTTCAGACCTATTTTTTATTGTGCCTGCCTAACTGCCCATGTTAACATTCAACTATAGACTAACAAGTTATGGACACGTTATTAATTTTATATTCAGGAGCATTTAATGATCTTGAAGTCTATGGGCCATTCTCCATCTCTAAGTGTGTAAATAACACTATTTCCTTCACCCATGGCTACACAGGGAATTGAATTCAAATCATAAGTTGTGTTCAAGAACCACAGATATGAGCGTGGCTTAAGTATCCAGGTCAACAGTTTTGGGACCTTAAATTTCACAAAATAAAAGCCTTCTCTCAAGTAATTGCAAGAAACTGAATGTTGATATCAGTTTTCGATCCTTCCATTGAAAACTTCTATAGAGCACCTTGCCCTTATATTTCTGATGAAGTTAGCCTTTAAATCATTACGAATTCTGGTTTTATAATTACTAAAATAACAGCCTTGTGTTATTGCTTTCATCTGTCCACTGTGGACATAAACATGGTATAATCATAGCCACATTTCTTTTTCTTTTTCCAACACTTCATTTTTATTCATGATCTGTCTTGTGTAAAGGGAGAAATTTGTTCTCGGTGTGAAAGCATATGGCCCTTGGAAAAGAAAGAAAACAGTGCAATGTGGGCCCAATTCAGCCAGAAAAATTATTTCATTATGATCAAGACTTTATAAACAAAATCCAACACTTTAACATCTTAAACGATGGTAATGCAACATCTTATAAAACTTGTGGGATGCTTCAATCTAGCTCCAATTTAAAACCTGTACTAATAGCGTAGTTAGCCCTTTAAAAGCACAACAGTTTCCACAAACCTCCAAATCCTAGGTAATTAGGGTTTTCAATCATGACAGTGTTCTTATTCTAATGGCAATTTTGGCAAATAACAGGTAATTACAGCTCATTGAGGAACTACATTCTCACTTGAGACCTGCCATCACCAGCCTAATTGCTTCCCAGTGAAACAATAACATTTTTGTTCAACTATCATCTTTTGTTATTCTGCAATTGGGACTGAATACTGTGAAATTTAACTTCTCTGCTCTAACCTACAAAACAGCTTTTCATGGCATGATTATAAAATACTAGCATGTGCATTTTTCTTCTGTGCTTACACAGAGAATAAGCATTTATTTATCACATGACTACAGGACTGGGTTTCCTTAAATTGAAACCCTGTGCAAGTTTAAAAATGCAACCCATGAAGGTTGCTGGAAGCCTTAGAGAGTACATGAAAGGACTAATGAAAGAGCTACAGGAACTATTCTTGCATCACTTACCATCCCAGAGCCATTATACTCACAACTGGTTCCACCAGTTCTTCTGTGCATGCAGGCAGCCATGAGTGTGTTTTTAAAGAATCACTACTCTATTACTCCATTGTAAATTTTCACAGACTATTAGTATTTTGTAATCCCAGGTGAGATTGGCAACGCCTGGACAGAAATATAAAGCAAGTCTGAGATTTCCCATTCTGCACAGACAAGATGAGACAGAGCAAAGAAGAGCAGTAGCCCTGGGAGAGGCCATTCATAGACACCGCGGTGTGGAGACCCCATCTTCGGAGTCCTCAGTCTGGTGGCATTTATCACCTATTCAAAACATGAAATATGTCATTTACTTTTCATTGTTCAGTGACTTGACAATGGTCATCATACTGATATGGATTCTACATGAAATAAATAAATTTGGTACTTTAACTTCTTGGTGCTGCATAGTGCATGAGCACTCTGTAACTTTTCTGTGAAGTCAGTGCATTTTCTCTAGTTTTCCTCATTTGCTCTTTTTGTCTCTTTCCAAAAGCACATATTTAGGAAGATTTACACTAGTGTTTTTAATTCCGTGAAGATTGTCTTAAAATACCTTTGACCTGAATGTGTGTCTTTTTGGTTACAAGGCTGATTGATCGGCTTCCATTACTTTAGGCAGGAGAGGAACAAACTCCTCTATATATGCATATTCTCATAAAGTCCTGCACTGTGCCTATGCACAAAGTTATGGAGACAATGTTTTGGTCTGGATGGAGTCTTGAAGTCACGAATTCTTGTGAGTTAGCAATCTAGCAAGGGAATTTCTTCATCTGGCTGAGCAGTATTTTTCCCAAAGTCCTTTCTTGTGCTCCCAGTAGCCAAACGTGAGATCAAAAAAAGCATAAATTACTGTGTTCAGGTCTGCAGTTTGCAGAAGGAACTGTAACATCTCCTGGACAGCTGCAAATAGAAGATTTTTCCAGCAGCTGTTAACAATGTGGATTTTTGATGGCACAGAGTAAGCTAGCAGGGTTTTGTCTGCCTGCTAATTTAGCTACTTTTCTCCTTTGCTTTGTGTACCAGCTAACATCAGCACACTCTGTGTAAATGTATCTAACACTGCGAGTTGTTACGACTCTCTGTAGAGCTTAGACAAGAGCCAGGATTCATTTACACTAATTTTTAAATTGCTTGTTTTATCCTTTCTGAAGGGCATAAAGATTAACATTTTCTTTTAAATTTAATTCTTCAAGGAAATAGTTGGCCTCTTCTAGTGTCTAAACTGCTATGTACTTAGCACATACTAATTCACAAACGATCTGTACTAGAGACAGCTTTGCAGGATGGATTCAGGGCAGTCCAAATCCCAGGATAACAAATCCCCATTGGATGTGTCTGCCCAGTGTCAAGGCAACTCCAGAGCACTCCTTCCTCCCTGGCAGGAGAGGCCACCTCGCAGTCTCCACCAAGAAGAAAGATCTTTTCCAGGGGAGCTGGTTTGAGATGGGGTCTCAGAGCCCTCTGAGGAAGTTTTGCTCATCTTGAGAGGGGAGTACGTTTGGAGCAGAAATTTCTGCCCATGAAAAGAATGAGAGATGGATCCCAGGAGCTCTCTGAGGGGACTCATTCTGCCTGAGCAGAGGAGCAATGGCACAAATGGCATGTTCCTGGAGCCATCTGGGGTCCAGAGCTCCTCTGGTTCCCACCACATGGGTCCCTGGAGTAGATATGCTGGGTCAGTTTGGTTGACCACTGCACACTCACTGCCTATATGCCAGGATCAGGCCAAGTGAGAAGATCAGGCTGCCCAACAATCCCCTTGTATTGATCCAGTGTGTTTCTCCAGTAAGAGCAGACCCCAGGGAAGCTGAGGCCCCCCCGGTAGCCAGTCCAGCAGAGGTCCATGTGCCTGGGTAAGTGCCAGCACTTTAGGATACAGGGCACCTGTGACACTGGAGCAAGTAACGAGAGCACCTGGATGGGGAGCAAGCAAACAACATAGAGATGATGCCTCTGTCAAGTGAGAAAGAGGAAGATGCTCTGGGAAGAGAAAAAGAAGCAGCAGAACACCTGCCATGGTTTTCTTCTCTAAGGTACTTTCTTTTCCCAGGACTTCTTGGGGATCCCCAAGGAATCTTTCTGACTCCATCCCAGGGCAGGAAAATCCCCCCACCTAAACCTGGAGCAGCATTATTGAACTCATTTAAATCACTGTAAAGGATCATCTTTTATTACACCAATATCTGAAGAATTAATTATTTGCCAACAGCCCATTTACAATGATGAGGAGTGAAAAGGAAATAAGTTTGAAAAGTATTCTGTGTCGTAAATGCTCCAGTGCTGCTCTTCTGTAATATCACTGGCCTGACACACTCTTTTTTTTAACTGATATTGCTCTTGATTTACACAGGAATGAAGTCTGGCTCCTGTGTTTTATGGAGTTGTTCATAACTTATACCTTGCTCAGTTCATTTGGATGAAATGGCCTAGGACTCCAGCACTCTAACAGCATCACACTCTCTGGATTTAATTTAACTTCAAAAAGTAAATAGCCTGTTTTGTTTTGACGTCAAAATAGTTCTGATGCTAGAGTGGTTGATATCTAAGGGATTTGGCCAGCGAAGCCCAGTTGCTGTCAACATGCCCATTATTAAAGCCAAGTTTTTTAACTACTTTCCAGAAATATATGACAAACTACCCTCCTTCACATATACATAATTATTAGCATTCACATTGCTGGTACAGAGCCAGAGCTGCTGTGCTAGATATACTCATTAGAACCCAAACTGGATCTGTTAAAATCAATGGGAACTATTTAGTTCTGCCTGTTGCAGAAATAGAAAGCTGGGATGCAGTGGCTGTGTTAAGCTGTACAGTGCTAAGCTGTACTGTGTTAAGCTTACCTAGACATATGTCCAAAAGATTGCTCTGGGGACCCGTATGAAACAAGAGTATATGACTGTGGCAATAGTTTTCCTTGGAGCTCTAGCAAGCTGTTTTGTGCTCTTTTGTTAGAGCTGCTCTAAACTGAGAATAAAGAACTACCCTTCCAACCAGCTAGCAATGTTAATTCCTTAATTGAAGCCATAAGGGAGGACAGTTTGGTGTTAAACCACCCTGGCCATGTGTTGATGACAGTGCCGCATTGCACGTCTCTCAGAGAAAGGGCTCGTGGCTGTTTAAGTTTCACTCCCGCAGCACTGTTCCCTGCTGTCTAGTCTCTTGCTTCCATGGAGAGGTTTCTCTAGCATGCAGTTTTCTTCAGATCTGCCTCCTTCCAGTGAAGCAGACTGGCATGGACGTGCTCTCTTTGGTAGAGCTAGTTCTAAAACACTGTTTTCAGTGAAAACTCTAATAAAACAGGAATGTGGAGCATTTCTGTTTATTAGTTAGATTGATTCTGATTTTAATTAGATTGGAAATTTTCTGCAACTGTTTTTTTAAATTAAAAAAAAAAGTTTTGTTTAAAAATACTGTGATGAAAAGGACAAAATTTACTGAACACATTCTCTTTTCTTCCTCATTCTACCGCCAATGGCTGAAAATCCAATTTTACTGCAAAGCTTTCTTTCTGGTGGTATTTCCTAATTTGGTCTCCCCTTTTTATTATGTAACCATAAGCAGGAGATAGTGAGATTTCTTCTTACTTCTTAGCCATATTTATTCAGGATCTTCCCTGCAAGGAAAGGTTTGATGCTGCAGAGACAGATGGAAACAGCTCAGAGCTCAGTGAGGTTGCCCAAACATCTTATGCCCCTAAATGCCCCAAGAGTATCTGGGACATGCGATGTGCTGGCAGATGGGATGCAGACCTATGGAGACCTGGACTCTTTTGGACTGGCAGCTGGAGGGGGTGCAGAATACCTGAAGGCACTTCAGTGGTAGCAGATGCCTTTGCTTCAGCAACTGAAGGGCGCCCCAGAGTCCTGCGACCAGCCTCTGCGTTGTGCTGTTTGCTTCACCTTTCACCACCGTTACAGCAGAGCACTGAAAAAAAAAGCTTGGCCTTTATATACCTTCACAAATTTGAACTTGCTCCTGGCTAATGGGTCAGTGTATAGCAAAAAGTCTAAATATTTTTAATATCCTGATATATCTCTGCTATAAAGAGGAAACAGAAAATGACATGCCAGCTACTTTACCGGGTCATTGCAACATCCGTATCTCCCCCATGCAGCAATCGTAAATGCAATGGAAGCCATAAGGTAACATTCAGTTCAAGATCTTTAGCATGATATCATATGCTGTGAGATTTATTTTGTCGGGGAGGAGGAGACTTGGAAAACCAAATCAGCTGAAAACAGGAGCAGGGCAAGAAGAAGGAAACTGAGCTGAGTATCAACAAAACCATTCCTTTCAAGCACCTTTACCTCCTGGAGCATAAAGGTGGATGAGAGAAAGGAGATGCATGAATTGTCCCAAAGAGCCCTTTTAAGTGCTTTTTGTCTTGATCACAGGAGGAATGAGGAAGCAGTGGGACTTGGGTCAGGACCATGAGTGTATTTTAAGTGCTTATTTCCCCTCAGGAATCATTCTGGAAAAGGCAGATGAGAGAAGAGAAAAACTAGACTGAGCCTCAACAGGGCATTTGTAAGTGCTTCTTTTCCTTTTAAATTTCTTATTTAACTTGTTACACTTGGAGGGAAAAGAGACTTTGAGGCCATGGACGTTGCATAAAAGCACTCATGGAGAGAGCTCTTTGACATTTCTGTCTCTTTCCTTGCCGTTGTAAGAGATACAAATAATTGGTGTGAGACCGAAAGAAAAAGCCCACAGACTCACAAAGATATTTGTATGTGTAGCCCCTGAGCAAATTCCAGGCCAAATCCTGATATTGTTACCAAAATGAATTGTGTTATTTCACACCAGCAGCTCCCAGAAGTTTAAACAGGGAGGACCTGTGTCACTAAAAGTAAGAAAATCAAGCCACCTGGCAAGTGCACAGTATCATTGCGTGTCTGCAGACCATCTCTGCATTGGTCTGCTTGGCAAAGTGATAGAAATGCCACTTATTGAAAGGCATCATGAGAAAAGAGACATTGGAGACTTAGATTTGAAGACTCCTGACAATATTTAACATTAATTTACTGTTGCCTAAATGGAAGCTTGAGTAGGTAATAATAGTTTTTCAAAGTCCTAGGAAAAAAAATTTATTTCCTTCTAAATGAGATGAAATTTTATCCTCAGGGAGGTAAATCACAAATCTTCCATTCCTCTGACAAAATAAAAATTTCATCTGCGATTTTTCTGCAGAGCTTCCCAAGCTATAACATAAAGCCAGACAGAAGGCAAAGAAAGAAATCCTCATGCACTCTGTATTCTGAAATATACTTTCAAACGAGGAGGTCTCATTCTTTGGTACCTATGGTGGTATAAAGTTCATAATGATCACCACCACAAATTATTCCTTAAATCAAAATGTGCTCTCATTTTCATATGAGTAGTGGCCACAAATGCAACGAGTTAGACTTAATTCTTAAAAATCCACATTTTTATTAAAGTCATATGAAGGACGGTGGTAAGGTAGGTCTGTAGGGAGAGACACTTGTTTTTTCTTTTACCAAACACAGATGGAAAAAAACAGACAAGTTGCAAAACATACTGTCCCTTCTTCAGATCCCAAAGGTTTGTCTTCAGTTTCAACAAGCATCCTTTTCCCAGCAGTAGCAATTAGACTAATGAAAGTGTGATTTTTCCTTAAGTAACTTCTCTTATTTATATACTTACATCATAATGGCTAAAAGACTTTATCAGAACATGAACCCCAGTAGATACACCATTGAAATAATGTGACCAGTTTGATTTTGCAACCACTAAGAAGGTAGTTAGAGTAGAATCTCTCTTCACACTGCTTAGTCAGGTGCTAAAACCAGCACATCAAGTCTCAAAGCGAGATAGTCTGAGGAAATCTGAAATTTCTTCCCACAGAAATTTGTTTTAGAGAGTCTTTCTCCTTTATTTGAATGTCTGATGTTTTCAATACTTCTAAGAATCACTTTCTTTTCCAGTGAGGGAAAACCAGTGTTAATTGTTTCCTAAAGCTTTCATTTTTTCAAGGAATAAACTTTAAAAATGAGTACAAGAAACACTGAAAGGCAGGAGTCTAGTCCCTGATTGTATAGGGTGAACAGGTGGAGTGTGGGCAGTACACAACCTATCCAAAGTATCCTGAGCATACTAACAGTAATCAAAATTTAAAATAATTAACCAGATGATTTGTGTGCTGATTTTGGCAGAGATAATTTTCTTCATAGTAGATAGTATGGGGCTTCGTCTTGGTTTTGTGCTGAAAAGAATGTTGATAACACTCACAATTTAGTTGTTGCAAATCAATGTTTATCTTAAGCCAAGGACTGTTTCTGTTACCACACCTGTGTTCCCAGCTTCTTCTCTATAAGAACCTAGGAGGAGACAGAGCCAGGACAGCTGACCCAAACTGACCAATGGGATATTTCATGCCATATGGCATTATGCTCAGGATATAAGGTAAGGGGAGTTGGCCAAGGGGGAAACGTGGCTCGGGAACAGGCTATAGGTAACCAGGTAGTGAGCAATTGGTGCACTGTGCATCACTTGTTTTTGTATATTCCTTTATCAGTAATATTATTATAATTACTATTATTTCCTCTCCCTTTGCTGTCCTATTAAATTGTTTTTATCTCAACCCATGAGGTTTTTTTCCTATTCTCTCCTTCATCCCACCTTGGGGAGTAAGGGGCAAGCAAGCTGTTCTGTGGTGCTTAGTTGCCAGCGAGGAGTAAACCATGACAATTTATTTGGCTGTCTTTAAAAAATCTATGACTCATAACTGTAACTGGACTTTTGGGAAGGATTCTTTCATATGTTTGAACTGCCCATTCATTGACAAGAACTGGAAACTGAAGTAGTGACTTACCCACAGGTCTCAAAGTAGCATAAATGGTGCTATACATGGCATCCTTACATACCTACCCATGGAGCAGTGCTATACTTTGTCAAAGGAGATTTTCTGTATGGAAAACATTGATAGAGACACTGTCTAACAAGAAAATTGTGCTTGATTAAGACAGAACACCCCCAACAGAGGTTTATTTGAAGGCAAGAAGAGGGAGGAAGTTCAGTTTTCAATATCCTCGGTAGGAAATATTTCTGGGCTTCATTGTAGGGAAGAAACATATGAATGATGTAGTATCCCAATTCCTTTCCTGTATAACCAAAAAGGAGTGAAAAAGAATTTGAATGTTTAGATTTTGTCAAAATGAAACTTTTCAGTTGAGAGCAAATGATTTATTTTGCTTACACTGAAAATGTTGACATTTTCAAGTTCTGTTTGTAATCGACATGAAGAGACGAATGTCAGAATTGCCCAATGTCCTGTGAAATGGAACTTCTGCTCTCTTTCTTATTTACTTGGAGAAATGAGATATTAAGCGTGAGAGGATGAATTAGTTTTCATGTCCGTTCAGTCCTAGATATTTACATCCAAGGAAAGTTTCTATTACTTCCAGTCATGATGACAACTTATGATTAGTTCCAGCTGCAATGTTGACATCTGTCTGCTGCAAACTGGAGACTGTCACTTTCCCCATTAGTAGCAAATCAGTGGAGTTTGAGCTCATCATGGCAACTTGTAAACCAAACTAGTATTTTAATGCCAGTTACAAAAGCTCATACGCTCTCTCTGTTCTCCTTAAGATGCCAATACAACCAAGAGCTGTCCTTGATATTGTGGAAAACAGCTTGGCCTTCTGTTCTTTCCTGAAATGAGGCAATTTCAATTTCTTTTATTTATTTTAAAATGGAGAATGTCTGCTCTGAATTCTCATTAGCTTTCAAGGTTTTTAATCTACTATTGAGCTATTACAGAATTCACAATTAGAAAGAAATGCAAACTAGTTACCTTGGATTCACTTTTACTCTTCTCCACTTTTGCACCGTTTAAAAGCAACTTGGAACTTCAGATATTTTTTGGCAAGGCTTTGGAGGACCTGTCGGCCAGAAAAGAAAGTAAAATTACTGATCTAGTGAGAAGCAGATGGGTTATAAAAGATAACTGACAGGAATAGATGCAAAAATGGAGAGCAGGAGAAAGGATCTCTGGTTGGAGTCTTTCAGGAAAGTATTCATTTGGTTGAGAATCAGCTTAAGTTCATTTAAATCAGAATCCTCATTTTCCTGAACACTTTTGAAAAATGTCACAAGGATATTTCTCCAAAGAATTTAACATTCTTAACATTTTTTTTTGCATGTTGTTTAACATTCTAAAAATCAAAATAAAAATGTGTAGTTCAATAGTTAGGGGCTGAGAATAAATATTTATGGCACAAAGTGGTAGTTTTACTTTAGGACTTAGATGGGCACATCTTGAAGACTTCCATGAGATTTGGCACTGTACTCGTCTAGGCCTCACTAAAAATCTCCACCACAGGAAAAAAGTATTAAATAATGTTATGTTTAATTAGGAAACCACCAGCTAGAGAATGGACTGAAATCACAACTCATCTCATGTGTAGTTCTTCAGGATGCTGAAGGCTTGCCAGTTCAAGCTTTCAATAGCACTTGTTGCTAAAGAATCTTTTTTCTACTTTCCTGAGCTGTTACCTTCACCTAGTAATCTCAACTAAACCATTTTTCATAAAATATAAGCATCCTTACGTTCCCTAGAGTCTTCTAAAGAAAAATAGGGTTTTCCCCTGTGTCACATTCTTGTTTCATACACTGGACCATTTAAATTAAATCTGTCAATAATTTTATTATACTTTCATTGGTGTTCATTTGCAGGGGGGTGGGGGTGGGGTTAGCTAGTTACAGCTGTACAGCTATTAGGACAAATGAGCAACATGCTGTGTGTGCCGTCCTCAGAGATGCCTTTGCCAGTGCTGGGAATTGCAGATCTGAGTGTGAAGAAGAATTGTCTCCCAGAGATATTGATTTGTTTGCTGTGAAACCTTTTAAAATGCTAAATGCAAAGTGCTCATAGCCACAGAGCCACAAGTAATCCTAATTTTCTACCCGTTGATATGGCAATACCTGTTCCTATGAAGATCATATTGCAGAGGCCACAGGCAGCCTTCATCAGCCTTGCAGCATCCCTTTCACTTACATTTCCCCATGCAGCAGAGCACAGATTCTCTGATGCATTTTCTCCACAGTATCTTTCTTTTGGAACAGTTCATGGCCAAGATGTGTGCGTGTGAAGGGTGTGCTTTTAAGCCACCCACCCTGACAAACAACAGGCTGGTTGTTGACATTCACAACCCTCAGTGCTGTGTGTCTTGGTGGTGTCCCTCTGTGGTGGTGACTTGACTAGACATTCTGGCCATGAACTTGGGGTCAGTTCACAGCCTCTGATTTCAGTTGGGCTCTTCTGCCTAGACTGTACCAATACACTGCCACAGAGGAGGAACGGGCTGGTGTTTCCAACACAGGACAATGGAACAGACTGAGAGGGAGCCCCGGAGACCTCAGGGATGCTCTGAGCTGCCACTGTGGCACTGGGCATTTCTGGCTCGGTGTGAACCTGTGTGGCTCCAGTGTTACACTGGCACAGTGAATGATGGGGACTAGCAGAGGAAGGGCAAAAGCATCCTAAAGCTCCTTCTCCTTTCTCCTCCCACAGGTTTCTTTTCTGACCTTGAAACAGATTTAGAAGCTTTACAGATCAGTAATTAACAGTATGAATCCAATAAATTGCATCTCATTTCTCAGTGGCCAATGCATATCTCACCCTAGCATTTGTTTTCAGTTCTCAAGGTACATCTCATAACACCCACAAATCTTTTACTCCTTTCCAGCTATTCTGCTTTCCTAAATGAGGGGCAGAAACTTCTATATTAGGTGCGCTGCCAGCACAGGAAGAGTCAGGTACGGAGATAATGAGGCCATTTCCATCTAAGTGTTTCCTCAGATGCTGTTACAGACTCTCCACCCCAAAGTTGCCTGATGCATTCTAAAAAAAAATGCTCCCACAGATGACATCATGAAGAATTCAGAATGAGCTGTACGTATCATTTGCATTCAGGAAAATCTTTAGTGAAAATCGCCTACAGCTTTCTCTCTCTTTGAGCAGCACACTAACATGATCCAAAAGGAGTGTCTTAATTATGGTAATTATAGGATTTAAAATTCATTAAATAAAATATTGAGGCTATTCAAACTCAGCTTTTTGAAGGATTATAGTGTTTGACAACACTATGAAAGGTTTAAGTGCGTAGTTTAACTGCCAGAATTGGTTTGTGTTTTGCCCTCATTACTCAGCATGAAAAACATGTTTTAAGTGGAATCTGCAGCCCACTTTCAACTGTCAGTCCAAATATGTCTATTCACAAGCTGAGAAATTAGCACAACGCATGATGCTCTGATGACACCCATCAAGCAAGAACAACTCGTTGGTTTCGGCATAACTATTTTCACTCCATCTCACATCCAGTTCATGGCTTTCTATGGTTTACTTAAAAAAAAAAAAAAAAAAAAAAAAAACCAAACAAAAACAACACAACAACAAAGAGGAGCCCTGTTGTGAATGGTGGATAGTTAAATGACTAAAATCAGGAGTGTCTGTTTTTCAGACTCTGACTTTCTGACCATTGACAGTGTTACAATGGGGTGGGGCTGGTGGGAGACAGGTATTGGCTTTTCCTCACCAGCATGCCCAGGCAGCCTCTAGCCAGTACAATGGCATTATATTTTCCTGATGTTTCTTAGGCAAAATCAGGGAAAAGAGAGAAAAGTAAAAATCCCTCTGTGCTTAAGTAATTTCCCAGACCTGTCTCTTGTTCATGAAGAGCCCTCAGAGGGGGGTCATACTCTCTGAGAGGGCCAGCCCAGTGCTATAGATTGCTTTATCCTTAACATCACAGGTGTGTATGGAGTATTCCAGGGAAATATTCTGCTCTCCCGAGTCCCTGTAAGGCAAAGCAGTTCTGTTCACGACTTGGTACAAACTGCCCTTAATGTTTCAGCCTCCACCCTCCACTCAGCGCTGCTCTTTCATGCCTCAGCTCTGACTCACTGTAAAATACCCATGTTCAGTTTGCAAAGGGAAAGTTTGACCTCGGTGGCATGGCTATCCTGATGCCTAAGGTCCTTTTCAATTATTCCTGCCACTCTGTGCCTCATTTCATTGAAGTGTATACGGTGACCATGTACATCAGGAAACCAGTGACTAAGTCCATTGATGTAAATGGAACCACACTAATATAAAACTGGTGCATGTAAGACCAGAATTAGAGTATAAACTGTCAAAAATAGAACATTAGATTACATTTATCATAGATACCTTGACCTCTGACCTGAAAAGGATGAAAGATGTTTTCATTTATCCCAAAGTAAGGTTTTAAAAACATTGAAACATTTCATTCACCTTTGATTTTGTCCAGAAAATTTATCTTTTGTCTGTGATTAAAATCTTATACTTCAGGGCATGTTTCCTACAATATATCCTATTTCTCAGGTGCTAGAGGCATGCCCTGGAGAGTATTATTCCTTACTTAGTGTGTGTCAGACCACATTTGACACAGCCCATTACACTGACACAAGATTTATCCTTCTGATAAAAAAAGCAAAATCTTCAGCTGGGCAAATAGACCTCAGACTAAAGTTAGATAGCTGTTCAAAATGAAAAATATCTGGTTGATAAAACACTGCTAGTATTCACAAGCCCAGAGGTTGTGTTTGTGGTGCCTGCACTCACATTAAGATATCATTTAAAAGACCAAAGAAAGCCAAATGATTATATTATCTCTATCTCCAGGCCAGTTATAGTGGTACTGATCACTTGCCATATCTTCTACAGACACAGGAACTTCACCCTGCAAATCAGATGCTCTAATTGAAAAGGAGTCTGTCTCCTTGCTTAAGAGATTACACTGTTGAAAGGAAGTGGCTGTTAGAAAAAAAAATTCCATCTTAAAGCAATATAGCCCCAAAGAATTGGGACACATAGCCTTAGGTTCCCAATAATAAATGAAATAACATTGCTATCTGTAACATTATCAATATCAACTAATAGAAGATATTAAAAAAAAATATATTAAAAACACTGGAATAGGTCTCATCACAAATATCTCCAGTGTTTTAAATTTCACTGAAAATGGAAACTAGTATCTTTATAAAATACCTTCTAAATTTACTATCTTTCTAAATTTAAAACAGGTCTACTGTCATATTCAAGTAAAATAGGAAAAAAGTGAACATTTTAGGACATATCTCAACGAATAGTCAAAGCTGTGGACTCCATCTTTTTGCCACGGTCATTGTTTTCTATGATCTGTTTCCTTCATAGTTTATTTTTCTTTATTATTAAAAAACATTCCTTAGTTCTTTAGATTTTTCTGCTTCTGATCTTGTTACCAAATAAGAAAATCACTTAGCAAGCAAAAATAACAATTCATGTAGTTTCTTAGAAATTACAGTCAGATCACTTCTAAGTTTTACTTTTTAAAATATCTTCTAAGCCTTTCATTGTAACACAATCTTTTCAGCCCTAGAATAAATTTTATGGTCCTTTTTTAAATTTTTTTTTAACATGACCCAATTTTTCAATATCTTCTTTAAAATGAGTATCCTGGAACAAGACATGGTATTCCACCCGAGCTACTCTCTTTGAAGTCACACAGGGAAGCCATCTCCCAACCTTTGCTTACCTCTTGATTCAGACTAACTTTGCCCTCTAATCATAATAGTCATGCCTTTCTAGGTCACAGTCTCCTGTTAGGTATCTTGTATTCCAGTTCCTAGGTTTGCTTTTGACTTTATTTGAAGGTCTTTTGTATGAGTCATTTAACCAAGTCATGCAGGGCAAACTAACAGGCTACGTTTCTCTGTCCTAATTCATTTCTTTTCCATTTTGTCAATCATCTTGCATGATCCAGAAATGTTTTCAACAATCATCCTGTATCTATATTTACCCTGAAAAACTGTTAAACCGAATCAAAGTTTCTTCCAGCTTTAGACTCAATCTAGTCATTCCTCCGTTTCAATTGACACTTTTTGTGACCTGTTAGTTCACAGTCCATTTAGTTCATACTTTATCATTTCCATATACTATATGGTCTTTAATTAGGCCATGATGCTTAGCTAAACCAAATGCCTCTCAAATTCAGAGTATACTCCTCTTAACAGAGGTTGATCGCACACATATGTTTAAACTGGAAAAAATGGTACATCTCTCAGAACCTATTTCCACAAAACAGTGTTGACTAACATTGATTATACTCCTTTCCTGTATTCATTCATTGATTGCATTTTACATCAGCATTTTCACTGTTTTCCATGAAACTAATGATGGGCTAAATACCCATCAGTAATCAAGATTTCCAACTTACTTTTTTTTAATATTGGAACAAAATTAACTTTTTTCCCATTTTCTGTTTTCAACAGCATCCCAAGATTCATTAAAAATCAGTGCCTACAACTGAGTTTCCTCAGCCAAATCTTCAAAACTCTTTCAGTCAAAAGTACTAAGAGAACCCATTCCCATCTCTGCTGTCCACTTGCGGTTGTGCAAAGTAACACACTTATTTGTATTTTCAGTTTATATTTGTACGCTGCTGTCCTTTCTCTCAAGCTTTGTCAGGTGTGCAATCACTCATAAACAATTCATCTATATCTAGGTATGTTTGTGTAATATTCAGAAACGTGAATGATGGTGTTAGCTAACACTACCATTCACTCCTGAAATATTAAAAAATATTGTCATCTAGGCAGAGAATAGGAGTGTACAATTAAAGAGCTTGTTATTCTCTTTAAACAGACTTCAGAGTCAAGGGACAGTGGCCTTACATAAGGGTAATATTAAAAGAAATGCCTGGAAAGTTAGCAAGATGTCACTGGCTTATAAAAACACAGTAGCTGTTTGCTTTTGGGTTATAAAATGAGGGGGAAGTGGCACATGGAGAGGAAATTTCCTGTGAGGTTTGCCCATGAAAATTAGTCCTTTTGGTTATTATACCCTATTTATTCTGGTTTAACAGGCCTAGCATCTTGATTATCAGCTTTGCATGCTGTTTAATTTATCTAAAGGCTCAAGGCAATCACAGCAGAAGCTCATTCTGTGTAGTTCTTAATAACACCGTATACCTAGCCCTGAGCTAATTTAGCTGTGTGAGGGACAATCCAAATGAGACCGCAGTAGTGATGAATATTCTGTATCAGTTTGGGATGGTCTGAGTTTAGCTTCTTGAAATCACCAATATCCCTTTGTGGTACATGCCACTGAGGCTGTGCAGCTGGTCAGAAGTGCATAGGACCTGTGCAGATTACAGTATGCATGGTTCTCCGATGCATGTATAGTGGTCTGGTTCACCTCCTTCTGTTATAGGAGGCCCCTTATAGTGTCCCCAAAATATATGCGGGTTATTAAATTACACCTGTTGTGGGCCTTTTGCCCCAACCCTCCCATTACCAGGTTTTTCAAATGGTAACAAGTAAATCCTTCAACGTCGGGTACATAAGGCAAGCCTGGCAGAGCCCGTTGCAGCTCTATGGCAGCTCTCAGGTAGGATGATCCTTAAAAACAGCTGATTCCCTTCCAAAGAATGCTGTTTCCTTCCTATTGCTTTTGCATACAGAGGACTTCAGGGTTTATCGAGGATCACTGCTATACAACCTCCCTGCAATGAGACCTGCCAGGGTATGCTAGTAGAGTCAGGTAGTAGGCGACTGTTCATGACTCCATCTCCCTCCTCACTTTCTCTCTGACATCCTGTCACTCCTCATTGCACTTTTTCACCATTTCCTCCTTTCTGTCTCTGTAGTTCTTGTTGCCAGCCCAATTCGGCACCCACCAATGAGGCTGTCCTTGCCAGTGGGCATTTGCTTCATACTGAGGATTGTGCCTATTGTGTGTAACACCTAGCAGAAAGGAGAAACTGTCATTTTTAAAAGTAGAACTAAAGCACTGACCAAACAGCACTTATGCACAACCTGAACCATAATCAGATCAATAGGACTTCTCATTTGTTCGCATGTTTACAATTAAGCCTATTCCTTAATGCTTCCTTGGATGGGAGCCAAAAGACAACAGTAAACTGAGTTGAGATCCCAGAAATCACTTTCCTTTTACTGAGGGAAATTCACCCTTTGTATTAGCAGATTACACATTCTCTACTGCAGAGACGTATCATGCCACTTACAATTGATGGTCTTTTATTTCCATTCCTGCAAATAAGGTACTTTGCCCTACAGTTAAATAAAGAAAAGGAAGAGAGAAATCCAAAAGAAGCAGTGGCTTGACACTTTTGCAAAACATTCCTTACCCCTGAACATGGTGGCTGAGCTCTCAGGTTACATTACATCAAAGGCACTTTAGAGGAAGATCTCAGCAGCATAATGGTCTTAACGATTAGAACAGAATGGGACAGATAAGAGGTTAGGGACAGAAACTGGAAGACAAACCGAGCTCCTATAAAAAATCAAAATAAGAATAAATAAATGAGGATAAGATACAATCCTGAGAAATAACAGTTCCACTTTCTTCTTTACTGTAGTATATAAACACCTTCCAGGAGCCTATTAGATAGAACAAAACCTCTCACAAGTCCTTCAGCTTCCTCCTTATTCTCGAGGCAGAAACACAGACAATTTAATGTTCAGTTTTGGCAAAATTTATAGATATGCTATTTCCAGCAGAAAGAAAGGAACGACTAGGTGGTGGTGCCTGGTCATCCTACACAGTGACAAGACTGCTCTTGGGTGCTGCAGGTCTCAGTCTCTAGTTTTGCCATGGTAATTCTAGCCCTTTCCAACCCAGGCTGCCTCCATGGAGGTGAAACAGCAGCCTGAGCTAAACTCGCAAAA
This sequence comes from Rhynochetos jubatus, assembly GCA_027574665.1. Lineage (NCBI taxonomy): Eukaryota > Metazoa > Chordata > Aves > Eurypygiformes > Rhynochetidae > Rhynochetos > Rhynochetos jubatus. Next base: position 52,324,882 of record CM050651.1, on the reverse strand, counting down.
TATCTTCCCAGCTGGGACTCTAAAGGGCAGAAAAGGAGCATGTGTCTGGACAGACCTGAGTGCTTCTGTATTTGTATTAGAAAAAGTCAGTTAAAGAAGGTGGACTGGGGACAGATCTGAAGGTGATGTAGTATGTAACGGTCTGATGTCAAGGGCAATGTCAGCTCTGGGCCAGTCAAGAAAAGAAGTCCCATGAGGAAAAGCCATAACCTTTAGCTAAAAGTTTGATCATATAATTTGAGATTTTGTTTCAATTAATTTTTTCCAGGATTGGAGCCTAGGCAAAGAACACTGCTACAAAAGAGACTTAAGAGTACAAGTAGAAATGTGTTCATAGAAAAGTCTCAGAAATTACTGTGCTTCAGCTTTGTTATTCCTCCCAGAGCTGAGATTTTTTTCTTAGGGATGTCTCCTCAAATTGCTCACATCTTTTATCTCATAAGCAACATGTTGATGCACTCATCCTCTCAGCAAATTCACCACCTTTCCTTCACAAGAAGATGATTTGCATTTGTTTTCTCAAAACCAGGACAAGATAAATCTCTTCACATGAGTATTCCACACATATGGATTATCTCAACACATCTGTTATTCCAATACTGCAGAACTTCATGTCTGAATTCCTCGATTTCTTGATGCCATAAATGGATTTTGTGGTCTTACTCTCACTTTTCAGTGGATGTGAAATAATATGTATTGGAGACGTTCAAGAAGCATTCTATTTTGAGCTTTTTCCTATTCAATTAAATCAATATTGCTTGTAATCTAGAATTTTATTTTATATTTTATTTTCATATTAAGTGAAAAGTACTACTGAGTAATAGCACCTTCTGTGTATTGTGGAGAAACACATAGAAAACACTTATGTGGTTACACACACAGCTAAGAGTGTGGGCTATGCATTTTCCCATGTACAGCAACATTTGAATGCCTCTATCCTTTTTTGGGGTTAGCAAATAAATCCATGGATTTCAGTGTGTTACATGTGTAATAGCTGACAGCAATGCCTGATCAGAGGCATTCAAGAACTGGAGACTAACTCACAGCTTTTTCTACCATCTCTCACAGATGCCAAATGCAGGGCCAGATCCTCAGCTGGATGCAGCACGTGAGCCTCAGGTTCAGCATTTCAAAGCATGACAGAAATGCTTTAAGTCAGATGAGCACTCTAAACAAAACCTTCTCTTTTTTTCTTTTTTTTTCTTTTTTTTTTTTTTTATGCTTACAGCAGCCCGTGTGATGTGTGAAAATACATTATATGACAGAGTTCTCTGTGGCTCAAGTATATGAATAGACTCAACTTTGACCAAAGTAAGAAGAATGTTTTTAGCCCTGTGTCCCAATTCTGTAAATAACTCACATGCAACTTGTTATCATTTGCAAGGTAATAACATTAAACCCTTTAAAGAAACAGTCTTAAAAGAAGCAATCAAAGACAGACTGGAAGTTGAGCTTAGGACTACAGGTGATCATAGCCGTCAGCTACAGAACTGGAGATGAATGTAAAAAAATCATTTAAAAAGGAGTTACAATGGAAAACTTCTGATCGCAGAACTAAGAGTTCAGTCCTCTTGCAACTTATCCTCAAGAACGGGGAAAGCTTTTCTGTTTCACAAGAGCGTGCCTGAAGAGTAACAACCTAGCAAGGCAGGGCAGAGTAGATGCTCAGGTAGAGTTTGAGGGAGAAGCCCAGTTAGCTTGTCCCAGGGTGAGAGAGTGGTCCCTGGACCATTCCACCCCTTACAACAGGCATGGCGACCAGCATCCCTTGCAGCTTTTCCCAAGTAACATAACCTCTCAGCAGGAAACGCAGAAGAAGAGGCAAGCAGAGCTCATCCCTAGTCTAACTACAGAAAATGCCAGATGAGTCTGCATCTTGAAGCAGAGCCCTGAGCTGCTCCCACAGTGCCACACTGCCTGCCTGACCAAACCCATTCTCTCCTTTAGATCAGTGCCCAGAAAAAGAATGTCTCCAATGTCTATATGGAGTATCTTCTGCCCTTGTAGATCTCTATCTCTGTACATCTCTCTGATATCCCCCACTGCTGTGGATGATCTCCTTCCCCTGCAACAGCAGTTGCTGGCAGGGCTGGGACCTGCCCAGGTCCTTCCCCCATCCCAGTGCTCAGGGTGGGACCTCCTGTTGCCATCCAGTGCAACGGTGAGCACACACAACAGCTTTTGCTTTGGCCTGTGACTCAGTGCACATTGCGAAATGGTCTTGACGAAGTCTTGCAAAGGCCTTAGGCTCCCTGAGCCTCTAGGCCAACCCAAAACGGTTGTGTTCTTTGTTCAATGCCAGTTTCCTACTGGTGAATCCCACTAGCTAGCCCTAGACCCCTGTCTCAGTGACAGGCACAAAAGATAGATACCCATCTTATTTGAGTTCTATCCTTTCAATATTCAGTACTGAACACTTTAATGTTTGAGCACATTCAGATTCTTCAAACACATTTAGAAATAAATTATTTAGGTTAAGTAAGCTGAAGGAAAATTATTTAGATATATCTGTTTTGAATTTGTAGTGGAGAAACCCTGGACACTCAGACACAGCTGGATCCCTGTACAGTGAATCATCAAAAAGGCTGTAGAAAATATGTTTCTTTCTGTGTACAGGCTGATGACGTTAAAGTAAAAATTAACAAGAGTGCCTGCGTTGTTAGAAGTACCGCTCAGGTTCTTGTGGAGCTATGTGTTTTTAAACTGCCTAGCTCAAAAGGATGCTTTTCTCCATCTGGAGCTCTTAAAACCTAAAAATACGATATGAACGCTTTTGTGGTTAGCCTACCATCATTGTAACTGTAATATATACAATACATGCATAAAGGATTTAAATTTTCCAGTCCCATTCTTCATCATCTCCTGCTCAAACTTGATTAATAGTATTTTAATCTTAGAATGTACATATACAATATAAAATTCTTCATAAAAAATCATTTAAATTCCAATCCAACAAATAAACAAAGGTCACTCCAGTAATAGAACTAAGCATGACCTTCATTGATAGATAAGATTTCTAATGAAGAACAGTTGTTTATGGTATCATAAATGCCTGTTGCTATTGGCAATAAATAAATATCCCCTGAAAAGCTTTCAAACTTCATTTGAACTACACAGTGATTTCACACATGCACCCAACTCTCAATTTATCTAATTCAAAAGGCATATTCATGTTTTCACTTGACAGCAAATAATATTTAAATACATTGTTAAGACACCTTTCTGCAAACATACTTGATGATTAGTCAAATATGCAGGTAAAAAATTTAGTTAAAGTGGTTGACGTGGCAACATAATTTGGCACTCTATATCTATTAACTTCTGTTTCTGCGTTTGCACAGACAAGATTTACCACAGATCACTGGTTCAAACAAGAAGTCTAAATGAAGTATCTCAAATTAAGTTTGAATCGATTTACGTCGTGAACCAATGGACCAGCAAAATTTCTTGTGTGCGTTTGCGTGTGCAGAACTAAAATACTTACAGGAGATACTGTCATCCTGGCAATTAAGGCCAACAGATGAGGAAGACCAATTTCCTCATTTGTTTTCCATTCTCATTTTGTAGGAAAAAAAGACAGCTGACAACTCTTCCTCTTTACTTTCTGCTAAACTAGTGCAGGCAAAAACCACTCAGTTTCACAAAATCTCCAAACAAATAAGCTACATAGGGAAAACAAAATCTATACTAAGGAAAGGACAATTTACAAACATCTAGTTTCCAAATAGTAAATGCTCCACTATAACGTTTCTGGGGAGACGCATGTTTCTGCTTACTCTTTTTAATGGCGTAATCAGTCTATTTTCAGTTCTGTCACTGAAAGCAACGGAGTGAATTTAGCAGACGGAAATATGGTGGGACATAGACAGAACTATATAAACTGAAAATGCTGATGTGATGCTTTGAAGCCGCCTTCTGTGTTATTTTGAGAGTATCTGTACATGCTGCATAGCAGTCCAAATATTCCACTAGTGTTTCATAGAAATGTTTGAACTCTTTTCTGCATAATAAGGAAAAACAGAGACAGGCGGCTGTTGAGGTTTTGTGCTGAGTATGTACTTGTATGTAAACATGTGTGTGTTTGCACGCGTGTTTCTTTTTTTGGTAGAGATTATGAGCCATGTACGAATAGAGTGCTTAATTGAAAAGATAACAAATGATGAAGCAGCTGTTAAGTATGGCACAAAAATTGCTCCAAGCAGTTAAGGCTGATCATCGTGATGGAAATAGCTTTTTGACAAGCTTAGCATTCCTGTGACAATAATTAAGAATCAGGTTTCCACCAAAAGGCTTTATAGCCAGAAGGGGTTGTAAATCGATGGGCAACATTTTTATCTTGGAATGAAAATTAATTATTCAGTGTCGAACATGCTTTCTCACACTTAACTGCCTATAATGTCTCCTTTATTCTTCATCTTAATTCAACTAATATACCATTGTTAAAGGGGTGTTTGTCAGTAGTGATTTACTTTTGTTAAAAATTACCATAAGGAAATATTACAAAATTGAGTGGTTCTTAAATTAAGCCCTAGTATAGATTTTTTTGGCAGAGGTTTGTTAGCTGTTAAGTACTCTCTGACAAGGGTGTGGATTTGAGCATTTTGTATTGCACCCTTTGAGCTTGCATGAGCACATAAAGGGATTGAATAATGCATGAAAAAGAAGTGTAAGATTTTCCAAAGTGCTCTATGTGGCCCGAACTTCTTTCTTCCATTTAAGCACAGAAAACATCTTGAATTTAATTAGAGCAGTTTCAGGACACCAAAGACTTTTGAAAATCTCATGCTCATTGAGAACAAATTTTAAAATGTTCTTCCCTTTTTGACTATCATATGAAAATGAAGACATCTATCACAAAGCTGTCATGACACTTACAGGAAAAAGATGCATCTTTGGGGAATTATTTAGACGGTTTTGACAAGCTCTGCCATCTGAAATGGGGCTAGAAATGTCCTCTTGGCAAGAAACATTAGACAACACAAGCCTCCACAAGGGCAACTCCTGTCTCACTATTGCCATTGGTATTTTCATCTTCACCAGTAATAGACCTGATGATAGAGAAAAAAGTAGTACTGGATTTGAGGTTCCATTTCATTCAATACTCCAATATTCTTCCATTATTGCCCATATCTTCTGTGGCCTTGAGTGGTGTGCCTTGATTTTCTGCTAAATCTTCCTTCATTAAAACTAATGCTTCATAAAATACCCAAAGCATGAGACTAAAAGTTGCTTTCTTGAAGGAGTCCTACAATGTTTTCTCACTCAGTGTAAGTTCACTGTATTACTCTCCTGAAGCAGAGAATATGAGCACCCAGAAGCTTAAGAACAAGTTACTAGAGGGCAAGAGGTGCAATTCCTTCAATCCTTTTTTATCATCTCATGGGTGTTTCTGCTATAGCCAAACACTACTTAGATGTGCTGGTGAGTCACAAAAGAATGCTGTCTCTACATATTAGGAAATTAATTGCTCTGTGTGCTGGGTTCAGTTAGTAAAGGATTAACTCCCTTTACTGTGGTTACTATGAAGTTGCTAAGAGAAAACATTGATAAGGCCTCAGCTGGTGCTGGGGATGGCCTGTACTGAATTCAAGGTCTTTTGTCCGCTTTGGATACTGTAGCTGACCCAAACTGACCAAGGAAGTATTTCATCCCATAGTACACCATATTCCAGTTCTCTTGGGCGGGGAAAGGGGTCTGGTAGCCATTACTCTTACTCTCTCCCTTACTCCTTTGCTCATCTCCTCCAGGCACACCCAGCTAACCCTCCCTACGTTAGCTGCTTTGCTAACTACTGTGCTGGCTTGTTCGTGTGGGAACTAGTGGGTTGTTTAGAGTTCATGGCCACGCTGTTGCTGATAGGGTTTGCTCAGAATCTGCTGCGTTAGCTCCTGGGCTGCGGCTCTCAAGCTGCAATCGCTCTTGGGCTGTGGTTGTCGGGCTCTCTGGATCTGATTTTCATCAGTCAACATCTGGGTGTGCATTGGTCAGTGGATGGTGGGAAATTGTATCATATTGTATATATCGTATTATATGTTTTATTTTCTACTATTTTAATTATTTGTTATTAGTAGTAAATAATTCCTATCTCAATTTTATGAGCTTCTTTATTTCTTTTTCCTCCAATTCTCCCCCTTTCATACAGGAGCCGAGGGGGATTTGTGAGAGCGGCTTCGTGCTATTTTTCTAGCCGGAGTTAAACCACAACACTCTGTAAAACCTCTTAGCATTATGTCAGCTTGAGCTAATGCTGACTACTTGCAGCATATGGAGATACAGAGGACAAGCAGAGCCCTGGATTCTTGTTCTACCCTCAAAAAATGCTCCTGCCTTGCTGTCTCCTAAAATGTGTCTTCCAGGAGAAGATCGGTCACTGGCCCGGTACAGAGAGAAGAGGTCCTCATCCCTTCTCATTTCTGGAAGCTTGTTGGTAAGCTGAGCACCAGCATCATGAGACCACAACAGAGTAATGCTTTTAAAAGCCAAGAGTGTACATCCTTGCAACCTGATACCACAGAAGCAGAGTAAAGCTACCACGGCATGTTCTGAGAATGTTACTGGTGAAATAAACTCCAAAATTATTTTCTTTTCCATATTTCAAGCTGTGAGTAGTTTCAGCCACCTTAGGAAACCTAGTGTTTCCTCCCTTTAAGATGATTTACCTTAATTGCACATCAGTATATGTGTCCTCAGCAAGCAGATCTATCACTTTTATTTCAAGAGATCCAAAGTCAGGTAATCAAAGACAAATGTACCCACAGTTCACATTTTGTCTACGAACACCTTATAGGATAGGAGTCACAGTGATGTTGGAAGAGGTTTCTGTGCTATATTTCATTTTTTATTTGAAGAAACATGGTACAATTGAAACAATAATGCCAGCTATCGGTCCAGGAATGTATTTATGTTGCCTAAATTTTGGATTTAAAAGTCCTTTTGTCCTTTCCTATCCTGTTTTCCACCTCAGTGGCCACCAACATTTCTTCTACATTGCCTATTCTAAACAATTAGCTGAGAAGCATTCCTCACAAATACCTCACCGGCCCAACACCTTTACTCAATTAGGATATTGCTTCCTCTTCAATCAACGTGATTTGTTTCTGTAGGACTATCCAAAAGAAAGACTCCCCCAAGAGACATGAGCCTGCCAGAAGTTGGCCCTGAGATAATCCCCCTTGGTTAATCAGATGCTTCCTCCATTTTGAAGAGACATAGGTTGGGAAGGAAGCAAGGAGAGCATACATGCAGATCAACACGCCTTTTAAAAAATAGGCAGAAATATCAGGATTTGACTTTATGCTTAAGTTGATAAAAATCTTCAACTTCCTTTGCCACTTCATACACTTGTCCATAGTGCAGATTAATGCTTCTGCACTGACTCACTGGTTTTGTTCTCAGTGTCAGGCCAGAAAATGAAAGAGAAATAAACCACCCAAAACCCACCAAATAATTTTTGGTCAGAAAAAAGCCACAAATAAACATGCGAAATTCAAAGAAAATGCATCTATTGTTAGCCCAGGCTATTAGTGCCTGCTACCATACAGTTCAGTTGGAGGGAGCAGAAGACTTGCACAAATCATATATTAGGACAATATGTTTAATACAGAGCCAGAGCAGAATATTTCTAGCTTACTTTAACAGATATAATAATGTTGCATCACAAATCTGTCCTTGAGTTTTTCTTTCAAGGGAACTGCCCTGGAGTTAGTTGCAAAAAAATCAGTGGTCTGGAAATTATGTAATTTAAACATGTTTACCTCCGTGTATGCCAGTGTTTGCAGCTGTCAAAGTGAGCAGAGCCTGGTCCTACTGAGGCTAATTCTCCTAAATTAAAAACTGCTTCTGTTCCACACATATTTAGCCTTTGCAGACCAAACTTGAGAATTTGGAGTATTTTCTAAATAATTCCAAGGAAAGAGAGGCAAAAATGTTGAGCAGAAGAGCTCTTTACCAAACACAAGTGTTTTAAAATAATTTTCAGGAATGTAGTGATATTTTCAGTGCAGAGAAGTGGAAGCATTTATCTTTCACTATTACAATATATCAAAATTAATAACATTATATTTAATTTAATTATATTAATTATTATATTTTAAAAAAATAATTAAAACTAAATGCATAGGCTGAGAAGTTTAAATGGAACATTCCAGTGACTTCAGTTGTTCTGTTGATCTTTAACAGGTCATTAAGGCTATTCAAATCTTCTTAGTTTAGATGGTTTAAAAGATGAAAATTTTAAAAGAAAATCACATCAGAAATTCCATATTTCCAACTGCTTTCAGTGAATCAGCACACAAGTTGGTAGAGCTAAAATACAAGTTCCTACGCTTCAGACTGATTCTGTAAAAATACGGAAGACAGACGAATCTTAATCTAAATTATACAGAAAGTCAAAACTGTCTGGATTTTACTATTGTTACCATTCTTTCACCTAAAGAATTTTCCCTTATACTATATACACTTGTGCAATATGTGAAACTGGGAACACCATGTCCTGACTATGGAAACGTATTGTGATTTTTATATAAAACCACTATATATCCCCTGTTCCTGCTTACCTTTCACAATGAAAGTTCACCTGCATTGGTTGACCATTGGTCTTTTCTAATCACCAAGCACAAAGGTGCTAATGCATGAAAAATGACAGGTTGCATTGCACCGAATGCAGCCAAATTGCATCTTGGTGGGGTGGGATGGCATCAATGGAAAGTTCCCCTGGACAGTGTTTGGAGGTATGTTTTGTATTGCAGATGCAGGTCCTTGCTGGGCTGATTTATGGGAGGTCCTATGGAGGCGGTCTCATGATCTGGGCCTCTTTAAAATGAGAAAAAACTCCAAGTCTCTAAGACCAAAAGACACACTGAGATGCTTGCAGTAGGAGTTTATCTGAAAAAAATAAAAAGGAGGAGATTCAAAAAAGATTTTTCACTGTAGCTGATGAAACAGAAATCCATAAACACGGCTTTTCCACATGACAAAGTGATATGCAATATTCACTGTGGTTTCACACAGTGGGGTCAATAAACTTCCATTAACTATGGACAAACTGTCAAAGTGACCCGCTGCCCTCATTTCTACAGAATGACTTGGCCTTAGCTGTCTGTATTAATATGAATTTTAACCCTTTGGTTTGGCATTTTAATTCTTCATCCATTAGTCTCACATTTCTGTATTATCAGCTAGTACTATTGATTTTAAAAATACATACAGTCAATTTGCACACATGTATTTGCAAAGGTCAGCAGAGGACATCATTAACGTGACTTCTGCCAGAGGTCCAGACATTAGGTTTCCTGATTACTTTTATTATTATATCTTCTGGACAAGATTATTTTATTGCAAGAGGAAGTAGTACTTAACATAACTGCAGGATCACTCAATGTCCTTGCAATCTGATTTTTAAGGGCTCATTTGCAGGATTTTTTTTACAAGACAAGTCTAAACAGAGGCAGTGCAATCCCAAAAATATCTTTCTCCAGGCTGAGCTTCTCCTGATGTGATTGCCAGACATCTCAGCTGCCTGTGCTTTATTGGAAGGAAACGAAACACAGAAACAAGTGGAAGCAAAGCAACAGTCTGTGTCTCACTCACAGACCTGCACACACTTAATGTTTAAGGCATATGCAGAAGTAGCTCCGACAACAAAAGTTGAAGTTTTTGTATGACTAACGTGACCCCTGACATCTCTTTTTTCTTTTTTTTTTTTTTTAATTAAAGGAAGACCAAGTAGTAGGGATTAATTTTACATTTGACTGAAATACTGAGGTCTGTAGTCATACTGTTCCCTGGCAGAAGGTTTCAGAGCCAGAGTCTCTGGCTTTTAAGAAAATTTAACCCTGATCTTACCATTATTTACCCTTTAGGTGCAAAACTCTTCATGTTCCTGTTATGCAACCTTTCTGTGTGAGATCTTACTAATGGGAAGAGAAGAAACTTCCCTGATAATCACTATCTCAGTTTCTAGAGACCTCTACCACTCAGAGGGAGTGTATGGTGTTACCTGAGACAGACTCTGCTATTTGGAAACTCCAGAGACATCTCCTAAAGAGGGCCTACTACTATTTTTTCCCTCCTGTAATTTATTTTCCAGTGCTCATTTCCTCCTTGTTTTAGAGATTGTGTTCGTACTGCACCAGGACACATATTTTCTCAGTCACTAGCAGTTGCACTTTATTTACAGATGTGAGGGACTTGCCTAGGGATCAGCCATCCAAGGACGTATTCACACTGCCCAGTCTGCTAATCTATCCAAACACCTTCTTTCCATGGTCCAACTTCACCTGTACGTCAGACAGAGAAAGAGTGTTTCCTTACATTTCCTGCACTTCCATCTCCATTCCCACGGTAAGAATCTGTCACTGAGTGGCAAGATCAGTATTCTCTGAATCTATCGATATTCTGACAGTGGCAAAGTCAGGAGTGGCACTTATGGGCACAACACCACTAAGATGACATATTTCTGAAGTGCCCCAGGAACAAGACAGAGATTCCCAAGTGTGCCTTTGCTCCATTCATAAATAATCCGCACCAGACTTCAGGAGAAGCAAACCAGATAGAGCTGGCCTCCTGCTCTGGGTCTGGTTGCAGATCTAACATTTTGTTGTTTGCAAAAAAAATATAGTAATAATTTTAATTTGGCCACTATATTTCAAAACCTAAGAGTAGCACAGCACCATGCCAAATAGCGCTTGAATTTCATTTTTGATCAGGAATCTACAATGACTCCGTCTCTCTGTTGGAGTTTCTACCACAAACATATCCTGCTTGCCTATGTTACGATCCTTACAGTACAGACTTATCTGGCATCCACCACTTCTTGCAATAAAATAGTAAGTAAGACTTCTCTGTAGGGAGAATAGAGCTTTTACTTAAATGGAAAATGAACAGACATTATACTTCAAAAAGTATAAAGGCCAAATATTCACTGCAGGGTGAGTGAGCAACCTCAGTGGAGCTAAATCAATTTATACTCAATAACAACTCATGCCAAAACTTCAAAGTAAAAAGAAGCCCAGTTTGGTTTTCCTTAGATAGCCTTTTTTTCATGAGTTGAAAGTAAGATAAAGGCTGGACAGGAAGAAGTAGAATAAATAGATAGCATTATTCTGGGACCCATCTTAAAAACACTTTTTCATGTGCCTAGATTTTCACAAGTGAGTTTCCCACCTGAGGTCTCCTGAGCTATTGGTATGCGTAAGTTTAGCTCATAAAGAAGTATTTGCAAAAAGAGACACTTTCTCAAGAACAAATCATCTTTTCTGCATCAGCAGGAAAGCGACTGATAGCCCTCCAGTGTGCTTTAGATTTCATACTCCGTTTGTAACAAGAGCTCCATAACACTCCCATTACAACACAAACAACAACACAATCATTTAGTTCTGCAATCTGAGAGGGACAACGGCTATTCCAACATTCCCAAGGGGGGTTCAAATGACTTATTGATCAATTGATTAATAAATGTCAGTGGTCAGAGGAGAGAGCAGCTCTGCTGCAAAAATAGCTGTCAGAAGAGCCCGTAAGTGCATGAGCTATTAGGAGCAAAAAAAATTAATCTGACAGAAAAACAGAGCAGTGATTGTTTTACATTATATGTGAGAGAATGGATGATCTGTGTTTCCAAAACTTGTCAGATATAATAATGAGAAATAGAAACTTCATTTCTGGAATAAAGATGTTTATGCACATATTTTGATAGGCCACATATGAAAGTTTGGAAATGATTATCTTTTCATAAAATAGCTGCTTTGAGTTATTTCTTCTGAAAGTTAGCAACTGATGCTCTAATCACGCTTAAAAATCATTTTGTTTTTAAGAAGTAAGGCTGAATATTTTACCTAGTTAACTTTTAAATTGTTATTTTTTGCACAGGTAAGAGTAAGTTTAGACTGTATGTTTTTCCAAGTTTGATTATTGGTGCTTTCACTTAAAGATTTCATTGAAATGAAGTTGTGATGTGGAACATGCGTTCCTGAAATACTTGCTGCTGTTTATTATTAGCTTTCATTTTCAGATAAGGGACATCATTATCGTATTTAAGATTCATTTGACAGGAGGCATTCACATGTGTTGGAAAGGCTGTCTTTGTAACACTATTGCAGTAAGGGTATAAATGAGGGACTGGGAGGCAGATGCTTATCTATATGAAAAATCCTATCTCACCTGAGCTACTTAACTACAGACAACTGAGCTATAAACTGAGTACATTAACACTATTCCTTTATTTGTATGTGTGTTGCTTGCTCACCTGAATTTGTGACACTGTTCTTATGATACCTTAAAGATTCATCTCCCACTAATCTCGTGGATTGACGCTTCATTTAGACAATTCCCTTCATCCCTTTCTTATACAGGAATCTACATTCTCAGTAGATCCAAAGGACAGACACAATGTGATGAGAGGTATTACTGAATTCTAGCAGAAGTGGGGGGACCACACATGCTTAAATGATTTATTCAGAGTCACACAGGAAAGCTGGTAAAGCATCTATTTCCCCCATAAAAAGATATAAACACTGCCACATTTGAACTAGTGTCATAGCAGAAGCAAGATCTAGTAACTCCAGGATGTCTTACAAGTGCATAACCAACATCCTAATTACAGCCATGATAAGAAAACCAGATTTTTTATGCTCCAAACTGAATGAAGTACCCATGGAATTCCCTATTTAACTTATACCTAATTTAGTTCTTCATCTGGCTTCACATAAAGAGATAGATAAAAGAAATTGGTGCCAACCTTTGTTTAAATACCTCAGTATCTTTGAAATCTAGGCAGCATATCCCAGATCCCAGTTAAACAACTTGATGCTTCGTTGGACATATTCACATAGTGTGAACAGTTTTCATCTATGTTGTACAGTAGTTCACAAATTTTAATAAAAAATGGTCCTGTTATATCAAGATGTTCTTGGAGATGGCCCTTAAAATGTCCTTGTCTCCCAAATAGATAAATAAAGTTTGGAGTCAAGATGATGATCACCAAACTAATTTGCTGTTGTCCAAACCAGAAATGTGTTTGTAAAAGCCATTCAGGAAAAAAATGAAACCTAATTAGCCTGGTGTAAGGTGAACAGATGTCCTGGCTTGACCACAGTGCCTTTTATAGCAAATTATCTTGTTGATACTGTCTTAAGCAGAGCATCCAGGAAATTAAAATAAAGCATCTGATTTTTTAAAAATGCCATCTATGTTCGTTTGCATGCACATGACAATTTTGCATAGTAGCACCACCGTGCTCTGTCACATTAACTTCCATCTCTCATCAGGAAAGAAATTGAAGAAATATTCCCACTCTAGATAAATTCCAAGATGGACAGAGGGAGGAGAAAGTATGATAGCACAGATCAGTGACATTTTATTGCTAGATACACACTTATGTACTACCTAAGCTACAGAAAATAGTAAATCATATCATTGATAACCTTCAAAATTTTCTTACTTACACTTCTTTTGTTTTGAATCAAATATTTTAACTTTTATTTTACCTTCTTTGTATAAAATGAAATTTCATAAGTTAAATTTATGTGATTTTAAAAACAACAGACAATTTTAACATTTTAATTCTCTTTTACCTGACCTCCTCCTCCCATCACTCCAAAAGAAAGAAAATCTAAATCAGGAGAGTGATGCAGCTTGGCACAACTTCCTTTATACTGACTTTTAAGTTTTTATTAACAAATATGATTCCTTAGAATATGTATGGAGATGGTCTGGGGTCACAGCTGACAACTTTGGGATGGTAACTAGCCTCAGAAACCCCTGATTTTTCTCTTTCAACAACCTGAAGGCATTCCTTTGAAATATTACTTTATCTTGCTCATGTACCAGGCCAAACTTCTTTCTTAACCCCCATCCTGTTATAAGAGCCCCACATCTCGAGAACCACAAACTGGCCACTGCTGGCCTGGCAGGACGAGAACCTGCTCTCAGTTCAAAACTCTTACAACTGAAAGAATAATACATAACATAAAGAAAGTAAATTTAGTGTGAAGTCCATTATAATTATCATTTTCTTATATAATATATATTACATATACTATTAGTATTAGTCCATTATATTATTAATTCTGGTAGTAGTAGTAGTACTATTAAGAATAAAATAAAATTACTTTTTTTTCTATATATTGAACAAGAGTTTATGACAACCATTTTGCTTATTGCATGGCATCAATAAGGGCTGCACATAACACTTCAAATGCTGATAATTTTTTGTGTTATTGCTATTATTAATGAGGCCACTTAACAATCTGGGCACGTGTGTCTGAGAGATGTCATGCCCTAAAACCTATTCCCAGTCTACAAGCAAAAGATAAAATCACTGAAGTTAAAACAGGCCTGATGCTGTTCTCATAAAAATATATATAAAACAATGCCATATCATCTATGCAAGCAACTTTTGAGATGAAACTTTCAATTCTAGATCCTCCAGTGAGGTAGATCAGCACAGCGTCAGGGAAACAATCGGTTCACACAAAGGAGTATCCACAGCCAAACAGAGGGTAAGGTAGTGTTGTTGAGATTTCTGAAGTCAAACTGGTTATTTTAACAACAGAGCAGATCAAATACTTCAGTATGGATAATGCTCACTGCAAGTATTGGTACATTATCCAAAACATCTTCTAAGACATTTACTGAAGAATTTCAGTGCAAAATCTGAACCCTAAAAATATTACAGTTAGACATAAAGGTCTGATCCAGTTTCCTTACTTTTGCATCCTTTGGACCATTAACCTGCCCATATGTTCCAGTATTCATAGCTAAGATATTGCCCAGGAGACATACATTATTGGTGCTGCTTCATGAATACATTTTAGAATAGGAAGATAATAAATGATAGAGCATTACATACTGCATATTCTCAAATTAAGATTACACTATTTATAGAATTTAGAGAAAGAATGTTTTCTGTATTTCAGTTTTCCCACTTGACTTTCGAGGTTTAGCGTCTGGGAAATTGATAACAGATTTACTCACGTTCTCTGCTTTTGTGGTCTCAGATGAACTCTGAAGTTCATAAAACACCATGATTTCCCAACATTTTCATAAATTCCTGGCCTTATTCCAAATATAACCAATGAATAAATTGATCTGGGAAAAAAAAATAATCTGAGCAAACCAAAATGCTCATCTTGTTCTCTTTATTTTAGTTGTTCTTTTAAAAGTAAATCCTAGTTATCTATTTTATTATCTAACTATAGCTGTTCCTAAAGAAAAATCCTTTCATTACCTATCATCCAATGAACTCTCAGTCCTTTGTAAAGTCTTTCCAGGAGCTTTAGTGTATAAAATGATAACTTAGGTTTTCAGTTCTGAAATAAATCATACTGCATGCATACCTGTATTCAGTGTGTTTCTCTTTCTGTTAATACTATGCAAGGATTCTTGGTATTTTCACATTAAATGCCCATCTCTAAAAATAATATGTAAATATTTATATCCATAGATGTAGAGAAGTGCATCGAAGGAAGGAGCTGGGAATACCGCTTAGGATTAATGTCACCTGTTCCAAGATTTTGTTTTTATTTACTTACAGCTTGAACATGTTTCAATGCCTAAAGCAGAGATTTTCCATGTCAGATGTCATAAGAAGCCTGAAAATTTTAGGAAAAAAAAGAAAATGAACCAAAGTTCATACATCTCTAAGAAGGAGGTGAAGGGAAAATACGTATCAGCAAAATGAGCATTTGTCTTTCTTCAATAAATGTGTGTGACCTTTTCTTTGAAGAGGTCTAACACCTGTTTTGTAGCACAGTAATGAGATTTGGAAGATGGCTGTATATGTGCTAATATTCTTTTTTTCCAAATGTCAAAATTTGATCATGTTATTGTCTTTCCTGGGGGAGATTTAAAATAATTAAAATTAAAATAAATATTAGACTAAAATAATACTCTAATGAGAGTGGTTCATATATTCTTAGTGTAAAAGGAATATTAAACACAATATCCTGTATCATGAAGTTTCATCCCTGCTGCTAAAGGAAATTGCATAATACAGATAATAGATACAAGAAGTCCTACACTGAAATGAATCAGACTCTTGGCTGCAGCTCTTCTCCTTGAGGACTCCTCTAGGACATCACCCCTCCAGGCCCTAGAAACTTTCTCCTGTTTCCTGTTTGAACTTAATAGTAGTCACTTTATACCCATTTCTTCTTGTGCCAAGACTGTTTTTCAGTTGTTCTTCTGCCCCTCTTTGGCTGTGTTTGCTCAGAACAAGCACATCCTCTCTCAAGCTTTGTTTCATGATGGAATATAAGCCAAGCATTTCTTCCATGATCATTTTGGTAGCCCCTCTGTGAACATGATCCAGAGGAACAGAGGTAACTGTGCAGTATAAGCCAGATGAATTATTCAAACAACTTTGTAGAAATGTTGTAAAACTTCCTTGTTTCTGATAGAAACACCTTTCCTGAGATGACATATTTCCTCCCTTCCTTAACCCATCAGGGTGCTTGGTCATAGGTGACTTTCTAACCAGCTAATGGAGAAAAGTCTTCTTCCACATCTGCAGTTTTCAGCAAATAAGTGCCTGTCTGAAATCAACTTCAGAAACCCTAAGATTTGATGATTTGTGCTATCATATTTCATCTAATTTTTATTTCTAACATTCTTATTGTTATTCCATTCATCCTGTTCTCCTCAGGTTTGAATAAAACTCCCAACTTTTGGTTAAAAGCAACTTTCACTTCGTATCAGAAAGGTTAATTAAACTGTTTTAATTAATTAAAAATCAAGACCATTTTAAGATCATTCTTTGAAGAAGACTATGGCCTAAACAAGGCTGTCTGTTATCAGATTAGTTTTAGCAAGTTTTTCCCAACTTACTTTTTTTTTTCTCTAGTGCTAGTTGCCTCCAATTTGCATATTTTTGTGCATAAGCATTGTATTAGTCTAACTAAATAAGATGTACTACATTAATCTTGCCTCAAAATGAAGTTGCCTGCTAATCTAGGCAACTAATCGCCTCATAAACTCATGTTGCATTTTAATCACCTTCCACTGGGCTTTCCATTTCTGCAGTACTTTAAAAAGTGTTCCAAAATCTCTACGCTATTGAGATTGCCCAAAATTTCCTTTTTCTACGTTATGTTTGTGCATTTTCAGTTATCCCTTTTAATAGATTCAGTTACTATCCTTCTTACTGAATCTGTAATTTAATATTCCAGTCCCTTTTACATTTTGAAACGGAGATTGTTTCCTTCTATATGGGTATATTTAATGAGGGTTTTTTTATATCTCAGATAAAATAATTTCCACATCTCTTCCTCCCTTCTTGTTATCCATTAAACTCTCCCTCATGCTCAGCATTATCTTTATTAAAATCTGAGAAATATTAATATAATCTCAGAACAACTTTGGCAAAAAGATTACTGATGTCCATAAGAAAATTTGAACAAGAATAAATTCAGTTCTTAAAGTCAATATCTAACTTATTATTGTACATTGAAGCCATGTAAAAATACTGAGTTTTTCAGAGCTTTCCAAGTGAAACTAGAGAGTTTCAGCAGAGAAACATATTTGGGAGATTGATTCAAATCCAAGAGTCCAAAATGGAGATTGAGAAACAACAGAGGAAGTTGAAAAGAAAGCAAACTAGTATCAGGTTGGTCTGGATGTCATCAGTTTTGATTTTGGCTTTAAGTTTACTACCCACATCCAAAAACATCAACATTTGAAAGCATTATTCAACCCAGATTGGTGGACCATCTGTTCCTTAGTAGGTGTAATTTCCATCACCTTCAGCCAAGATCCTCTTCATCTTTGATTGCTCAATCATCACCACTTCTGGTCTTGGGCCAAAATGCTGAAGCCACAGCCCTGTTGGTTCTCTAGATAACAGTGAATTGACCATTCCCTTCACATTGCAAACAGTTCAGGTGCAGTTTCTTGTACTACCCTTAACACTATTCCAACAACCATCTGCTGGTGTTACCAGTGACTCTTAAATTACCCTTCATTTTGAGGTATCCAGCCTTTTTGCAACACTATACCAATTTAAGATAATAAGTGCAGGTGTCTAGCAAGAAAACAATGCCTATCCACTACCCTGACTCACAGCTGAAGGACCTGGAGCTGGATCTGTAGGGGGATACAGTAGTCTCAAACAGATAGAGAAGATGCTGATGAGAGACTTGCGCCTCTCTCCTACACTTAGGTGTCTGTCTGTTGTCAGGGTTGGAAGTCATTGGAATGAGATAATAAACTCATCCTGATAATAATTATTTATGTACAAATATGCTAGCACTGTAAGCATGTACCCAGAGAGTGGAATGGCCTATTTTAACAACTTACTAACCCAAATTTGCATTTTGGTGCCCAAATGCCTATCCCAGAGCATGCTGAAATTTACTGGCTTCCAGGGCATGCTTAAATTTATTGGTTTTCACAAAGTAAAGCAAAGGCACAGGACTACTAGCTCTTAATTCATAGATTTACTATTGTTGAGATATACAGAATATTTCACAAGCATAATCTACTGTCACAGGTTAACTGAGGGAAGATTTTCCGCTTATTAAGCTTATTATAACTGCTGTGTCCCATGGCAGCCTCACCAGTCATCATCAGTTAACCAGCAACACCATGCTAGCACTGCCCTCTGGTCATGCTGGGGCTGTATGTGCACCAACAAGGATGAAATTCCTAGCTCTCCAGCCCTTAACGGAGAAAAGTTTCCACAAGATATGAAGACCTGGAGAGCAGAAGAAAATCCAGTGGCCTCCCAAGCTGATTTTGTCTGCATCACATTATATATTCTGGCACACAACTTGTGGCAAACTGTTTGCATGCCACGTGCAGTTCAAGCCACAACCGAGTTGCCCTGATGTCATTTATCAGCAAAATCGTCAGTTATTACTTGAATCAGCAATAACAACATAAGACAGACAAGTCTTCAATAATACATAGTAACCACCCATAATTTAAATGAGGCCATCTACAAAATAATAGTTCTAAGTCCCAGCTGAATTAACAAAGGAAGAAACCATAGTAATTCATTACAAATCTGCTAGAAATCCCTGGGTAAATAACCAGCATGAACATACACAAGCATATGCAAAAAGCATGGCTGGCTGTAACCCATCCTTTTGTTTCAGAGGAGGAGGGCAGCTCATGCTTTAGAACAACCTTCACACCTTGGGAAAGCAATAATGTTTCTCAGATTCTCAGCCATATCTATAAAAGCAGAATTTGGCTTGCTAAGATTGCCTTCAAGGCTCAGCCTGTAAGAAGAGACACATTTAAATCATTGGAGAGCTCAATTGCAAGCTAAGATCACACCGGTTTTGTATTTGTGACTGAAGCACACAAATATCTTCAGTATACAAATCAAGTCACAACTAACTAAAGGGACCCACTGAGACAATTACAAAAGATCATGAAGAAACAGTCCCAACATATCAGCTACCTAATCAATGGCAGGTTTTTTCCTCTATGCGTCACTGAAAATAAGTATTTTAAGGAAGGTTGATATGGAGCACAGTAACTGGGCACGTATTTTACAGAAGGATCCTGGAATCCAAAAGAGGTTCAATTTCACTGGTGTTTGCCATCACATCTTTTGCCATCAGAGTTGCAAATCTCTTTCAGTAAATTTGAAATATATGCCACAGATGAAAGGAAATAGAATTTGCAGATGAGAACGTGTCTTACAAATTGCCAGCTCAGACTAAAGGCCTTGGACACCATAACAGTGGGAATCCTGAAAGAATTCTATTTCCATAAAAATAGTATGCAACAGATTTAAGATATAACAAGACATTTAGGCATGTGGAGTAGCTGTTCTGAGGAAAGGTATAAACAGGTTCTTCCTTAAGAAGAACTGCCCACTTACTCAGTACTCTGCAGAGGATTCATTCGGTAAATACATCCTTTTAAGTATTAGGTTCTGATTGAAGTCTTACACACATTTTGCACATGGAAGAAAAGAATCGATTTCTAACTCTGAAAGTATTTGAAGCATCTGAAGTTTTTTGTAAAGGTACAATAATAACAGTCCATAAGCACCACATCATCATTTGTGACTAATCAACAAATTCAGCTGGCGCATAAATTGACAAGAAATGTCATCAATGTAAATTAACGTTTTCAACCCATTAGAAAAGAGCACCAGCTTCATGTTACAACTGAAAGAATGGCTCCGTTTTGGAAAGTCATTCACTATCGTGCTATAGACAATGACCCCTGTCAAAAGATTTAACAAAGTTCACAGGTCAATGCAGTGGGAGGATCTCTGCTGTCCTGACTCTTAGTAATAATCTAATCATGCAGAAGAAGTTTTAAGTGTTGATAATTTAGTGAATGAAATTCATGCCTTTTGACCCTGAATAAAGAGACAAGGGAGATTCATCTTGTCTTCAATTAAGTTTAAAGCTATTTTTAAACACCTTATCTGAGCCAAGCATCACAGGATCCCAGTACTCGTAATACAATTTTTAAGCTGTATCATAAATTAAATCTGCAGATAGTGGGTGTTGGGAAAACTTTTTCACACAACAGCCATTAAATCCCAATCCTGCTGAAGTCAATGGGAGTGCTGCCATTTCTTCAACTGGGTCTGGATTTCAGCCATACTGTTTAAAGTCTCGGAGCGCTGTCTTGGCTACGCTACCCACATGCTGTTCCCAATGGGATCACTGGCAAAAAAAACCAAAACTACATAAATGCTGAATATTGCAGTTGAAGAAGGAACAATATCACAATCTGAAGAACGTGTCTGACTTCAGTTACTCAATTTCTAAGACGCAGAAATCATTTTGCTAGATTAAAGGAATCGATAAATGCCATAAAACCCTTCAGCGCTGAAACCATTGTCAGCTTGCGTTAAGATGCTACATGAGGGTGTGATAGCACCCTAAATGTAAGGACCCACGTGGGTTAGTAGTGTGTCTGCACAGTAGAAAACTATAAAGGCAATTAACTCTGTAAACTGCATAGGTCAGAATCAGACCTAGAAATTTCCACCTTAAAAATCTGGGATAAAGAAACCCCAAATCCAGAGAATGCCTATCTAAAATTTCAGTAAAGACTATACAGTTGATGTTGTCCATATATCTTCTTTTCTTTGTGTACTGAGGTGAAGGGGCTATGCTGTGTGCATGCAAAGCCATAACCAAGACTTTTACAGACTTCAGACCACTTTGCTCTACAGGTGTCCCTGAAACACCAAAGCCAGGACCATAGCAAGGGGGCAAGAAAAGAAGTGAATAATGTCCCTGTCTTG
The DNA here is from genome assembly GCA_027574665.1 of Rhynochetos jubatus. NCBI lineage: Eukaryota > Metazoa > Chordata > Aves > Eurypygiformes > Rhynochetidae > Rhynochetos > Rhynochetos jubatus. The sequence continues at coordinate 52,303,668 of CM050651.1, read as the reverse complement.
CTGCCTTTAAGTCTGCAGGCAAAATGAGATAACTAGTAGGCAACAGGGACCAGACAATCTCTCTAAGATTTTCCCCGTAGCTTAGATAAACTTGGGCCAGCAAAAATTGCCTTTGCAAGTGATCTTGTTTGGTTCTTAGGGCTGTTTTTACTCTACCAGCATTTCTATGCTAACTGGTATACTCCACCACAGCTGCATTTGCAGAAAAGGAGCTCCATCTGCCCGGGGATTTTGTGTTCTTGTACAGCAAAGCATTCTTAGTGTAGTCAAAATCTTATTCACACGCTCATTTTAAACATCTCCCCAGCTTCATAGGAACTGTGTATCTATGCAAAATTAAATACTTATGTCAAGCATTTGCAGAGCAGAGCCCAAAGGTAAAAGAAAAGCTTATACTGGAAATAGGTGTGACATAAATTGTTTATATTTTGCCTTTAGCTAGAGTAGCGTGTCTCCATTATCATTATTTTTTCATCTTAACCATACTGCTGAAGGCTGAGGGTAGCATACCTATTAATTATATTATTACACTACTCCCTGGTTCGAAGTACGGCCCAGGTGTGCCCTGTTAGAAGTCACAGCCCTGCTGCTGCCATCGACATTCCAGCCACCACATACAGCACACCCACCATATACAGCACACCCACAGTCTGCCTGTCCTGCCCATCGTAACCCACTGTGTCACCGGGTGCAACAATCCTTCTGCCTCCACACGATGGAGAACGATGAGGTCTAGCTCTTACTATTCCTTCCACGAGACCAGCAAGCATCCCTGGGCCAAAGCCCAGCCACATGTTAGCTGTTAGCTCAGCCTGCTTATAAATAACATGTTAATAGCTGTAAAGTTTTTCCTGGGCTAGGCGTCCTGCTTTCCGCTTTGATAGGAGCATGTTTTTGTTTGGGGAGGGTTCCTCAAGTACATGGTGGGATTTACTGACTGAGCCAAACTAAATCAAGCTCGCGACGTGTGTTTGTGTGCGTGCGTCTGTGTGTGCGTGTGTGTGTGTGTGTATGTGCGCGCAGCAGCCACTGGCAGTTTAAAGCCCCAATCTGGCACACCATGTTCAGATCATTTTCCCCTTGAAGTCTGCCTCCTCTTTGTATCCTGTCCTTTATTTCTTGCACAGAAAAAAAAAAAAATCTCTTCCTGACTTGATTTCCTACAGGGGAAATTAATTAGAAGTGGCTGTTGGTTCCCCCTGGAGTGTGTGTAGCATGAAGGAAACTTGGAATGTGATATTAAAGACCAAAATGGCCAGAATTTTGAAGGCTTTTTGATACCCCAGTTGTTAAGAGTACTAACACAGAAACATCCCATCTTGCCCCCTAAAAAGGGAAGGGTCTGTAATTTCAGGTGCCCAAAGCACATCTGTAGGGGACACAGATCACTCTGCAGCAGTGCCCTGAGTGCAGCTGGGGGAGCACAATTGGGGTGTCACAGCTGGGGTCTACGTCCTTCCCCCTTTCCCTATGCAATGTCTCCAGCACTGTGCAGAGGAGCTTTGAGCAGCTTCCCCGGTTGTGAGGAAACCATCTCCTTCAGGCAGTGTGGGGCTGAGCTGAGTAGCTGTACCCATCGATAAAAAGGCCTCCATGGGATCGTTTCCAAAACCTTTTCCAGCATGGGCCTTTCTGAGACCACAGACCAGGCTGCATCAAACAACATATGCAAGCATTAGGCCCCGAAAACTGATGACATGGGTAACTTCTCACCAAGGTTTCCAAGCAGACTGCATCATCCTGGTGTGGTGGATTGCCTGCCAGGACAGTTACCCCTCCATCCTGCTTTGAGAGTTTGGGTATGGCCTTCCATACAGTTTGGGTATGGCCATTCCTCAGGGTCCTAACCTGAGTGCCAAAAGCTGCCAGCAGGAAGCTGTGGCCAGAGACGCTCCGCTCAGTGCTGCTTGCCACAGAGCCAGGAGCCCAGCACACAGAGATCAGCTGGGCTCATCTGGATGCCAGCACCACCCAGAAATGCATCACCAAGCACCCGTCGCTTGCACTGCACAAACAGGAGCAGCATCCCTACATCACCTCTTCAATAAGAATAACCTCTCTCTCACTGGCGAGATGTTCTTTATCCTGATCATATCAGGCTTCTAGCAAAGACCTGCTCAGCAAAAGTTAAGAAACATACACTGGCCTTCAGGGTCCTCTGTGGGCTTTCTCATTAGCCAGTGACAAGCAAGTCATTAAGGAATATTCTGTATTTTTTCTGTAGGTTCCTGTCTTGGCACTTCTAAGATTACAGCATGTGACAGAGCGGATGGGCATTAGCCTTTTCAGCCTGACAGCAACGCGTACAGATCGCTGCTTGAGCCACAGGGCATCTTCCGAAAGAAATCATCCTCACAGAGGGTGATAGATGGACAGAAACTTGAAACATCTGTGAAGGCTATAAAAATCCCACGTTAGGAACCCCTTCAGAGTGACAAAACACAGTGTCCATGAGACAGTGATCTATAGGGGCTGCCCACTATATTCTGCTCTGCCATTCTGACCCGGGGTTCAGCTGTCCCTCTCCACACTTAACTTGTTTCTTTTCATTTGTATGACTGAGACAAACTGGAAACTACAAGTGGAAGTTCATTCTGTCCTTTGCTGTAGCCCAGGCAGATTCAAAATGCTAACTGATTTCAACGGAGGCCTTCCTTCTAGGGACTGGGCTTCCATATAATATATTTATTATAAAAAAAAAAGATTGGTCCCAGCTGTGAGTTCTTAATAAATGTCTGCCATGTAGATTTCTACTGCCTTTCCATATTTTTAGCGCTTTAAAATATGTTTGCCATCTGTTCCTGCCACAACATTAAAAACAATCACAGTGACTCTTTACGCAGAGGCCTTAGGATGGAAGTTGAATGGAGCCCACTAGATCACAAGTGACATGATGCCAAGTACAGTGAATATAATGAGTGTGTGGCCAGATTTTTAAAGAGCGCTCTTTGTAACCCCCTTCCCTCCAGTGCTAAGGGTCATTTATATACATGTGTCAGTACAAAAAAGTGCCTCTAAGAACCAGGCTCAGAATGCAAATAGTTGAAGCAACTGGTGAAAAGGCCTGAAGTTCAATGCTGTGTTCTACCCTATTACACACATCTCAATTTCTAACCAGTCAATAAGCAAAAAGACGGAAGACAGATCAGAAGCATAGGACATGTATTACAGCAATGTAGAAATGAACTTGTATCCTGAGAGGAATTTTTCCTTCCCTCAAGCTCCATAGAGGATAACTGCTGATAACTCGCTAGGTCTTTGCCAAAAGCGCTACACTGAGCTAATATTGATGAAGTGGCTTTCTGTCTCCTCCAAGTTAAATACCATGCTCCTGGCCAAAATATTTGTTATTACTCAAAGACAAGGTTCTCAATTTCCTTTTGATTTTTAACCTACAGGCAATCATGTGCTTCCATTTTTTAATTGCTCTCATTTCTCATTTTGTTGGAAAACTGGCTCTCAGCCGGATCCTTAAAGATCCTTCAATGATGACAAACAAGTAACAGTGAAGTGAAAGCATATGACCTCTTTCCGTTATTTCAACACTGTTAGATGGTGGATGAATGTTTTTTCTTTGGTCTTATTTTTTGCGTGTTTTTTTCTACTGTTAGATGTAACTGCATTTTCAGGTAGGTCAACAACATTGAACTAATTTGTTTAATACAAAAGGTACCTTTAGTCTTCATCACTGTTGTCTTCCCAGAGTTGCATTTTAGCATTTCCAACCAGTTTAGCTGCCCATATTTTTAAACATCTGCCACTCCCTCTTGTAGGCTGGATGATGAAGTATTCAATCATACTGTTCAGTTCCGGGCATACTGCAAAGAATTCCTCCCTAATTTGTCAGTAATGTGAATGTAGAGTGGTTATAATTCCAGCACTGAACTTTCATTGTGTGAACTAGACAAAGCTGAGAATCAGGCTCAGAATTAAGGTATTTCAAGCCAAAAACTACCGTCGCCAGTTGCTGTTGCTGTTCCAAGAGGTAATAAGCTCTTAAAGGTTCAGGAACTGTGCTGCATTATTCTTCACATCGTTGTGCACAATTTTTTAATACAAACATACAAGAATCATGGGAAACAGAGACTTGCTATTTGTCTGGCATTTTAATATCTACTCACATGCTTCTCACACCACAGAAACATAGAAATACTGCATCTTACCATAACAATGTGTCTATCACAATAAATGAAACACTGGTGGCCCTGTTCCATCTCTCTTAAGTCCAGTGTAAAATCCATGGTAAACAAGGCCATTATGTTTTACCACTGAGGACCAAGAGACTTGGGTAGGACTCCAAACCCAAGACCCTCAGCTAATGTCAACAGAATTACAGAATATGAACTAGCTCTCCAGATTTTAATAGAAATACATAATTTCCAGAATTTTTTTTTCTCCAATCCTTATTCTCTCAGACGCTTTTTTGGTCCACACCTCTTACAGTCACACAATATATGTACATGTATATAATACACAATATATCTACTTCATTCATTATATACTTGACATTTTATCAGTCACTTTGTATACACTGTGGAAAACACTCCCAAGTCCCGTTCCCTGTGTTTGAAGACATCCCATGTTTGGAGGTGTGTTGAACATGATGTCACAATTCAACCATCCCTATATTTAAATTACTCTGACACTGCACTGGAAGAACACAGGACACGGATATAATTTTAAAAGGCCTCTGGAAAGTTTCTCGGTGAGAAATTCTTGACTCAATCACCTCTTCAGACATGAGGTTTGAGGAATGCAAAAGTACTGCGTAAATCTGCTGCTTAAAGACGCAGATCAAGAAATACATTCATGGTCCAAAACTCACTGGCACGGTGCAATATTGCATCACTCCTGACCACAGATTGCACTCTGTGCAATTTCTGAGTCCTAAATGCCATGCAGTACACACAACTCATTCCACAGATAACTTTCCAATGTAATGCTTGTATTTATTGTTTTTTTAAGTTGTTCACAGGCCATTTCCTAATTTGTATCTTCATAAAACCATGTTTAAAAGAAGTAAAATATAAAGTGTGGTAATATTATCTTTCATGTCTGCCAGAAGTCACAAAGTCGTTTAACACACAGACTGAGATTGTGGAAGCTGGCGGATGAGCTTACACACTTTATTTTCCCATATCCCTCGCAGAACTGTGGTATCACTTTTACTCTCGCTCTACATCACTGCCCAGATCTTGTTCATCACAGATGAGCTAACCAGTGTACACTTCTTACGGTAAAACTGACAAATTCTGCTGCCATAAGTACAAGACTTACGTTCAGCAAAGCAGTGATGTTTGTGAGATGTTTTAGAGTCTTTCTTTTTGGAAGATAACTTTCCTAACATGTTCAGTTCCTCCATTTTGCTGAATGAAACAGACGTTTCTTTTTAATGCTTTTTAAAGTGGTGTTTTCCTAGTGTTCAACAGAGGGGAAGTATGGGTCCAAGTAGAGTGCAATGTTATCATTATTTCAGTACTCCTCAGCGTATGGGTATTGTGGTTGTGCCAGATTTCGTATGGACAGAAAACGAAATTCTGGCAGCCATATGCTAGACATGACGTGTTTTGAACGGAGTTCTGGGCCTTTGGTGTGAATACCTACACTGATGGAGAAGTTCTTTTCTCTGCATGTTTGCTTTGCTAACATGGACTCCCACTTGCAAGAGCATCCTTGTGAAAGTTGGTTTTCTTGGGTTTTTTTTCCTCCCAGGTGTTTACTATCAGCTCCTCCATATTTTTTGCTAGAAGTTTTACTCTATTGCAAAACATCACTTAATATAAATGTAGACTTCTTTATTCAGGAAAAAAGGGGGGAAAAAATAAAGGTGGAAATAGAGACTAGCTTCATAACTGTCTATGGTTTGTATGAATCCAAAAGACAGTTTGTATTAATCCAAAAGATATTTGCCTGCAAAATATCACTGCTGAAACTCCTCAATAAATTATATGTAGCCTGATTTATTCTTTCAGTGTCAGAAAACATGCTGAGTGCTATTTTTAGTTGAAGCTCAAGTCTGGAGTCTCATCTGTCCAGGAAGACTTTCAAATTTCTGCAATGACTTAAGCTTTATTTAAATCAACAGTATCAAAATAGATGCTTGATTGTTGTTGGACATTCCTTGATAAATTTTATCTTTTTGCAGAGAATATCTCTTGCAAACCATTCCTACGCATTTTTGTTCTTTACAGAATGATGCAGCACACCTACAGGAAAAAATAGTATTTTCATTAGTATTTGAAGATCTGATTCTTGGTTTTGTCATTATTGTATTAAAGGTTATTAAAATGCATATTGTTAGCAATGACTTATTGCTGTAAAGTCACCCTCCTACCATCCAACTCCATTTACAGAGCAGCAGTGAGAACAAAATCTGCTCTCTGTTACGCAGATATGGCTTTACCCAAACAGCTCACCCAGCTGAAGTCTCTGGTTGCTGACTGCACTAAATTTCATTGTACAGGCCAGATGCCTGATAATTTTAGTAATAAAAATCAAGTCTTCACTAAATCTTTCAGTTGATTTTTCATCTTTTTCTGAAAATTAAGCTGTTTCAATCTGAAGTTCATTCAGGCACTAAAATCGACAATTTGCCATTTCTACTTCATACTCCAGCAAGTTTTTAATCAGTGTTGTGGTTTAACCCCAGCCAGCAACTAAGCACCACACAGCCGCTCGCTCACTCACCTCACAGCAGGATGGGGAGAGAATCAGAAAGGTAAAAGTGAGAAAACTCATGGGTTGAGATAAAGACAGTTAAAGGTAAAGCAAAACCTGTGCACACAAACAAAACAAAACAAGGAATTGATTCACCACTTCCCATCAGCAGGCAGGTGTTCAGCCATCCCCAGGGAAAGCAGGGCTCCATCATGCATAATGGTTACTTGGGAAGATAAACACCATCACTCCAAATGTACCTCCCTTTCCACTTTCTTCCCCCAGATTTATATGCTGAGCATGATGTCATGTGGTATAGAATATCCCTTTGGTCAGTTGGAGTCAGCTGTCCCAGCTGTGTACCCCCTCCCAACTTCTTGTGCACCCTCAGCCCACTTGTGGGTGGGGTGGGGTGAGGAGCAGAAAAGGCCATGACCCTGTGTAAGCACTGCTCAGCAGGAACAAAAACATCCCTGTGTTATCAACACTGTTTCCAGCACAGATCCAAAACACAGCTCCACACTAGCTACAGTGAAGTAAATTAACCCTATCTCCACCAAACCCATCACAATTAGCCATGGAAGGCAGGAAGGAGCCAGTGCTAGAAGTAGACTTAAACAACATCTGCTGTTCATTTTTGGATGAGGTCTTCTATAGATGCTGCAGAAGTGACTACCCAGAGTTACATTAGAGGCAGCAGATTTACAGACATGTTTGTTCTCTCACTCCTGTCAAAGACACCAAGAGAACAAACACCTTCCACTTCTGCTGGCAAGTTTTCATTTACTCCAGCTGCTCAAAAAAAAAAAACCCACTCAAACTATTGTATGTACCAGTGTGTGAGTTCACAATCGTCAAGAGTTTTCTGAATTGTTATCTCTTCCCTGCCTTTTTCCTTGCCTCCACACCCCAGATATAGAGTACTGCACCTTGCGATGCTCATGCAGGTACATAAGCATGACAAGAGGAAGCTGAATGAAAAGGCTGCTACCCCAAAATAAGCCTAGAGAGAGGGGTGTGGAAAGCTGTATTCCTGTCACTGGTTTGGAAGGTTATTAATGGTCTGAAGTACATTGAGATCATCTACTTGTTTGTGTTACTATTCGGAATTATGTTTTTCCCTGGTTTTGTAAAGCACCTTTCACATGGCAACTTCCAAGTCTTTGCTGGTTCAGGTACTGTATCACTCCCTATGTCAGTGATAGAAACCCTGTCTGTGATTACACAGATGTGCCATTCCGAGCCTTCATGCTAGGTTTCTTATCTTGGTATTTTGAAGCTTTAATTAGGTCCTTATAGACCTAGCAACTGTTTTCTCCTGGTGTGGCTGATGGCCTTTTCTGGAACAGAAATAAATCTACCCACAGGTCTAAACCTGAGTTCATGTTCAACACTTTTCTGAACCAGGTTCTGTTTAACCCTTGCAGAAAATTCTGCTAAAAAGTAACAGACAGAAACAACAAAATTAATTAATAATGTTTGATTAATTTAATAACATTTTTAACAATTTCTACCAAAATTGGTTGGTTTCATTTTCTTAGGCTTAACCAGAAAAACAGTGGATATGCTGTTTAGTGGATATGCTCAAGTACAAAATCCATGTCTTCCAAAAATACCTCATGTTTCAGGTCTGCTCATCTGTAAAGTGTGGAGTTGTTACCTTTTCCTTTAACTCTGACATATGTTTCCATGGCCAGAAATCATGTAAATACTTGTCTGGTAGTCTGGCTTTGAGCACCCACTCATACCAAGATGCAAGTAGGCAGGTCTGTGACCATGCTTCCAACTCTGAAGCAGGAGCTGAGCAAGAGCAGAACAAAATTACAGTGCTTAACTAGTAGGGACCTGCTCCACAACAGCACTCTACAGTGATGCAGAATATACAGCTACCACTAATAATAGCAACCAAGCACAAACAGACTCATCTGAGAGGTGTGAACGAAATTACAGATATAAATACCTTTTCTCCAGTGTGGGGGTTGGAACACTTAAGGAATATAACAGTATATGAAATTGGGGGGAAAAACTGCAATGTATAACATGGCGACACAATTTCAATCATTTTAAAGGAAGCTTGTTCAAACAGAGCCTTGGAAAGCTACTGTGAAAGAAGAGGGGTGGGAAGAGAGGGAGATTGCAGATGGGAAATCTGACGCTCAGGTTTAAAAGTGAACAGTGTCCGGTGTCTATAATAGCTACAAATGAAGGCAATCAATATCATGTATGAAATACCACTGTAATGCTCTATAGTCTTAGATATCGCTAAATGAATACAGATGGCATGTCTTCATCTGAAGTACTTTGATCAGATGGAATACAACATAGATTTTTGTCCCCAACAAAGCTCGACTCAAAACAAGACACAAAATGGAATGGGCCAGAAGGTCACGTTAACCTTGTGGTTTTATAGCAAAGTGCAGTGGGAGACAAAAATGGCCCAATGTTTAGAAGTTTTGCACATGGATAGAGCCAGAAAGTCTGGCTGCTATCTGTTATCCTAGCATTAGCAGGCAAAGGAAGAAGCGTTAATGGGGGTTGAAGGCAAAGATTGGTAACCTAATATTAGTGAACCAATATGTCTGTCACTTTTGTGTTCATTAGTTTGATCAAGCTGTCAAAACTTAAGGAGACTGAATGATGGAAATAAATCTAGCAATTGCAGTTTAATAGCCAGTGCTATTTCTGTCTGTGTACAGTCTGCTTCAGCATTCTCCACCAGTGTGGGACTGTGGTAGTGTGTCAGGTGCTGCAGCATTTCATACACAGGCCATGGCAGGCTGTTGAAAGCCTTGAAGACAGCAGAAAGAGACCCATCAGTAGGTTGTATGTTAGGCAGGGAAGATACTGAGAATTCAGATACATCTTCTGAAAACATCAGTAGGTTTAATGGAAGCATTGCTATTCAATGCAAACTATAACAATAACACAGATGCTTTAATTTCATATTATTTTACAAACATCAGTGGATGCACTTTCCCAGCAGCCTGTCGGCATAAATCAGAGACATATTTAAGGTTCTTTGGCAAACAGAAGCAGAAGGATTCATTTTGCCAAAGACAGCAACCTGTATTTGAGCTTATGGCACCCCGCATTTTTGTACTAATCAAACAGTGAAGTGCCTGGCAGAGCTAGCTGTCTGCTTGCAGGCACAAGGCAGGGGCTCTGGAAACTCCTCAGATCCTAATGTTCATTTCCAAATCAGGGCACTTTTCAAATGGAAATGATTCCTCCAAATGAGAAGCCAGACTTCACCAGAGGATACTGTAGCATCACTTATGGCCTTGATGCTCAGGTCTACTGTGTGCATCAGATGTTATTCCTGTCCCGAAGTGGAACCTAGGAAGGGATTTCCATAGAAATACCATCGTTACGCTCCTGTGAAAATCAGTCCCCTGCCCTCCATATCTTGATGAACTTTGAAATCACGTTTTCCCTATTTTTTGTGGAAAACCATAGACATCAACAAGCATTGCTGCTTCCACACAGTGTCATTACTCCTGCTATAATAAACAATTTTTATGGCCTCAAGCTAAATGTAATATTTCAAAGTTAAAGAGCCCCAGTCAATACTTTCATTATCTGCACTATAAATTATCCATTAATGGAAGCTCATTAGGAAAGGCACCGCCTTTTCCTCCCTGCACCTCCAAGTGTTGCTCTGGGCTCACAGCTGGCATTACAGCCTGTACAGCTTTGCGGAGAGTGTTTTCCTTAGAAATGACCAGGAAGCCCACTGGTTCAGGGCTTCAGAAAGCAAGAAGGGAAGAAAGCAAGAGAGCAGCCAGAGCTCTTTTCCCCATTCCTTTAGGCACAGCAGGAAGATAAGAAATAGGTCATGGCAAACTACTCACCTGCTTTGTAAGCTTCTAGCAGGAATGAAGCTGATTGGAACACTTCTCTTTGAAAAGGCGAAAGTGTACTTGGAGCACATTCTTCCTCCTCCTCATTCAGGCAAGAAGTACTTGTCACTTGCCCCCAAGAAGCAGAATTTGAGCTTGAAATCCACAATATGGTCACCACAGCCAGATTAAAATACCAGAGGATATTTAATTCTGCTGATTTTGCTGAATCCATTCTCAGATCTCTGAGGTACCCACTAATTCCACCAGTAAAGAAAACAACAGCCAAAGTTGGTAGATTCGAGTATCAGATGACTTTCTACGCACATTGAGCTAATTAAGGTAAAAGGGGAAGTAGATTACCTTAATCAGCTATTTTCCTAAAATGAAGAACCTCAGTATTTCATCCACATTAATAATATAGCTGAAATAAAAAAAAAAAAAAGTTTACATTAACATTTATTGGGATTAAAATAGTTTAATTAGCAAAGGAATATAAACACAGGATATAATAATGTTAGTTCAAACCACAGTATTGCAGGAAGCTCTCTTTGCTGATACCCATTGGCACATTAGTTTGAAAGTTCAAACCCTTCATAGCTCTGACACATTCAAGAAAACTGGAAACTAGTAATATTATATAAACATATAATCAGATATTTTGCATTGCCTTCATCTGTGCTTGTACGCATCCTGCCTGACCGTATACCAGTTAAATAAAAATAATCCTGTAAAAGGAAAAGGTAACAGATAACACAAAGCTGGGGAAGTGACAGGAAAACTCACTTCAGCAAGTTATGTTGACTGGTTAAGACACAATGAGAAAATGTGGGAGCAAGTCTGCATTTTTCACCATCCATGTGCTGCCCAGACAGCACACGAATGTGCAAGTTCCTGGTCTGTAAAAATGTTCCTAACAAGCATTTGTGTTTGGTTTGGCGTGTTTTTTCCAGCTTGCTATCCATGTAAGTGCCTTTTAACATATTCCTGATGAAGGAGAAACTGGAGAAAATAGCTGTAATACAGTAAGAAAGGCCTCTCTACCTCCCAGAGCATCCCAAAGGATAGGTTTCTGGAACTGATGAAAGGAGGAGCACGACAATAGACATTCCTCCAGAGCAGAGACCCCAGAGCAGAGAACTCTGGACCCTCCAGAGCCAGCACAGGCAGCAGGGATGGGGTTGTCTGAGCTTCTAGAAAGCCACAAGCTCCGTAAGGCTCAGTGAAGCGCATTATTGATAACAGTTCAACATTCAACTGCAAGTAGGAGATGCAGCACAGTTGTTTCAGCTGCTCTCCTCAAAGCAGTGGGTGTGAGAGGCTCCTGTTGTCACCCAGTGTTGGAGAGCTGCCCCAAGGACAGCCAAAACGGCAGCCAGGTCGCTGGACTCTGCCCTCCTTTATGCAAAAAATAGTTGATAAGGGTTGGGGATCAACTTCTTGCAAAATCAAGTTTTCTTTTACGTAACTAAAATCCTGAATTGTATTTTTTTATTATTATTATTATTATATTAGTAAAACGCTTTACTTTCCCCAGCTGCTGCATTATCCAAAGCAACTCAGCCCTTTCAAGTGCCTCCTGATTTTAGTAAACCCTTCAGCCCAGACTTGATGCCAAATGGCATGAGTATATCTAGAAGCAGGTTTCCTAACTATGATATGACAAATCCACAATTTGTTTTAGTTATATGGTCACAACACTTACAGTTATACAAAGTTGTGCCAAGCAAAGAAAGAAACAAAGATGCCACAGATTTTGGGTTGGATGTGGAAAATCAGCTGAGTCTACTTGTGAAATTAAGTTTCTCAGATAAAATTTCTTAGTTTATGTCAGTGACATACCAAACTTCTGATCTCAGTTTTCTTAACTGAAACATGTGTTTCTCAGGAAAAAAACTGTTATTTTTTTTTTCTTTCTGCAGAAATACAGGTTGAATAGAAAAATACTTTTCCTGAAGTTATTCATCCCAAACTTCCTCATTTTACTTTTATCAAAAATAAAAAGGAATTACAGATCCCTCTCTTCTTATTTATAGTGCAGAAAATTTTTTTTTTTAGGGAGAGTACAGGGAATGATAATTGAGTTTCAAACTCTGGCTTTTCACCTAGAAATTACATTGTCAATTAATAGAATCTATTTTGTTCTTCTCTTCTTAATATTTTGTCCTCCCTTTCTAACTTCCAGGTTGTCCATGTGTGCTCATGCCTTTTTTTTCTCCTATGCAGCTCGATAACTACATACCGTAACCTGAATCACTGTTTGCTTAGAGATATCCATGGAGACACACAACCCAGCTTTGGGGTGAACTATTACTGCATCCTACATGTTCAGAAGTGGTAATTCTGTTTTTCAAGCAAAATTTCACACCTCAGGTTTTAACAATCAGACCAAATCTAAGCAAACCCTTGAGGGGAAAGGTAACATGACTGTCCTGCTGTGCATGGCCTCTCTGTTTTACTAATTCCCTTCTAATAAACTTGTATTTCAGGTAGAATGCATTTCAGATAGATAGAAAATTAATCCTCATATACTTGTCAACTGGAAATTGTTTTGTTACCCTGAAATGGTGAGTCCTATAGTCAATACCTTAGCCAAGGTAAATATTTGCTTCTCTACCAATACTAACTCAAGCCGAGAATGAAGGCTATTAAAATTATGCTTAAGGAACCAAGAGGAATGTCACAGCACTGATGTCATTCAGGGACAAACAATCTGCATTGCTGAAAGCAACCACAATATGCAGTATTCACTCTGTTCTAGCTGTTCAGACTTGTTTTTTTGGTTCCTCTCTCTGATGTGTTTGTCACCATAGCCCTCAGATGAAGTTAGATCAAGGGCAAATTGAAGAAAACATGGTCACTTTGTGGTACATTTGTGCAGTTACAGCTGAGCCATAATGCATATAAGGGATACTTTCCAAAAGATATTCAGACTGAGGTCAGGAAGGTAGGATGTGCAGGCGTCCAAGTTCTTCAGAAGGCTTGTCCCCAATGACTGAGGGGCATTTCAGAGGACTACCATTGGGTGCATATTCACCCATGGACAGGCAGGAGTGGTACTGAGCAATTTGTCCTCTTACTCCCACAATAGACAGCAGCAAAGCCAGACCCTGCCTCCAGCCTCTCACCTCTGGAGCTGTCTGTCAGCCATCAAAGTCACATCTTTTTCCTGGTGGTACAGAAAGTCTTCAAAGTATATTCAGTGTTCATATTTACCATGGGTGAAGAAAAACGACTGGGAGGAAAACACCTCAGATTTGATTCTTACATCCAAACTTGCTCTTTCATCCTCTGTCTCTGCCTCTATTGTACACTTGGACACGACAAGTTGAATATGGACTTCATGGGAATCTGAGGCAATGAGCCCGTAAATGCCCCAGGACAGTTTGAGTAACTCAGGTTAAGAGCCCAGCACCTTTTCAGGGGTCTCAGCATGCTGACAAATTTAGCCTTCTAATTTTTCATTTCCACCTTCAGATATTTCCAGCTATTCTTAGCAGTATCCATGCTTCACAACACAGCTTTACTGTTATTCTGCAGCCTCAGAATGTTTCATATTCTGGGTATCTGTGTGTTGACGTGCGTTGATCTGTTAGCTCCCTTTCTGCTTGATTTTATATTTTCTTTCCTTGATGGTGGTATTTCGTAGTTTTTCTCCTGATATCTCCTTTGGTTCTGAATGGGCTTAAAGTTCACAGGGATATCAATATGATTTGGGTCTAGCTAGCATTGCTCCAGCAGTGATATTTCCTCTGCTGCTGACCACCCAAGCTGGATCTTCATTGCTGTCCTGTGGCACTCCAGTCACTGCACTGAATTCACTCTCACTGTAGGGAAATTCGTATGTGCTTACATCCAGCTATTTCAGAATCAATCTATACCTTCAGGTTTCATGAGCAGAGACACTCTGGGGAAACAAATGCTGAGACTCACCATGAGTGCTTGTAGGAGCCAAGTTTTCTATTTGCATTCATAAATCTTCACTGGCATACAGAACCATAGGCTCAGTATTACATTATTCACCTGAGCAATTACCACTGATCAGCATAGCTCCCATGGAGAATTAGTGTGTGTGTGGGCTGAACACAGCATATGAACTAAAAACCTCCAGACACTGTTTATTTAGATGGGAATTGCAGATTTCTTACAATGAATATTGAGGAAATAATGGTCTTTCTAGACATTATTCTTAAAGGAAAAAGATGGTAAACTCTCGTTATTTGCGAGTTGCTCTGGGTTACAGCTGGATGTACATCAAGAGGACATTGTGGTAAAAGCACATTGCATCTTCATTCCATAATTCAAACCTGCAGAAGCAGAGCCAATGGGAAAATTTTTCTATCATGCAATGCTAAATTGTATAAACTCAGTATTAATCACAATAAAAGGGAAAACTATAAATGGGAAAGTATAATGGCAGCTACAAGATGCATCAACCCACAAGCCTTGTCTATTTTATTACTTCCTTAGCATAACACAGTAAGAAATATATATTTCATTTACTGCTGCTATTGCTATTATGGTCAGCATTACAGATGGGATGTTGTTGAGAAGTTTATGAAGGTGATAAAATATCAGTCTTGGCTGACAAAAGTGAGAAAAAACTGACCTTTTATTGAACAACTTTGCTAATAGCTTGACTCATCTATCCCCAGTAAAAAAAACCCTAGCACCAGGAAAAGCTGCTAGATGGATAAGAACATAATAATTTGAGACATAGACAATAACATTTTGGTTATGAATAAACTATCTCATGTTCCTTTATGCTCATATCTTCTCCTTGACTTGAAGTGTGACATAGTGAGGGGTCAGAACAACATCAGCTGAAATGTGTGTTACATAGATCATCACAGCCTCATAGCTTTCTATCGAATAATAAATCACAGCAAAAGGTAGATGAGACAAATGGGGAATTCTAATGAAGAATATTCTCCTGCATTCATGATAAGCAAATAGCCCCCAATGAATGGCAAACATAAGATGATGGTGGGCTGGGGATTAAGGCACATCTTGGTGTTCACTGGGCTTGTTTCGACTCAGTTATGGCATAAATTTACTTTGTTCCACTTCCTCCTACAGATTAAGGAAAACACACTAGGTCACATATTCAGAATAACAGTGATGAGCAGTAAAATCTGTTTTATTCTGTGAGCACACAGTGGACTCTTTGGGCTAGCCAGTGCCTTTAGATATACTATAACACAAATACATTGCTGTGTTTAAAAAAAAAATAGGCGATCTCTTATATTTAACCATGGGGGGAAAAATACACGAAACTCAGCAATAGTAGGTGTTGTTTGAAACATCTTCCAGGAACAGCAGGCCTGCAACCATTTTGAGCTATTTTTGAGTTGTTTGTGTTATTTTCATTGTACAAAGAACAAAATATTAAGAGCAAGAAAGACAGCAGTGGTGCCTGCCACCAATCAATCACTTCATTGACATGGCCACAGAAGACAAATTAACCAAACAAAACACACTTTATTGTGGTAGGTTGAGTTTTGAGTCAATTTTCCAGTTGAAACGCTTGTATGGAAGCAACTACTGGCCTGCCTTGGAAGGCACAGTCCAGTGCACACACAGCAAGGGTTAGCTCAAGACAGGACTGCACTGAATAGACTGAGAGCAAAACCAGGGAATCCTGTAAACTGTGCTCTGCTTCAGCATTGGGACACAAAAGAACTTTCTCTAGGAGCTTGACTGGGAGTCAATGTAGAGAACATCTAATGGCTTTAAGACACAGGAAGAGCAGAGCAACACAAAAAGGAACAGTTGGTCATCAGACAAATGCGTGAACTAGATCAGATAGAAAGAAAGAGAATGGGAAACAAGCACCTAAGTGATAGCAAGATCTCTAGAGAGTCTGTGCAATCTCTGGAGCATCACAGATTTTCCAGATCCCATGTGAACTGAGTTCTTCAGGACTTGTCTCGTTATTTACTACCAAGTTGTGGATATGAAAATAAAACCAGAAATGGGTCCAGGAATGAGCATGCTATGCAAAGGTGTATGACAAAATGGCACAAAAGGATCTCAATAACATGCAAAAATAAAGGGACTTCTAAAAGTTATCTGAATGGAAGCTCTTTCAGACTTGATCCTATCCTTTATGCATTAAGAGGGAAAGAAAAAAATATGCATAGGCTTTCTCTGATGTCTATCATGAAATATTAGAGCTTGAACTGGTGCATGGACAACACTGATGTGGTATCACATTTCACATTCGGCTTTAACATAAGACACATGCAAGTTATTTTTGTTTGTATTGGGCTGGCAGATGCATCCTTTTGAAAAAATGTGCAATGGGAAGCTTGCTAGACAGTGACGCAACATGATGTGCAGCGCCAAAGCAAACTTTGTGTCTGTTTCTTTTCACAATGACATTAATTGAATTGGAAATAAATCCTCTGAAGTGACTGGAATTAAACTCATCTAGAAACCAAGTGTGAGTGTGACTCCCACACAGTGTCTTCACAGCAGCAGGGAAGATAAGAGATCCTTGTTCTGCAGGTCTTCTTTTTCCCTGCCCCATTTGGGGTTTTGAGCAGTGCTATGCCACTAAGCATGGCCAAAGTGTATTCTTCAAAAGGGACTTCATCTCCTCTCCTGCCTTTGGACACCCTGAACTTCATATGAAGGAGATGACAAGATTCGTTACTCTCTTGGAATGGTTTTTACTCAAAGCCCTGTGCAGTAAAAAAACATAGACCATAGCCCACAAACTTTCTGCATCTTATGCAAGAAACCTAAAGTGAAGCACCTTTAGACTCCTTGCTTAGTCACAAACTTTCTCCCTTTAGCTATTTCAAAGTAGCCACTACCAACACCACGTGCATGAAGGACCCTCCAGTCGAGAGAGGGAAAGACCTCACACTATGCATAGAGGATCCATAAGAAGTTTTATCTTGTACAGTTTAGGGCTTTTTTCTGCTACTGCCAGTCAGAACACTGAACAAGAGCTAAAGAAACATGAACATAGCTAAGTATTTTTGTACGATAATGGTTGGATCAGTTCATGCATGCTATGAATCTCCTAGATGAATCTTCTTCTTCGGGATGAAACTCATTTATAAAATCTGTAACAATCCTATTGTAGATGTTTCCCAGCCAATTTCAGGCTGCAGACCCAAAAACACTTATTCATATATTCAACTTGATACACATGAGCAGTTCTATTGATTTCTCTTTATATTGACTTCAGTGGAGCTACTCACATGTGTCAGGGTAAGCAAAAGCATAAGTGTTTGTGGGACAGTGATTTAATTGATCTCATTTTTTTTAGCTATTCTTTGTGAAGGATTGACTGCTAGAGGAAACCACCAAAGGAGATAGTAAATTTTCTATCTACCTCTGGTATTTTCAAGTTAAGTTTGGAAATATGCTTTAACAAGCCCACAACAACTTCACTGAGAAGTAACTGAGTAAGAAGTAACAGTCTGAAACGGGCAGAAAATCAAACCAACAGAGTTCTTAACAGAGTTCTCTCTTTCATCTTAAATATAGTGATCCGCTAGAAAAAGTCTTCATCACTAACTATCTCTCTCTAGCATCTTTTTCAGTCTATTTAATACCTTTATGTTTTTATACCTATATGTGCACATATATGCAGTATATAGAGAAATATATGAGGTGATAACACAGATATTCCTACATACCTACCATGTATATTTGATTTGGATTGAAGGTAAGAGACAGAATAGAGAGTGATCTGGTAAATATTTATACCTTTGATTTTTCTTCCCTCTTTCAAAGCAATCACAGATTTTCTGTCCTGAAATATTGATAATCCAGCACAAAGTTCTACCTTGCTCTCATTCCTTTTTAACATTTAAGACTGCTGTTGGCTTTTCCTTCCTGCTCAGTAGTTTGAACATTAGGAGGAAAGACTGAACACTGAATCTGTTTCTCAGTGTACACCAGCCTACCCTCATGCTGACCATGTTCAAGAAACTGCACTAGGAATTTTCTTTTTTTCTGCTGAGAAGGAGAGGATGAAGGAGGAAAGAATGACCAATTATAAACTCTGTTGTCTTTAGATGAAAGAACCTTTTTGTGGTATTCTTCAATCTCTTGTTTGGGCTGTCAACAGCAATTTGATAAAGAATGTTCCTATGTCTGACCTGTTTTTTCAAGATAGTAACCTATATTGTGTATCATCTAAAGCCAGGGGATAATCATCCATTATACTCTGTACTGCTGTTCCTGCAAGCTGAGCATAGCCTTTAAAACCCAGATAAGTTGATTGATAGTTGTGTTGAGAAAGCTGCTACTAACGATATTTTAGTTAAAGGGGGAAAAAATTAAAGTTTCTTTAATCTGATTCTCCCCCACCCCCAACACCACACTTCAGAGGCCAAAGCTCATGATAACTGTTTTGTGGTGAATGGTCAATTGTTACAAAATTCTAATTGGTTCTGGGTCAGTCCCTTTGAAATGGCTGCTGTGCTCTGGTAATTTTTTCAATTAATTCTTAACAACTGACAAAACTTTGGATCTTGTCAAAAATTGTTCAGATTTTTATAGTAGGTAAGAACATGGAACAAGATTAGCCTGGATTAAGAAAGATTCCTACATACATTATCACCAAGGTTATAATTATAGTTTAGCTCTCTTTTTTAATTTGCCCTCAAAATAATGATTAACTAGCTCAGCAGGGTTTTCTTCCCTGCAAGTAGTTACTGAATACTTTTATAGGAATGAATTGTAGAAATGCATATGTGTATTCCTTGGCTGATTTATGAATAAATTGGGTAAATGCAAGGTTCAGCCAGGACTCTTATCAGACCTATTTTCACAGAACTAGATCTTTGGATGTAGACAGAACAGAAACTGTGTTAGTCAATCTTATGCTCTCACTGACATAAATCAAGTGACCAAGGACCGGTTGTCCAGCAGTGTTACTTAGAGAAGCCTCAAGACTTACCTATTGAGTTCAGACTTCGAAGAGGTGGAACATATTGAAGGACAAAGTCAGACCACGTGTTCTTCCAACAGAATGTCCACAGACAATGAAATTACCTTAAAGGTTTCTTTTCTACAGAAAAAAAATATAGCTCTGAGCCTAGGGGCTGATTATATCAGTTGTTTGCCTGTAAGACAAGCAGGTAAGTATGAACAACTGTCTGAAAGTTTCATATTGGTCCTTCCTTCAGAAGAAAACTTAAAAATATACAGACAGACAAATCACAAGAGACATTAAATCAAGAGTTCATTAGTAAATCAGATCAGATTATAGACACCAAATTATCTATAACTGTTGTCACGAATTTTCTAAGACATCCATAAAGCTTAATCATTTACCCAGGATCTAGTTCATAGATCTGTCATTTGCTCATGAAGTCTGAAGAAATGGAGCTTAAGTCCTCTGCAACTACGGACTCTGGTGCGAATCCTGCCTTAATTCAGGAGCGGACGCACACTAACTTAACTAAAGTTATCACAGCTTTATATCCTCGCACCTGATCTTAAGTGGTCATCCACTACACTGTGAAGAAATCATCTTTAATCCACTTCATGCTTTTTCAGCCCGCTTGACCTGCTCCACACTTTTTGTACAAAGATCTATTCTGATGGTGGTTTAAGGAACTCATTTTGATTACATTCATCTAAAACCATATTCTCACCATTGGTTGTATCCAATACATAGGTTATAATGTAAATTAAATATGTTTTAATCTAATGAGAAACACAGATCACTGGCAATTCTGCAGACTGGTAACATTCACTGAATCCTCACCCTCCAAATGCTGTAACTACACTGTTTCCTTTCCCTGCTTTGAGTTCTCTTTCCATTCTTATAAAGTCAATCAAGAATGTGAATTTCTGATGTCTTTTTCAGAGCTCAATTATTTCCTTGGTTCCTGGTGCAATCACTACTTTAATGTTGATAGTAACTTTTCATGTTGTTGGTACATTTTATTTTGCTTTATAGGCAAATGGCGTCCCAATTCCGGAAGAATTTTCTCAGAATGACTCTAACAGGAGTTTTCTATCTGGAGAACTTGCAGAACTGAGCCCTTAATTATAAGGAGTCTAATTTAAACCAGCAATGTGTTGTCGTCTCAGGATCTGCAAATTGAACTTAGATGGGACTCAATCTGATATTTATAGATTTCAAAACATTTTGAAACAGATTTCAATCTTCTCCCCAGGAGTGTGACAACTTCTGTTCAATTCAGTTACCGTATTCCAAGTTCTCAAGAGTTTGTATTACCTCAACTATTTATAAAAAATGTGTGTTTTACTTCCTCAACAGGGTTGCCTAAGTCATGGAGAAGGGGCATGGTTTCTTGCTCTTTTCAGGGAATGATGAAGTATGGTGAAACATGCACACTGTTAGCAGGGTTGCAGTCACACTTTAGACTTTTATTTCATGCTCCAGAGAGCAGTCATGGAAGTCTGTCAAATTGCACAAAGCTGGGCTATTCAGAGCTAATTCTTGTTGGTCATGTCAGACTCCATTTGTTACACTTGCACATGTAATGCTGCACTCCTCTTCAACATTTTTGCTTTGAAACTAATCCATAGAGTACTTCCAAAATATAATTAAAAATCAATATTTGTTTCACCATAATGTCACTGGAAATACTGCTTGAATAGTCTGCATGCATTGACTTGTGCAATAGAATGGGGCTGAAGGGTCTGGATTTTGTAGATATTTCTATGTCTTCAGAGGCCAGAGCATGACTTTGGGTTGGGTCGGCCTCTAATATAACAAGAAACCAGCTGTAAATCCAAAAACCTGAACACAGCTTTCAGTGGTAAAATAAGTAAAAAATTCCAGAAAGGATCTGAGTTTTTCTCCTCTCTAGGCCTTACTAGCTTTTTTAATCTGTTAATTAAATAATTTTCCAGCCCCACAAATATTGTGATTGTTAAAATGTTCCTGTTACAAATAAAGCTGTCAAAAGTGAAAAAAAATCACAATTATTTAAAAACTGGTTTCTCTAGTTTGACAATATTTCATTTCTACTTCAGACATTTTAAAATTTCTTTAGTTAATACTCTTTTTTTTCCCTCTTTTAGGAAAAAAAAAAACCCAAATGTTATTTCTAATCACAAAATTAGCAATTATCATTTGGAAAATGTTACATCTAAAAATTCTGATGATTTTTCAGTGTTTTCAGAATACCTAGAGCCAAGTATTTCAGCCAAATACTCCTTCTCCCATGATGGGTTTTGGATGAATCAGCATTTACAATTAAAGAAATATTTTGTTGCCCAAAAATCTTACCCGATCTACAACCAATATTCCTGTCTGAGGAGAAATAGTAAAGTGAAAACACGAACTTTGAGATCCTAGTTCTGACTGCCATTGAGATTGCCTTTCTCCAGTGGGGATATCAAATTTCTGTAGGCCTGGGGTCCTCCCCCTGTCACAGAGTAACCACATAATCCTGAACAGCTTGATTATTTATCCCTCTCCTTTAATTGTCCCCTTTTCCGTTTTTTTCATCCCTGGGTCAATATTACCTATCAAAGACACAGCAAGGCAAGATATATTATTTAGTGCTGAATTAGACCACTGAGCCACTGAAGTGCCTTCGGGTTCCAGCAGGGACAATTAGATCTGCTGGTCAGAAGCAACAGTGGTGGGAGGGCACCAACACCAGCTCGGAAAACCTACTAGAGCAGTGAACTGGTTATACACTTTACATTTGACTACCCATTTCTGCTACAGCAATGATATAGGAAATTGGCACAAATCTGAGTCCATACTACACCTTTCCTAGAGGTTAGACAGCCCTTGTGGTATGTGTGTTCCCCTCACAACTATCTTCCTCCTTCTGCCCTAAGGATTTATGCTATTTTTCCAGCAATTTCCATCTGTTCACGCATAACAAAGACACACAGGCAAAATGCTCATGCGTGTATTACATGCAGATGTAAAAGAGATCATCTATGTAACCACAGAATTCTTCACTGATAGATGTTTTTGTTTTGCTTATCTGTATTTGGTGACACCCAGGCTCTCCCTAGCTGGTCTCTGCTCTCCAGCACACACACAGTGAGAAAGCTGGAGTAGCTTTCCAGTTACCTCATGTTCACTCAGCAGAAGGTCTCTAACCACACCATCAGCATCATCACTGATACGTGATGCACTTGTATTTCAGCCTTAAGCTCACAGCCAAGATGGGTCTCATTTTTCTATGCTAAATACATAATAAATTATATTTCTGCTTTACCGTTTTCCCTTGGACATAATATTTAGGGCAGTGGGGTCACTGGCAAATGCTGTTGAGAGAGGTGCTGCTCACTTGAAAATAAGGGTAGGAGCATAGATCTGCTTCTGTGAGAAAAATACATGGTGTTATTGATATACTGTGGTCAGACTGCATAGTGGAAGTGTAAGTAAGATAGATACATTGACAGAAAGACAGATAGGTGGATAAGCGAGTAGATGAAAGGAATCATTCTTTAAATAAAACTAAACAGCATATTAAAACACTGACTGAATATAGAAAATTTTCATTGTATTGCAGTGTATTGTGTCACTGAAATATGAAGAAAAGGGGATACAGCGAAACCTTTTTAAACTTTGATTGTACATCACCATCTTAGGTACTACTTCACTGTGTTATGAGCATTTCTGGCCTATGCATTTGGGAAGAAAACAAAGCAGAACATGCACAATAAAAACCAGGAAAGGGTGAAGAAAAGCCACATCAATGGTAGAAGGATTGGACAGCATCCCATTTCATAAGCCTGGGGATGGAAAAGATTACACAAGTTCTGATGACACTGTAAACCTCTTCAAAGTGGAGGTTTCAAGCAATGTGAAAGTGATCAAACTAAGGAATATAGCCTAAAACTACCTGCTGTATGATCCAAGCCATTCATTGTGGGATGGGAGGGAATCGTATCAGACACAGCAGTTAAGCACTGGGAGAGAGGTAATGGAGGTAATTGAGGCACCACCACCAGAACTATTCAATAATAGATTAGATAAGTAGTAGAAATAATGTAGAGGAATATCTTGCATGATGCGGGGAGTTGAACTAAATTACCCAGGAGGAGAATAATTGCAATTATAGATCTGTTCCGCTGCCACTAGAAAACAATGGTGCCAGGTGCAAGTATTAATTTTATTAAAAAAAGAACTGGAACGTATGTACTCTCAAACATAGCCAAAAGCCATATACATTCTGTTTAGGAATGAGATGCAACCCCATTTCACAGACCTACGTATTAATGTCTAATATTATTTTTTGTAAAGTTGATGCTGTCTGACACTGGAAAAGGACTGCACCTACAAAGTGTGCTGAAGAGAAGTCCCTGTTCCTCCATTTCATACGTATTGGGAGAGTGTTATGTTCAGTTTGTGAATCTGACACTGCATTGTATTTTTTGCATGTTTAGAAAAAAAGACCTTGGATTAATCTGAGCATATAAAACAACCTGAGAATATAAACAGTATATTCCTCTGGGCCTTGTAGCAGAAAACAAAAACACCAGTGGAAAATTAGCACACAGAGCCTTTCAGAAGATGCAAATACTTCTCATTTTCTTTAGCCATGTCTAAGAGCTTGATGTATGACACATCTCAGGACTTGTCCCCAGTAAATTAAGCCATGGTTTTCTTAGCATTCTTATTGAGAGGAGCACTCAGATCCTCCTTCAGAAAAGATGTGATCAAAAGAGTCTCTTTCCAAGCCACTTGACTTACTTTGGTATCATGCTCCCATGAGTTTGCTAGATGTGTTCCTCAGCTTCCAAGCAGACCTGTGAGGGTTAGACTCATCTAATCAAGTCTGACAATAAGGCTTCACCGAAACACAGCTTTGGAGTGAAAAGCCATATGTTTAAAAATATGTGCCTTTCAGAAGTTCCCAGAGCCCCTCTCCAAACTTTCACTTACAATGTTTCTTGACGTTTGCTTACGATAATCCCCAGGCAGATTTACAGTGGAAGGTGCTTTCAGTTCATCAAGTGCAGTCCCCTGCTATTACTGTCACCGTCCTAAGTAGCCCCTTCATAATATGAAGTCAATGAATTCAACAGAAAACATGAGAATCCATTGATCCTGGCATCTGACCCAGGGCAAAAGATCATACAATAAAGGGACAAGTAGACATATTAGGGACATTTCCCCATTGATTTAGATCAGAGTTCAATGACATGGCAAAAGGGACTGATGTCCTAACTGTATCAGCCATCTGCTATTTCTGATAGTGATGCTTATAGATTCTCTGTGTC
The DNA here is from genome assembly GCA_027574665.1 of Rhynochetos jubatus. Classification (NCBI taxonomy): domain Eukaryota; kingdom Metazoa; phylum Chordata; class Aves; order Eurypygiformes; family Rhynochetidae; genus Rhynochetos; species Rhynochetos jubatus. The sequence continues at coordinate 52,278,976 of CM050651.1, read as the reverse complement.
TCTTGACACATGCAAATGACTGAGAGATTGAGTTTCTGTTATTGGGAAACTTCATGGAAGATGGGATTTGTCTTAATAACTGAGTTGCTAGTCTTAATACTTATTTTCAAACTATTCTGCGTTTCTAAATCAGAAATCTTCTTTTCAAGAAAATAGAATATTTCAGGATAAAATTCATCTAGCAAAATAACACCATGGAAACATTAAGAAACATTTGTTGCTTGATACGTTTTTGGTTCTGTGAGTTCCTTAATATGAAGATATAGCTTTATTTTTCAGGTGCTTTTTCACAGGTTTCATGATGCAATCCATAAATTCAGGATGTCAAGCATACTTCTTTTTTAATTTAGCTGATATCTTTTTATCTATTTTGCCTAGATCCCCATTTTACAACTTTTACCACATGGTTATTTAAAGCTTGTTGACACAAGGATATATAAACTAGTGCCATTTTCCTTATCCATTAAAAAGTCAGGTTTAGGAGTTTTGGGAAGCAGACACATATGTGAAGTAATTATCTAATAATGAAAATTAAATGCAGATATTTAGTTACAAATCCACAAACTGCAGACTCTTTTAAAAACACATGCACATCCTACCACATAACATTTCCTACAGAGTAATTAGAGTTCTTTGCATCTATAATTTCACATTAATGACACTCTAAGCAAACATTGAAATTACATAGTAATACACCATAATGGCTCCAGATTGCTTCATGTTGTAAAAAAGACGGATATGTCACTGTACGCATCAGAGAAGTTGTCCAGCAATCCTACATGTACAAAATGTACATATAGAGAGTATTTTTCAGTAAAATATTCCATTCATGATGCTTAGAAAGAATTAGGTTCACAGCAATCTTTCCAGCTGAGTTGGCTGCGTGAGTAGCTTTGCTTTTCTCACCTGTGGTCACAAATAAAACTCTGAAATGTTCCTAAAGAAAATCTACAGGCTGAACAGAGGTTCTTGTAGCTGCCCTACAGCTAGCTCTTGAAATAAATGGAGAACTGGATCTGGCAGATTTGGGGAGGAAAGCCAGGATGAAAGCTGATCGAGATTCCATCAAGCGTTGATTTTCATCAATTGCTAGGGTGCCATCCCTACTTGAGAAGAGCCATGCTGACTCAGCAATTTAAATCCAAGGTAGAAGACGACCATGAAGAAGAACTTCCCCAGTTGTTCTCTCTGTGTGCTTCCTTTATAAAAGTTATACTTCTGACCTCCGTAAGTCTGAGTATGAAAGTAACAAAAAAAACAAAGCTGTGGGAAAGTATCTGTGCTGAATAAGGTGTCATTTTTTTCCTCTATAATGATTCACAAACACCTGATGAAAAAGCTTTGAGCAAACCAGTGTGGATTCTGCTCCAACCAGACCATCTCAGACACCACTGTCCCGAAGGACACACATGACTGAAGTAGACTGTGGAGAACTGAAATCCAGACATGGGTCTGTACCAAGGTCTTTACTCAACGCTCTGCCACTGCCTTGGTCCTCAAACCCAGCCATCGATTCTGGTCTGAAACAAGATTGAACTGTCCTGGTAGACTTGTGCTTTGTATCTGGTACACTGGGTTGTAGACTCCAGATGTGACCCTGACCCTCTGACCACATATTTGGTCCTAAAATCTCACAGCCAGGCACAAATTTTTTACTTGGAAACCTGTTATCCACTGCCGTGCTTCTGACCTCTTCAGAGCCCTCTTCAGGCATGTCTATGTCTTCCTCTCCTGCTTTGTACTTCCTAGGTTACTGCAGATTTTCTGACCTTGCACACTTTTTCTGCTCATATACTCTCAAGTGTGTTTTGTGCAAAACAACTTGATTTTGGTGATACATCTGGGAATGTTGTGCTGTTTCACATCGCACATTCCTTTACATTTCATTTTTTTTTGAATGTTTTCTGGTCTCTGTAATTGATTCGTTGAGAGCAGAGAAGAGACAGGTATTCTCTCCCCTGTGCACTGATTACATTGCAATCACCAGTTCCCATCCCAGAACACAGTCTTCTCTAGAGTTAAATTCTTGTTTGAAATAAAAGGCTCCTTTCTTTTAGGGGCAGAGCATTTCTCAGGTCCTGCAACACAGAATTGGACACAAGATGAATGTTCCTGGTACTGTACTGTTTGGTGCCCTTTCTATTTAGTAATAGACAGTTTCCAGGTTTTTATTTTAAGCAATTTATTTATGATCTTTACTTTGAAGTTACAGATGAACTAGTCGGCAATCACATCTCACGATGTAAGAGCACGTTCAACATCAGTGTCGAGGCAAATGTAGATGCATAGAGCAATGAGTTTCACCCTTTTCTAAGCCTCTCCAGCAAATCCATACCTCATTTTTTCAACAGGGTTACCATTTCACAGCATAACTACGAGGATATTACTACTTTGCACACGTTTAAAAGGAAAACATCTGAAAGGCTCGATCTGACAAATTCAGTTCTAAAGTAAGTCAGACATACCCTAGATGTCACATCCTTGACTTCTAACCATGTGTTTGTAAGGGAAAGCAAAATCAGGCTCAGCCCAAGTTTAACCTGCAAAATGAGCCCACTATATACATTCATAAGACAAGTCAGAGAAGACACACTACTGGCTTTTCAAGCAAAAGGTGTAGTTGGACCTCCACTGTGCAAAAGATGTACAGAAAGCATTTTTACTGTGTCTTACTCCAAACTGATTTTTCTCTTATTCATGGTGATTTTGGATGATCAATGTTGTGCCCTTACCATGATGCTGTGATGAATTCTTATCCTCTTTAAATTTGATTGATCTTGCCTAAATTCAAACGAGTCTCCCCTGGAAGTAAGGCCATAACTTTTCTTTCTCTTCCTAATTCTAGTAATGTAAATCTTCCATGCAGAACGTGAAAGAATACTACATTTTGGTGTAACACTGCAAGCCTTCCTCTAGGCAGATGAAGCCCTACTTCTGCTTATGAACATACAAAAGGTGTAGTAAGTTTAATCATTTCCTTAAAAAAAGGAGAGACATTGCAGGTTTACCAAAGGAAAAAAATATCAAATGCAGGAGCAGGGGAGAAGAAGTAGGAGAGTTTTTTGTACTCTGGATCAATCCCTGGCAAAGCCAAAGAGCTATGCTGAGTAACTTTTCTCGCTATAGTCTGTACCATACCTTCCCTCACCTTGTGGAGGTGAGCACCAGTCTGATTAGGAGCAGAAGTCCAAATAGCAGGGAAGATGACAAGAAGGGTTGGCACAATATCATTGTGCTGGTCCATAAATATGTCTATGTACATGGTGATTAGAGAACAGCAAAGCAAATCAAAATTTTCAGTTCCTGGTTCAGCCTCCTGATGAGGAGATTCTGGAGGAAATCAGTCCTACGGGAGTTTTGCAAAATCTTCCAACAAAGCAAACAAGTGAGAAGACTTCTCTCCAGGAGAAATAATTGGACCTTCTAATTCTTGGCATGTTCTTGAACAAGAAAAGCTGCCACATGCAGCAGTGCTATTTATCATCCGAATCCCAGGGAACTTTACAACATCACAGGTGAGAGACAATCAAGTTTCCTGGAGGCACTGCACTTAGGAACAGTCACCTGCAGCTTTTATGAAGAGATGAGGAAAGAGAGATTGAGTGGCTTTTTAAGTGCTTGCATTGCACTGTTTCATGAGCTATGCATGTATGTATGTATCCAATGCATCTATGTATATATCCAACTGCTTTTTTCCTCTTAAGAAAGGTTATGTTTGATTATGATCCTTCTTTTGGAAGGTTCAGGGGCCATGTCTTAGCCTTTTTCTTTTCTACTCAGTTTATAGAGTATTCTGGGGTAGGCTGTCATTACGTATGTGCTATGCCTAACACAAGGGACCTCACAGCACAGGTAGGGCTTCTAGCTATGCTCCTAATTAAAAAAAAAAACAAACTCACACCCAAAAAAACCTGCAGCGCTGTATATGAGCTTTTAACACAGAATCCTTTCAATATGGAAGCACATCATGTCTTCCACCCACTTCTCACCCAGCTGCACTCTTTTCATTACATCAGATTTTAACAGCATGTTTTTAAATCTCAGTTCCAGCAACTAATCAGTTCTAGCACTGTTTGGGTTTTGTTGATTTTGGTTTTTTGTTGAGGTGTTTCTTGGTTTGGGTTGGTTTTTTCCACAAACGGTTTTCAAGCTCTTAAAGAGGGTTTTTTGTTTAGTTCTGTTGCCGTTTGTTTGTTTCTTAAAGTATCCCATCAATACATTAGCCAGTACTAATCTCCTGTTGTACTATAGCTGGTAGCAATCTCTTGTTGTAGTAGGAACGATTTACAATTGCAAATGCAGTTGTTTTAAGCTCTAAAAGAAATGTCAGTAATATTCAGTGTGACCAGCAGTGACTGTTCAGCTGGGAATCCTGATACATCGTGAACTTGGTTTTCTTCAGAGATAAGCCACCTTGCACTGGCCGTGTTACACTGGGTAGCAACAGTTTGGTGAAGATTTTTGGCCAATGAGCTCCATACCAGCGGTTGTATCTTGATGGGCGTGAGTATTTAAAGATAATTATTTCTTTTCTACAGCTACCCGGGTGTTTCAGGCATCCACAGATGGCACTATTAACTCCTAATGATTGTAGCTTTGGAGTTGGTCGGCAGCAATTTGTGAAATTGCACTATGCACTGGAACGACGGCATACAAAAGATCTCTTTCTGTTCCTTTTATTATAAAATAACTGGCTCCTTTTTGGGCTCTGTATTTTCTTTAGGTTGCCTTTGTAACTCCAGAAACAGTTCGGATGACAAACTGATAAAACAGAGAGAAGAAAAAGACTGAAAATTGTTTGATAAATGCGGTGAAAAGTGGATTAATTGCCGAATAGCCACTTCTTACATAATTATCTTTCACCACGGAGAGATCGGAGGATGCAGCTATGTGGAAGGGCAGTTTCTTTAGATGAATTTTAGTTTCATGATAAAGAACTAAAGAAAGGGACCTCAGTGTATAGCCGCTGCATCTGATCAAACTTCCGTTGCTGGGGGTGGGGGGGGATGGGGGGGGGAAACAAACCACACGGATTTGCCTCTATCGATATGGATTAATTTCCTGGCAGTAATCAAGTAAGGATGCGACGACTTTAGAAATATTAGAAGGATTCTAATCCTTCTAATCCAAAAGGGAGGTTCTGATATAGATTATCAGTTATGAAAAAATAGGCACACACGAACAGTATCACATTACCCTCTCAAAAAAAGAACATCGTCATTTACATGTGTCTCCAAACGTTTTTTTAGAGCCGGACCAACCCGCGGACTCAGAAGAGCTTAATTTCTGTAACTGTCATTCTAACGCCAGATCAGAAAAGAGGGGTCGGTCATTAATTCTCCTCCTTGCACTTTCCCGGGAGCTGCAGTTTTGGGGAACCTGAGCTGAGAGGTGCACCCAAAAGGTCCCCTTCAGCGTGTCCATTATACTATCCTGGCAATACCCTCGGTAATATAATTTTTTTCCAGAGCGAGGGCACCCGCTGAAACAACTGCTACGTGACTAAGTCGAGACCGATGAAAAAAGCGAGAGGAGAGGTCAAACAACGCTCCCGGATCATCAAAACGGCCAGAAAACTTCCCACAGCCGTCGAAGCCGCTTCCTAGCGCCCTTCCCTGCCTTGGCACCGGCTCCCCGAGCATCACACCCGGCGACAGTCCCTGCAGGAGCACGGTCCTGGCTGGGAGGTGAATCCCAGCAGCGGCTTAGAGCCGCGGGGCTGCCGCCTGAGCCGGGGTCTCTCTCCTCCGGGCTGGCCCACGCATCCGCACGCAGGGTCGTTGCACGTCTGTATTAATTGCCCTCGGAAAGATAAACGGAACAAGATTGGGGAAAGAAAAGCAAAATGTTCTCATGTCGCTGAAACACCTATCGCCTTCTTTCCCCACTGGCTGCCTGTTTTCGCACACACGGGTGAATTTCGTAATGCCACGATTGTGTATTTAAGCTTTATTTTTAAAATAAGAACCTTGGATGCTCTCTAGACGATATCTTTCGTTCGATATGCCTAGTAGTAAACGTAGTGAAAAGGCATGCATTTCAGCTTTATGAAAAGGTTTATTCCCAACCTTTGAATATAAAGCGTGTGAACTTGGAAACCAAATGACGACAAATGCGTTTGGAAATCGGGGGGGAGGGGGGGGGGACAAAAAAAACCACTTCTTTAAGATAGCAGATAAAATTGTCCCACGAGTTTTCGCGGGGCGGGGTTAGCACAAGAAGTATGAGACACGGCTTGGCTTGTCCTGCAAAAACATCAGACGAGGCACCGTTTAAGACCCAGTTAGCACAGATAGTGTGAGAGAGCGCTTGGATTTTTTTTTTTTTTTTTTTTTTTTTTGCGTGGGAGGGGGAATAGGGAATCAGAGAAGCCACAGTTTAAGATCCAGATCTGAGGAAAGGTGTCTACATTTCGATAATGTCACAGATGGGGAGAAGTTAACCTGAAGGATACTAGAGGTGGGGCGTTCAGACGGGGCGGGGGCGGGGGGCACATCACCACCTTCGACTTTCAGCAGGCTGTATTAAAAGTGGCTCGGTTCACCATACAGCGACCGCCACGGTTCCGGGGCAGACGCGTGGACACAATCCCCGCGGGCTGAGACAGAGCATCGCCTCTCCTGGAATACGGGAACGGGATAATTTGGGAGGAAGGGAGGCAAAACGTATCCCAGTTTCTTTGGTGGCTCCGTGTTATCTCCTCCGTCCTGACCAGAGAAAAAACGCTGCGAGAGTGAGGGCGGGCTGGCAGCGCCCGCTTTAACATCGTCTCGGCGGCCCATGAACACGCGTGGGGGGTGGGAGTCCGGGCGGCCCCTCCGTGGGCCGGGGGGCGGCTACCGCCGACTGTGGCGAAGGCGGACACCCCACCGACACAGCGGGGGCATAAATAACATCTGGGCGGCCCCCGGCAGAGGGAAGGTCGGGGGCCGGGGGGAGAGGCTATACGTCGCCGTCCACCAAGCTGAAGTGCTTGCCCGGCCCGGGGAGGCAGAGGTAGGGGATGGCGCTGCCTGGGTAGAGCAGGGGGAAGGGCAGCGGCAGCAAACAGCGGCTGAGCAGGGTGCTGTCCTTGTAAAGGGCCGGGAAGGAGAGAGCCGCGGCGGTAGCAGGGGATGGAGGATCCCCGGGTGGCTCCGCCGGTCCTGGACCCTCGGGCTCGGCCGACATCTGTCTCTTGAGCTTGTTGCGGCGGTTCTGGAACCAGATCTTCACCTGGGTCTCGGTGAGATGCAGTGCGGCGGCCAGCCCGGCCCGCTCGGCGCTGCTCAGATAGCGCTTCACGTCGAAGGTGGACTCCAGCTGGAAAACCTGGCTCTTGGAGAAGATGGTCCGCGTCTTCTTCCTGCCGCCCGCGGCCGGCGACCTGCCGCTCTCCCCGCCACAGCCCCCGGCTTCCCGCGGCAGCGGCTGCCGGGGGCCGAGCAGCCCCTCGGCGGGAAGCGGGGAGCCCACACCGCTGCCGCCGCCATGGCTTGTCCCCTCCGCCCGGAGCCGGCGGGGCTCGCTGCCTGCAACGGCAAAGCACAGCATCAGCCCCCCCGCCGCCGCCCGCGCCCCCGCCCCGCATGCACGCACGGCCCGGCTGAGCCTCGGGGGGGGGAGGGGAGAGGGTGGGGAGGGGGTTGCCGAGAGCTGGCCACGGCCCCCCCACACCCTCCAGAGGGGAGAAGGGTGAGGAGCTTCCAGTAAGGATCTAAGGAAATGCTGTATGACAGCTCGGGCAGGGTCTCCTGGACACGGGACACACACCCAAGGAGGCCGGGAGGGGGGTAAAACACGCTGGAAAAGCCCCTGGAAGCAGGTTGGTGCGTGTGTGTCTGCGTGTGCCGCTGGCATCTCCTCCCGTCCGTCCGCGGAGCCTCGGTTCCTCCTCCGGCTGCCCGGGCACCGCGGATGCGTGTGCGTGTGCGCGGTCCCGGTCCCGCGACGCCAGGAGGGCCCGGGGCAGATCCCCGCCGCCCGCCGCGCTGCGGGCCGGGGCCACTGCCTGGGTAGGGGCCAGGCTGCGACCCGACGAGCGATACAGCCTGATGCGGGCTGCCGGCTCTGTACCCGAGTTGATGGAGCCTTTACTGGGGTCTTGCTCCGCAGGCCCCTCTTCCTCCTCCTCCGGCAGCGTGCAGTGGGCTCTGCCCCGCTCCCGGGCCGGGCGGCGGGGGCCGGGCTGCAGGATGCTGTCGATGCTGAAGGCCGGCGGCGCTGCCGGGGCCGGCGGTGGGGCTCGGCGGCCGCCCCCGAGCTGCACCATGGCGCGTCGAGCCGAGCCGCAGGACTGGCTGCGGCAGCCGGGGCGGAGGGAAGGATGGGTCGGGGGGGGAGAGGGAGGAGGGGTCGGGGCGGCGGAGGGAGGGGATGGAGCTAGAGGGAGCCAAAGGACTGAGGACGGGGGGAGCCGCGCAGGGGAGGGAACGAGAGAGGGGAGGCGGCAGGGAAGACAGGGAGCGAAGAAGGAAAGGGAGCTGGAGGTGGAGGGAAGAGAGAAAGAATACATGGGGGAGCACACTAAGGTGCCCTTTCCTCGCTGCAGGGAAGGCGCACACCGAGGGGTGCACCACCCCAGACAGTCTGCTGAGGGCATTTGCTGCAGACTATCGATGCCGTCGTACAGGGATAGGGGGCCCTGGAGAAGAGTAATTCATACGACCCGAGCCCCTTCCCTCTGGTCCTTCCACCTGCAGACCCTCAGGCCAAGTATTCAGGGAGCCCCTTTTCCTCCCAAGGAACCCCGTGGGGTCATACGTCTCCGAAATCCGCCCCCCGCGGGTCTGCAGAGATCTGTAGTTTCAAGAGCTAAAAGTTGTATGAGATCCTGCACTTGGCATGGGAATGGTGATGAGAAAGTGCTGGCCAGTGCGTGTGTAAGTCCAAGGTATGCCTCTTGGAGGATGGAGAAGCTCTTGCCGGGGGGAATGCTGGGCGAGTTGGGGAAGGATTGGTGTGATTCTGTATTATCTGCAGAACTTTTGCTCCCCACCACCGACCAGCACTGCAACGTCTTAAAAACCTTTCGCCCTACTCAAGGCAGGGCGTCCAGAACTGCCACAAGTTGTGGATCGCAGGGAACCCTTTCCTTCCCTGCGCCCCTGTGCAAAGGCTGGGAAATGTTTCCAACCAGCTTTTAAGAGGCCTTTGAGTCCGAATCTCGAGGTTTCCACCACGAAAACTGCTGAGGGCAAGCGAGAAGCCCTTGAAAAAGAGTTGACAATAGAAGTGCTGACAGGCTCTTAAATATTGTGATGCCACAGACTCCGTGAGCTAAAATCAGGGCATCTTAAGCCTTCGGACTGCATTAGTCTTTAACGCACTGCTTCTCGGAAGGGCAGATTTCTTTTTAATGAAAATTTGTTTCACTTTATAAACACATACAGATTTTAATGCAACCGTCTGCTGGAGAGCTGTACATTTTCCACCAGGCGAAAAAAATTATATGTACACATATATATCCATCTTCCATCAACACGATTATTGGCAAAATGCCCAATTCGTTGCGTTTTTCTTGCAATCTCCTGGTGGTTCTCGTGGAGCGAAATGTCCCGTTAAGAGACAGAGGGCGAGAGAAGGGACAGGGAACAGTGGTTCGAAATGCAAAGCAGCTGAAAAGATAAATTAAGAAATTCCATGTGAGCTGGTAAAACTTGGAACATGGGGGACCTGGATGCCAGGTCGGATCTGTCTTTGCACTCCTGTCTCGGCCTCCCTTCCAGCTCTCTGTGAGAGAGGCACATTCCAGGTGCTCCCTTACATCTGTTCTTGTTGCAAACCATTTCTTTTTTTTTTGTCCCGCGAAAATCCATCTTAAAAAGAAAATGCATTGACTCAGAGTGTTTTCCTAGAAGACATTTTCTTGGAAGAAAAACTTGAAGAAGGCAGAAAATAAGAAGGAAATTGAAGAAGGAGAGTTTTGACATTTGGCAATTGAATAAGTTTTACCTCCTAATTTTTTCCACTGCGGTCCCCTCCGCCCCCGACCTGTCCAAGCCTAGCCCTGGGAGGCCCGACCCGGTAACGTCCCGTCGGGAAAGGTCTGTCCTCCTTTCCCAGCCCCATTTGGCTGCTTTACAGAAGCGATTTTTTTTTTTCCCCTGACAAACTGAGAAGTGAGGGAGCACGCTACAGTGCCGGATCTCCCCAGCTGATGGGGCATACTGGAAGCGATTCACTAGCAATAAGAGAATGGGGGCCCTCCGGGGTGTCCCCCCCCCCCAGCAACGAGTCCTACAAACCACATCGGTACCGGGCTCCCCATGCCCTCTATGAGGCTGTTGCTGTGTTCAGGGGGGTGGGGTAAAGACTTGTCTCCGCATGCCAACAGGTAGAGCCGTGTCCTGTAAAACCCAGACAACCTCCTGCCAAGCGCTTCCCCACGGCGGGAGCGAGCAGTGCTCCACCTATTCCTTACAATAAGTAGAGATTCTCCGACACTGGTGCTTTATAACCCCCCGCTTCATTTGTATTTTATCTGGGAGGAATCTCGTCACCGGGGACATGTCAGGACGCGGGGGCCGGTACCGCACAGCCGCAGCGCAGGAAGAGTGAACTGTTCTATTGGAATAAAATATTCTTGTCGTAGAAGCTAGCATCATGCTGAATGGAAACGTTTTATCTGGGAAAGCTTTGTACCAGAAATCACCTGGCACACATATCTTTATTTCCATTTTAGCTCAGAGCACAAAAAGTCTTCCACTATAAATCTAAATCCGATGGAAATGAAGTTTTAATAGATTCTAGGGAAACGCCGGAAAATCCGGTTTTGTTTGGTGTACGAAATCGGGCTTGTTTTATCCCTCGATGCAGTCGAGGGCATAGCGGGCCCTCTCTGGGCTTCACATCCCCTTTCGAATAAGCCCCTGATGTGGCACATAAACAGTGTTTTCGGGGGAGCTGGGCGCGCTAAGCCGACTCCTGCATCCCAAAGATGCGGGATACAGGCGGCTCTGGCTGTGCTGTGACCCTGGGACAGAGCATCCCTTTGCCGAAACCTTTTCTTTCCTTCTGAAGTCAGTTCAAAGTCCTCAGCTAAACCGCCCTCCTGCAACCTCTGCACTTGATTCGAGAGGCGTGCGATAAATTCCTAGAAGGGATTTCTGAGTAAGGCAAGTAATTTTTGGCTGTTCAGTAGGCTGGAATGGCAGAAAGGAGAGGAGAGGAGAGGAGAGGAGAGGAGAGGAGAGGAGAGGAGAGGAGAGGAGAGGAGAGGAGAGGAGAGGAGAGGAGAAGAGAAAAGAGAAGAGAAAAGAAAAGAAAAGAAAAGAAAAGAAAAGAAAAGAAAAGAAAAGAAAAGAAAAGAAAAGAAAAGAAAAGAAAAGAAAAGAAAAGAAAAGAAAAGAAAAGAAAAGAAAAGAAAAGAAAAGAAAGGAAAGGAAAGGAAAGGAAAGGAAAGGAAAGGAAAGGAAAGGAAAGGAAAGGAAAGGAAAGGAAAGGAAAGGAAAAGAAAAGAAAAGAAAAGAAAAGAAAAGGAAAAGAAAAGAAAAGAAAAGAAAAGAAAAGAAAAGAAAAGAAAAGAAAAGAAAAGAAAAGAAAAGAAAAAGTTTTATATTTTAGGCGCACAGCTGGATTTTTTTTTTTTTAATGGACGTTTATGTATCTCACTACATAGAAATTAAAACTTAAGATCCGTAAGAAGAGTTGAGGAACTCAGTATAGTTAAATGAAGCATTAAGTATCCTCCATAAAGTTATATACATGGGGAATGGGACGGGAAATGTAAGAAAATTGCCTGGATCTAATTTGAGGCTGAGAGCACTAAATACTGCGAGTACGCTGAGGTCTGGAGAAAACCTCCGATCGATGGGGAGAGTGGGGTGCGCACCCCGCCCGGCTGACATGTTCACAGGGAGCAGACAGACTGTTCCAAGATAATGCAGTATAAAAGAAAAAAAAAAAAAAATCGATCCAAATATATTGTTCAACAGTGGAGCCAGCGCGCACCTATGAGATTTATCAAGTATTGATTTGCATGAATATTTTAGACCCATGCCTACGAGAAAAGTTATAGGCCATCTTAAGCCGGTGAGCAACGTACCATTTGCAAAGCAGCCATTTAACAAGGTGCTTTTCAGCATATCGACCACTTTCATTTAAAGTGTAATTAATAATAACATCTTACAGCAGCTATACCAGGAATTTGTTTCAGGTCAGTTCAACTAGCATTTTGATTTTCGTTTGGTTTGCTTAAAAAAAAAAATAGAATCTTTTCACTAATTATTTTTATTAGTGTCCAATAAACACGTTATCTTTGTGAGTAGTCTGGCAAGGTTTTCCTTTGCCTCGCCTCTGGAGTGCCATCTAGCTAAGCTGTTGTAGCAACATTCATTAAATAAATGTCAACAGACAAGGATTTATGCTGCATAATAATATTACAGCTGTAGTATAACTGGATTTATTTTAAAGCTATTCTGAGGTTGCTTTGATCTATAAAACAGCAACGTATGTCTCTATATGTGACAAACAGCCTTTGCGAAACTACTTCGAGCTTTACAGTCTGCCAACATTTTTCTTATAGCAGAAGAATCACAAAGCATGACTCTTACCGCTTTGATTTGTTTAATAAAAAATATACACAGGGAAGAAAACTATGGGGAATCTGCCTGCCTGATTTGAAGGGTGGGCTTGGGTTGGTTTTTTGTTTTGGTGGGGTTGTTTTTTTGGTGTGGGTTTTTTTGGAGTTTTTTTGTTTGGATGTTTTGGGGTTTTTTTTGCCTGCTTTGAAATCGTCAGTATACATTCATCATGGACTACGTCTTCTGCATCCTACAGAAATTTCTTGCCATCAAATACAATTGAAAAGCGTCATTAAAAAAGTTACGAGGTAAAGAAACCTGAGGTGTGTATGTTCCTACTTTCAGCACATACTTTTAATAAGCCACAATAAAGCACCTCCTGCATGTACAGAATAAGGCATAAGTAAGCACTTTTTCTTAGATGAATTCACATCTTGCACCTTTTTAATATTTTACTATGATCATAAGTTACAAATACAGTGTATGAAAAAAAAATCTGTTTATTGATATAATCAGCACGTCTTTAAAAAACAAACAAACTAATGTCAAAACACATTTTAAAAATCCGATTGATCGTTTAGCCCTGCCAGTTCCTTAACTTCAAGAAAAGAATATTTAGTAGAATCAGAAGTATAATAATCTCATACGTTACTCCAAAGAAAAGGCATGTGGAGAGTGGCAGGCGTGTTAAATTTCGCGTTGGATTACAATCTACTCTGATATGACTGTAGTGAGTCGGGATTTTACTCCAGTAGGAAACACTGGGAGATCTGGGGAGCGGGATATGACGGGGTAAACGGTCTGGCCGCTTTCTTCCAGGGGTAGTCAGGCTCTGAACGGTATCAAATCAAGTGTTTGCGCCCCGAGGAAGAAACCTCGCCCCAAGTCACCTCCTCTGCGCATGAAAAGGCTGAAGTCCACCCCAGCCGCACGCCCCGCGGCCGGCGGGTCCCGTCCGGGGACCAGTACCCCCAGCCCCGTCACTTCCCAGTCCCTCTTACACCGTCCGGCTAACAGGCTTTAGACGTTTTCGCCCCAAACTCGGATGTTTGACGGATATGCAAAGAAAACAGCTGGCGAAGATTTCCCGGAGTGAGACGAGGGATTTCAGAGCAGTTAAAAAATATAAAAAATAAACCAAACCCAAAATAGCTCCCAGAAACGGGGCTCAAGTCAAAAGGAGCATCCCGGCAAGTAAGCAATTTTCTTAGGAATTCGGAATATATATATATTTATTTCATTCTCGGGTGATTTTGAAGCTTTCAGCGTCTTGACTTCAGTTGTGCAGGCTGATGCCCAGAGCCGTGTTTCAGGCCAAAGCGAAAAAAAAAAAAAAAAAAGCTGTGGAGAGGTTATAATCCGCCCCTGACCCTTCTTCTCCGGTTTCGTCTCAAAGCTGAAGCTCTGCCGTATCTCTCCGATCGATTTCATAACAAGAAACCGTGAGATTGCTCCAAATATAATGTAAAGCGTAGGAAATAGTTAAAATTAAATCGCCCTTCCTTCAGTGGGGACAGGTCCGCATGCACATACCCCGGTGGATCCAGGATCCGGCTTTCCCTGGAGGGACACGGAGTCCTCCGAGCTGGTCGGTTTAATTACATCTGATTATGCCCTAAAACGTACGATCAAAGCTTGACCTTCCACCAAGGCTGTTTCATAAGGTCATTCCCCCCTTAATATTCGGGAAAAGAAATTCCAACTTTGAGAAACAATGAGGGACCCGATATTCATTTTAGCAGTGAGTAGAGAGGGGGAAACAAAACAGTTATTAAAGGAAAAAAAAATACCTTGGCATGCATAATATTTCATATAATATCACATTACAGGTTAGCTTGCATAACTAGCCATACAACTCCCCAGTCTGTCGCCATCTGATGATTTTTCTTTCCTTTCTTTTTAATTGCCAGTGCGAACTATATTAATCGATTACACAAACCCATCCTGTAAGAGACGGACAAGCTGAGGTGCGTTTTCCTCAGCCTCCTCAGGAGACCGAAATAAGTGGCAAACCCACTGGTAAAACACAGTATGTTGGCATATATATATATATATTTGGCATATATATATATATATATATATATATATATATATATATATAAAGTATGTTTTAGCCGACAGTTTGTATAGGAAATAAAACGAAAATAATGAAACTAAATCCTCACAGCTCTGACTTCAGCGGGGAGAAATCATTGGAACAATTTGCCTTCAGGTTGTTTCAAATCAAAAAGCCTAAGTCGAGAAGGACCAGAGGGCATCAGCACATATTTGGGTATCGATCGTATGAAAATGAGAGTAACCGAGGGAGGGGGGGCGACTAGGTACGAATTAAGTGACTAAAACGAAGGGGCCCGGAGAAGCTGCTGGAGGCAGGGATCCGCAGCCCTACCCCCGCTCTGCTCTGCACGGAAAGCAGCCGGGGCAGCGGGGAATAGGAAAGGTTTCCCCGGCAGGAGCGCCGGCCCGGGGCAGAGGAGGACCCGGGGAAGGTCCCTTGGCCGCGGCGGGGGCCCCGAAGCTTCGCCGTCCGTGGGGCGGCGGGACCGGGAAAAGCCCCCCGCCCCGGAGGCTCCGTACATTCGTCTCACGCTCGGCAGCTCTGCCGGGGGAGGGATGGGGAACGGTCTGGGGGGCTGCTGCCCGCCTGGGAAACGCCGGTCTGTGTCACCCCGGGGCCGAGGCGGCAGTGGGGGTTTTGCCGCTGCCACGGGGTTGGATTTTCTTTGGATGAGCGGAGGGGGGAGCCCCGCCGACCCGCTCCCGGCTCATGGTTGGGGTCCTCGTAGTCCTTTCGGTTCCCTCCGGCTGCTGCGCGTCGCTCCGAGTTAACCCCAAAAGTAAGTTTATTGCACGTTTAAAAAAAAAAAAAAAGAGTCAAAAAGCCGAAAATCGAGAAACGTGTAAGTTGGAAATAAAAAAGTCCGGGGAGGAAGGGGGGTGGAGCTGGAAGCCGGGGGAGGGGGCGATGGGGCCACGGTGCCGGCCCAGGTGGGCGCTCAGACGAGTCCTGTCATCTGCGACCGTAGGAAGGGGAGGGAGGCGGCGGGGAAGGTGCCCAGGGGGTAGCTGACGCCGCTGGAGAAGCCCACCAAGGGGGGCGACATGTGGGGCAGGGTGAAGCCCAAGGCGCTCGCCGGCGAGTTCTCGTGGTACAAAATGGGGACCCGCACTATCCTTTGGGCGGCGTGGGAGAGGTTGGCCGCCTCCAGATCGGCGGCCAGCTGCCGCTTCCACTTGTTGCGGCGGTTCTGGAACCAGATCTTCACCTGGGTCTCGGTGAGATGCAGCGAGGCTGCCAGCCCGGCCCGCTCCGAGCTGCTCAGGTAGCGCTTCACGTCGAAGGTGGACTCCAGCTGGAAAACCTGGCTGCGGCTGAACACCGTGCGCGTCTTCTTCTTGCGGCCGGCGGCGCGTTGCTCCGGTTCTCCCGGCTCCTCGCCGCGCTCCTCCTCTTCCTCGCGGCCGCCCGGTCCCGGCCGCCCGCCTGTCGGGCCCCGCGCCGCCGCCCGCCCGCCGCCGCCCGCCCGCTCCGCCGACTCCTCGGGCAGCTCGGGCGAGTCCCGGTCGCTGGCTGCGGAGAGAGGCAGAGGGCTGGGAGGTGGGAAGCTGGGAGGGGGAGAGAGGCATCGCCCGACCGCCCGGGGACCCCAAGGGAGCGCCTGCCTCTCGCCCCGCTCAGCGGAGGAGGAGATAACGCGGTTGCGGAGAGAACGAGGCCGGGGGGCCACCAGACGGGCGAGGAGCCGGGGCAGAGATCCCCGCCGCTGCACTCCCTCGTGTGATAAACTCCCCAGCGTCCGTGGGTATACGCACAGAGCGCAAGCATACTTATACAGAAACACGGGAATTATACTTCATCTGTACATACATACTCATCTACGCACACACTCATATATGTGTGCGTGTGTATACGCATCCAGGGGGTCGCACATACATATATGCACACATACATATGTATCTAACGTGCAGATACTTTTAGATATATGTTTAGTGCACATACGAGTGTGTATGTATATGTATACACACACATATATATGCATGGATATGCACATACCTTTTCATATATGGAGGTACACATATGATTACATGTGTACTCATATTTATGTGCACACGTGTATACGTTCACACACATAAATAAACACACACATACACGTCAATACTTACAAGTGCGTATGTAAGTATATCAGGGTGTGTAAGGGGGTAAGTATAGTAGCGCGTGTGTGTATATAAAGGGAATTGAGAAGGAAATGACTCTCTCTTCACGTTATTCTGAACTTGGTAAACCAAGGGGACCGGGTCAGCTACTCTGATCTCGGGACATTGCCTCCTAGCATGTCTCCGTGGAGTTTCCGACATTGTGCTTTACATTCGCAGTTTTAAAAGGGGGGAAAAAATTGATTTTCGACTCTTCATAGACCAGAGGAAAAAAAATCAAATAAATAAATATTTTAAAAAGCGAGAAAAACAAGGCGGTTGTTTCTGGAGTCGTTCTCTGTTTCTAGATGTACTTTTGAGAAAAACTAAAAATATGAATAAACCCATCACGGTAAAAAGAGACTCTTTGGACTACAAATCACGCCTCTTTTCCTTATTGAGCAATCGTGCGAACTCTGCAGGCTCGTAGAGAATCAAAGAGATGCGCCGAGGGACAATATTTTTTTTCTATCAGGATAAAAATAACCACTGATCGCAGTCCATAAACTTTTTCAGATGTTAATTTCTGCCCCTGAACCCGGGCTTTTTCTCCAGTGCCCTTCCCTGCAGGATTCCAGCCGTGACAGGCCGCGCCGGGCTGCGGGAGGAGGGAGCGCAGTGGGGCCGGCTCTGCGGGAAGGGGCGGCCGGGGCGCACGGCTGTTCCCCCGGCTTTCCAAACTCCCCGCTGCGCTGCTAGGGACGGTGCTCCTAGCTTTTCGGCTTGCTGGGGCGTAAAAAAAAAAAAACCAACCCAGATCTTGCCTTAAGAAAAAAAAATTAAAAAAAAAAAAAAAGGGAAAAACCCCGAACACGCAACACACCCCCCCCCCCCCCCCCAGCTGTTTACATTTTGGGCGGCGGGGCGGAGGCTCCAGGTGCCTGACACACCGTGAGCATTTCCGGAGATCTGCCCTGGGCGGCCGAAAACGGGGAGGCAGGGCGAGGGCTGAGGGGCACTCCGCGCATCCCCCCCACCCCCCCCACCCCCGCCACGGCGCCTGCTCCCGGGGCCGTGGCGGGACCGGACACCCCCGGGGGGAACCGAGGGACCCCACCCCCCCCAGCCCCAACAGTGCCCGGCAATAAAGGATAGGGAAAGGCGACTTACTGTCGGGGCTGGCGCAGCCCAGGAAAGCGGCGTGCGCTCGGCGGTACCAGCCGACGGCGGCGTCGCGGAGGGGGCAGCCGGGGGCGCCGAGGCGCAGCGGGGAGCGCGGCCCGCAGCGCGGACCCCCGCGGCCGCCGCCGCCGCCCGCCGCCGCCCTCCGCGCCCCGCCGCCCGCCGTGCCCTCGGTGCCCAGCAGGTCCTCGATGAAGAAGGACGAGACGCGGGCGGAGGTGGAGCCGGCGTTTTCCGTGGCTTCGTCCGGCATGGTCGGAGATAGCTGCGGGAAGGGGGGTCCCGGCTCCGCCGGCGGCTGGGTCCTCGGCTCCCCGCTGCCCCGCGGCCGCCGCCTGCCTCTGCCTAGCCCCGTGGATGCTCTCCTGGTATAAAAGGGTTTTTTTCCGGAGTAATCATTTCAGATCGCGGTTTGCCATCATTTCCTGCAAGCTAGGAGGGGAGGGGGGAGGGGGAGGAGGGAAAGGGAACGGGGAAGGAAAAAAAAAAAAAAGCAACCCGACAACCCATCGGAGGCGCCGGATTCTGCGCGAAAACGATAATAACGAAATAAAAATGTCATGCGAGTTAAACGCTGGGCACGAGAGGGGGGAATCCTGCGATTGGAGGAGCGCGGCGGCAAATGGGATTTCCGCAGGGGAAGCGCAGGGCGCGGAGAGCGGCGGGGCCGGGCGCTGCCGGTGCCTGGGCGTGCGTGTGTGCAGTGCGGGGTGTGCGTGTGTGTGCGCGCGCCGCCCCGGGGCTGCCACTCACGAGCTCCTTATTTAGGTCAATTAAGGAGCAAATCCCGGCCCCGGCACACGGGCCGCAACCGGGAGAAAAACGCGGCGGGGGGGGGGGGGGGGGGGGGGCTTGGCCGCTCCGCGTCCCAGCCCTTCCATTGGCTGCAGCGGGCTCAGCGGGCAGCCCAACCAGCCAATCCGCGCCGCGGACATCGCGGTTATATTAATATCATTAATAATAATCAACCCACCCCCCGCCGAGCGCTTTCATGTCTGCGGCGGCGGCGATGGACGGAGGAGATGCGCCCTCCACCGCCCGCAGAGCCTGCACCGGGCCCGGCGGGGGAGATGAGGTTGCCCTCCGGCCCGGAGACACCGCGTTGGGGCACTTGAACCGGGGGCGGCGGAGGGACATCTGCCCCCGTGAGCAGGAGGTGTCCGCCGCCGCGGACTGTCCCGCCGGGGGAGGGAGGGTGCCCGGCACGGGAGGGCGGGGGATCCTTGTCCACAGGGTGTCCCGAAGCCCGATGCGTGACATTTAACCTTTTCCTTTATATATATATGTGTATGTATATACGTATATATATCCTTGTTTATATACGTATATGCGTATCGTGACTGGCTACTTTATTTAGCAAATCAGACAGCCCCGCTCATCGAAGAGCCCCGGACGGTGGTGCAGCGGCGATGCGCTGCCCGCTCCAGCATCCAGCCCACGGCTCCTGGCTTTACCTCGACGCATCCCGACTTTATTATTATTCCTATTGTAATTCCACTTCACGGACAGCCGTAAAGGCACCTTAACGCCTGCCCCCTTGTTCCAGAGCCGTCTAGATCCACCCGCCTCGGGACAGGGACCCCCAGAAACCTAACAAAACTTCCCCTCTGTGCAGGGCGCTGGGGCAGGAGGGTTATCCTCTGCCTTTTTTTTGCCTTGGGATCAAAGTGAGACAGTTTTGCAGAGGGACGAGTCGATCCCGAGCGCACTTCGGAGGCCCGCGGAGGGTTGGGTGAGTACACGGATACTCCTGCGATGTTCGCCTGCGGGTCAGCTCTCTCCTCCTGCTCTGCTCTGCCTCCTCTGTCGGGATATCCCTGCTTCTTCCCCTTTACGGTGCTCCTGGACAAGCACCCCTTTCCCAAGCCCCGCCTCCCCCTCCCGCTTTTCAACGGGAACACCGGTTACTGCCCGACGTGAGTGTCCGGCGGGGCCGGGGCGCAGCCGGGTGCGGAGCCGCTTCCCCGGCACGAAGCCGTGCCGCTCCCTTTCCCTGGGTGACGGTGGGAACCTTTGAGGTCAGAGACTATTTCAGGAAAGGCAAAAAAAAAAAAAAAAAAAAAGAAAGAAAGGATGAGAAAAAAAAAAGCAAGAAAAAAAAAAGACGAATAATTCCACTTCCAAAGTCTCCAGCAAAAAACCAACCATCCAACAAACAAAACAAACCAAAAAAAGAAAACCCAACAAAACAAAACAAAACAAAAACCCAAACAAACCAGCCAGAGGTCTGAAACGGACTCTGGAAAAGCAGGAATATACAGGGACACGTTCGGCTTTCTGTCCTACCCGGGCAGAGACCGAGAGCAGTCTGGTAAATTGTAAACCGAGCGAAAGAGCGCTGGTCACTTGTTGCACCGGAGTGATGCTCTGTTAACGAACGTTGCTTCTGGTGCGTGCTGCTGGATAGGAAATACGAGTTTGACCGATATGTCTTAAACGTCCATAAACCGCCAGCTCTGTTTGACTGACAGACTCAGAAAACACATGTGTACTTTCCGGAATAAGAGGAAAATGTGCATCCTGGTTACTGATTTTGTGCAAACGATATGCATCTATCCTGTACCCATGCTTTATAAAGTGTTCCTACAGTGTGGTCATGCAACTTATGGAATATTATTTCCTCTTCACTTAGAAATAGTATAATAAAAGCAATAAGAGTAAATTTGCTCTTCCTTTTTATTTTTTTTTTATCCCCCCCCGTATTTCTTTAACATAACGTATAACAGCCTGGTGTGCAATAATGCTGAGCTGTGTTTGTGAAAAGCCGTGTGTACTCAGACATATTCCTGAAATGCAGAATCAGGATGAGTGCAGTTCTATACCTGCAAATACAACACTTGTACGTACATGTCCGTGCGTACGGGGTGTTTTTTAAGCTTGTTGTTATGTTTACGTATCTTTAACATTGCTATAGTGACGTGACTACTACCGCTCCGCTTATCGTGAGGAGGAGGAGGAAAAGGGGGTGTGTTTGCTGGTTGTCTCCCTGCAGCCGCCCAGCTGCGCTCCGTGTGGGGAGCAGGGAAGGCAGCCAGTCACCGTGATTTTTGTAATTCAGTGTCAGAAAGACCCCCTGGGCCCCTGTCCTAACTCCTTTCGGTGTCACTTGCTGGAGGGTAACGCAGGGGTTCCCTTGGTGCGGGGGTATTGCCATCACCCCGGGCTCCCCCCGCGCCGGGCAAGGACCGTGCTGCCGCGGCTCCTGGGCCGGCTCCGGCGGGGCTGCGGGTGGCCGCGGCGAGGCAGGACCCCTCCTGCTCCCATCGCCTTCTCTCCCGCAGCCAACTGTTTGCGGCACGGCAAACCTGTGCGTTTTGCTTGCAGGCGAGTGGGGAGGCTTTCCCTGGGCAGCAAGCTCCCAGGTCGGGAGGGATTTCCCCGTGTTTTCAGCAGAGGTGGCTTTGAGATCAGATTTAGACTATAGGTGATGAGCCCCTTATTTTTTCCACCTCTTGCTCTGTTTCTCTCCCAGGTACATGTTTCCTCCGAGGCTCTGGAGACCTCCAGGTCCGGTGCAGCTCCAGGAGGTGCGGGATGGCCCAGGTGCTGCTGCTGGTGGGGTCTCTACTGCTGAGCTGCCCTGGCACCCAGTCCTTGGCGATCACTGGTATGGGATGCCCGTAGGACCACACATACCCACCCGTCATCATCTCTGATGGCTCCTCAGCCTTTGGTAGGGTTTGCTTGACGTGGGTGCAAAGCACGGCTGGCCACCACGCAGGGGCTAGGGAGGAGTGGGGTGTGGGGCCGGGCTCCAGAGGGAATCAGTAGATGAAGGGCTACTTTTTGGGCTGAAAACGTGTATGTGAGTGTGACAAGTGCCTCCAGTGACCCATGGTAAAGCGGGGCCGGCCGCTCCAGTCACGGGCCTGCATGAACTGGAGCAGGGCTGCCTGCAATGTGAATGAAATTACCTTGTGGGTGTTTGATGTCTCCCTTTGCGCTCAGTCCTTCTTCCCAGCACTGCCTCGACGTGTCGTAAAATAGAAATGAAATGAAAGGCTTTAGCGCTTGCTACCTCACCTCTGCTCCTCTCTGCTTTTAAGGGCCTGTGATACGCTCAGAGCTGGATCTTTGCAGGAGGTGTTTAACCCCCAGCGCTGTGGGCAGGGATGGCTTTCTGGGAAGGGGAATCATCCCTCCCTTCTCCATGCCTGAAGGATCGCTCAGTTCCTGTCAGCCTCCTTAGCAGATCAGACAGCAGCGCTGCGGGTAAGGAAATTCTTGGCTGACATCTGCCTCTGATTGATGTATTGATACATATATGTGTATGTATGTATGTATGTATGTATGTATGTATGTGTGTACATACTTAGAAATAAAAGTAGTTTTTCAGTCAGGTTCGGTGTAGCTATAAAAATAAAACACATACAGTGTATATTAATCTCTTCAGTAAACTGTCAGGAGCCACCAAAACGCAAAATCTGATACGACGATGCCAAAGCAGCCCCCTTGGGGGAGCAGAGGTGGTGGTGGGGCGGATTGGACACCTACCTTGAAAAAACCCTAAAATAAAAGGTCAGCTAGGAGCTGGTTGTACTGCCTCCAAACCTCTGTGTAACATCTTCCTTTTCCTCCTTCTCCTGGGGAGTGCTGGGAGAAGGGTGTTTGCTCAGTGCCTGGGGCAGCCACCCAAACCTCTTGCGTGAGGCGTCTCTCATCCCTGCGTAGAGTTAGGCAGGTCTCTGCTGCGGCTCCAATGCCCTCTAAGAGTCACAGCTGCAGAAGCCCTGGGAGAAGGGGGTCACATCCCACTGGGCCTTGCTGGGATAAGTGGAGGGGGAGTTTCAGATGGGTGTCCCGGCCAGCCCCACCCCTTCCCAAACTCGGGTGAAGGTCCTATGTGCATCTTATGGGGATGGGCTTTCCAGCAGGACACCCTCAAAGGACGAGGACAACACAGCAGTGGGAGCACCATTTGTTTTCCTGCAGGTAGAAAACCCTAAAATCCTTCAAATGTGGGTTAAATAGCACTTACATGCATCAACACTTTATGGATTTCCTTTCTGAATTTGCAGCAAATTTTAAGGGGACCCCGAAGTTGGGGAAACATAGAAAATTATAATTATGGTGTGGTTGTTTTTGCTTTTCCTTCAGTAAATTATCTCTATAAACCCAACCCTACTATTTTCTTCACCCTCAGTGATAACGGCAGAGAACTTTTCCCCTTTCCAGGACATTGCACAGCCCATGCTGATTCGCATGAATGTATTCATTATTCACAGATAGTCACTAAGTGTTTTGGGTGGAAACTTCCAGCCTGTAGTGTTCTGACTGTCCCTGTTGCCTACTTATTGCTCCTTATAGATGTCATACAATTGGGAGCATGAATCTCATAAAATAAGTGCTGTTTCCTTGCTGAGTGAGGGGTATTTTAACCCACAATAAACTACCAAAATGGGGAATATCTTTGGGTAGGTGACTAGATTAACAAAGAAAACACTTTGGGAAAGATTTTGGGGCATATCTATTCCCATGTGTTAAAATTCCAAAGTCCTTTCAGAAATATTTATTAATTGTCTGATGGTGAGACAGGGAGAAAATGGATCATCAGCAAATTATTTAACATCTTAAAAAAAGGGTAGTCCCTACTGAAATGAGGTAATAATTACAATACAGTCCTGTTTTAAAGTGACTTTTCCAGAAAGGTCTTTGGCATTTATTCCTTTACACAACTTTAACGTGACTTTTTTTTTTTCTGTTTTTTCCCTTGTATGTACAGTGAGAGAATGCATGGTTTTATTGGTACTGGTTAGGGTCAGCCACAGGAGAATTATGGAGGTCATGTGAAATAGGTGCCAATAAAGCTTTTATTATTGTTATACAGACAAAAGAGCATTATGGAAAGAGATCCTTACCAGACCTAACCATGGATATTTTGTTCTGTTAACAATCAAGTTGGAAAATACAGAGACACAGTAAAAAAAAGTGACTTTTCGGAGCTACTGAACATTAACTATTATCCCTAAGACTTTTGGAATTATTTTTCCTCAGAAAATGAAGATCTCCTGAAATGAAACACTGCACACAAGTCTTGATTTTGTCTAAAACAAAAGATCTAGGGAAAAAAACCCCTAACATTGCACTGTCAAAACAAAATATAACTGCTTAAAATATTTGAAATAACAATTAACATTTGATTTTTGTTGTGTTATGCAAGATAAGAAAATCAAACCATTTTTTAATTAACAGGGTAGTTTTTTATCTCAAGTTTGCATGTACCTACAGTTTAAATATTTTCTGCCAGAATTTGTAGTTGATGATTCTGAAGTAAAATTTCATTGAAATGTTGTTCTCCTTTCTCATTCAATCTTGGAAGTTTTTAGTAGGGCATTAAACCATTCTCAGGGACTGTAATGAACTTCCCCATGTGTTGATACATTGGATTTTTAGATCAAACTTCAAAAACAATTGGAGCTTAGTGAATTTAGCAAAAACTCATACCTTCTTAAATCTGATTGACTCAGGAGTTTTAGATTAATTCCAGGATAGAGCCAAATTCAATCAAAGAAAGTATTAAGAACTTACAGTACAAAGTATCCTTTGTTTTTTTACAGTTGTGTAAAAGGGAAATTGATGCATGGATCAAAGTTAACCCCCAAATAACATTAACTTTGGGGTAAAAATTGTATTAGCTTTTGCACTTTGATAGTAAAATGGTTCAAACTGTGTATTCTAAGGGAAACATCTAAGAAAACTTATGAAAATTACATGGAGCTTTATTATATTTAAAAATCACCTATATTTATGAGTTATATTAATAAGAAACAAGTGAGCTCTGCATAGATAAAAACCAGAAAGCATCCCCTTTCCAATGACTTGTAATTCATTTATCATAAAAGGAGACAACAGATGAAGCTTTAAAACTGCCATTAGACCAAGGAAAGTATTTTTCATTGTCATGTAAAAACTATACTTCTACAAAACATGTTTGAGTGAGTCATAGAGATTCCCCCCCTCCCAGACTTCTATCACCAGTGATATATATACAAATTTAAACCATGAATTTTTGAGTCGGTTCAAAAATAATCTTTATAAAAATCAATGAGTAGTTAGAGTTTATGTGAGTCATTAAAATCTGGGGATGAATGTAATTTTCAAATGGTTCTGTAATGTATTATAAATGGTTTTGCAATACTCCAGCATATGTGGAGATACGTATCTTGAGATATATACAGTTACATACATATGAATATGTTTATTATGGTATACAAAAATTACATTTTCACATAGCATGAAAGTAGTGTTGAAATGCCTTTAGAAAGGACTGGATCTAGTAAAAATTAATATTATAATGAGCTCAAATCCTAATGGAAATCCATGGAAACCCCAAATGTATTCACTTTCTTGTTCTGAATTATTTTGTTATCAAGTCTGATTAGTCCTAGAAAACCCTGAAGCAGTAGGAAGGCTGGGTCAAATACTGAGTGAACTCGGTAGTAAAGCTCTGTTTGCTTTCTCTCGGCAAGCAGCACTGAGATGTGCTATCTTCCCCAGGATCTCAGTGGGGCTCGGCAGGAAACCCAGCCATATCAGCTCCTTCTCATAAGATTCCCCTTTGACTTCACATATTCCTCGAGTTTTGTTAGAACGGCGCGAACCAGTTCCCACAGTAATTCCTCATGAAACCTGAACACTGCGGCCCACATTTTGCCCTTGCGAGGACATGAGAATTCAACCCAGAAATTTACACAAGCCTCTGGCTATGAATAATAAAATCTACACTGCAGTTATCTGAAATTGGAGCGATAAGTGGACTTGCTGAAGGAAAATTTCCATATCACACTTTGTAAATCCATGTTGAAGCTAAAATCTTGATTTAAACGGTGACAGTACTGGAGAGGTGGGCATGGAGAGCTGCACCTTTGTTGTGTGTCACAGGGGTATGTCCTACTGACAAAGTAGGAAGAGGTGCCAGTGTCCCTTTTGTCTTCTCTCATGCAAAATTCTTCTCCCACATTTACTGGGGGGATTAATCAAACTAAGTGGAGACCTCTACACTTAATCTTTCCAGCCTATGCTCCTCTTAAAGCATATCTAGCAGATATTCTCCACACATTCAGGGAGTAACTGTCATAAATGAAAAGTCAGTTTAATCAGTTTGCATGTCTCCTTCCAACTGTCTGGTCTCGGGGAGGCTTTCTTGCCATTTCATGGCAATACGTACCGTGGTGGTATGGGTGAAGGACAGCGCTGCTGAGATGATGTGGTTAATTCCATTTTCTAAGGAGAAGGCACTCAGTGGGAAATGGAACTGCTTTCTTCAGTGAGCACACTGTACTGGTGTGGCTTCTCCATTCTAAGTCACAGATGACTTGGTCTTCCTTTGTCCTGCTCTAACAGTTCATATGACTTGGTCATCTTGGCAGACTGTATATAGGCAAGCTAAAAAGGATCATGGCACAGGCTTAGGCAAATGCCTGTCTATAGTCTTCTTTTGGCTTCTCAGTCCTCCTCCAGACCATGTCAGGGCATTTATAGGATGATAAAGTCCATTGACTGCTCCTGGTAGGTATCAGACCACCCCGTTTTGGAGTGAGAGAGCATGTAGCCTGTGGACCCAAGCCATGTCATGCCACTTGCTCTTAGGATTAGAGGATGGGACCAGCCTCAGGCCAACCTGCAGCACCCAAAATGCTGTCACACATCTGGCAAGCCACAGCAGTTTCCTCAGATAGTAAGAAGAAAAGGTGTCCTGTCATCATGGTGTGCAGTTCGTGCTAGTTTGGGTAGATGATATGTGTTTTGCAAAGGAGAGCACCTCTTGCCTACATGTCCTCCTCTCCCCAGCCAGCATCCTTGCAAGAGCCTGGCAAACACCAGCCCTTTAGCAGTATTTATAGCTATATCTCTATCTGATGAGCCACTCTCTAAAAGTAGGCTAACTCAAAACATACCACATTGCTGCTTGGAAATGCAGATGTGAAGGGATATCTGGTTCTAATATACTGATCACCTTATGGTGTGGCAGGTTTCAGTTTCCACAATAGAGAGTGCATTTGTGCTAGGAGTGATTTAAGCCATTTGGGACCTTCAAAAGCAGAAACCCTTCATGAACGTTATTGGAAATGACTACGCTTGGTGGAGGAAAAAAAAAAAAAGGAAGAGAAACTAGAGGGGTGATCCAAGATCACAGACATCTAAAGAGTGGAAAGGAAGCCTTTTCCAAAATGTTGCTCTTTCTCACAGAAAACTCATAAGTTGAGTGTAAGACAAATATCTCTATTCCTTTGTTGAGCTATGAAGTCCTGCTAATGCTGATGGAACTGACATCTTATTGCAAAAAGCTACCAGGTTTAGTTCAAAACAGTCAGCTTATTAAATATTAGCAACATTGGCCATCAGCTTTTCTATTGCATTTTACTTTTTGCATTTCTCCTTTTGCTGACAGAGGCAATGAGGACGACAATAAAGCAGGATTTTCCTTTCAGATACACCTGGTGGATCTGAGCTCTGATATTTCTCTTTCCCTCACTGCACGGAAATCCCTTAGGAAGAGCAAAATATCAGCGTACAGATCGGCTGTTCAGATTGGAAAGAAGGATTTTGCCCTTGGGTCCAAAAGCTGGAATGTTTTCTGCAGATCATAGACTCCATAAAACATATGTACTTAATAAATAAGCAAACAAGGCTTGTGCTTGAACGGGGCTGCCGTGCAGTAAAGGAGAATGGCACTTGGCGAGTTGGGGTTGGAGGGTTTACACTCATGTCCCTTGCATCCCAGAGTCGCTTTTTTTCAAATATCTACTTTTCTTCTTCACACCAACGGTGCTGTTGAGGTGCACGAGAGGAATATTTCAGAAGTTTATTCCAGGTGATCTGAAATGGTGCTTCCTCACAGAGCTGACTGTCCCCATGCAGAAAATGGAGGGAATATGTCTACCTTGTCAAAGAAGTAAACCAGATGAGCTAAGGCAGCTTTCCCTCATTCACATCTACTGTCTCACTGTCTGCACAGGTCAGTAGGGAAAACAACAGAAGGGAAGTAGCTGGAACCATGCCAGCGCTCCGGGCTTTTGACACCCCTCTGCAGCAGGAGCTTGGGGTCTTTCTGCATCCCTCTGCTCCAGAGCTGTCAGCAGGTAACACACTCTGTCATATATCTCAGAGCTGCCGAAACATTATGTGCTCTGTCTCTATCTTTTGCAGAACTCACCTGACCCTGCCTTGCTCCTTGCTTAGGGTGAGGTGGTTTCAATCCCCTTGGCAGCCCCAACAGGTCAACCAGGTTTGGTCAAGCCTAAGAAGCTGTCCTCTTACATTTAGCAAGAGAGAAACATGTCCAGCATCTGCTTGCAATTGCTCTCTAAGACGCTGAGCATAGCCTTTGCTTTTGCGTGTCTCCTGAATGCTTGATAGTCAGGATATTCAGACTGAGTGAGATCTTATCAGTACTTTTTGGTTGTCAGACCAAAGGGCGGAGCACTGCCAGGTCTCCACAGGGTTCAGCCAGGATGGAGGACGCGTGGGTTCAACAAGGTGGCTGTCCACAGAAGCAAGCACGTTTACAGTGCGCCATGACCCCACTTGGGGCATGGGCCAGCCAGAAATCATATGTTGAGTCTGATAGATGCATTTTGGCTTTTTCTGTGTGGAGGGGCACCCACAGGGGGTGACCCTTGTCCCCTCTCCATACACCCCTACTTGGTGAACACTACTGCAAGTGCCATGAAAGATCACCAAAGTGGACAACAACATCAAACCAAACACCTAACTTTTAGCTGGTTGAAATTAAATCTACCTTTATTTCTTTGTTTTCTGGATGCTTGTAGCTTATCTAGCTGGAATAATTCTTTCCCCTTCCTCCATTTGTGCCTTTTGGTTTGAAGAGCAGAAAAAGCAGACTAAGGAACTGACTCATCACTCCATCCTCTGCTTATTAAAAAATGTATGTATATAGCCTCAAAACTGTGCCATACAAAGACATGGCAGCTGTTCCCTTACAGAAAAAGGTAAGTTTTGTGTGATTGTAACCAAACTATTACACGGTACAGTAAAGTCAAAGTCAAGTTCAGCTGAGGATTTAAAAACACAGTGTTTGCTTACATTTGCTGTTATTTTAGTCCACAGGGATAAAAACCAATTGATTCATCTGGAACTCTTAATTTCCAGCATAACTTCTATTGTTTTATTAAGCACAACAGTTATATTATTTTGAATTAAATATGTTTGGTTACGTATATCTTAACCTTGTGTTCAATTCAGAAAAGCAAACAAACAAACAAATAAACAATGAAACAATTAAATATTTCCTTGGACTTTGTAATGGTCAGTGAAGTCTCGTAGGCACCTCTGGGATCAACAGTGAATTAAGAAGACACCTTGATTCCAAGTCAGAAATGCAAGCAGCTTTTTGTCTGATGTTGGGTTGTTGCTTTTGCTCTGTTCTGTGCTGATATGTCAATCGTTCCCACATACAGTTTTGCCCTTTTGATTTTTCTACTAAGACCTGTTTAAAAAAATCTGAAGTCTGTTTAGATTTGGCTCACAAATAGCTACCTTAGCCTTAAAAGGTACAAATTTAAGTGTGGATTGTTCTTGAGAAACCTGAGTCTGAGGAATCTGAACTGCTTCTTTCCATAAGGACCAAATCTACAGCTTGTATGAGGCATGGGAAGGATTAATGAGGATTTAAGCAGCACTTGCATCTTGCTGATCCTAAGTAACCCTCAGTGTTATTTAGAGAGATGTGGGAGCCTTTTTGAGACTTAATAAGGACCTATAGATTCTTTAGGTTCTATTTAAATTCAGATTAATATTCCAGATTAATTTACTACTGTCAATTTTGAAAGAGTAATAAATGCTAAAGAAATTATCTGTACATAATCAGAAATTAAACAGAATATGTAGACACCAACTATTTAAAATTCTATCATAGCGCCTTTAATTTCCTCTTCTTATACTAGATTGGGCTATCAGGGTGTTTTCAACTGTTTTCAAAATGTGTGCCCGTATTTACTTGCATGGAAGAAAACACAAATATTAATGTAGGAGAAACATAAATGAAAATAAGATGACATAGAAGTATATCTTTGTTAACCCTCACCCATAGATATGATGTGTAGATATGCTTTAATTGCTTAAATACCGGGGCTGCCTCGCTGAGTTAGTGTGGTTGAGGAGAATCCAGCCTTATCACAGTGCCACCTCGAGGCCAAATCCCTCCCCCGATCAAGCACAGACCCCTGCAAAGTGTTTTCAATCCGGACCGAGGTTAGCCTTTTCTCATTTCCCTTACTAAAAGGTTAGCCAAAGTGAGACACAGGTAAACTCCATGGTGTTAAATGGCTCCAAAACGCTCCGGATACTTCAGAACCCACCGGGATGTCCACAGATGTTGTGAATGCATAGTGCATGGAATCGAGCTCATACAAAAATGACTGCTGTGGTCTAGCTGGATGGAGATATTTTTCTAGCAGTTCTGTATTGCACAATCCAAATGCATAATAAACTTAGATCTGTACTTTTGCCAAAACGCAATTTATAAATAAAAGGGTTCAGAGCAAGCCAATTTTCCTATTTAGTTTTAATAGCTAATACTCTGAAAACCTCAAGGCTAATTAAACTGTTCATTGTCCTGCTGCATTTAATTATTCAGATATTGATCTAACATCTTAACACACAAGACAAAACAGTGACATATTTTATATTTGGAAATAGAAAAAATAGGAAGCAGATCTGGTTTAAAAATGATTTAGCAGTTAATAACTGAACTGAAAGAATAGTGTTTCCAAGTGTTGATGTTTTTCATGAGCCACAGTCTTTCCGTCTATTAAAAAGAAAGAAGAAAAAAAAAAGACAAAAAAAGTAAAACAAATTCTTCAGAATTTTGCTATAAAGCCTGCCTCAAGTTTCACATCTAGTTGAAAATACACAGCCAAAACCATGTGTCCGTACAAAGATGAAGACAAGTTATATGGCTAGGAAAGTCAGAGAAATCCTGTGTTCAATTCTGACCCTACCTGAGACAAACTTTGGCCTTGACTTCGTATATATTTAGCCTGCCCTGTTCCACCACTGCGTGAAAGTGAAGCCTCCTACGTTTTCTTCTTTTACTGTTGTCTTAATTTAGGTCACCGTCTTTCTGATATGGGACTTGGTCTTACTGGTTGCTTAGCCTTGGGTTGAAAATAGAAAGTCCAAAGAGCAAATCACTCCATATGGACAACCCACCAGTAAGATTATTTTCAAAGAATTAATTTGTGTTCCTCCCTATGTTATTTTTTCTCCCCCTTTTCATGCCTTGGAAACATTGTCAGATTCTTGGGAAGCATTCTCATAACTTCTTTGGAAAAGCTGTTTTCTCTCTCCCAACTCAAATCTGTGAGGCCTTTGGAGAATGAGAAACACAGATGTTTTGGGTTCACCAGCATCACTTCCATTTTTATTGCTACATAAAGCAGAAGAACAGAACCTGGGTTATTGGGAGTGGAAATCATCTCTAATTTAGCTATCTACAGCTAACCTAGACACCCTAAACTTCACAGAAACCTCTGAACCTAGCGCACGGTCTGTCTCATCCACAGAACACATTTATCAGATGCATTGTGACCCAAAAGTGCCTACTACCCTTCACTGACTGTGAGGAGATCCGGTGGTGACTGGCTGAGATGATACACATGTCCAGAACCTAGTTAAGTTGCTGAAATGTAGCTACTTAGTGCCCTTTGATACTCCCAAAGATATCCAAGATAGTTGCATAGGACTTCAAATACGACACTGGACCTCTGGGAGACAGGCGTGCCGAAGCAGGACCTTTTAAGGCTATATGGCTCAAACAACACTAGACACATTGCTTTGGCAACTGATTCCCACCTGCAAAGACAATGAGAAAAGTGCCATGATTAATATCTGTATTTTCTTCAGAGAACACACTGAAAAGCAAAGTGATTCATCAAATCATAGTCAACTATTCACTTTGGATTTGATTCTGCCTGCTGGATGTAAACCCTGTGGTCAGAAGCTCCCTGGGTTGAGGGTTACCTGCTCCTGCTATGGATCAGGAAAACAAATAACCATCATAGAGCAATTCAGTTGCATTAGCTGTCTATTCAGAGTCCCTCTAGTGATGCTTCGAAGGTCAGCTTGAACATGGTTTGGGGAAAAAGGAAGAAATATAATGAAACTGTCATAAAACAATGAGCTGCACTGGTAGACTCCTATGCAAACTTCTCAGGTGCTCTTGACTCCTCTGAAGTGGAGGCTACAAGGCAAGACTAATGTGGATTGCTGACCCTGCTTGGAGGGCTTCTTCACACAGGGCAGCACAGGCCAGGGAATTCAATGGAAGAGGCAAAGCCAAAGCTGTTACAGTGAGGGAACACAGGAGTTGGCAACAGACTGTAGGAAGGATTTCCTATGCTTTAATCTGTGCCGAGGTTGCACTTCCATTCAAGACTGTGACCCCTACAAGATGTTAAGGTCCAATGGCTGGTCATTAGATATCGACAGGATAATATTTTTCTCGTGAGGAAGTAAATTTAAAGTTCTAAAAATCAACATGTATCTCAGTACAATGGCTCAGCAGGGGGTTGACTGAAAGCCTGACATTTGGGAAACATCCGCTTTATGCAAAATGCAGCGTGCTTTGCTTTGTATCAGGAGTAAACACGGCTTTCTCCTTAATTGGATCTAGCACAACTTATAGGTAGAATATATATTCAGGAAAGACACAAAATAGCATATGGCATATGGTCATTGTTGCACAATCCACTGGCTGGAAACTCAGTATGCTGCGTCTTCAACTTACACTAACTGACACCAGAAAATGCAGTTGGGATTAATTCAGGCCTTATGAAGTGTTCCAAAAACTTAAAGCTAATTACTATGCTTGAGATTCCCAGATTGGCATGTGGTGTTAAAAAGCATTGTGCAATTTAGGACAAAACATAAATTCTGCAAGAACTGTATTTTGCCAGAAAGCTGGCTTTCCCTTCAGATTATTTACTGCTTATTGCAGGGAAGTGTCTTACATATGTCAGTGCATTTCTTTCTGAATCTACTAGTCCAGTTTCTCCTGCCCTTTTAAAAATTACCTTATTAAAACCATCAGAAGAAAATCTGGTTCCCAGTCTGCCCAACAGACTAGAATTGACTGTCATAAACTAGAGCAGATCACTTTGCATTCATATTAAAATCAAGCTTAATAACACTAAAGCTTGTATTTAATGGGAAATTCCACTTTAAATTCCTTCACCATCTGTTGAATAATAATAAAAATATCAGCCGTGAGTATTTCCCTTCAACTTCTCTTTTCCTTAGGGTTCTCGTTGCACAGATGCAAGTTGAGAAAGGCTGAACTCAGACTGGGGTGTCAGGAGGGCGAGCAGAAGGGCTGCAGAGCCAGCTCTGCTCCTCGGCATCCGGGACTGACATTTCACCTTACCAGAAATCGTTTTAGCACAGTGAAATTATTCTAAAATTAAGTCGCTTGTTAAGCCTTTTCTCAATGCATTTCCGCTGTTTAGATTTTGGAATCGCTGCTTGAGCAATCTGCTGTTACACAGTTTTAGGCGAGCAAAGTCTTTTTCCATGGTACAAGCACTCTAGAGCTGCCTTCGAGCCCCTGCTTCTGTCATCTAAACAGCACCATCTTCAGGCACGTTTTAAAACCTATCAATTACCTCGCGGCGACCCAGCCCTGCCACCCGTTGGGAATGCTCTTTTTCTGGTGCTGAAATTGCAGGTCTTCTGGTGTTTGTGGGTTTTGGGTGTTTGGGTTTGGGTTTTTTTTTTTTTTTTTAGTTTGCTTGTTTCTCCCCCCTCCCTCCCCGATCAGTGGCTTTAAATCTTGACATTTGTCAGAACTAGGCTATCAACTCAAAATCTGACAACCGAGCTCATCTCAGCTGCACTTTTTGTGCCTGTATGACCGATCTTTAGATTTTCTTTAAACAGTTTCACTGTTATACCTGTTTCATACTGTTCATTTCAATAATTTCTTTTTTTTTTCTTTTAATCTCCTCGATAGCAAGACCTACTTTATTTTCATTAGTTAGGTTCAAGCAGCATATTTCAAGTCCCTGTTTTTTAACCTTGAAACAGAGAGATTTCTACATCTATTGTGTTTCATTATCCACTTGACTCGAATACATGTTTTTAACACAAGCAAAATCTGCTTAAGTCAAAAGAAATACACGAGTTATTAGGCTCTAGCAATTGTCTGTTTCATAAGTAAACCAAACAAATCTGGGTTTGGTGAGTGTTAAAATCACTGCAACGAGAAATACTCAGTACACTTTATAATGTCATCATAACCACCTATTATTTCCTCTAACGAAATGTCATTTGCATGGTTTGCTTACTCCTCAATTTATTTTTTTTCCTATATTCCATAGGCAAATCAACAGCAGAGACCTGCACAGCAGCTCTGTGATCAGTTACCATGCAGCTTTCTGGAGCTGCTGCGAGGGGGAGACAGGCAGAGCCTCAAGCCCTTATGTCGCCCACCGCCCACCCATGCTCCCTGTGCAAGGCAGGGTGGTAAAGCGAAATCTTTATGGGAATATTTAGGCTCTAAGTAAAACAATAACCCTGTTGGCCCTTTGTTTGCCAGGTAATAAATGGAGAAAAGATGCAGTTCTTCTTTCCTGACTTCTCATCGCAAAGAGAAGGATGATGCCTAATTTTAGGGAGGGTCTACACATCCAGCATTGCCTCCACCAAGTTTCCCCCGAATCCATGGAATCCCTTCAAACTGCGGGTGCTGTATCTTGCGGCACTGATGAGAAAGCACACGTTCTCCTGCCGATTTGCATCATTATACAGAGCAACAACGTGGTGACACTTGAGGTTTTCGTTAGTCTTTATTTGGGAAAGAAAAATTCTTCAGTACTAAAACTGCCAGATTTGCCAATTTTTCAGCACATACAGTTTTACAGCAAGAAGATAATTTCATGGAAGAGTTCTCATCAAAATTACGGTTCACCTCTGCGCGACCGAGAAGGCGGTGCAGAGCCGGCCCGGGTGGCACCGCCGTCTCTCGCCCCTTTGGCCCCGGTTGAGGGGGAAAGGGATGCGCATAGGGATGAATCCTGGCGTCAAAGCGGGGTGGCAAGACGGTCCCCGCCCTGGATGGGAACTGGGCTGTTCATAATGAAGGAGCTTTTTGATGTCTTGCAGCCAACGACAAAAATCTTCCCTCAGTGCCCCGCTCCAAACTTTCCTGTGCCCTACTTCTGGGCGAGAGATCGCCTTTGTGGGTTAATTTAAGGAGACGGAAGAGGCTGCGGTACCGGCCGGGAGGGGAGGAGAAGGGTGGGAACGCACCGAGGCACGCTGGAAGAGCCGACAGGGGGGAGAGGGGCAGCGCAGAGCCCCCCACGACTGCAGGCTGATGCCCAGCCCAGCCCCAAACCCTCCCCCGCCACTTCTGGGGAAGGGGAATGCCACTCGTGTCTGTCTCTCCCGGCCCGGGGCCAGCTCCCGGCCATGCTCGGGGTCAGAGCAGGGGGGTCCCACGGCTGCGTCTCGAGCTGTCGCGTCCTTTTCCCCCGAGCGGACCTACCTTCGGGTGGGAGAGCAGGAGAGATCCCGAAGCCCTCCCTGACGGCCCGGACCTGTAACCGGCCCCGAAGCGCCGGCAGCTGCCCCTCGCTCCGCCAGCGGCACCGGGGACCCGCGGTGCTGCGCCCGGCTACGCTTTCACTCCTGAGAACAGCCAGGGGCAGAGGAAAGGATTTGATTTTATCTTTTATTTAATTTTATTTTGTAACCCATTTTTCAAGTTCATTTCGTTTTGTCAGACCCAAGTCCCGGGTTTCACGGCCTCCTTTCGGAAGAAGGGATGAGGTGACTGCACCCCTCCCGCCGCCTTTGTGGTCCTCACCAGTGTCCCAGCGCGAGTCGGGGCCGGCAGCGCCGGGGCAGCCCCGATGGCAAAGCGGGACCAGCGCAGCCCGGCTCTTCAGCCGAGAGGCACGGCAGTGCATTTCTACCCCCTCCCGGCCCTCCACGGCATCCCCGGCCCAGGGACACCCTTCCCGGCGGGGCCCCGCATCCAAGCCGGGCTGCGGCACCCAAGACCGTGAAGAATAACGGCGTCTCGACCCGCCGGGGGTTGTTCCGTCGATGGCTTCCCCACGCCCCCGAAAAAATGCTGATAATGTCGTAAATTTTGAAGGCAAAGGCAGAGCAGAGTAGGATGTACGGCGAGGGTCCTTACAGAGCCCTCCCGAAGGAGGACCTTCCCAATAATTTTACTTCAGGAATCTGTCTCTTCACTCCTTTGCCTTTATCCCAAAGCAGGGAGCCTTTTCTTTTGTCTTTTTGTTGAAGTGTTTTTATTGATTTGTTTGTTTTTTTATTAAAAAAAAATGTTTTTAGAGGTGTGTCTATCTTTATTGGCTGTTTGGAAAAGGGAAAAAGAAAACTAGAACATTTTCAGAGTATTTGGTTTCGTTCAGATAAAGATCTACACTATTTTTTTTAGCCAGCACTCCTTGGGACTGGACAAAACAGAGTC
The DNA here is from genome assembly GCA_027574665.1 of Rhynochetos jubatus. Lineage (NCBI taxonomy): Eukaryota > Metazoa > Chordata > Aves > Eurypygiformes > Rhynochetidae > Rhynochetos > Rhynochetos jubatus. Next base: position 52,242,694 of record CM050651.1, on the reverse strand, counting down.
TGGTCTTAAATTAACACACACACATAAAAAATAGGTAACTATCCAAGATGAAAGATAGTACCCAGCTACACAGGTGTCATGTAGGAAGGTCCTGGCATTCCCTAATCTTTTCCAGGTTTGATTTTACAAAGACAAAGGTCTTTTAAAATAAGTTTTGATGCTTCTCTAGTATGTGCATCCTCAGTCATTTCCTTGCTCTGGAGCCTTGCTCAGATACGTCACATAGGAAACTTCTACCTTCTTTTTTTTGATAATCAATAGCAGAATGACTATTTTTCCCTGGGAAACTATTTTTCTCCCAGAGATACACCCTGCTCCCAGTGAGCCATGATAACAGTGTCTGGGCATGGACACACAACTCTCCATGAAACATCAATGTCAGTTGACTTTACACGCACACAGTTTGGAGCAGATTTTCTCCTCTCACTTCTGCACCCACTCCTTCATCCTCTTTTCCTCACCACCCAGGCTCCGTAGAGCCTTCTCCAGCCAAAGCTGTTTGTTACCACACAGGTGATCTCTGTGTTTTGCCCTTCTTGGAGAGCTTTCTGAGTCTGTAAGATATTATTCTGAGTTGGTATTTAAGTTTTCAGGCATCTCAGAAGTCATATCAGTATACTGCTGACAGAATTTCCTGCCCCACATAAACCAAGCACTAAACTATAAATTTTGCAGCAACAGAGATGCTAACCTGACTTTCGTGCCACATCTAGCATATCACTATTGTCAAAGGGCAACATTGCCTGTGCTTGCACATCTTTGTGAGGTACAAACCAAAGGTCACTTTTCAGGTAGACTGTAACCTCTGGCTGTCTCCTGGCAATGTGGTATGTTGTTAATGGACTTCGGTATTAGGGAGATGTAAATCTGTTCGTACACTGAACATCTCTGAGGTTTTGCATTTTGGAGTTTTTCCAGTTCTGTAAGATATTTAAGCCCCAATTTTGTTACTTTCTGAAATCCATTTTGGTTGCTTGGAAACTCATTAATATCAGCGTGAAATCTTACCTATGAAGTTCATCAGGGTGAGGAAATGTTGGAATTAACTTTGCAAATTTGCTCTTTATGATCATGTTTTAGGGAAGTCAGATCTACAAGCAATTAGTGTTAAGAACACATGAAAAAATTAAGGAAGTCTGAACTCATTGCCCAGACTTTGGTACTCCAAAACACAAACCACATGTTTTCAGGGCCTAGGTTTGAACATCAAGCTGAGTTAATTCAGATTGTATCCTATATGCAGTTATGGATAACATACAGGACCAATTCCATGCCCTGCTAGTAGAACTGCATGTTTGTGATATCTGCATCTTTTTGATGAGGCAGAGAAAATTAAGCTTAATGCAGAAACATTTGTATCACTCATCTGGATGAAAATGTCCATATGATGTGTGTGGCAACATTATTTCTGGCTAAGAAATAATTTCTCTTCCTTTTAAGAGGTTTTTCTTTTTCTTTTAAGAGATTTGATATGCAGATGCTTTAAGCAGGGATGGCCACACTCCTGCTTTTGAACAGCCCAAGTTCATCTCTCCTACCTGGGCCATATCACATCAGTCTTTACTTGCCTGGGGGGCTACTGAATAATCCAAATTCCCAATATAGAGAAAACAAGGTGTCTTGAGCTGTGGTGTGATTGCACTCACAGAGTCACTCTGGGGAATAGCTGCCCCAGATTTTCAAATTTTTGTAGGAATTCCAGATTTTCATAGGAACTGCTTTTCACAGGAACCACATCCTTTTGCACTGCAACTCGTTTCCAGAGCACTGGTTCCCTCCCTGCTCATCTTTCCAAGGTACGTGCCTCGGAGCTCCCAGCCTAATGGTATTTTGGCATGCTGTTTTCAGGGCTGGGAAGCTTGGCTGCCCTCAGCCTGATCAACAGGAAAGAGTCTACGGGGTAACGGAAATCTGGAAAACATGAGGGGTGAAGAATGTGGCTTTGTTCAAACTGAAAAGAAAAAAAAAAGAAGAGTAGGGGGATAAGAGTTGTCTATATGCAAAGTGTTGCTGGTGATCACTAATGACTAACTGAAGAAGAAATCACTTAAAAATGCAGCAAAGAAAACCAGGATAAATATTAGAAGCACAGACTGTCCCTTGGTGGTATCCAAGAAAAGTGTTTGATCCAGGACTTGCGCTACAGAAATACAGGTTAGAAGAAGTATCCATAAGAGATTATCTAAAGTGATTTACTTCCACACAGGGAGTGGGATGGTGGGAGAGTGGCCTGGATGATTTCTTGAATTCTCTTTCAGTGCTTCATTGCCACAAAGCTATCACTCCCGCAGGCAAGGCAACTATTCAGCTGTCTGACAGCTGATGCGGGATGGAGATTAAATTTAGCTGAAGACTGACTATGGTGGTAGAAATATGTTGATTCATCTGGAATTCAGGCTCTTAATTCACACCCAAATTACTGTTAGAGCCGCTGCTGACTTCAGTAGCTCAGTACCAGGTCCTTAGCTGGCTGTTACTACCATGTCCATTTTGGCATGTGTCGAAGAAGTATTGCAAGATATGCCTCTTACCAAATCCATTCCAACTTCGTGAGACATGATTGCTATTTCAGCATGAGCTGTATGACAGTCAGATATCAGAGGGGTGCAGGAAGGTGGTTAGGCTATTTAAGTTCACACCTATGTTACCAACCGGATTTATTACCCTTTTCATTCTCTCTTTCATTGTTTTATTTGAATAATCTCAATCCAGATTTTGGATACTAAAGTTATTGCCTGAGAAATGGTCTCAGTAGTGTAGAAGGGATACAAAATTGACCTGTTTATAGGAAGATGACCTGCATTTTTTTTTCAATCATCAAGAAGATTACTTGGAGAATAACTTAAAGTAGGAAGCACTGTACTGTCTTTTTAAATTTTGGTCACAGAGGACAGCTATTACACATAGAAATGAAAATTATGTAATGGATAACACAGGGGCAAAAGATGTTTTAGGCAAAGGTTGGATGCAGTTAAGAAAGTTCCTCATGAACAGATCCCCTGAAACTCTTCTCCAGTTATTAATCTGCCTGATTTTCAGAGAAGTAGGAAGAAGATCCTGAATCAGAGTGGAAAGAAAAGCCCCTGCTGCCTGGCAGCATGGTCAGGGGAATCTCACTGACAGGTCTCATGCACACATGCACTCCAGGATCCAGGTGGAACAACTGAGGAGTGATGATCCTCGGATGGTCCTATTGCTGGGACTCCCTAACTGCCAGTCTCTTTCATAGTTACTGGGGCAAATCAGCTTTATGGTTTGGCTGAGCTGATTTGGTTTATTTTACACTGGAACAGGTGAGGAGTGCTCATATATGCAGTTATGGAATCTCTGATGAGGAACTTGTTTATTTCATGGTTAGCTGCGAAGTTAAGAGGGAGTGTGTACATGAAGCAGAAAGTGGTGGAATGGGCAGACAGTGAGATGGAGAGAGGAAAAGGAAATTAGGAGGGTGGATGCAGTCAGGAGAAAAGGATGAAACAATGGCAGGTTGGAGAGCAGGAACGAAATAGGTTTGGGGTCACTGCGGAAAATCACGACCAAAGTAGCTTGTGGTGAGAAGAAAGCATCTGAGGAGAATAAGGTGAAGCATGTAAGGATCTAAGGGAGGAAACAGGCAGAGACATGGTCCTGGCATGGCTGGAAATGGCACAGCATCCCTGGGCTTTGTTGCGAATGTTGCTCCTGGAATGAAAGGCCATGTCTGGTGTGGATTTTGGGCAATTTACAGCTAAGGCTTGGGAGTGGAGGGTGGGAAAGGAGGATGCTTAATGGGGACCAGCAGGAAGGAAATGAGGGCCCAAGTTAAGAAATTTCACAGGTGTGAAGAGCAGGGGAGCTCTGACGACAGAGGGAGCAATGCCTATGACCCTTGTTACCCAACTTGTCTCTCATTTTACATCCTCTTACCCTTTCTGTACACTGCTTTGGGCCAAGGAGCCTCATTGCCCTCTACTATCACCTCCATCATCCGTCCAGTCCACTGCGGGAGGAATGAGTACTACGTATTAAGCCACCCTGTGAGGAACACAGAATCCATCCCTGCCCTAGGGCATCTCCAAGAGGTGCAGTTCAGGTGGGTGATGCACGGGGTATCCAGCAGAGGGTCACACCTTAAAAAGGGGCAGGAGAAGTGGAATGAAAACCCCCTGTCTGTGGGGATTAACCCACGAGGGTTCTTCTCCCAGCAGAGCACCAGACCTGCAGCTGTGGAGGAGGGAAGGTGGAGGCTGCTATGACAAGCCTCCTCTGAGCTCCTGCTGAAGACTGAGGTGGTTTTAATTTTCGTCTGGGAACTTTCCCCTCATTACCCTCCTGACAGGATGGGTGCAGACAGCATTAGGGACGCTGGGCTACACACCGGCCCCAGAGGAATGTCCTCCTCCTCCTCCGTGGCGGCACCTCGGTGCAGGGGGAGGCACACCAGCACTTTCAGCCAAACACCTTCCCTTGTAGGATTCAGTATTTTCCAGCCAAAGGTGGCTGCACGAGGGCAGGGAGCCTCCACCCCACCCTCGCCCCGGCTCCCCTCAGTGAGTCTGACCGATGCCTTTTCCCAGGGCTAAAGGGGATTGGCGATTAAAGGGGTCTTCTGACCAACTTTCCCCTAAAAGGAGCTTACAAAGTCCGTTTGTTTAACCTTTTCACAGCAGCTTGACCCTGTCATGAAGAACAAATCACTCCGAAACAATGTCGAAGTGTGGGACTGGCGCAGTGGCTCCTGTTCTCTTCCTCCTCCGCCGTTGCACACCCAGGCATGGGTCCAGCCTTGACAAGGAACCAGGACCCTTTCTGAATCCCCCCAGTCCCACAGCTTCATGCAGCAGCCCTGAGTTTTGATCCCCATGAAAGGAGGATGGAGTGTGAATAGCTGTGATGGTGACACAGCCCCTGATTCATCTCCCTGTTTAGTGAGGGCTCTAGACTCCAGTATTCCCCAAATATTAGATGCACTTATGGGGTTGTTATTTTGTTTTTTTCTGATGCTAGATGCTTCAGCCAACTTTTGAGTTTATATCGCCTATTTTACACCTTTTGTGGATTGTTTAGCAGTGAAACCAGAGGACAAATTTCACTCATTAGCCAAGTTTAGGAGTAAACATTTAAATTTTGTTACATTCTTTGTTTTATGGACAGGGATGGAACTACTCAGTCAGAAGTAACCATTAAACTCTTATCAAGATACTCAGACTTTAAATGATAGTTCTCTTTTCCCTTAATCCAAATGATCAAAGCAAAAATGCATAAATTGGACAAAAGTTATTATATTCTAATGTTTTTATGAAGTGAATTTCTACATGAACAGGAAAATGAATCTTAATTGCTTACCACAAAAATATCCTCAGGCGATGGTAGTACAATTAAGACTACTTCTTTAAATAGTATCCAAGCTAATATAGTACATATGGTGCCATTAGCAACTTCAAACCACTATTTGGATATTCATTTAATTTAAAACAACGTGTGCTAACAGAAAACTTAGCAGTAATAATAAATGTAAACTTGGGTAAGAAAGTAAACAATGCCATTTCTGTTGAGTGTGTAAGCCATTAGTTAAAATCAACAGAACCAGATTTTGATAGCAAGTATAAACACTGCATATTTTATTTCATAACACCTATTTTTTAAAATCCTGTTTTCTTTGGCTTTTTTTTTTGTTTGGTTTTTGTTTGTTTGTTTGTTTTTGATCTTCTAAAGAATAGTCATATTTCTACTGTATTTTGTTGTGCTCAATGATTGCCCTTATGATGAACTTTTCCTTTCTTGGTGAACACTGAAAAAAATCCACAGCAGCAGAACCAGCTCTGTGTAAAATGAGGAAATGGATGATCTCATGTCACTGTTACAACTCTCTGTATAAATTTAAACACCATACCGATATCTTTGTTTTTTTCACGCTGTGCTACCTAATGACATTTTCTGCAGAACAGGAATGGAAACAGTCTGGGGAGCTGAAGGTGACACCGTCAATTTAAATGCGCCATTGAAAACCTGTGTTACTAGCTGTGTTAGTAGCCAGGAACTTAAATATCCCTTCCGTAGGGTTGGGTTATTTAGTCACAGTTTTAAGCCAGACACTTTTAAAGTTTGTGGGAGACTATTGAAATTAAGATCTTTGATGTACTGAGGATAATCTGGCAAAGGTCATTCCCACCAGCCCTTGCAGGGGGAAATGTGAGTTCTCCATCTCAATTCATTTTAGAGAATGGTGTCAGGTGGCAGGAAATATAACAGGAGCAACACTGACATTAGGCTGGGTAAAGAAATAATCCATATACAAGCACTTAGGGAGAAACCAACAGGATGAGAGGATTTTACAGGCTTCCAGAGCAAGTTCCTTATTATCCCTGCCACCCTGTTCACAGCAGCCCCCACCAGACCTGGAAGTCCCCATGGCAATTTGGGTTCCCCACTGTCTCTCAGAGCCTGGCCAGGGGCTTCCTCCACTGTGTAGACGGTGAAGAGAGCTGAGGTGCCAAGGTGCGATGGGTACACAGCTCAGCAAAACACTAATCCCTGGCACTCATGAGAAATGAGTGGTGGGCAAGGGGCCATGCCTCCCTCGGTGAGGAGCCTCAGCCCTGGACCCTGCCGAGGAGCACGGCGCCCAGGCTAGCCCTGGCTCAGGGAACAAGAATGAGTAGTTGACAAATCATGATGCAAACAGGAAACATTTACTAGGCCAGAAGAAAAACTGCATCGTCACCCCTCCCTCCCCCCAGGTTAAAGAGAAGAGGTTTTGTGCAGTGGAGGAGAGGGCCATCAGGCTTGACGGCACATACGTCCTTCTTGCTGGAGCTGTTCCACTTTGTATAAATAATTAAATCATCTTCGGAGCAAGGACTTGACCCTGAATCTCTCTCATCCCAGGTGAGCACCCCAACAACTGGGCAATAGAATCAATCTCTTGCTTTTCTCTCCCTGGCCCAATAAATATTTAATCACCTATACAAAGTGAAGCAGCTCCAATGGGAGCGAGTGAAAGCCAGGCACCTAGCAAAAGCTCTGTAGCTCAATGGTCCATCTATTTTTCCAGCAGTGTTTGAGCCCCCATGGACAAAAGTCCTCAGCATGTGAGAAAGGGGACTGCATTGGCTGGATGCCCTTCTTTAGCAGTCTTGAGAGAGAGGGAAGCACCTCATGTCTTCTCACCTTTCCCATCTCTAACGGGTAGTCATCTACACATTTTATTTACAGCTGATGATGCTGATGTCCACCCTTCATGTATTTGCCTAATGATTACAAATAGTCACCTAGGAAGGAGAAGAACAGGCAGAAGCTGCATCTCCCAGGAGACAGCAGCTGCCAGGGTACACGTTGCTGTTTCTGCTCAAGTTGGTGACAAAGTCAAACAGACGAAATTGGATGGGTGGGAAGGCCTACGCACCCACTGATGGGAGCTTATGTTTTGGAAAGGTCATCTCCCACATGGCTCCTGCTTCCACATCCAGTTCCTTACTTAACCGGCTGACTGGTGCAAAACACAATCCAACACAGTAACAAGCATTGAGGAAGAGCTGCAGGGAATAAGAATGCAACAAATAAGGTCATTCTGCCCAAGGCACATTTTGGTTTTTTATAATTCCACAGGAAACTAGGCCATCCAGTAAGGGTTTTTTTAGCTAATGCAGATTTTTAAAAGAAAGCACAACGGAGGATTTTTTAAAAAATGTGCTGAGCCAGAAAAGATACTACTCAGGTATTTCTGTGGCCTATCAAGGTCAAAGTGGAATGAGAAATGTCCTTTAGGAAGAATCACTTCTAGTCTCACATGGTCCTGAACTTGCTCAGCAAAGGATTTCTTTACATTTTTTTTGCTTGTAACAGTCTCAAAGACTTAAAGAACAACTGTTACTTACAACTGTACTATAAATCCAAAAATGGCATTGCATAGGAGAAAATGAGGAAGATATTTAACCTATTTAACACAGAAAATTGGCTATAAATCATTCTTCCAGCATGTTGCTGCATTTTTCCCAACAGAATTTCTTTTAGGAAATTTGGGTTGTTGTCACCTTAAAATAAGGCACTTAGAAACCCATCTCTGTTTTCTACATTGTCTTGCCGAATTGTAAAAGCAACTCCTATTTGCTACAGACTGAAGATTGAGTTTGGGGTGTCAGTGATGGGAAAGAGCTACTGCAACAGAATATCACCTCTTCGGTCAGTTGTGCTGGCAGATGGAGGTGAAAGCGCAGGCACAGGTAGTCCTTCTGACTTCAGCTAAGGACAATTTGTTCAGCACAGTCCTTCAATGTTTGCAATGAATTAATTTATCACTTGATTTTACCATTTCACACCAAACTTGCTAAGCCATCATTTTTATTCTTTTTTTTTTTTTTCCTCAGAGACTCAGTCCTGTCTACCAGAGCTTGTCAGCAGAGAGGGTAGCAGGAAAGTGATGAGTCAAGAACACTCAGATCAAGAGGGTGGTTTCACAGATGCATCAAAATGTCTGGGAACAGTTTCTGATCGTTTTCCTTCTTCTAGCTACTGAATGAGTTACTTTTGCTGAGTGTGTCTAAACTGACCTTGGAGAAGGGCTGTGAAAGGGCCTGGAAAGGCAAATGGTATTGCAACTATCACTGGGGACGGGAGACATAGGATTAAAGCATCACTTCAGCCACAGTCTCTTGTCACGGCACCACACAATGTATGTACTAGCCATCATGCAACCTGGCTGGCTGTCAAAGGACTCAGATTTTTCCTGTCATCCCTGATTTACATTGTACAGGTTTCCTCAGTCATACTGAGGGCATAGATCTGGTGGGGTGCAACTAGGCAAAATACATGGATTTTATGCCTTCACCTGTGTGTGGTTTGTGTACTAAACTAGAAGGAAGGCTCTTTGAACAGGCTCTGCAGTCACCCTCCAATCTTTTCTTCTCTGTTTCTGAACATCTGGTTGTTGTCCACAAGCTAAGGATTCCCTGCAAAGGATTCCCCATCCTCCCATCACACTGACCTATTGCCTGGGAGGAGTTCCCAGAACTAACCTTTCTAATACTGACATTGACTCAAGGACAAGGGCTAGATTTAACCACACGTTATCTAATTTGAAGTGCACTTCTTTGGCTTGAAAAAGCACTTTTAAGACTCAAGTTGCCAGTGATGTCAGCTCAGTTCTGCCAGGTCTGTGGGCAATGCAACTGTATTCTCCCAGCGCTCCAAAGTACCTTTCAGAAGTAGTCTTTGTCTTTGTGATGGTTTGTCACAGACAACATCACTTCCAAAATGGTACGTGTCACAAGAAGGTCAAAGGGAGGACAAATCTCTTGAAAAATCAGCAGTCAAATTGTGCTTCTGCTCTGAGAGAGTTGAGCTTCACAGATGAAGCTGAAGGCATGCCCCGATGCTTGGTGACATGAGGTTGGCACGTCCAGAGCATGAATAGCATGTTGCACACACTTTTCCGGACATGTCATGCCAAAGCAGTGTGACAGAGAAGCCTGGGAATCGCAAGGGTGTTGAGCACCAAGTAGACCAGCAGAGCTGGACACCAAACTGGGAGGCAGACACAGCCAGGAAGCAGCAATAGCGTATATTTTCTCCTTACTCATTCATCAATATTTTTCTCCCCTATAGGCCTGTGCCCTGTCCTGCTTTGGGTTTTTAATGTCTTCACTTTCTCCTCCTGTCCTATGTCCAGCTTTTCACGATGACAGTCAGAGCCTAAAGGGCTCTCCTTGTGCTTCCTCTTTCCACAGATGATACAAAACCACGGAAGCTGACGGCAGTTTGTGTGTTTGCATGTGTTTTCCATATATCCACAGATTGATTCAGAGGGACGTATTGCGCACCCTTTTCTCTTGCCTCATACCAAGGTAACGCAGGCTGAAAGCAGAGCTCCTGAGGACCCCCTAGTCCTGCTGCGTGCCATAAAATCACACATAGCAAACCTTTCCATAAATCAGTAGACTGGGGCCATACGCCTGACGTTATGAAATCTATGGAGGAAATATGTGCTTCTCAGTAACATCAGGAAAAAACACTCAGGAGTTTCCAGATAATATATATACACTACTTTGAGCAATGTAGAATTATGTCAATCTTCAGAAAAATCCTTATTTCAGCATTTGCTGCCAGGAGGGTAGAGGAGCAGGGCAGGGGTGCCCGTGTAAATGTGGCTAGAAAGGAGTTTCAAGTTACAAGGCTGCTCTGGCACACAGGAATGAGATATCGGTGTGTAAACAGGTGGTGTCATTACTGGGGGAGAAACACAAATAATGCAGTTCGGGCTTGTCTTGTGCTGTCCTTCAGCTACAGATGGGACAGACTAAAATTCTCCCTCACAGAAATAATATCATGTTTATCTGGTAAGATCATTTGTATGGTTTTGCTCTCACACAGCTCTTGGTCTATTGTTCAGGAAAACCTAGTGAAATTTGTGAATCTTTTTTTTTTTTGTTGCTGTCAGGGACAAAAATCCATCTGAGTCAGCACAGGGGCGTATAGGGCATTGTGGCTTTGCCTGAAAGACGATTCACGTAGCGAGCACATTCGGGTTGGTTAAGCCCCAGCTCCAATGCACTCTCCGTGTGCAAAAAATGACACTTCAAGTGAGCGGCGTTCTAGAAAATGAAAGAACTAATTGCTGGGGTTAGAAGAATTCAGCCAGTCTCAAGCCATTAGGATCACGGCCGAGTGGGGAATGTCATGGAGCCAATTGGAGCAAAGCTGCCAGGGCTTTACCACACTTAAGACCTAACCTTAGGTTGCTCTGTGATCACACGACTGCGGCTCTAACGTTTGCAGGCGAATATTCCCCCCGCGCCCTGGCAGTGCTTCCCTCCATGGACGCAGCGATGAGCCCAAGGAATGCCGATTCCACAGTATTCCTGATGGCCAGCAGGATAGGGACAGACAGGCCTGGCGGTTTAATTTGCCTTTTTTTTTTTTTCTTGTTTCTAGAGGAATAAAAACAACAAAAAGACAACCTAGTCTGTCGTGAGATTTCTGACTGATTGTGGAGTAATTTGGGCAGAATGGAATAGAGCCTGCTCAGTGGTTCATGAACAGCACTTATCCGTACTCCATTATTTTCCTTTTAGTTTGCTTTACAAATTAGAAAAGGGCACCAGTGTCAAATTCTTGATGCAAGCCTCTGTGTGAAATGATAAGCTAAATCCTAAATTGAGGTCAAAGCTGTTCATGTGGTTCCTGCTGCTAATAAAAACGCTTTTCTTTGTTCCTGCCTGCTGAGAATGCCTGCCCCATTTATAAACAAGATCTTATCCCAAAAGAGACACCTCTATGCAGATGTTAGGAAAAAAGTATCCTACTTAAACTATAATTTCTCCTTAAAAATATGTTTTGCAAGGGAAAAAAATAGCATCATTGCATTGAGAGCAATGCATTTATATTAGGTAAAATTCTGGGTTTGCCTGCATCTCAGGGTAGGAGTGGTGCACAGTGTGAACAAATAATTGGCAGCATCATAGAATTATGTTCCAGTGACTTGTCATTTGTGAAACTTCCTTTTAATTTCAATTCAGAGAGGAGCTGAGGAGTTTCCCCCCCCAGTTTCCTTTTCGAAGCCCCAAATGAAATTAAAAAAATAAAAAGCAAACCTGTAGTGACTTAGTGATTTAGAAACAGCTCTTGATACCTGCAGACCTTTGGCTGATGTGACGTAAAATCTGACATCACCACACCTGCTGAGGGATGATGCAGCACTGGGAAGAGTGATGTTCTACCTAGGCATGAGGTTTCATGGGCCCAAAGCGGGGTGCAAATGACTCAGGAGATGTTTGGTGTCCCTTCCTGAGGAAAAACAGCCTCTGCCAGAGGGATGGGATCAATTGTTCGGTTCAGTTAAAATTTTATCCTGAAAATCACTACCTTTAAGTCACTTGATTTGAACATTTCCCTATGTCTTTCAAAGCCTTGGTACCTGAACCTGGTTTTCTAAGTGAGCTACAAACTTTGCTGTATCTATGTGCAACCATGTGGTACTTTGTGTCAGGGTATAGCTGATCCTGATCTGCATCAAACTCAGACACCAGCAGTCACTGCAGCTCTGCCTTCCTTGGTTTGGTCCCCTTCGCTGTCACCATAAATGGTTTGGAACCTGTTTACTGCAATAAAATATATTCTCAAATACTGCTGAAGATTAATATTTAGACTTACATTTTCTTTCCTTTCCTGGAAGGAAATAAATTTCTCTGTAAATACAAGAAATGCTATTAATACTTGTTGGTCTTAGCTTAAAGTGGTCACAGGAGCCTGATATTTCAGAGACTGCAGTATCTTTTCTTTTTCTTCCTTTTTTCTTTCTCTCTCTGCTAAACCCTTGGTAAATACAGTGAGATGAATTAAAAGTGTCAGTTTGAAATGGTTGGAAACGGGTATAAATTGGAACTGTCTTTGCTGAGAAGTAGTATGAGATGGGATTGAGGCTAGCGGCAAAGGAGGTTTCAGAAGGGCATCGCAATACGCAGCACACTGGCTGTGCGCTTGCATGTGTGTGCTCACAACTACTACCAGCAGAGCAGAACCACAAAGAGAGATGTGAAATCAAACCAGGGAAGACTGTTTCCTTTAGTTCTGTTTCTATAAAATAATTTTCTAGTTATATTTACAGTAATAATAATAAGAAAATGCAAACTTTAGATAGATTTATAATGAATGCGAATGTGATGGCACAAAGCAGTGTGACACTGCATTGCTAATTGAAGACAATCCTCAGCAGCCTTGCTTTGAAACAGCCTAAACACCTACCCAAATAAACATACAGGGAGAGGCAGAGTAAGGATAAAGCTGAAAGACATCCGTATGTCTGCCCTGGGAGCAGATGAAGCACTTGAAAGATGAGAAAACAAGAGGGGTAAGGTCTACCTGAGGGGGGAAAAAAAAAAAAAAGAGACAGAAACATGGACTGTAGTCCTCTGTCCTTCTCCTTGGTGGTACACAGTGTGCTCCAAGGACAATGTACTCCAAAGAAAATTACTGATTTTTCTCAAACCAGGCTTGTGAAACATTTGCCTGGTAAAATAATCTAGCACACAAACTGCTCAAAGGCGAGGCATTTCTGCATGATCTGCCCAAAGACAGCTAATGCTTGTCCCCAGCTGTGACATGTCAGGAGCTCACAGGCCTAGAGGTGACAGGCATCTCAAAAAGGTGTTTTTTACACAACTTTTCTTCAAGGAAATCCCAGATTAATTCACTGGAGGGAGTTTTTCACAGCTTTTGCAAGTGTTTCTGTCAAAACCAGCCATGAAGTGGTATTGTTGAGTAAACAGCCCATTTTCCCTCCCGTTGTACACCATCCCTCTGCAGAGCCTCCCATCTGAGCAACTGTGGGAGAGGAGTGGTGGAAGGAAAAACCCAGCAGAGCCCACACAGCCAGTCCTCCCTAAACAGCTTGACTTTCTTCACAAGTAAAACTCCTCTTGCCTCCAGAGACTGAAGATGCCCTGCAGCAGTATTCCTGCTGTGCTGAAATCCCCGCGGGGACACAGGGCTGGGGAGGAGGAGACGCAGCCGTGCTTGTAGCCACCTCTCTGGGGAACAACCCTTCCAATGTCCTGGCCTCTCCGCTCACCTCTGCACTGTTGAGGCTTGGGCTAGATGTGATTGGTTTCAAAGACTGAGTTTAATGATTTTTAATACTAGTTAAGTGGGCAGGTTGAGATGCTCATATTGAAACATCTTGAGGAGATTAAGAATTCTGTATTTCCTGTTATTTGTCTTGCTTCACAGAATCCCATTTTTTAGCGAACAGATGGAATATTTTTGGTTTGTTGAACATTTTGTCATCACTATTCAGCACCAGCTAACCTGCCAAATGCTCTTGAAAAATACACAGTTATTGCTGTCTCTGGTCCTCATTTTTACAAGAGCAACTTTCCTCCTTGGCTCCCAGGGATCAAAAGAACTATTTCTTCTTATTGGATTTTTTTTCTGCCTTAAGAACCGAAGACTATTCTTTACCTACCTTAACCAAGTTACAAACGTCTAAGTGGCAAACACCCATTCAAAGTAAGATAGATGTTACTCTGCCAGAGCAGGAAAACTCTTGGATGTAACCAGTAGGGACTGGAATTTCTGTTCAGGGAAGTCTACCCACTATTTGCCAACAGTGACTGACAGCCAAGGACAAACGTGATTTTACTTTTTTTCCATTGGAGGTGGTTGTTTCTATTAGCTTTTAAACGCAGAAGTACAAGGAGGTTTAGGTCAGGGACTCTGTTCAGTCAGTACCTCTGCAAACTTCACTCCCTTGCTTTGTGTTCTGCTGAAGCCATTAGCTCATGCTTGGCCAAGGCATAGTTTCTATGGGGCAGACGCCTCTTGTAGAAAGGCAGGCTGTCTTCAATCAAGGACATAAAAGATGAACCTCGCATAGCTGCCTCCGGAACGACATTCCCGTGCTGAATCACCATGATGTTTAAAACCTGTTTTCTTTGCAATTTGAGTTTGTCTGGCTTCATTTTCAGTTGCCAGACATTTTTTTGTTTGTTATTCTTTTCATGCTCTTTTTCCCTTCCCCTGTTTCCTACTGCCTCCTGCTTTTTAGAAATCAACTCTGGACAAAAGACTTTTTTTGTTTGTTTCAACACCCTACATACAGATATGAAACACAACCTAATGTTTTTTTCACTGCTCCCTGGTCAAAAGGGGTAATACCTATCTCATTTTCTTGGGTAGGATTTACAATAGAGTATCACCACCCATGCTCTTTTGAAAATCTGACTATGGTTTGCTACCAGCCTCTGGGTTCAACTCTCAGACTGAAGTGACAGCAACAGAAAAGACTGCTTTATATTTTTTACTGCATTTTGACCCTTACGGTGGTTGTCCATCTGTTTGTTACCTCTATGACTAAACTTGCCTGAATTTGAGACTGAAACTACTATAGCTGCAGAGTGGCTGTCAGTTTGTTCTTCATCTGTCATCTCTGATTTCCTTGAAAAAGAGAGGAGCATGAGCATGGCTATAAAATAAAGACAAATAATATTTTCATAATATCATAGAATCATATAATACCAGGTTGGAAGGTATCTAAAGGATCAGCTGGTCCAACATTATGTCCATAAAGAACTCATACTTTTTCTGGTAAATTCCTTTAATTTTTCCCTTAACTTTCTCAAGAATGTATTCCAAGGCAAACACTCCTCTCCACTGCTCCCCATGGAAGAAAGGTGACAAGACAATTTAGGCAATCTATGTCAGATTTGTGAATTCCGATTCAGTGAATTCCTGGATTTGTTTTATTGTGAGTACGCATAGCATTCCTGAGTAACTGACATCGAGCATGTGATGGCAGACCCGTGCTGTATAAGTCCCTGACCAGGAAGAGCAGAAGATTGTTAAACCTTGATATGCTCACAGAGGGAGGAGCATTTAGGGACTGTGGTGTTCCTCACTAGCAAAAGGCAAGCTTGTCAGTAGGGACTGGGATTTCAAGGTTAGAGATCCCTATTCAGCAGCACCAAGAAAAAAACAACACCTAAATGCCAAGAGGAAAGGCACACAGGAAAGAAAATTTCAGGCAAGAAAATAGAAAAGAGGATCTGTTTTTGTGGAAGAGACTATTTGTGACAGTTGGAACAAGGTGAACGAAAAACCGCTTAGGTCAGTTGAAACTCCCAAGATTTGAAAAAAAATATTCAGGGGGCAAGGTTACATCCCCCCCCCCCCAAATGACTTAACCTTGAAAAATCTACAGATGGTGAGAAAACTGAGGAAGAGAAATGCCCTTTCCAATTTTGTTGTTGAACATAATGTATTTGTTCTCTCCACTGCCCAGATTCAGGGACTACGGTATTTAAAAGCTCTCTAAACTCAGGTGTGTCTGCCTCAACTAGCACACTGAAGAGAACACCAGCCTTGAAATGCTCAAAAAACCCTGCAGCTTTGGGAAAGAGTAACAGAGAGAAAGCCCTTGTCCAGGGAAAACCAACGAAGTGACTGCAGGAATATGGTGAAAATTTATGCAGGAAGTTTAAGATGTGTTGACTTCAGTGTGTGTAAGCCAGACACATCAGTGCACCAAATGTGTGCCTGGAAGCCAAGCTCCCCTTGGGTGTATTATCCTTACGGGCAAGTCATTGATAATCTGCAGTATCAGATTTTTTCTAATGTACTTAGCTTCTTTCATCAACTTCCTGAAGTTTCTTAGAAATCCTGATTGCCCAGTGCTCCCACTGAGAATAAATAAAAACCTTCTGAGCGCTTTCAGGTATTTATTCAAGTATTTGATTTGGGGCTGGAGTCTTCAATTTTTGCAATCCAGCGAAGAAAGTACCAAATTATTCTATATGAAGTGATGTGGTCGATCAGTTTTAAAGCCAGAAGGGCCATTATTGTAATCCTAGCTACTGCAGAGCACAAACCCAAAGAATTCATGCAGTAATTCAGAATTCAAGTATATTTGAACACATCTTTGTAAAAGTCTTCTGTTCCAAAAATCAAGAGTTTTAATTTTTAGCACATGTTTAAATCTGGTTATTGCCCAGTTGAAAGCTGACCATGTTACCAAGTTACTTCATGAAATATTTAAACAGTCAAAAACATGAATTCAACAAAATCAAACTTTTATGTAGGAAATTTTCCAGTGTCCTTGTATCTCAACTAGAAAAATTTGTTTTTTTCAAGTGATAGGATTTTTATTTTCATATTTCATTTAACATTAGCTTTTAATATTTAAGTAGCAAAAGCAAATAATGATGCTATTCTAAACTACTGAAATGATGTTTTGTTCAACCTGGGTTGTTCTGGGAAGATTTCTGTTTTAAAAAATACCAACTTTGCTTTAGGTCATAACCATTTTTTCAGATCCTTTAAAATCCTCATGAGAAGAAATACTACTAAACATTTTTGAACTAGCTCCAGTTAGAATAGATGTGTGTTTTTAAATTCATATTTCTGGTTCTGAAATTCTCTTTTAAATAAGTATTTGTACAGTATTTATCGTATAAAAACACCCAGTGGTTTGTATGTTTCTTATTATCATCATTGCTACAACATTGATTGCAGCTACATTAGTTGAATATTTCTTGAGCCCACGTTTAGTCTTACTTCTACCACCGTAAGAACATTGAAGAGAGATAAGAAATAATGAATCAGTATGCTCATAGACAACACTGATGATAAGAGACACTCTTTTTTGGCTTCAAACAAAAAGAATTAATGTGTGTTTTGTTATGAAGATCATATTCCACAGCTAGATAAATACCTCGCTGAAAATTCAGTCTGGTGATGTGAAACAACATTCCCAAGGACCAAATAGATTTTACTGCTTCTTTGGTAGAGTTATGGAGCAGAGCGTTCCTGAAAAGAACCAGGAAATCAACAGAGACTCTGTACGTTGTAGTGCCGTTACCAACCAATGCTTTAGAAAATGTCCAAAACTCCACATATGCCAGCTGCAGTGCAGAAGAGAGGAATGTTGCAAGCCTGCTTAAATTCCCACTTTGACTCATGGTAGTTCAGAAAACAAGGGTGAAGTATGGTTATTTCTAAATTATTTTAATATGGTAATTTATTTTTATAATCATTAATGTAAATTACCAGGTGGACTACATGTGGGGATATTAACTTTATTTTCTCTGTTACTGCATTAATCATAAATGTTTTTGACCTGCATTGCTTTATGTGTATATATCTGTATATCTGGGTAGCAGTTATGGCATAACTATAAATTATATCAATTATGTCAATCAAATTATATCAGTGTATAACAAAGTATTTACAAACACATTACAACAATGGTATTTGACTGGCACTTCTAAGCTGCCATCTTCTTGAAGCAAGAGGAAAGATAAAACTATAAATTTCTCTGTGACAACCTTTAACATGTTAAATAAGGCGGTGTAAGGTGGGGCTTTTTCAGGAAGTACAAATCAAAAGGAAGCACAATAAATCACTTAAATTTTAAGTGACATTTATGTTAATCTTTTCCTCTTTGGTCCAGTTTGACAGACTGCTGTTGTCCTCTTAAATCAATGTTAACACTCATTTACGAGCAGGAAAAGGAAAACTGTCAGAGACCTTATGTTGCTACTGAAACGAGATTTCTGGTTTTTATAAGACAAGAAAATGTGAGCACAAAGATGAAGGGAGGGGAATAAAATTTCAGCTTCTGCCTCTTATTACATATTTCACTCATCAGCCACCACTGGTGAAATGAATCTGATCCATAATCAAACCAGTCACTTCACACCATGGTGACAGCCAACATGGATTCACTAAGGGCAAATTGTGCTGGACAAATATGGTGGCCTTCTGCGACAGGGTTAGAGTGTTAGTGGATAATGGAAGGGCAATGGATGTCATCTACCTGGACTTGTGCAAAGCATTTGACACTGTCCTGCACAACACCCTTGTCTCTATTGGAGAGATATGGATTTGACAGATGGACCACTTGGTGGATAAGGAATTGGCTGTAGGGTTGTGTTTTAGGTCAATGACTCAATATCTGAGTGGAGTCCAGTGACAAGCAGCATTCCTCAGGGATCAGTACTGGGACTGACGTTGTTCAACAGCTTTGTCGGTGACATGGACAGTGGGATTGAATGCACCCTCAGCAGGTTTGCTGATGACACCAAGCTGTGTGGTGCAGTCGACATGCTGGAGGGAAGGGATGTAATCCAGAGGGACCTTGACAGGCTGGGGAGGTGGGCCACTGCCAACTTCAGGAAGTTCAACAAGGCCAAGTGCAAGGTCCTGCTCCTTGGTCAGGGCAATCCCAAGTACAGGCTGGGTGGAGAATGGATAGGGAGCAGCCCTGAGGAGAAGGACCTGGGGGTACTGATGGATGAAAAGATGAACTTGAGCCAGTAGTGTGCGCTGGCAGCCCAGAAAGCCAAGCGAGTCCTGGGCTGTATCAGGAGAAGTGTGGCCAGCAGGTCAAGCGAGGGGATTCTCCCTCTCTACTCTGCTCTCCGGAGACCCCACCTGCAGTGCTGTGTCCAGCTGTGGGGCCCTCAACATAAGAAGGATATTGACCAGTTGGAGTGAGTCCAGAGGAGGCCATAAAGGTGATCAGAGGGCTGGAGCACCTCTGCTATGAAGAAAGGCTGAGAAAATTGGGCTTGTTCAGCCTGAAGAAGAGAAGATTCCGCAGAGACCTTATAGCACCTTCCAGTACCTGAAGGGGGCCTACAAGGAAGCTGAGGGGGACTTTTTACAAGGGCCTGTAGTGACAGGACAAGGGGTAACAGGTTTAAATTGAAAGAGGGGAGATTTAGACTAGATACCAGGAAGAAATTCTTCACAGAGAGGGTGGTGAGGCACTGGCACAGGTTGCCCAGAGAAGCTGTGGATGCCCCATCCCTGGAAGTGTCCAAGGCCAGGCTGGATGAGGCTTTGAGCAACCTGGTCTCGTGGAGGGTGTCCCTGTCCATGGCAGGAAGGTTGAAACTGGATGATCTTTAAGGTCCCCTCCAACCCAAACCATTCTGTGAAACCTGCCACACGAGTTTGGCTGGTTTTAGCTCATGTGACTGGTCTGCAGTAGCAACGCCACTGTGGACACAAACCAGTGACAGTTGACTGAATAATCAACTTGAAAGGTAACAAAGCTGAAAAAAAAAAAAAAAAAGCCCCATGTAGCACTGTGGAATACATAACTAAAGACAGGAAAATAGCAAAGACCATGGCTGTTGTCAGCATGCAGCCAAAGTCAGGAAGGAAGGGACAACTTTTCTTTCATCTTCCCTCTCTCTGTCATTGTTGCCTTCAGAGTTGGGGGAGATCAGAGTCAGCTGGCAGCCAGAAAGCCAAGGGCGATCAACAGGCAAAATGTAAGGGCCTGCTTCTACTCCTCCCCCCTCATTTCACTTAATCATATCCTTAAAGTTAAGTGATTAAATGAATCAGGCCCAAAATTGTGTCTGAAAGCAAACAGTGTTTGGCTCTATGCAAAATGCTTCACGCAGTTTTCTTTGCTCTACTTCTTTATAAAACTTTTGAAAACGTAAAGTCATCCAAATCATAGAAGAACACTATTGCCTTCAACTTTCAGAAGTTACTCAAGGGACTCTGCTGGTCCCTGTGACAATCATTAAAACAGCTTTTCAGCAGTTGGCACAGGCTCTTTGTTGACCTATGTTTTTTTTACCAGAAAGAACAGTTTAAGCTCACTCTTTTGCTCTTCTCCTGCTAAGTCTGTGCCTGTAACACTGCATGATCTTCAAACCATGGTCTTAAATTAAGCTCAGAGCTGTTAAGAGGACAAAAACATTTTAAAGGAAGCAAACAGCCAAACAAACATGGCTAAATAAACACACTGGGATTGCTAACGATACTGTCTTTAGGATTCCTGTGAGCCAATACCTGGTGACAGGTTGACAGGCAGGGAAGGTCTACAGACCAGTTATTTCCTGTTCTGCTTTTTGCCTTCCTATTTCAGGGAGGAAACACTTTTCTCCTACTGTATGTTGCCTAAGGGCAGTGTGCTGTGCCCCGGCAGCTGCCCCCAGCACTGTCCTCAGACGTCCCTTGGTCTCCAGGGCCAACTGGAAACACCACCCTGCGAACAGCCAACAGCAACAAGGGGTTTTGTTGTGTTCTCCATAGGACCCCAGTGCCAGTCCTAAGAGCCAAGGTCCTGTATATTGCCACTGTTAGGGTCACGAAGCTTCCTGGTGCCAGCATCAAGAGCCTTTTGGTCTGATAGGGAAGGGACCTTTCTTGGGGTGAAATGGAGGGAGTTCTGCTCCCATGCCCATTACTGAATTCTCCAAAGAAATTGCAGGCAAGGATGCCAATTAACACTAATTGGGATTTTTTTTTTTATATGTGGACACATGTCCATTAGGAATCTGATTGATAGACTGAGACAAGTGACTCATTTTGCTGTTGCCATAAAGTAACCATTGTACCATTTGGAGTTATTTAAAAGGAAAATACAACAGATCCCACCTGTGCCCATAAAAGACAAGGAGTTTTACCACCAGTGGAGGAGAGAGTTTTACCTTTGAATGCTGGGTACTTGACCTAGGGGTATTGCATTGCCTTGCAGTGTTTTTATCCAAGAAGAACACCTTGCTGGCTAATAATCAGAGATATTGCTACGGATCTTAACAACACCTCATTGCTTTCTTTGTGAATGTTCTTCAAGTTTTTCTTCTTGCTGCTCAACCTAAGACCCAATTTGAGCTTTATATCAGTACTGAAGCCTGCTTCCAATTTCTTTTCAATTCTTTCTAAAAGCTTTCCAAACACCTATGACTGATTCATGGTGAGCTGAAGACGAAAGGGGTATATAAGCTTCTCTGAAACTGCTTGGTTTGGGCACAAGAGGAAGCTGACAGATCCACTACAGACTTGTCAGAAATCAGCTGTGTTTAAAAGAGGATGCCAGCCTGCAGTGAAGGAACAAATACAGACACTACACAACAAAGGTGAGGGATCCCAAACACAGTTTTCAGCTGCTCATCCAGAGCAATAGGTAGCCAGCCTAAGGCATCATTCTTGAACAACTCTCTCAGCAGGGAAACTGGTTTTGAAAAATGCTGCTCATTTGTTTTTTCTTTCCCTGACCCGTGGCCCTAATGTGTGGATCATACGCAAAGGCAAGATCAGAGATGACAGATCCGTTTTGCTCTCAGATACAGTCAGGTAGATGAATAAATTCAGCTCAGTGAGTTTTGGCATTTAGGAGCAACAGCTGGAAAATTCCTTTTAGCACTTCCTTGACATAATCAGTTGAAAAACAGGAGGGTTTTCTTTCAGGGCAATGGGCTGCACTAGTGTCCCTGCTCTAGTGTTCCCAGGTCTCCCCACCCAGGAGCACAGACCCTGGTCTGCCTGGGAGAGCTGTGAAGACAAATCTGGCCCTTGAGTTTTCCTATGCATTTTGATCAGCAGAAGTGAGGCAAAGCTTTGGGGCGGGGGGGCAACCAAAACCAAACCAGCCTTTTGCCTTTATAATTCTCTTTTTGTCACTCACTTGATTAATATTATGTACAGAAATCTAAGAAATATTAGTTGAGTCTTGGTTAATACCATCCCTGAAGAGGGACTAAAATCTCCTAAGAAAAGCAGCAGAGCTTGGTGGACTGGAGAAACCAAGAGCACCAACAACAGCATACAGTGAGATGGGGAAAAATCCCAGAATCCAGTGGTAGATTTTCCTTCCTGGCTTGGGATCTCTCATCAACAGAAAGACTGTTAATAGAAAACAAACTCTGTTCAATTCCCACAGGTATCCAGGCACAAGAAGTTATGGTAACATTTCTCCACCCTTTGCCTTGCTCAACCCTGTCCCAGCCACAGAAGATTGCTTCTCATAGCCTTCTGCAGCGGTTCAAGGTTCTTCAGAGGGTCCCCTCTGCAGTCCAGGAGAATAAAATAGCTCCCTGTACCGGTCTTATCCTTTCAGGAATATCAATCCTCTCTAAATCTGGGCTGGATTGTTTTTACCAAGCTTTGCTGCCAATAGCTTTCCACAAGAGAAGATATAGATGTTATCTCAATGTTCCTCTTACAAGCCTGCTGATCCTGAAATGACTCGATGGTTCAAAGACTGAGCCCAATGGTTTGAAATGATAAATGTCTGCAAAATATACTCCCACAATTTACTAAGTTTGCATCCTTGTACAGCAGTGTCCCGCTAACAGACAGAACACTGCTCTGCTATGCACGCTGAAGCGGAGGAAGAAACACGTGGAGTGCTCAGCTACTGAGAAAGGAATTGCCACAGACGAGGTTACCGTAGTAGGCATTTTTCTTTCTGTCATACATTAAAAAAGCCCACCTATTTTTTTCGTCACATGTACTATCAAGTCAGTGACTTTGTAAAATGCATTATAGTGTATTGCAAATGAACTTAAGAAATAACGCTGACAGTAAAATTCTTGGTAAATCATGTATTAGAACAGACATTTTCTTACCATTCACACTGACACTAGATCCGTTGTTGTTAACACTGTTCTGTTGTTTCCAATTACTTAGGATATAATCTTGCCAAACCGGACTTTTTTTTCCTGCAGATGATACATGCACGTGTTTATTGCACGTATAAGGATGCAGCACTTTAAAGGCTGTTTGCCTCCTGAAATGGATGGTTTCTCGTCCTGATTGGGTCATGGTGCCCCCTAAAATGATATCTCCTCTAGGCCTGGGTAGAGCTTGTGGTTGCTGATGGGGCAGGAACACCAACCCCAAATGCTCACCCTCAGGCTCATGAAGACAACAGTTCCAGCAGCCAGTGGAAAGAGGGAGTCATTGCCAGATGGTGCCTGGGGGAACATCAGTACAAAATAGGTGAGATTAACCTCAGTTTTACTTAAATTACTGAGAAACACTGAATTGGTCCAGGACAGATGCATCAATGCTTCATACTCACAAATAAAACCCTACTGTGCTGGGTGGCTGCTCCTATCTGTAGTTATAGCAGAAGAAATCTGAATTTTATTCTGATTTTAATTGATAAGGTGGGTAGAAAAAAAGCATATCATCTTTCTGTCTCACTGCACTGAGCTGCTTTCCCGCAGGTAGAGTTGTGCATGTCCATGGAACAGCTGCAGGGTGAGTAGGGCTGGAGGTGGGTGCCCCACGAGGGAAGTGGGCAGCTTGTTGCATGCAGTGATGAAGAAACCCCACCCTCATTGTGCAACCTTTCCCTATCCGGTAGGGGCTTGAGTTAAATCAAGCCAAAGGTGTGAACCTTGCTGACCTGAACAAGACCCTCTGGCATTCAGGTTGCCAGCAGCTCACAGCCTTTGGGAAATGCCCTGTGTGGCTCTTACCAGGCACAAGGTGGGTCTGGCCAGCCTCGTTATGATGCCAGGCAGCATCTCTCAGCAAAGCCAGAAGAGCCCTGGCCATCAGTATCTTGATCTCACCCATGACATTGCTTGTGCATGTGCTTTTCCCAGGCGGTGAGCAGCTGCAGGCATGCAGTACCTGCTCCTAAAGCAACCACCTTCTTGGAGGCACAGCCACACACGTGCTGGCTGCCAGCCTGGGACATAAGAGCCCCTTACTCCTGTGAGCTAGACATCCTCTGGAAGCCACAAACTCTGATTTTTACTTTGGTATAAGAATTATGCAGTGTTCCCTCTTCCTCAGGTCGGTTCACACTACGTATAATGTATTTCTGTCAACATGCCAAGGAAAACCGTCAGACCTTTCTCTGCAAACTGCAGAGTGACCAGGTCAGCCATTGGGCAACCGAGCATCTTCAAGTGATGGACACGCTTGAGTCAAAGGTTCAAGTAAGACACAGCGGCATGGGCTATGGTGCTACGGATTGTGGACTTTTGTGGAGTTTCTATAATACTGCTACAGCCTCACTTCAATGACCTTATTGATAAGCTAAAGGGGTTCCAGTTGCATCATGCACTGGGAGCAGTGCTGCATTACTGCTGAAATACCTAGCATCCAGAGGGCTGATTGAAGGGCTACAGAGATTTTTGGATTCTGCTAAGAACTCTGGAATTATTTAAGTAATTAAGGGAATAAAATGTCTTTTTATTCTGTGTTTTAAAGATGTTAACATCTATTCAATAGTGAATAAAAAAAGAACAGAGTAACTTTCAGTGAAAGCTACTGCACTAGCTCTGCTTGTTTCATCCCACTAACCAAGACTGTTAGCTAAGAATGTATAAAGTAACCCAATTAAAAGGAAAAGCCGTTAGCAACACATTTCAACCATTCCAACTGAAGCACATCAATGTGCATTTTCTCCTTTCACAGAAAAAAACCCCAACATATTCACCAAATCAGAGTAGAAATACACAATTACTAACAAACGAGAGATAAATTTCAAAGAAAAAAAACCCCCAACTTTTAAATGATTATGATTTGAACTACAGTCTGAGAACGTTGGTTTACCTTCAGATAAAAATAATTCCTACTAAAATTTCATATTTTTGTAAAATGCCTTGAAATGAAAATGAAAGTGTGCATGATTTTCCATGCAATTTAATCACATGTTCATCAGATCTCTTCTGTTGTCATTTCAGTAATATAAAGCACTGGGAGTGCCACTGAGGTTGAGACTCAGAGATTCAGAAAATTCAGTTTCTGAATGGTGAAAAGTAAACTAAGATAATAAATATTGTAAAACAACACAAACAGGAGAGAAAGAAAATTAAATAATTCCCAGACTTTTAAAATGGAATGGAGGCCATTTACCTGCTGTCCAAGAATTCAAAGGCAGCCTTTTTGTAAAATACTTCGCGCATGATTCCAGTGGGACTCTTCACGTGCACAAAGCTATTGTGATGTATGACTATGAAGCTGAGGATTTCTCCTGAGTAAACCAGGGAAGGAAAAACCTAGAAAAGCTGTAGCTCAGAAAGAGAGAGATGCTCTCCATAAACACAGCAAGACATTAAGTACTGGAGAGAAGTACTTAGGCCAAATAAATTCTTTAAATACAGGAACAAAAGCATTATCTGGCCTTGAATACATAGAGGGAAGACTAGAAAAAGATTTCTAGGCATTATACTTCTCAGGAGCCACTCTTACCTGCATCTCTGACTCACTGTGTCTGGAAAAAAATCATGTTTAACTGAGTAGGACAGGACTTATCAAACTGGCCTGCCTTGCACCCTTCCCCTATGAACCCTATCACTGACATCCCATCCCAGCCAAATGCACCTGGAGGCATCCTGTGCCAGAACAGGATGATTTCTTCTCCTCCTCATCTTGAGCCCTACTTACCAGGTTGCCAATCAGCTAGAAGGTGCTACTGAAGTCAAGTCATAATTTTCTATCACATTTCATTACTCTCAGCTGTCATCTACTTTTCCATGAAGAAACCATTCAGGAGGTCACCATAGCATTTTCCTTACAAAATAAATAACAAAAAAAAGACGTCATCTGTGATGTTCATGCAAGCCTTTCAATTTTTTTTCCCTCAAAAACTAGCATCAGGCCTTGCACTGGGTCTGGCTGAGATGGAGTTAATTTTCTTTACAGCAGCCTGTATAGTGCTGTGGTTTGTATTTGTGACTGAACTACCATTGGTTTCGCACCAGTGTTTTATCTATTGCTGAACAGTGCTCACACAGTGTCAAGATCTTCTGTTTCTCACTCCACCCTAGCAAGGGCTTGGGAGAGGACACAGCTGGACAGCTGACCCACATTGACCAAAGAGATATTCCATACCATGTAACATCATACTCAGCAATAAAACTGGTGGGTAGTTTCTTCCAAAGAAGCTGTTGCTTGCAGACTGGCACGAGAGCTATCATCAGTCTGTTGATAGTGAGGGACTACATTTTCTTCTCTTAGATTGTTTTGTTTGGGTTTTTTTGATTCACTTATTAAACTGCCTTTATCTCAATCCATAAATTCTCTTGCTTTTTCCCTTTCTCTCCCTCATCCTGATGAGGGGGAGCGAACAAGAGGCTGGGTTGGGACTCACCTACCAGCCATGGTCAGCCCACTACAGATCTTGATTCTCCATATGTGTCCAGTCTTAGTTCAGGTATGCCAAACTGGACCCCTAACTAGAACACCCTCTGTAATCTGACAACCCTCTGCCATGTCCCACAGTTCTAGGACACATTGTTTTATAGGAGGTACCGCTTCCCTTTGAACTAGATCAAATTTTCACCAAGAAAAACATGGTAATTCCCATTTAGTAGTTAAATATATAATTAGGTTGCTGAAACCTAAATATCCATTTGAATAAGGAACATATTTTTTCTCTGTGGTTTTATTTAATAATTCATTCTTATAATAGGTTTATTTAATAATTTTTTTTCTTATAAGGTGCTCATGGTGGGGTTTAACTACTGCAATAACTGCTGGAAGGGCAACACAACAAGTATAAGGGCTCCTGGCTGTTTCCAAGGTACATTAATGATAACTTCCTCAGACCTTCTTTGTGAAGGAGCTGATGGGAGGAGATGACCTTCTGGACCTCATCCTTGCAAATAAGGAAGGACTGTTTAGGGATGAGATGTTTGGAGACAGCCTTGGCTCCAGTGACCATGAAATTGTGAAGCAGAAGATCCTGAAAGGAAGGAAAAGAGCAGATGGCAGGTTGAAACCCCAACAGTCCATTTGGGGGGAATTCTTGGAAGAATTCCTTGGGATATGTCTGGAAAGAAAAGTGGTCCAGAAGAGGTGACTGATTTTCAACCTCCTCCAAGCTCAAAACCAGTCCATCCCAATGTGCAGAAAATCAAGCAAAAGCTATAGGAGACCTGCATGGATGAAAGAGGAGGTCCTGGAGAAATTCAAACATAAAAAGGAAGCAAGGGCAGATGACCCAAGAGAAAGAGAGACATGGTCTGAGCATGCAGGGATGGGACCAACTCCCACCTGAAGATGAATGAACTCCAGGACAGATCTGGAGTTCTGGGGTCCCCAGGACGAGACACATGGTCTTACTGGCATAAGTATGGCGAACACCCACAAAGATGATTAAGGGACTAAAGCATTCATTGTATGAGGAGAGGCTGAAAGAGCTGGGGCTGTTCAGCCTGGAGAAGACTCAGGAGAATCTATCATATGTGTAAGTGATACTTCTGTGAGAAAAGGGAGGAAAGAACATGGAGCTGCACTCGGTGTCCCATGAAAGGACAGAAGGCAATGGGCACAAACTGAAATACAGAAAAATCCATGTGACTACATATACATCCTCTCTCTCTCTCTCTCTATGTTTAAAATATATGTATATAAAAGTTTTTTCACTGTGAAGCAGGTTAAACACAGGAAACAAGTTACCCAGAGAGGTCATAGAGTCTCCATCCTCAGGGATATTAAAAGCCCAACAGACCCAAATGATGGGCAACTTATTCTAGTTGAAGCTGCTCTGAGCAGGGAAGGCGGACCAGACAATCTCCAGATATGCTTTCCAACCTCCATAATTCTATGAGATAATACACAGGCACACATATAAACATATACAGAATAATGTGATCCCAATTTATGACCAGACTCCCAGACTCATAACAATACTGGACTATTCAATCTGATAGGGAGTCTCATTAGCATGCATTAGAAATCAGTGTGTGTGTGAAAAATGAAGGTGGAGAGAAAAATCTGTACAACCCAATGGCAGATTTCACACTCAGGAGATCTTGGCTTCAATCTGGCCTCAGTTTTTGCCTTTAGTTATCCTCTTAAAACAGCACACTGCTAACAAGAACTCATCTTAGACCACCTGGTAGTTAACAGGGAATGGAAGAGCCTGTGCTTCAATTCAAGCCAGGGGATCTGTCTTCCAGGTCTTCAAAGCATGCTTGAATCACTAAGCAAATGGGTAAAATACGTCAACTGTGTCAGACACAACACACCAGGATAAGGGAGTCCCTGGAGATATACCATATGGTATGGATTGTCAGGCCTGGCCATCTCCTGAAATCTTGTAAATAGAAGATGGAAGCATCTCCCTCCTCAGTTTGTGGCTCCTCACGAAAGTCCCTTTTTATTTTTTGGGTGCTGGCTGGGCAACTTGGGAGTCTCCAGTTCCTCTGAAGATACCTAGCCCCAGAACAACTTGGCAGCACTGCAACAGACAAATCTCACTGAGGACTTAGGCATCAGGGACAGATGTTCCCTAAGGAGACAAAAGGCATTATTCTGCTTACCAGCTTTGTCCTTACACAAGTTTAATAGAAGCCTTTTAAACATAGGCATTGGGATAATCCCATTATTATTGTTATTATTCAGAAACAAGCTTAAAATCTTCATAGTACTATCTATTTCAGAAGCCAAATATAGCCACGTGTTTCCCTGGTTCTAGACCCAGCTACCACTTAAAAAAAAAAAAAAAAAAAGCAGGTGCTTCAGGGGAGCATTCAGCCTGGTTTTGATCTGCGGCCTTACCTGGTAGCACAGAAGTGCAACACGTGCTTATCTCTGCATTTTGTTCAACCTCCACCCAAGGTGTTTTGCAACACCCCCTTTCAAAGACAAAGGCCTTAAAGGTCTAATTCTTCCCTTTATCTGTACAGTTCCTAATACCCAAAAGATGCACTAACTGAGCAGCTAGGTAACCACAGTTGCAAGCACAAAGTTCTGTCAGGTATATATTCCAGAACAGTATCTCTTCAGCTTTTTTTTTTTAACAGATGCTTTAAAATGTAGATTAATTCTGTTAATTTACCTTTTCATATTTCTTGAAACTATTAAATCTGACAATTAACCCATCGCTTAGAGGGGTGCTTCTCCCTGCCTGGCTGAATTAGGCCACTGCGGGAGAATGTTCCAGCAGAGAAACCCACGTCCTCTGCAAAACGGACAGCCCAGAGGTTTAAGAGATTATACTGGATGAGTCATTACACAAGATGTAGTTCTGGCTGACAGTTTTCATAAATAATAATGCTTCCTCCAGACAAAACTACCCAGAAACTGGTACTTCGACGTTTCCTAACCTCCTTCCAACGACATCCCCAGCAAGCAACACCAGCCAAGGGCTGGTAAATACCAGGATTTGTAAACAACAGCGAGAGGGAGCTGTAATGAGATCAATGTCGAGGATTGCAGCAAATGGCCTATAAAGCAATTTTTAAATGGGATTTCCTGCAACAAAAGCCAGCTCCCAATAACCTTTTCCAATAATACGAGGTGAAAAGGGTTGGATTTGAGTTGTAATACCCAACAGTAAGGCATGGACAGACAGCTTTGTGCTCTCCTTACAGGCGACTGCTCAGGCAATTTGTTAATCTCTCATCAGGAAAGAAAAGCAGATCCTAAAATAAATCTATACAGGTACATCCAGGCCCAAATTAGCGTGCCAGTAGAATCCATCATAGTATAACCAAAAGGGATGAACGGTACCATCATTATTTGCTGTTGTTACACAGAATATTAGATTAGAAGGAATAAAGTCACAAATGAGAGCAAGCAGCAAGCACAGCCGTGTTTGTTTCCATTTCACGATTCCATTCCAGGTGTACTTCTCAAGAGGAAAAAACACTAACAAACTTTATAAAATATATCTAAAATAGATGGGTTTTTGTTTAAAAATTTCAAGACACTAAAGTGTCCCTACTGAAGGTTAGGCAAAGGATTTCTTACCTGGAAAATACCCCTTCGTTTCTCAGGAACGGTCTTTTCCCTCGTCCTGCTAACCTGTCCCAACCAAATCTTTGATACTTTGCCAAAAGAGCAGTGAGCTGGGGCACAGGGATACGGGCACCCTCTGCACACAGTCTGGGGGCAGCTCCTTTGCGCTTTATTTTCAGAGCTGCTCCCTCCCGGCTGCACGCTTCTGCAGGGAGCACAACCTCCGCTTTGCCCCGTCTTCTTGCAATTAGGTCCGTGTTAAAAACCAAAATTCAAACTATTTTTTTTTTCTCCTTTATACTTTGAAAGAGGACATTTGAGCAGTGAAAGCGCCTCTTTAGGTACATCTGGTCATGATTTGCCGGCACTGCATTCCCATGAGCCTGTAGTTAAAAATAAATGAAAGGCAGGGTACGCGGAGATGGGAGATTTGGTATTTCCCCGCTGCCCCGGCTGCTTTCTGGTCGTTAAACTGAATTTGTAACACTTGGGGATTTCTTTCCACGTGGGAGCTATTAGCGCGGTATTTAAGGGCTGTTAGCGCGGGGTTTCTTCTCGTTAACGGTGATGCCTATTTAAAACTCCATGTGGCTTCACAAACTGTTAAATTACTAGCCTGCTTGTCCCAAAAGGGGAAAGGTGGCTTTAGGAAAGTAACCACTAGTCCCTGTTGCAGGTCTTCTTGATGCTAGGGTGCTGCCCGATGGTGATATGACAGCGTAAATCTTGGTAGAGCCTTAATTCTACAGATTGAGGGGTTTATTTTTCATTTTAAGAAGAATGTTTGAATTGTATCGACCAGTAGGAAAAATTCAGGAAGGTTACGAAGTAGGACTTACCACTGCTGTTGGCACTACTCCTGAGTTTAATTTGGAAAATGAACTAATAGCAAAAGCGAACGGATACGACAGTTGTCCATCCGAGCCGGGTCCCTCTTTTCGTTTAGCCCTTATCCATCATCTTCACTGGGATGGGGGGTGTGGTTTGTTTGAATTTTTTTTTTTTTTTAACATTTCGCCCTTTTGAACATCCAAGCGGTGTTTCCCCAAGTGCTTTGGGGAACAACCTGTCACTACCGGCGGGGTTGTGGCCCGGGCCGCCTCTCCCGGCTCGGAGCATCTTGCAGCATACCCGTTTTGCCCGCCACTAACCGAGAGCTGGCCGCTTTTCGGTGACGGGGACGACAGGTTCATTCCTGGAAAATAGCTGGGGGCGCTGGGTTTGTCAGGTTTGCAAAGAGGGAGCGTTGCCGTGCGCGGAGCAAGGAGCATCGCTGAGCAGCAGCTCCCCTTCCCCCCCACCCAGCCTGCGGGGGAAACCGCCCCTCTGCCCCATTCCTACCCCCGGGCCGGCCCGCTTGAGGATGAACAGAGTAGATGGGGCAGAAAGGGGGGTTGGAAGGGAGCAGATTTGCTCATTAAAAAGGCTTCAGAGGTGACATAAGTCTCTCAACCCGCTGATCCCTCTGTTCCGCTGGGGGGGTGGTCTCCCCCACCCCCGGGTTCATCCAGGGATCCCCGCAGGTGGTCCCGGTTGGGGCGGGGGTGGCCCCGGCGGGTCTGCAGGGCCGACCCCGAGCAAGGGCAGGCAGGGCGCTGCGGGGAGAGGCTCCCCGGCCTCCAGCCGCTGCTCTGCCGGTGGAAGGCTCCTGCTCTGCTGGCTTTCCCCGCTCCGTTGCAATGCGCGGTGGAAGGGAGCCCAGGGCGCTGCGGTGCTGGGCGGGGAGAGGGCTGAGGGAAGGAGACGGGGCAACAATCAAACAAACAAAACGGCAAATGCAAGGCCTGAGTGAAACAGATGACTTGGAGCCAGGTCGCCGCAGGCAGCATCTCCTCCTCTCGCCCTGCAGCGCTGGAAGCGTGTGCGGGCAGCGGCGGCTGCGGGAGGAACGGCCGGGAACCCGCCGGTGCTTCCCCGGCGCAGCGACCGTGGGGCAGGCGCAGGCACGGGCACGGCCCTGCCTGACAACTAATCAATAAGCGCCCATTAACCAAGGCTTCCGAGAAATGTTGTGAATCCTCCTGTTCCTCCTTTTGCAGCCAAACGGCAGAGCGAACGCGGGTGAAAGACCTAAAGCCAGCATGACGGTATTCGTACAAAACCAACAAATAAAACCTTTCCTCTGTTCGTGTCAAGGGAGAATGCCGAGAACTGCCATGCTATTCCCCCTTCCCGAAAAAAGCCCACCCCACCAACAACCCTCCCCCCCCCCCCCCCCCCCCAAAGAACAAAAGGAAATAAAACCCCAATCAACCCTAGATTTCAAAGGTAACCAGGG
The DNA here is from genome assembly GCA_027574665.1 of Rhynochetos jubatus. Taxonomy (NCBI): domain Eukaryota; kingdom Metazoa; phylum Chordata; class Aves; order Eurypygiformes; family Rhynochetidae; genus Rhynochetos; species Rhynochetos jubatus. The sequence continues at coordinate 52,210,494 of CM050651.1, read as the reverse complement.
ACGAGCGGGATCTCACAGAGGCAGGTTTGTATGGCATGTCAGTGCTACAAATGGTTTCACACGTGCAAAGATGTGACAAGATGCCGGTGAAGTCCCACTCGGGCCCACGGAGGAGCTGTAGTCACCGTCCACGGGGGCCGCACCCGCCCCGCGGGTCCTGCTTGTGCGGCCGCGGCTGCGCTCCTTGCGCTGCCCGGGAAACGGTAACGGCGGCTCCGCCGGTGCTTCGGGTGTCTCCAGGAAACGTTTGAGCACCTGCTTATTTCTCTTTGCTAAGACAAAGGAACTATTTAATTTCGTATTTGTATTTTTATTCCTTCTCTTCTCTTCTCTTCTCTTCTCTTCTCTTCTCTTCTCTTCTCTTCTCTTCTCTTCTCTTCTCTTCTCTTCTCTTCTCTTCTCTTCTCTTCTCTTCTCTTCTCTTCTCTTCTCTTCTCTTCTCTTCCCCTTCCAGTCTTTCATCCTCTCTCTCATTCTTTCGTTCTTTCCACTCGTTGGCTCTGGCTTGAAGGAGATCCGATGTGATTAAACTCACAGGGCGTTGGAGGGCAGAGGTAAATTAAGCCAAAGCGACAGAAAAGATGAAAGAAGCTTGCTCGACTCGAGTGCCCGAGGACAGCTGCCCTCCTCCTTCCTCCCCTGGGTCACGCAAGCTCCCCGCCGCCTCTCCTGGGATCCTTCTCCCGATCCTGCCCTGGAGCTGCTGCTTCCGACGACACAGAAAAGGATCTTTTTTTCTTCCTTTCCTCTCCTTTATTTATTTATTTATTTAACTTTTCTTTTTTCTTTTTACCTGATACCCTCCGGGCGTGAGGAGAAACCCGCTCGGTACCGGTGCTGCCCGCCTCCGACTCAACCGTGCAAAGCGGAGAAACCGTGGAGGTGTTCGGATGCAGCGAGGAAGGGAGCGACGCGACCTGCCGGGGCTTCACGGTGGGCCAAGCCCCGCAACGGGGGTGTCTGCCCCGCACGACGGGCGAGGCGAGAGCCCCTCGCGGTGCTGCCGAGGCCGGTGTCGGGACTCCGGGAGCCGCCGTCTCCTCCGCTCCAGGGCAGGGAGAGGAGGCCCGCGGCTCTGCCGTGGCTCCCCGCCGCGAAAGAAAGGGGAGAAAAGAAAGGAAGATGTGGTCCCGATCCTTATGCTGCACCTCCAATTCAGACATGGCATAAATGCAACTTAAATCTTGTATTTTTATTAGCACAGAAAATAGTGATGATAATAATAATAAACCCCACAACCAACCGAAAAAACCTCCCTAAAAAATCACAGAGATCTACTCAGATGTAAAAAATTCCTACTTGCAGAGCAAGGAGTGAACATCGATGTTTTTCTGTCCAACAAGACCTTTTAAATGTTCACTGTGTTCTGGACCATGTTAAAGATGTCTCGAAATGCAGCGACAGAAGAAGACAAACAAATCCGATTGCAAATTTCGGCGGGTCCCGGTTTGTCTTTCGGGGAATCAAGGCAAAACACAAAATGCCGAGACCAACAAGAACAATTACAATTCCGAGCAGCGAAAAACCGAGGCATAAATAATTTTCAGGGTATTCGCATGGTCATAAAAAAGTCATCTAAAGGGCTGTGCAGCTGAATTTTAAAGTTGGTCGGTACACAACCACCTGCTTAAGATGTTGGCAGCTTTAAAAACAATCCGTGCTCTGTTTATTTCTCTAAAATAATGTATAAAGCCCTTCGTGAGTTTTCTCTATAACTGTAACGAAATTAAGCTACCAAAATGGGAGAACAGTGTTAGCCAAAGATGCTGGGATGCAGGAGATCTTATATCAGCCCCAGTCGAAACACATCACAACTGCCGTGCAGTAAAATACTGATTTAGAGGAATTAAAAAAATACAAAATAAAACAAAGCAAAGTATGCAGTTACTTCCCCTCTTAACGATTATGTGTTTCAAGTGAGGAGAGGAAAAATTGCATTTGGAGTGATCAATTCCATGTTAAAAAACCTCTGGCACGGAGTTATGGGGGGCTGAGAAATTTGGATTGTGTCATGAATGTGTTTTAAACTCACATGGGACTTTCAGGAGGTAAATATGCATAATTTATTTTATTACAGTCGGAGAGAAATAAACAAGCAAATACAACGTAGACTTAATTCTTTGAGCGGAAAAACAAATCAGTGAGTGTGAGGTTGTTCACATATTGATTTACTTCACTGATAGATCATTTCTCCAGGGAGTTATCAACAGGAAAAAAACCAAAACCAGGTGGATTTTTCCCGTTGAAAGCAGGTCTTGGGTAAAAGACAGAGTTCTGCTCCCGGGTCCTCACCCCTCCCCAAACGCAGGACTTTTCTGGCTAGAAAACCATGCGTGATTTGCAGCACACCCGCAACTCACTCCCGGTGACTACTCCCTCCCTGCCCTAGTCTGCTTAATTTGTAAATAAGTTTCAGGGCCCCTTTTCACAGAACCCAGTTGAGCAGGTAATTTGTTGTTAGTGCTTGTTTAAATGTTGTGAACCATGCACTCAAAAATAGGAAAACTATACACAAAAGAGGCAAACATGGGAATACAACTGGAAATTATTGAGTTATAAAAATGTCAAAGAAGAGCAATTTGCAAAGAGGCATCAGTAATTGTCTCCTACATTAATGGAAATGATTTGCCAAGCCCAATCCTTTTGTTCTCCCCAGGATGGACGGGCGCTTCGCCATCGACCTCAATGGGATTGGATCAGGACCTTTGCATCAGGCTCTGGGCCCAGGGAGGTGCTCTGGGCCCCAGGGCCGGATCCAGCCTGGTAGACCTGCAGTCCAGGAGCATGTTCTCGAGGGGAATCTGGTGGATTTGGCCTGGGTGGGAAGGAGATGTGCACATCTGAGCCTCAGATTTGAGAGCATCTCCCAAGGATTCAAGGAAAGCAATCGCAGCTGCATTAATAGCAGCACTGAACGGAAAGCACAGATTGATGGGATGGTGTCCAGCAGGCCTGGGAGGACACACCAGCGGCCCCACTCACCCCAGCGTGTGGTGGCATTCCCCCTGCCTGGAAGAGCTGTGCTTCCCCCTAACCCAAGAAAGCTTTAGCAAATCCATCCCCTGCTGTTTAGCTCCACCATCTCCCCCAAAATGCATTTCATAAATGAGCTCCCATCCTAAAGACAGTCTGGCTTCTGAGTCTGCAAAGAGCCCTGCTAGAGCATGGGGAAGAAATTTTTCCCCTCAAGCCCAGCCAGAGCATAAATGAAGTACCCACTAGTGTTTGCACAGGCAGGCTGTTGCTCACTGGGCTGATGTTTTGTTGCTCACCCTATTCTGCCTTACTTACGACACCCCAAACTTTGGAACTGATGTAAGAAGAGAGAAGCTAGAGGTCCAGACTCCACCTGCAGAAACTACTCCACTGTCTTCAGCTTTTTTTTCCCCCAGAAACTTTTCTTGCATCCAGACAGTCTAAAAAGTGAACAAATAAACCCCAAAGCTTGATGCTGGTGTGGTTGTCTGGCTGCAGGAGCTAAGGCTGTAACATGTTGTATTTATGTGTTAAGCCAGCCCAGGTTCAGAATTGATTTCTAACTGTTCATGTTTATATTTACAGGGTTCTGCCCTTGCTTGTATTTTGAAAGGGTGTATTTTGCACAGGCTGTGATGCAGTAAAGGGTATCTGGTATTAGGGCTGCCAGAAAGGTTTTATCTCAGATTTGCTTACTATCCAAGGGAGCATAAACCCAACATCCACTATACAATATTGCATGGTGAAAAATACACCTTAGGACTTTCAAAGTATTATGATTGTTTGAAAGCGAACTGCTTGTGTAACACGTTGCTGGAGAGAGCTGTGGAAACCACTGACTGCAGTGAAGCCAGGCGTTCACTGAAGACTCTGCCCGTGATTTTGTTGCTGAAGATACCCAAGCAACACATAACTGATCAACATCAGGAAATAAGGCATATCCAAGTATATTATTTTCCTAAATGTGTAAATAAAAATATATAAAATAAACATCCAAATTTCAGAAGTAAAGTTCTCTTTAATGACTGGATTAGTACCTGATATGTTAACAAACTTTAAAAAAAGCATTATATGTTCAAATTGTATTGATTTCAGGTAGAAATTCCTTTCTTCCTTCTACTCTCTACCTCCCAGAGGATTCTTTTCCTTAACTTAAAAGAAAAAGGAATATTTTGCAATTAGTCTACAGAAGATTTTTTAGTTAAGATGATTTCTTGTATCCCACGAACAGTATTAGGCAACAAGATAATATGGATTTTTCCCCACTGAGATGTATAAGACAGGATTAAAGGACTGTTCAGGGTCTGATCCTCTCTTCCTGGGTTTTTCAAACTGGTATACCTTGTACTGAGGGGCCAAGAGGCTGGTGAGCCCCTGCAGAGCAAATTCCAGCTCAGAGCCTCTGAGGAAACAGCCACTTTGCAGGCCTCCCCACGGTGAGCATCACACAGCTGCCTCGGCTGAGTACAGTGCCAGAACGCAAACTCCACCTGGGAACACAAATACTATTGAGAGCCATGCTTAGAAAAAATGTGACGTTAATTTGCTTCGATATGTGCTGTTCTTCTGCTTAGGGAATTCACGGAAATCTGGATTTTGACATCCCTCTTCACATAGGCTGCCCTCTGCCTTTCAAGCCTTTCAGCAGTGCCAGCGGGATGGTCTGAAGAAAATCCCAGTGTATGAACAAGCTAGTTATACAGGTCACATGGAGAAAATCCAGAATTGGGCTGGCAATTTTCAAGCTTGGGTTTTGATATTTGGCACATGGGTAAAGTCAACCTTACTCAGGATCACCAGTGTGTTAGGCCAGGATTAGGTGTTCGTGGGACTAGCTGAGGCAAAAGGAAGGCTGACCTCGGCTGCTGCGCAGATGCTTTAAGAAGAAACCCCAGGCAGAATGGATATGATGACTAAGTTTGCCTGACATTTCCCATTTTTAGACAGCCCTGTGACCTGATGCTTAGGACTCTGATCTGAATTTTACTTGATACAAAGGGAAAATAATGTTTTTGGCAGGGAAAAGAGAATGTGTTGGGTATCTTTATAAACCGTGAGGATTATTACAAATGACCAAATGACTGCTGTAATGAGTTAACTAAATCTTGTGGGCAGAACCTGTAGTTGCAATGCAGCTCCCAGAAATAATTCAGAAGTATCAACAACAACAATAATAATTATAACTGTAAAAATAATTTACAGTGTCAAAAACATCACTACTAGGAACCCTGTGTTCACACTTATCCGACAGAGCCAGTCTGCTATCACACACTGTCATGAGCTCAACAGGTAAGAAAAACAAATGTACAAAAAAAAATAAAATAAAATAAAAAAAAAAATCCTGAAAACTCTTCTGAAGAATCAAATAATTCTTTTTGCACCACAATGTATGTGTAGGTCAAAGCTTTGTAAAGAGGCAAAGGAAGTTAAGGGATTTAGATGCCATTTACATTCAATGGCTGTCTTAGCTCCTTTAGATATCTTTGAAAATTGTGCTGTAAACATTGGAGCAATACCTCGATCAGCCAAATACATGAAGCAGCAACGGGCCCTAATTTGAGGAAAGATTTCCAGTTCTGTATTGATTTGCTATTGATTTATGAAGTCAGGATTTAATCCTTCCCAGCCTGCCTCTATTTTCAGTTTCAGAGAGGTTACTGGGTACACGATGCATTTAATGCACTGATAGTGAATGTTATGTACTTTTAACACTCTTTGGTTTCTATGAAAATCTAACAAAAAATACTAAAAAAAGTCTAGATGAATTTAAACCTTCATTTAAAAGAAAATTTCATTACCTCTCAGTGAGTTTTTTAAATGGAGGGAAAAATACATGTAATATACACGTGTGTATGTGTGTGAGAGTAAGAAGAAACCAGCTGTCCTCTGCAGACCATTTGCTCAACAGGATTTGATTTATACAGAGTTGTTTAAATTCAGTATTGTAATTTGCACTCACTGATTGGTATAACTTATAAATACACTTATTTTGTACTTTTTCAATTTTTTTTTTCTTTCATATCCTTTCAGAAGGCTAATAGTTTCTTTTTTTCACCAGATTTGTTAAAGTCCATTTTTTGATCTACTAGTTTGCCCTGTAGTCACAGTGATTGAATCCAGCTGACAGAAGAAATTTTGATAGGATTGAGTGATTTTTAGTTTTGGTACTATTGCCATAATTCTCTCACATCCGAAAACATCTAGGATGAGTCAGAACATGTCGTGGCTCCTATCTTGTCTCCTGCTGTCTTTTGGTTTGAGCCTGAGCATCTCAGTGATTCAGCTGTATCTGCAAGGTGCCTATATGAGGCTGCCCTGGATCTCTACACCAATCTATGATATCCCTTTTTACAAGAAGGTCTCGACATAGTTCTTTGAAGGTTGGCATAAGATGATTATTAGGTACTAGAAACAAACTGGGATGCTCTATATGGTCTGTCTCATAGTAAGGTGAAACCTCTATTTGTTTTTAAATAAATATTACATACATGAAACATTGCTCTCTAACGTAGTATTTACAGAGGTGCTTCTGCTTTCTTGCTCAACACATGCTTAATTTTAATGTCTAAAAATTTTCCTTCCCACTGTTAATTTGAAACCCTAAAATCTCCAGCTGAGATTGTAATTAGTTATTCCTTATTCAGTACCATCTTTGCCAGCAACATCTCAGATTTAGAAAGTACAATCCAGAGCCGTAGGCTGGGTGACTCAACATTCTGTACAACATCCTCAGCTATGTCCTCACCTCACCCAGTCCTAGAGTGCCTCTAGGTAGTCATCATAATCTCCTGCTTGTAAACCACTTCTAGTACTTCCAAAGTACTATTTTTTTTGGGTTATACTTGTATTAAGCTCAGCAAATATACTTGAATATGTGAAATGCAGGGACCAGAAGGTTAGTTCTTCTACAAATGCAAGAGTTCTTGTTCTTTGATTTATCATATGGGAATCATTCTGGATACATAATGGTCTGTCTTGAACTTTCATGTATCTTCTTTAATAAATCTTTTCTAAGGTGACGCAGTGTGCTGGTTTTGGCTATGATAGTGTTACCTTTCTTCACAGTAGCTAGCGCCGAGCTGTGTTTTGGATCTGTGCTGGAAACAGTGTTGATAACACAGGGGTGTTGTAGTTACTGCTGAGCAGTGCTCACACAGAGTCAAGTCCTTTTCTGCTTCTCATCCCAGCCCACTAGTGAGTGGGCGGGGGGTGCACAAGATGTTGGGAGGGGGGGAACACAGCTGGGACAGCTGACCCCAACTGACCAAAGGGATATTCCGTACCATTTGACATCATGCTCAGCATATCAACCTGGGCCAAGAAAAAGAAGGAAGGTGTGAACGTTCAGAGCGATGGTGTTTGTCTTCCCAAGTAACCATTATGCATGATGGAGCCCTGCTTTCCCTGAGGATGGCTGAACACCTGCCTGCTGATGGGAAGTGGTGAATCAATTCCTTGTTTTCGTTTGCTTGTGTACACAACTTTTGCTTTATTTATTAAACTGTATTTATCTCAACCTATGAGTTTTCTCACTTTTACTCTTCTAATTCTCTCCTGCATCCCAACCAGAGTGAGTGACCACGTGGCTGTGTGGTGCTTAGCTGCCAGCTGTGGTTAAACTGTGACAGGTAGTTGCATGAAGTATTCAAGGACTGTGTATCATGGTGAGTTTATTAATGTGGCATAATTCTGTATATTGCTCCCTGTTCCTTCCCTAATGTTTCCTAACATGCTGTTTTTCTTTTTGACCACAGCAGAGCACTAAAGTGATTCTTTCAAAGACCTATCCAAAGTGTCTCGTCGTTCCTTTGCACGTGGTGATAGCTGCATGAGAGTCCAGCACTGTGTACATATACATGTAGATATGCCTTTATTTGTGTATGTGTATGTACATATATAGAGTTTCACTGTTGGCTGTATACATGGCTTTTTATTCTTCAGTATCAAATTTGCCATTTTTTGTCCATTTTATATCAAAAGATACTTCTGAAATGTTTCATAGATGGTTTTAATTCTGATGACTCCAGACAATTTTGTATCATTAAAAAAACCCACTACCTCACCACTCACCTTTCCAGACCATTCAGAAATATGTTGAACATCTGGATGCCTGTGGGACTTCATCAGCAATTACCTTCTACCATTTATCACTAGTTTTGGTTACAAATCTTTTGAGCAGTTATTAATCCACAGGAGGATCTTCCCTCTTATCCCATTAAATCCTATCTACTTTAAATGGTTCTGATAACTGACCTCATCAAAAGCTTTTTAGAAATCTAAGAAAATTACATCAAGAATGTGACCTTTATCCACAGGCATATTTTCTGCTTTGAAGAACTTTACTACTCTTAGGAGACATAACTTCTCTTTATGAAAGCCATTTCAACTCTATTTCTATCAGTGCTTGAGACAGAATTCAGACATACCAATAATGCAGAAGAATGGACAGCTGCAACAACAAGGAGCAGCAGGAGGAAAAGATTTCTCACAAAGCCTGAGGTGCTCTTGCAGAACCACTTCACTGATCTGCAAATGGAGGAGGAAAGACCCATCACATCAGGAGAGACGCTGGAGCTGGGTAAGGCAGCCCCATCTGCTCCCCCATAATAACGAGTGTAAGAAAAGGCAACGGGTGATGGTAGTAGAGGACTCTTCTGAGAGGTACAGAGACACCCCTTTGTTGACCTGACACGCTCTCTAGAGACTGGCTGCTTAGTGGGGGCTCGTATTGGGGATGTCACCAGGAGACTACCAAGAGACTATTATCTGCTGTTGCTGTTTCACGTGGGCACCAGCGACAGAGCCAGGAGCAGTCTGAGGAGTGTCAGGAGGGATTACGGAGCCCTGGGAATGGTGATAAGGGACTCTGAAGCACAAGTAGTCTTTTCACCAATCCTCCCAGTCAAAGGGAAGGGGTTTGAAAGGGCAAATCAAGGGTAGAATTAAATCTCATCAGGGACATCAAGGGCAACAAGAAAAGCTTTTGTAGGTGCATTTTGGCCAGTTCTCCATTCTCCCAGTACCTGCCCTTGCCTTCTGTGACTCAGGGGGTATGGCTTGTGCCCTTGGCAGTGAAGACTGAGGCAAAACCACCATTGAGCACCTTGGCCTTCTCTGTATCTTGGGAAACCAGCCCTCCCGTTTCCTTCCATAGAGGACCCACATTTTCCCTGATCTTCCTTTTATCCCCTATGTACCTATAGAAGCCCTTCTTGTTGCCTTTGATGTCCCTGGCCAGGTTTAATTCTGTCAGGGCTTTAGCTTTCCTAATCTGATCCCTGATGTCTTGGACAATTTCTCTGTAATCCTCCCAGGCTACCTGTCCCTGCTTCCACTCTCTGTAGGCTTCCTTTTTGCACCTCAGTTTGTCCAGGAGCTGCTTATTCATCCACGTGGGTCTCCTAGCATTTTTAGCTGACTTCCTGTTCATTGGGATGCATCGCTCCTGAGCTTGGAGGAGAAGATCCTTGACTACTCACCAGCATTCTTGGACACCTCTAACAAGATGGGAGGAAAGAAGGCTCCAGGGAGACCTTACATCACCTTCCAGTACTTGAAGGGGCTACAAGGAAGCTGGAGGGGGACTTTTTACAAGGGCCTGTAGTGACAGGACAAGGGGTAACAGGTTTAAACTGAAAGCAGGGAGATTTAGATTGGATATCAGGAAAAAATTCTTCCCAGAGAGGGTGCTGAGGCACTGGGACAGGTTGCCCACAGAAGCTGTGGATGCCCCATCCCTGGGGCAGTGTTCAATGCCAGGCTGGATGAGCAACCTGGTCTCGTGGAGGGTGTCCCTGCCCATGGCAGGGGGGTTGGAACTAGATGGTCTTTAAGGTCCCTTCCAATCCAAACCATTCTATGAAGATGTGGATTATGTAGAGGAAACGTTGTCATTGGCAGACTGGGTAAACAGCAACATCCAAGATGTATTCAGTAAACCAATAAAAGGTGAAAAATATAACAGGCACCTTTTTATTCTGTTCTGGGATTCCAAAGCAGTATTACTGTCTACCCCACAGCATTATAGACACCAAAATCAACCTCCATGCACCTGTTGTTAATTACAGTTTTGCAATAATTCCTGTCTATGTGCAACCAGGTATTGGAGGCAAAGCCACTATTTTTTTTGTTTGTTAGTTAAATACTTTAATTAATTTCTTATGAAGCAATATTCAATGTTATATCCAGAAAATTCCTCATTCAGAATACAAGTTGCTCAAGCTAATAGAAGTCATGGCATCATCTGCAGTTTTATTTGTAAAGAGCACTTCAGACCGGTGTGTATAAGACAGACAGATGGTGGATCCTGCTGCGACCTCTATGGAGTGAGATGCCTGCCCGCTGTGGCTCTCTACCTTTGTCAGTCCAATGCAGATGGACAACTTCTACATTTTCCAAGTGTGCAAATGATTGCAGCCTGCTGAAGCTGACATTGTCAAATGTATTATTTCACTCTTGATCTTAATATACATGTAAAAGTGTCTCTTTACATGTATGCTTTAAAGAGCTTAACCTAAGAGGCAGCTTGTAACAACAGCTTTCATGGTCTCTTGCTAGTACTCTTTATAGTTTTACTAACCATGATGTGCATAATAACAGTATTATCTTAATATTGTAATAGAGAAACAGGACATATTTGCAGTCATGGGTATTCATATTAAAAGATTGTGACCAAGGTTTTCAAAAGCAGCCAGCATCATTTACCATCACCTGGATTCTACCTTGGTTTCCTCAGGAATTAAGCTATCATTTATCTCTGAAAAGCCTTTACAGATTTTTTAGCTCTGCTCTCCAAGCCTGATGTTTTCCTCATGAAGTACTGAAGAAGGGAAAATGACTTCTTGTCATCAGCCCATGAAGTCCACAACAGACCCTTGTGGGCACATTTTTTCAGAGTATTATGACTTAACACAGGGAAAGGTCACATCAGGGGGTGAGGTGGGGATGCTGGCAGAGGGAAAAGAAATTTTATGTCTAGTAACAGGACTTCTATTATCATCACAGTGAATTTCCTGAAATGAAACACACACCCTATAACTGCAGAAACCCATGTTTCTGTCTTGTCTTGATTCCAAAACCTAAAGGGAGGGAACCTAGCTGGTGTTTCACACATGTGAAGAAGCCTCAACACAAGTGTTGTTAAAAACCATAGGGAGTCTCCAAGTCTCAACACTTTACAGCTTCCTTTCTGAAGAAAATGAATCACATGCTGGGTGGAACTGCCTTGCACTGAATTGATCGATTATGTACAGAGGTAGGATAAATCTAATGCAAGAACAAAAGTGAGTGAGGGCCTGAAAAGCTGAGTAGAAGAATGGAAAAGGCAATGTGATATTTTTGCCAAGGAAAATACAGTAATACGTATCATTGTCCTTGAAAAGATTGGTCTCAGACTAAGGTTGCAGTGTAATAAAGTGCAGCGTGGAGTCACTGTGTGGTGGAGAGAGGAAGGAACTGAACAGCCTGATTTTTAAATGGTGGGCCACCAGTAAACACCCATTAAAGTCAGGGGTGTCCCTATGTGCTCTGCAGTTTTTCAGACTAGGGCAGAAAATATTGATTTAGTCTAAAGAGACAGACAACCTGTCCGCTTGTTCCTCTGAAAATCTTGCCCTAAAATTCTTAACTTTGGATATCTTGGTGGTTTGTTTTTTTTTTTTTTTTTTTTTTTTCTCTTAACCTTACTGCATTCCAGGGACTCTTAGCAATGGATTAAAGGCATATTTAACTGTGGCATATTATAGCTGAACTCCTGAGTTGTCTGCAGTCTTCTGACTAGTGTCAATTGATGCTTGCCAGCAGAAATGTCTCTCTAACTCATATTTACTTCATGATGCTTATTGCCATACTAGGTTTCTTTCTAACTTATACTTCAAGAAAGAGGATCTTTTTTTGCAAATACCTTCCTGTTTTCCTAAAAAAGCTTCTGAATTTTTATTGACTGAAATTACAGTAATAAAAAAGGTGGGCTTGTTTTCCTCCTTTTTTTTTTTTTCCTCATTTTTTTCAATGGTGTTTCTTTTTCAACACATTGCAACAGATTTGTGTGTTAAAACACAAATTTTGGTACCCTTTGCTTCCATAATTCTAAGCAGAAGGACGGTACAATTTTGATGAACTGTGAAGCTCCTATGAATTTTGCAGAGCACTTAATGGATTTATGGTCATATAATTAATCGTTTGAAGAGAGAAATTGCATGCTGGGGTAGTTTCCTAACCCCAAGATGTTCTTCTCTGTAGGTGAGTGCACACAACCACAACACAGATACATGTACTTTCTGAGTTTGGGAGGAGACTGGCGGGACCCCCTTATGTGTGGCTGCTCTAATGTAGGTGCATTATTTCCCAGGAAACAGAAATTGGATTCCAGTTTGGCAGTCAATATGTGTTTCTGAGTAAATAAAGACCCTTGAAAGTTCTTGATTTCCACTTATAAGCATTTAAGACCATTCAGAAGACATCATTTTCTTATAAAATCAGCTGTCCCCAAATCTTAGCACAGTGCTGATGACCAACCTTCCTTTCAGCAAAGCTTAGGAGAGACGCAACACTGGGATGAGGCTCAATATTTCCTGTGGAATGCCATGGAAACACATTTTAGTCTGCACCTTAATACATGTGAATTGGAAAGAGGTTAACATTTACTAAAACTCAAATGCAATTAGCTGTCCAGTCCTTACATGTGTATTTTCCCATTGTCCTGTGAGTGTTGCAACTCCAGATGCAACTCCAAATAACTGCCATCACTCTAAAAAGAGAAATCTAAACTCTTTTTTCATCAGTGAATGGTTTGCCCTCACTTTAAATAATTCAGGATTTAACAGATAATGGGCTGCCTATTTAGTTACTTATTTGTGTGTATCAAATAAAGGTTATCAGACAAATAAAAACCTCAGTGGAATCAATCTGAAAATGTTCAATGTGCTTACAATTAGTTAATGGCAGAAGAAACAACAAATTCATTAAAAAATTCTTGCTTTCTTACTTTCACTCCTATATTTGCATTTTTCTTAATGAAAACCTGCCATTTAATTATGAAAATACTAAAAACACTTTTTATACTTTTTATAACACTGTCGCGTGTTTTCCTGACTTCTTTGTGGTTTCCACCTCATCTCTCAGATGTCTTGATACTGGAAAATATGAGAAAAGCTTGTATTCCCGGATTTCCAACGGTCTTCCCCCGCCTCCAGGAATTTACAGGGCAGATGACGCGGGTAAAGCCCGCAGCCTCAGAGCCCTTCCCCGCAACACCAGTGACATCTAGCGGCTAACTAACTCACATCCTTCACACAGTAATAGAATAAAAATAATAACAAAGATGTCCTATCTTTTTCCACCAAATATTTGTAGGCACTCCTTCCTAAACTATGAAAAGCTTTCACATCAGTTTCCCACCCCGACCTGATCACAACGCCTGCCCCAAACCGCAGTTACCATGTGAAATTTCGTACCATGTGCTGTATTTTTAGGCTGATGATGGGGCAAGAGAAACATTTTAGAACATCACATTTCTTCATGAGGCAGGAAGCCTTAGTTTCAGCTGGACTCCACTGAAATTAATTGCAAATATAACAGCTGCTTTGGATTGCTTTGTTATGTTTTTAAGTAGCAGCTCCAACTGAGTAGCCAGAATACATTGCTCAAGAACAAGCTGATAACACCATCTGAAATTCAAACCCATTTTCTTCTAGATCATTTGCGAAAGTCACATATGTCCAAGAAAGAAAAGGGAAGCATGATCTAAACCTATAGATCTGAGAGAGTTCTTTGAAGACATTAAAAACCTGCTGTTTGATTTTGAACCCTGAAAGATTAATAGGATCATTTTATGTGCCCAGTCCAGCAATGATCACTAACCTAATTGATGACTGAAGGAGAACAACAATTTGCAAGCTTTACTGCTTCTGTACTACCCCCAATAAATTGTTGCAAATTAGAACTCTGGAACATCAAACTCATCTATCATTATTAGCTCATGTACAACAACTTGCAGACTGCTGAAATGGAATAGCTCTGAGCCTTCCCAGCATGATTTAAATGCTCAGAGGAAGTTCCTCTTGTTATGTGACCCCTAGATAAGGAGTAAACAGGGAGTTTTGGACTTGAAAGTACTCCTGCATTCAAACAACCAGCATCAGCATCTCTACAGGTGTTAAATATGCATCAGTAGAGCTCTCTTTGGGGGCTCTCTGGCCACAAGCAACTCAGGCTCCAGGTCTTCTGCAAGGTTTCCTCTTAGTTAGACTTATACTCTTGGATTTCTCCTGCCCCCACCCCCAGCTCTTCAAAATGCATTTATTGGCAGCAACATCACCCAGTTCTCTAACCAAAGTGTGAGGAGAATTTTTTAAAATTTTTTGACAAGTGTAGGAGTAGTAAATGGAATTATTTTTAGATGAGAGATAAAAGAGGAGGAAAAAGTGATCAGACAAGACGAGCCCTGGGCAAAAGAGGAATTAGAGTTGAAGTAATATAGTCCACTTCTGCACAGACTGTACCTCACTGCTGCATTTGAAAAGAAGTCTTGCAGAGCAGGCTAGACAGGACTCAGCACTCCGGTGAGTGGTACTGCAGTCTCTGTTGTTAAAACACATTACACTTGGAAGCAACTTCTGGATGATGATTATTCATTTACTGAGAAAGAGAATTTGGGGTTATAGGATGACTTCAGCTTTGCATAAGGTCACCATAAGTAATAGAGATCACTCCTAAGTTCTTGGTGTGACTTTGGCCCATTACTTGTCCTGTCAGCCACAGACATGGAGAACAGGTTATTCCTTTTGCTTTCATCAATAGGCTTTTCTGTATTTGACTGTGCATCTGTCCCAGTCCTCCTCTCAGATTTCTTTCCTTCAGGCTACCTGATGTCAGCTTTTCCAGCCTTTCTGGGTCTGTTTTCATGCTTCTGAGTGAATTCTTACTGTTTTCAACTGAATTGTTTTCAAATAGGTCACATTCAGTGCCTAAACCCAGAAGGAGTATTCCAGCATGGAGCAGAGAAGAATCCTCCCTATATTTCAGGCTGGATTGTTCGCACACCTTGGTATGTTGTGGATGCAGCAGGATGTTGGTAACTCAGATTTGCCCTCTGTTGCACCATCATCCCACATATTCTTTTCCAGCCAGTGTTACCCACCCACCACCAACTCTCTCTGCTTTGTTGGGACCACATTGAGTTCTAAGCCCTGTCCTCCAGCTTTCTGAAGAACTGCAAATTTTGTGCTGTCTTCAAAACACTGGCATGTTGAGCTGAACAGGAGACAGGGTGTACCTCTTACATTTTAACACTAAACTGCTGAGAGCTACTCAGATATTTTTACTGAAAAGTTTCATGTCTACCTATGGAAGTTCTATCAAACTGTGTCCTTTGCTTGTTCAGAAAACATGCAATCCTTCCACTGCAGTGCACTACAGTCAGGACACATCATGTCTACTGCTTTCTTATCCATAAGGATGCTGTTCTACTATTAAAGCAAACCAAATTGAATTATTAAGCAATTATTTTGGAAACAACTTGCTTATATGCAATATATAAAGACTCAAATAGTGAGAGTTAAGGAACATTTAGGATGTTGTACCCAAAGCTTTTATTGCAGTAGCCAACTCTTGTAATCACATAAAAATAACAGCAGATTCATCAAGCATATTGCAGTGACAATTCCCACATCACATCTCCTTACACTTGTTACCCTGGATAAAAAGAAGATGGACAATTATTTTGACCTGTATTCCTAGCCTGAGCCCATCTCCAGAGTTTAGCTAGTGCACTTTCTGATTGCTTGCACTATACTTATAATTTACTGAGTATTTATCCTTAATAAGAGCTCATTTTCAAGAAGGCCTCCAGAGCCCAAACTGACTCAGCTCGATTAATGTATTGGTAGGGACTATAAGTACCTTAATCAATCAGGCAGACAGTTGCTCATTAGAAATGCAAAAGGTGCTCAGAGTCTTCTGCAGTAGCTGCAGCAATGTGATGGGGCAAGTTCTGTCAGGTTTTAATATCCCAGTTTCTTCTATAAATGAGCCAGCAGAAAATGGTTTATGTTAACAGAACTTTGTAAAAATGTTATTGTTGAAAGTATGTACAACTGTGACCCATTTTGGTTTTGGTTTTTTTTTTTTTTTGGTTTTGTTTGGGGTTTTTTTTGTTTGTTTGTTTGTTTTTCCAATTCTTGTTACTATTACAATGCTCCTCCAGTAATAGTAACAATAATACATTTTCTTGGGCACATTTTCTTGTCTTTCCTCTCTGGCTTGTTTGTATAACATGTGAAAAGCCATTCCAAGCAAAATTAAAGACTAGCTAAATAGACAATAGACAATACTGCAGCTTTTCTTGAAATCAACATTTTAGTACATGGACATGCTTCTGTGGCCAAGGATGTAGAGGAGTAAAGCTGTATCTTTTATGGTGGCTTTTTGGACTTACTGACATCTCTGCACTTCTGTGGAAACTAGCCCTTGGGTTAATTGCCCTAGTACCTTTGATTTGCCCAATTTTGGCTCAGTCATTGCTCTGAAATTTGTATCCAGAACAATTCAGGAATATGGAGTCAATGCTCTCCAAGTCAAGCTCACCAGGATTTTCAGTGTATAGTGCAATAGTTTTTCCTCTCTTAATTCAGGTGTATGCACAGTGCTGAAATATATATATACACACACATTTCTATTATTTTCTAAGATTAAATGATTGCCCCATATGAGGATACTCTATTGTTGTTTGCTACTTCTTGGTAATTTCTGTCATTGGGAATACTCTTCTGTTCATTTGCAGCCTAAGTTCAAATCAATGATTTTAAACCATACACCACTAAAGAGAGTCTCAGTTGAGGAGGAAGAAACTGCTGAGGAGCACAGTGTCTACCTGCTACCAGCTGAAATATGTGCCTGATTTCTAATTTGATAAGTAGGTTTACAAACAGTGCAAACAAATATCCACAGGTCTAAGGAAGCCATGGAGCAGGTGAAGCATTTATTAATCAAAGTCTGGTTGCTTCTGGGTGCTTCTTACTTTTGTAAGAAGTTTTCTGCTTTTGTTTTGTACGTAAGAAGAAACATGAAGCACAAGAATCTGTCATTGAAAAAAAAAAAAGAAAACCAATCTGTCTCATGGTTTTTATTTGTGCTTAAAATCTTCAGAATTAACTGAAGTGTTGAGAAGTGATTTTACAGGGAAAGGGTGAACTGAGACTTTGGGCAAGGGCAATCATACAACACAACTGAAATTTTAATCATCACAACATGCAGGTAACAACCGAAGTAGCAAGACGTGATTAAAAAGGGGAAGAAAAAAGTAGGAGGTTCGTTTTCATATGTTCAACTGGTTATACAGATGAAGCTTTCAGAATGGCAGATGACTCTGAATACATTTACTTTAGCATGACAAAAACGTTATTGTTCTCATGCAAAATAAAAAACCCAGTATCAGAAAGCTGGAGTTCCTGCTCCCTGTACAGCTGTGTCTTCATAAGGGCCCAGAGAATGAGAGCAGGACTCTGCTTTTAAACTGAGAAGGTAACACAAAAAAGATGGCTATTTAGAGGGAGAGTAAGTAATGAACTCTGGTGAAGGACGAATACAAGGATTTAATACAGAGCAATGACAAAGCAGCATCTGATTGGACATTTGATAGTGACCCCACAATATCATATACTGCACTGTCTAGAGTAGCACAGGGCCAGTGGCACCCACACATGAGCCTATTTCTGAGAAGTAGTGATCATAGACTGGAGGAATTGTGTTCTGCAGCTGAGTCAAGAGCCCTCAGTGTCCAGCATGGTCTCACCCAGACACCCACAGAAGGTCCTTTCTCGGGACTGCACACGGATGCTTGTGGAGTGTGGAGAATGAAGAGCTGAAGGAGCTGTGCCCAGAGGTGTTTTGTGCATTGCATTTGGTAGAAATCCTCTGGATTATTGTTACTTTAAGCAGCACTGACTGACGCTGGACTAAGCCACATGAACTTGACATCAGACAAACCACAATTCATAGTTTCTTCTTACCAGAAGAAAGTATGGTGTTAATAAGCATCAGAACATTTGGTTTAAAATTGGTTTTAGATTTTTCATTTTTCTATACCTTGGAAAGTATACTCTTGTGCTTGGAAATCAATTTGTAATATGTTAAACTCCAGTCATTTCTAGTCTTTTTCTCTCTGCAGAATTACAGGCTTGTGAGTGGGAAATATTTCAATGACACCTATTTAAAGACTTCAGCGAAAAAAGCAATTAAGTAGGTGACAAGATTTTTTTTTTTTTTTTAAAAAAAAGGACTCAAACTAATTCCTTCTGAGCAATTAAAAAAGTTAGTTTGATCAGCCCAGGAGTGTTTCTATTTAATTTACAGATCAGCTATATTGATTTAATAAATTCTAGAGTCCAAGTGATTATTTAAGGATTATACATTCCATTCAGTGAGTAAATTAAACAGTAAGCCAGAAAACTTGCTATTTTTCAAGTTTACAGAAATTGCTCTAGAGATGATTTGCTATTTGTTCCTTAAGGAGAAAGCAAAATGTATGACCTTATTGGTACCAGCAGCACTAACTTTGCTGCTATCTACTTTCCACTTAAGCATGGTCTAATAAATCATCGTAGAAGGTGCCTGAGAAGGGGTTATTGGATGTTGAAAACAACAGCAATTTTTACATGAATTTCCAATCTTTGCATTAGAGCCCTATCTCTAAGAAGATAAGCTGCAGATGAGCACCTAAAGAGTGAATGCCTAATCCCACGTTATTGCTATCAAACTGGTAGTCAATATCGTCACCGAAATGTCATTTTAAAGGCATCACAAAGAGGAGCATAAAGTAATCTTCTACAAGGTATTTTTTCATCTTGTCATTGAAACAAGTGTCAGCTATCCTTGTCCAGACCTGCTCAGATTCTGCTCAAGAACCGACTTGTACCAGACAAAAATTTCAGGATGTTCACGCAAGTGCAGAACCTGCTGCTGGACCTCTGCATGTCCCCTTAGCCAGAGATGCAACACCAAATCAAGTCACAATCCCAGCAAGATTCAAGATTTCAGTGTGTTAACTGTGAAAAAACAGAAGCAAAACCTTTGGCTTAAGATGTGAACAGCCACAGGTGGATATTTAAGGAAGATCTTCCTGGATTTCAGGAACCGTTGTAGAAAACAAAAAGATATGTCCTTAACCACTAATCTTTTTCAGTAAGCTCACACATGCTGCAGTCTCAATAATGTCTCTGTGCTTTCCAGCAGTAGCTACATAAACATTGAATCCATCTGTTAAATGCAGGCCTTGCTAATTGTTCGCCTCTCTATCTTCTTGCTATGACAGAGACTTCAACTAGAAGATTTTTTTGCCAAGCAATACTTTGTCATTCATTATTGTAAACTACCGGTCCTATTTGTCTTCCAAGACAGACTGGTGACACTTATAAAAAGGGGGAGGAAAACTAGTCTCTGCCTCGACAACTATGAAGTTGCTGTAGGCTTCTAGTTTGTGCTTTCTGAGATGTCAGCAGGAGGTTTTCTGGCTTCTAGAGGCAGTATGTGTATTATGTACTTAATTCATCATGAAAAAGCTTGTAGTTGTATGATTTTGCTTCCCAGTTCATGAAAAGCAAGGTCCAGTGGTGAGGGCGTTCACTCACGCTCTTCGATACGACAAAACTATGCCGTGTTAGTTCAAAACAATGTTATTTGCCATCCAGATTGCATAAGACCCTGTATGAACACAGCACTGTTATATGAAACATTACAGACATAAAGAATAACATCACACATCATTCCCAAACTCACACACCAATTTTATTGCTTTCTATAAAGAGAAGATAACAAAGAGTAGTGTGTGCACAGTCCCAGGCTTTTCATAATAACAATAGCTGTGTTCTCTTTAGCCAGTATTATTGAAATACAAGGCATGCATCATTTCATGGGTTGCACTATCTAGGTTCAAAGCTTAAGAAATAAATATCCAAACATTGTGATACGTGTCCTTAACAAAGTTCTTGAAGACAGTAACGGTTGTTTCATGTGTCATGTTGAATACAACTGATCAATAGAGGGCAGCAAATTCCTTGTAAAATGGGTGAGTGCGAGAGATTTAAGAGATTAGATTGAAAAAGCATAGCTGCAATTATATTACTTAGATTCAAAAGGCAAATAGGGAAATACATGATTTACAAACTATCTGCTGTTAACTCAGCAAGTTCCTAAGTGTTCTGGTATATCAGCAGCCCTTAGCTGATGAAGTATGAAGGCTCTGATTCAACAGAGCACTTCCCAACATGCTAGATTTCTGCTTAATGAAATTTCAGCTTGATAAAGCGTCTGCTTTGCTTCAAACATAGACTCCTGAAACTGGAACAGAGTGAAAGTATGGGAGGAGTTTTGGGAGTTTATGTTCAGTTTTGAGCAACACTAATTTTTTTTTTTTTTGCATGGTTTTAGGAATTAAATGAGAAACCTACCAGTGTCCAGCACCCACACCTCTCAGCCCCAACACAAGTTCCCATCTCCACCTCCCCCGCAGCCAGTTGCTTAAATGGCAATTCCTCTCTGCTTCCAACTAGACCCAAGGTTGCTGGTCCCTGAGCTCTTATGTTGGGTTTTACACAAGTGTTCTACAAATAACAAAATAAATAAACCCCGCTTTCACATGGAGATCCTGGGGTGGGATTCTTAGTATCTCATGTAGTGTAAATTGAAGATTTCCCAGTGTTTGAAAAATGCCAAATACAGTTTCTTTGATGTGTAATAGGGAAGGACTTCCTGCTGCATCCTTTCACTCAATAGAAATTACAATAGTTTCTTTTTTTTTCTTTCCCCCTTCTATCCAACTGTGTGCCTACTTACATGAAATCTGGAGAAAAGGAGAACCTTTGAATCTTTTAGCACTCTGTCAAAATCTTCTGAAATTAAGCTGCATGTTAAAACACCAAAACACCCCAAACTCATTTTCTAGGAGGTGGGAGATACAGCTGGCAGATTGTGGATATAATAAACTTAATTTCTTCAAAAGAAAGGCCAAGACATTTTCAGAATCAGACTGTCCTCTTCTTCTCCTT
Organism: Rhynochetos jubatus; assembly: GCA_027574665.1. Lineage (NCBI taxonomy): Eukaryota > Metazoa > Chordata > Aves > Eurypygiformes > Rhynochetidae > Rhynochetos > Rhynochetos jubatus. The sequence goes on along the minus strand of CM050651.1, from coordinate 52,189,477 downwards.
GAGAAATAAGTTCACATTTAAGAAGCATTAAATATCTGTAAGGTGGACGTTTCAGGAACACAATCAACCTCCTTGAGAAACTACTTTCCTGGATTTGTCCTACGTGAAATGGTAGAAACAGTTTGAGAAAAACAAACTAACAAACCTCTTCAAGTGAGGTAAATTTACCTCTTTACTGAATTGTATTTATTTTGGACATCACTATGTTAATAATTCAATATTTATCTACTGTCCCTTTTCTCTTTGCATCTTGATAAAGCTAAAGTTTGATCTCACCAGAGCTCACTGTTATCTTCTGGCACAACATACTTGAAATTGCCCATCACAACAGAAAAAATGCATAGAATAGAAATACTTAAAAAAAGACCCATTTAAATAATCAAATGGACAGGAGTAAAAATGTATATAAGCACAAAATGGTGGAGCCTATATTGTATATTTAAAACCAGGAATAGTATATACAAGGACAATTTTCCATTTGATTATTTATAAAACATCCTTTGCCTCATGAAATCACTAGGTATCTGTAAGATAGGCTGTGAAAGATCAGATTTTGGATTTATTTAGGCACCTTCATGGAATGAAAAGCCTATCCTTGAAGGTGTGTGCTTACTCATTCCTATACCTTAAGTATTTTCTTTTCATTAGATATTTTTAATGACAATGACACAGAATGAAAGACCAGAAGATCAAAAATAATAGATACTTATGCATTCAAACATCAGCTTAGGAGGAATAAAAAATGGCAACAAATCTAAGTACTTCTATCTGCTGCAGGTTTGTTTTTTTTTTTTTCCTTCTTCATTAAAGCATTTTAATGAATTGTATTTATCCCAGTTATGCCCTCTTGGCAGGCATCCTAGGAAAGCCCACATCACTTACATAAAAGGATTTATTATTTTCTTCTCATTCTCCTGCACAAGACCCAAATTAGGCACATGCCTTGGTTTTGTCCCTACTGATACTACTAATGTACCATAGACTCCTGCTCCAATGCACCAGATGTTTAACAGCAGCTTTAACAATCCATTGCAAAAGCAAGGGATGTTGAAAATGCTGAAGATACTCTGACAGGATATCCCCAAAGAAATATATTGCAGAGTTAGCTTTGTTTTTCTCTATTCAATTCACTACAGACACAGATGGTCTCATTCTTACTTTATTCTAAGACTAAGTTTATATACGATGGAGTCCGAACTTACCCCTCTCTAAGAATTTTGCCGTCCTGTTTGCATCAAGAGACAATGAAATGCAGTAAAGACTTCCTAACAGGCTCTTTCCTGGTTTGCCTCCCCAAGCACCCAAGCTCCCTGCTTGTTCATATCTCTGTGCAGTTAAAGGAGAGGGGTAGACCCCCTCAGCATGCCCAGAGAACCTTCTTGACCTTTCTTCAGCCTAATTAACATGCAAGAAAACAACACAAATTTTAGACAAATTGAGCAGTAACCCATAAAGATAATCCTAGCAAAACAATACAGGAACAATAAGAAATGTACCTGGAAACCAAGGGTCTAAATAGTCACTAGGAATAGAAAGCAAATTAAATGAAACTTTAACAGACAAAAACCCTAAGAGCTAAATCAGACATGGAGAAAAAAGGAAGCCAATATTTGGGAAGTACATTAAGTTAATGTGTTTGGGTGAGGCTGCACAGCAACAGATTCTCAGCTTGGCTACTGAGCTCTCTGAAGGACGGGATTGTAGCAACCACCCAACTTCCAAACCTGGTAAAAGTAATAGAGATGCTCCTTTATCCAAAGCAGAGCCCAGATCAGAGGTCTGTTGAATGCAATGCATTTAACTAATACTGCATCCTATAAGTGCAGAAGGAAATTCTTCAGGCTATAGTGTTGCTGAGGGAGAAGTATTTATAAACTAATCATGAGAGGTTTCCTGGTAAAAGGTCCTTCCTAGCTGAAGAGTGAGAGGGTTAGTTTTCAGCAGGTGATGGGAAGCCTTTGTTAAGCCAGCTGAAACAATCAGGTTCAGTAGCACCTTGTGAAAGTTGGTCTCTTAAAATAAAAGAAGGTGAGCACAAGGTCTCCTCTTTTGAGTAGAAAAGTAGAAGTGAATAGTTGTTTAAGGTTGTGTTTTACTTTAGCCTCATTAGGGTAAGGCTATTGTATAAAGCAATTATTCTATTGAAAAGTTTGATCTGAGGTTTCTGATTTATGTGGATTAAAGTTATATAAAGAAACTGGAAGCTTTTCTAATGAGGTTTCAGTACCTTAACTTACAACAGACAAAGCTTTTATCAGGGTATCTGCAAAAAATGTAATTTAATTTTTCTCTTTTGTTATTTCAGAAGTGAACTTGGATCCTCACTTTATGCATTTCTGAGGCTGAGTTTCCTGCAGTGAGGTACAGTTTTGCACCTGACATGGATAACCTGATGTGGGGACTGTTGAATATGATGGTAGGTCATGTGGAACTGCTGAGATACCTGTGTTTGGTGCTTTGCTTTTTGCATTTAACCCTTTTCAATGTCTAGTAGCTTTCAGTTATTGGGGAGCAGTGGAGAACCAGCAAAACTGAAATAAGTAAAATAAAACAATGATCCAAAGGCTTTATTGGAGGAGCTTTGAGCATACTTTTTAGAAATACCTTTTATTGTTATTGAATACTAATGTTTGAGTTTTATCATATGTCATCTATTTCATGTTTTTAATCATACCTTTCAACTACTTAAATGATCATTCTCTGGGGAACCAAAGTTTTAGAAGAGAAACTTAAAAATTATATCAAATGTATTCAGCATAAAATCTGTTAACCTGATTAGCTCTTTTGACTGTAATGACTCACATCTCACTTGATAGAAAGCACAGTGTTTTGGATCCTGCCTGCTGAGGCGGTTCCCATGTAATTGCTGATGTCTCTGCCCCATCTAAGGAACTGTGTGTTAAATGTTCATCAGTCTGTGCTGGTAATCAAGGGTGAGTGAATCCCTGCCATTCTTTTCCCCTCTTTTGTATATGGGTGAAGGCCTACTTGGATTATGGTAGTGCTAGGGAGAAAGAACAGGTGCACAGGCTGTTTGGAAAAATGTGATGAAATAGAGACTGTATCAGTGAAAAAGTGAAGAATCACATTTAAAGCAGATATAGGAGGAGTGGTAAATTATGGTGTGGATATGAGAGGATCATGCATCCACCAGTTCTTATGCTGTTGTGGAAAACCTGAGGATTCGCTAACAAAAAGGCTAGTGAATATTTTATCTGGGTGACTGCAATGTATGTTTCGTCAGTGATATGGTTATTTTAATGGCATTGTATAGCTGTACGTATAAGACACTGAAGTTGCACTGCCCCTAGTTCTGGATACCTTGCATGATATTTGATTATACTTAGACCCAAAGCCCTAGCTAGACAAGGTAGGAACATCTCTTCTGAAATGGATATCACTGGTGTTCCATCTTGGTCTAGTCAAAACATATTCTCTTCTACAACACAGCATCTGTAAAAGGTGAGATGGGAGACCACTGCAGTGGTAAGGTCCTTAGGACAGGCTATACATTAAGATTTCAGCCACATGTTGAATCCATGTCCTCTTGTCATGATTGAGTGGTTTAGGCTGCTTAAAAAAATCACCATTAGAGATATTAGGGGGAAAAAAAAAGAATTTGTTAAAAAAAAAAAAACCAAACACCTGAACTTGATGGCAAGGTTCACTCTGTCACTATTCAATATGGAAAAAGTATACAAAACCAAAATCAAGCTAGAATTGGGTTAGAATGGCTCACACATGGATTGGGGGAAACTATTTACATGGGGTCAGGGAAACTGAGTCAGAATCAGGTTGGTGTGATTTAGGGATTAGGGGATATAGGGATTAAGGAAAGAAGATGAGACCCTCCCATTGAGTCATGAGGTTCAGAGTGAACCCCCTTGTCTTCTAAACTCCTTCTCAGAGAGGACTCCAGGTGTGGCTGAATCCACTTGTAGCCCTGGACTTAATGGTTTATGTCTAAAGGGACTAAGTACAGATATCTTAATGTGGTGATTTAATGTATAATTTTGTGTTTTGTATAACTTTGGAATAGCAGCAATTTAAAATACATTAACACTATTAAGATAAATCACAAGATTAGATTATGTAATTTTCTAGCAGAACTTAATTATTGATGAACTAATGCAACAATGTAGGCTTTAAAGTCTAATTGCATCCACACAGATATATCTATCTCTATATGAATATATATACATAAAGGCATACCTGCTAAAAATTCCCCTTGAGTTCAGTGAAATGTTCATATTGAATGCCATTGCATTTCTCAATGGGTGAGGGTTGAACCTCAAAGGGTGGGGGTTTCAGCCCACGTCCTCTCATCAGCCTTTGACAAAGGTCCTCTGAACTTCACAAACTTGAGAGTTGTAAGCAGTGTCCCACTCAGAGCGAGATGCTGCATATAACCTGCTGCAGTCCAGGAGGGCTCAAAGATCTTCACTGTAATTTATAAGGTCATGAGATGATTGACTTCAGTCATCAGTAAATTTCCATATAAACCCCAATATGGGTTGGTAATTACCAGAATTCTTGAATTTCCAGTAATGCCCGTACTGATCAACCTGAGTTATGATACGTTCTAGGGCTGTCAGAGGCTGATTAGTTATTCCTGCTCTTGTTCCACACTTTGGCAAGGCAACCGAATTCCTGGTATGGTCAGTGCCATTCCCTGCCTTATCTACACAAGAGTGCTTGGTATAACCCGCAAACAAAGGGTAAGGCTTAACTGGAATTCCTGACTGTAGGGTGGGTGAGGGGTGAGGTGGGGAAATGCACCACCACCACACCTCTGCATCCAAACTTAAGTAGTTGTGTAGCTGGGCTGTGCCCACCTTACTCTTCTGAGTCACTGGGATGGTGGAGCAGGAAGAAGGAGGTTTCAAAGAGGACCTGTTGTCTCTTGGTCAGCTGAAGGAGCAGCGTTCTTCTGGAATGCAGCTTACTTTATCTAGTCAAGCTGAGCTAGAAGTTTGGGCTATTCCTGGAATACCCTACTTGTAGGGATGTAAATGGATTCCTGGTACTTGCAGCAGCAGGGCTTCTTAGGTAGCTGCCTAAGGAGTATGAGAAAAGACAGTTTTCACAAAGAGCTGAGTAAAGTAAGGGAATAGCTTTATCACCACTGACTGACACATCTCACGAATGCAGGTGCATTTGGTATTGTGCAATATATGGTAGGGTCCAATCCTGCATTTACTTAGCCAGATACACCACTTGAGTGGCTTCCAAGTAGCATGCCTTGAAAGAAATGTTTCATCAGACAACGTAAGGATAGGAAAAACCTTACATCCTGGATATTTGATATTTTTAGTGCTCACAGGAGAAGTCCTCTAAGCACTCTGCCATTTACAATGCAATTTCATTGTAGTTCATCTTTGACTTCTAGAGTTTTTAAATGACAAAAAATTATTGTTCTGCATTATTTCTTTCCCCCTCCAACCCCTTTCTGATCATATGTACATCTGAGTGGTACGGCGTAGGGCTGTTGGTTTATGATGCAGGTTCTTTTTGTGTGTATTTTGAAACACCACTCTCACTTCTCTTTAAATCTGTGCATAGACTTGTATGACTTTGAGTAATTTAGCCCATTATATCTTCAGGTTGTTGCTCTTCATTACTTAGGTTTTCAAGGATAAAGAACAAGAAGTTAAGATCAGAGCAACAGAATGTGCTTCAAGTCTCCTCTCTGGTGGCAAATGTAGAACAAATGATTAGTTACGCACACTGTACTGTAGTTTAGTTGAGACCTTATGTTCGGTGCCAAAGTACTTCTTATATTCAAGTTCTAAATTAAGACAGACTTGAGCACGTATCGAGAATTACTCACATGAGTAAAGCTATTGACTGCAAAGTTATTGACCACCCATATGGGTAAAGTTCAGCTTTCATAAAGTCAGAGGGCTGGACCCATTACTTCTTGATTATGCAAGAAAATGAGGCTAAGGAAGCTGTGACTTTCATAATGTTGGCAGATTCTTCTTATGGATAAAGATCTAAAATGAAAATAGTTTTCAGTATTGTTATTCTGGAGTTTTCAGGAATAGAAGAGTGAAGATATTGTCACCTTCCAGACATCTGACTTATGGTGTTTGAGTTACTATATACTATGACAGATTTTTAGTAGGTCTTTTTCTTTGACCCAGTCAAAGCCAGTAGAAAGGTCTTTCCCTCCTTTTTTTTTTTTTTTTAAGTGAAGACCATCCCCATTAAGAACTGCTGCAGAAGCAACACATATCTAATTTCTTCTGTGTAGCCTAAGGAATGTGTAGGTCATATCTGACACGATTAACGATGCTGCTGTAAGCAACACTAGCATGGGAATTCAGTGCTGTCTAGAATGATGCGTCACAAACCTTGGGTAAAAAGCCTTAATACCTTCTATAAAAAGCCTGTCTTTTAAAGAGTAAGCTTGCAGCACATAATGCTGGTCTTATCTGAAGTATTGAGCTCCGTGTGACTAATAGATTCCATTGCTACCAAGAGCCCCAGCCAAGATGATGGAGATTTCTGTTGTGAGATCACACAAACTTAAACAAAACCCCCCAAAACCCACACAAAGAGCAACCACAACTCCCACCCCTTTTTGGGTGAAATACTCTTCATTTAATGAAAAAGCCATTCACACACACAGAGAAAATGGTCAAGAAATGGCTGATCTGAGAATCTGAAGGAGGGGAGGAAAGAATAATTGTGAAGTGTCTGTAGTGGTGTCTCATGGGTGGAACATCGCTCTAGTTTCAGTTTTTGCTGAGGACTCAGGAGTCCAAGAGGGTGACACAATGTCTTTTGTGAGGTTCCCTGCAATAAAGAAGAGCTACTGCAGTTGGGGACATGGCTGAAACAGGCAGAGCTCTGTCACTGAGAAGCTATTGTTTCGTTCCTATCTGCTCTCCACAGAAACCAGAGGTCTGCTACAGCTGTTCTGGAGTTGCATGTGGGATCATGGAGAGAAGTTGTGGTTTGTGCTGCAAACACGGCATGTTTGTCCTGATTACAGGAGGAGTGAGACAAAAAGCAAATAGGTAATTCGTAGGTAATGTGTGAGACTGCAGCAGTCCCAGCCTCTCCAGTGGTGACAGATGTTGCTGTGCACTACTTCTGATGAATGTAAATATAGGTGCTGAACAGCTGCTGGAGCTTGATGGCTTACTTAAGTCTTGGGGGAAGCTCTAGTGTTTGCTCCTTATAATGGCTGATACCTTGCAATTTGCCCCTATTATTTTTTCAGTCCTAATCTAATCCTTTTTGGTCCTCATAGGAATTCTGAACACTCTGATATTCTTTTCTTCTGAGCCCTGCTCAAGCAGGTGCATTGCATGAAAGCTGTATACCATGTACGGGCAGAAGGACTGTCACTAGTTCTTTAAAGACCTGCAAGAGATTCTGTGGATTTCTTGTTTTCTGAATCCTGTTTCCTCTTTCTAACCTCCTTACAACTTTCTAACCTCCTTACTTCTTTTTACTTCAAGGTAAGATTTTCACTGGAGATCATGCAAAAAAGGATAGAACCCCTCTCCTTAAGGAAGCCAGATAAGTCATTGCAGATATTACCTGTGTGTTTCATCACAGTAGGGTTGAGATGATTGTGCTGATGAGCACAACAACCTAATTCAAAGTTGCTTTATTGTTAATATTGTATACTATCATTATATTACTTGCTTTTAATAGGGCCAAAGCCTTGTGGAAGGGCAAGTAGTATCTGAAAGAATCCAGAACTAAGAATCCTAGGTAATATGCAATAAATACAGTCAGACTCTATTTTTGTTGCATTGTAAGCAGAAAGCTTGGTGTAGACAAAGGTGTGAATTAGCATCAGCTGATGAAAGTGAAATGAAGCCCAAAAAAAGTTACTAATAAAGCATAGGGCTTTATCGGTTCATTTGTGTAAAGCAAACTAGGTGTGCACTTGTGCAAATGTAAGGCAGCTGAGTGACTTGACAAAGGCTGCTTTGTCATGGCCTAAGTGCTGACTCAAACTGAAACTAGATCTGGGATCTCTGTACTGCATTACATTTTGTATAAGCAAGTCTTTTATACTGAGTAAAGCATGGAGCATGGCTCCTTGTGTGCAGTTGTTTCTTCTTAGTTCCAAGTGTCATACTGTGGCCAGGTTAAGGAGTCTGTAGTGTAAAGCCCAATGACTGAACTTATGTTTGTGTTAAGATGTGATTTTATAGGTGTCAATAATAAAAGTAATAGAGAAATGCAGCCTGTGATATTTGTGAATGTTAAAACCAACACTGATGAAGTATAAGTGGAATCCTGTTGTAGTTAGCTGAGGATGGAGAAGCTCTAGTTGGGCAGCTTCTGCTATTGACTGGGTGTGGACACACTAAGGAAAAGCAGGTCGCTATCTGACCAGTGCAGCCAGCTCTGACCAGTGCCTTGGGACTGTGGAGGGGAAGAGAGAGCAAAGACTTGCTGACTGATTGGAAGGATAAGACAATGTATATGCATGAAATTCCTCTGTAGAAGAGTGTTAAATGCTTTCAGTTGACATATGGGGAGTTCAAGGTCTTTAATCTTCTGACCTTCTTGTGGTTTAGTGATGCAATGTAATTGCTGTCCTTCAGTCAAGGAATGAAAGCATATATTGACTTGCCGAAGTACAAGCAGGCACTCTTGTGGTAAGAAATGAACTCAGGTCTTTTGTCCACAAGACAGCCTCCTTTTTCTCCTATCTAGTTATCGATCACTGTCTGCCTAGTCTTGCCTGCCTAAATCATTTCAGGGACCTTCACAGGAAGCAAGAAAAGGGACAGTGACAAATATGGGTGGTCTTAACCTGTTGTTTTTCTTATGTCATTTGGTTGATGAACCTCTCTGATAAAGTAAAATTCCAAGAGCATCTTCTTAATGGTAATACTTCTTTCTAAGCTGCTGGACTGAGCTTTGTGACCCATTAACTTCTTCAGGGATGGGATTGGGCAGAAAATGTGTGTGACCTGCTCTGTTCAGATGTGTTGTCCTGCAACTGTTTTGAAATCCTGTTTCGGTGCTCCTTTAACCCCCGAAGTGTGTGAATGGCTCCAGTGTCCATTTCAGAATAGCCTCTGTCGAAGTTGCTCTATCTTGGAAATATCCATGCAGGCATCTTCCATCAGCATTTTAATCTAAAGAAATATAGATAAGCCTTTCTGGTTATTTTTGCCCTGTGACTAAACTCATTGTGCTAGGTTTTCTCATTGACAAGGCAACACTATTTTTTAACTTGTTTGTGGTTAAGGAGCAGGTGTTCTATGGGCACTAGCTAAAACAGAACTGAAGGGCATGTGGAATAGCACATAGGGGAAAGGAGGGGAGGGGGAAGAGTTCATGAATAAAAATCCATATAACAAAACAAATTAAACTCTCTGCAGTAATACCTACAGCTTTCCAGGGACACACAAGTCTCTTTCTCTGAGATGGTAAGCCAGGTGAAGGGTAGCTCTCCAAGTTACACTGACAGAAGCTGGGGAGCCAAGTCCTGTCAGCAAGGGAATAAAACATCCAAGACTATTTCAGTTAATGAGAGAGAGGAGCAGGAGGGAGAGAGAACTACTGTGAAGTAAAGTGATGATATATAACACACACACACCCCCAAACACAAAAAAAACCCACCAAAACCCAAACAAACCATATTAAAAAGTAAAGCTTGAGCAGAAAATGCCATAAGTGATGCAGATCAGCCCCACTCTTAGTTTTGCCTTCTTGCTTTCTGGGCAGACCCATTCCAGCATGTTTTGGCAATGATTGAGGAGTAGCCACCCCCAAAAGAGGTTAGTAGAAACCATGCTGCAGAAGACCACTACAGAGGGAGGGAAGTACCTCAAAAAGCAATGAAATGCTCCAAGTAGTGGCCTTCAGATGAGAACCGATGGGACAGACTTTCATATCTTGATGAAGAACTGGGTTGGAGAAACAAGCTCAGAAAGCTGCCCAAGACAGGCATGTGGGGAGGAGCATAAAGGCACTGAGGATGTGGAGGGACTCATGCACTATGGAGCCTAAAGCTGGTAAGTGGAGATTGAAAAGAGTAGAAAGAATTTTGTAACTGAGGTGAAAAAGGTTTAAAGGTTTTTTTCTTTTTAAAATAAATAAAACCTTCAAGTAACCAGATAGCTAAAGGAGTGAAGTGCTTGCCTATAATAATCTTGTCCTGTTTCTGAACTAATTAAAAAAATCAACATCTGAAGCAATTTTAACCAAACAGAAGGAGGAAAAGCAAAGCATGAAGCATCCTTATTAAGTGATACTGGCTGTCCACAGTCTCTAACCATCCCCAACTACACTGGCTGCTAGGCTAATGGAAACATAGCTAACTTGCCCCATACTTACCAGCAGGTTAACTGCATGAAGCATTAATGCTCAGTGAAAAGACTGGAAATACCTGAACCGGCTGTTTGGAAATATTTTACTTCTCTGTCAAATCTTACCTTGAATATGTGACTTCTTTCTCCTTTCCTATTAATTATCTTTTCAAACCATAACTTGATGGTTTGCCATAGTGAGTTGCTTACTCTGTAGTGTGGACTGCCTGCTTCTTTACGAATCTTTCCCTCGTGCTGGTGCAGACATCCAAGGCACATGAAAGTTTCCACAGGAACACAGGATGGCTGCCACAACCTGTGGGAGATGAATCCCTTTTTGTCTGGTCTGCTGCATATGGTATTACTAATTTAAAATAGTTGAGACCTTCTGCTTGAAAGCCATTAAACTTTGCATGGCAGAAGATGCCATCTCAACCCACTTTGCCACATGTTACATCCTTAACCACAGGAGTCTGGCTGGATTAAGTGTAACCAAGAGCAATTGAGATTAAGGAAGGGAGAGGATAGGTGTTTTTGTTGGTGTCTATTTAAATGTCTGTCCTTAATTGTCTCAACATCTAAACCAGTTACCAGGCACTTGTAGTGTCTGGTAGTAAATTAAGCAGATTTCCCCAACTCAGCACTATGTCACCTATGATAGCAGGGCATGAGATAGCTCTAAGAAATCCAGCTGAGGCATCTACTGCTATCCTGCTAATCTTAATATGTGTTTGTTGAGCTGGTTTAGGCATGGTGTGTCAATTCAAATGTGAAAACACATGTGGAAATGGTGAGTATCTAATGAGAACTTGGTTTTCTTATATCAGTTCCATTCTGATGAGTAACCAGTCTTGGCAAATTTGTTGCTCTTCCATAGCTGGCACTTTGCAGTTCTTACGAACATAAGTTACTGCAAAAGAGGGACTGATGTGTACTCCAGTATGGCTCAGTTTTGTGGCTTTTTTCTTTCACATTTTAGTATAGCTGCGGAGATAAAGAAATCATTCTTAAATAAAAAAGGTAGACTTTGTTCTTGCAGGATAATCACTCCCTTAAATTTATCAGTTACTCTTTAAACAGATATTATTACAAAGGAGTGGGGTGTTTTCAGTTTTTTGGTTTTATTTTGTATCCTTTTTTCATATCACAGTTCTCTGCCTGAATCACCATCAAAGGCTTCAGGATTCTTACTTTCTTTAATGCTGTTCTGTGACTTTTTTCTTCCTCTTTGACATGAACTTCTGGGAACGTACTTGGGGTAAGTAAGGACTATAGGCCAGGACCCTGTTTGTGATCAGCAGGCAGGTAAGGAGGAAGTGATTGCATACTACTTTTCTCCTTGTATTTGCGTGTATGCCTGTAGAAATACTAGTCAAAACACTTGTCTTTCAGCTGGTAATAAACTGGCTCAGTCTCAACTGAGTGTTAATATGATCATCCAAACAGTGTACTTGTTCTGAATCCTCTAATCCCATAGTATTTTGTGAATGATGGTCTCCAATGCCCATGGCATTATTCATGAAGCAGGGTTATGTACGCCGTTCCTAGAACATCCTTTTTTGTTTTTCTTTTTCAGTGGCTTTCCACTCAGATTGTAAACTGGGACAACTTCGTTATAATGCCACTTTTAGGACTAAAGTGCTGCAAACATCTTGAGCCTTCTTGGTGGTAGTTTTGGCCAGATGTACTCATAGGAGCACACAGGTGTGCCACACTTTTCAGCTCATCTCTCGTGTCTCTGAGGAAGGTGAAAGCCAATGACAAAAAGTGCAGCTCTAACACAGATGGTAGGGATGCCTGAAACTAATTAATGTGGTACAAACTGTGGATGCTCTTTTCTGTTTATCTGACTTGTTGCAGGACCTAATTCCCACAGGATGTGGTAGAAGTTAAAAGTTTACTCAGGGCATGAAAGGAAGCTGGACCAGTTAATGGAAATGAAATTCACGAAGGGATGGTAAATGCACGAAAATGTGTTGGGAGGTTGCTGAAAGTAGTAGGAATCTGGGAGTGCTGGGGAGGTACACTGCCCTTGCTGTTCCCCATCAGTGGCTTTAGGTGAAGAGTAAGGTATTTAGGCTAAATGGGCCCTTGGTCTGACTAGATAAAGTACTTATTTAAATAACAGGTAAGCTAGTCCAAGTACAGTTGCTACTGTCAGAACAATGTTGCTGTCTATTTTTATTTTAAAACACTGAATGACCAGCTAGGACGTCATATGTATTGGGGCTTGGACTTTGGAAGTAGCTGCACCTGTTTCTCTTGACGATGATGAAGAGCAATGAGTTCTGTCTCCTATTTCTGCTCAAAACCAGATTGGTCCCTTGAAATGGCTCTTCTTTTTCCATGAAGGACTACCCTCTGAAGGGAGAGGAGGCTGTAACCAGTGGATGGCTTTTACAAAGAAGTGCTGCCAGAAAGTTCAGCTTGAACAGCTCAGGTAGAGGTAGAAGTAGCAACAAATGCTGTCAGGCAACACTGAAGTACTACTAAGACTTACTCATATTTAGATTAATTGATCTAGGATTACCATTTGGCCCTAGCTAACAGAGGAATAATATAGGGCCAACAGCCAAAGCTGTAGTTAAGAAGGTTTCTTTTATTAAACTTTGGGTACATTGAAATAAGCTGCTTAAATGCATCATTCTGGGAAATAGAACAGTGTTAACTCTTACACTTTGAGTGTCTAATTGTTGTATGGTTTAGAGAATTTAACATATTACAAAGCTAAACGATACTCAGGTGATCCAGCAATTGGATTGGCTAATTTTTTTTTAATTTCAATTAAACAGGAAAACTTCATAGCATGGGTAACAAACTGCTGTAGGGAAGTACTAAAACAGCCTTTAATGTAAAATACAGATTGGTATGCCTAAGGGGAAAATATTCTAACATTTTCAAGGACTCTTTAAACACATTCTTTTCTGTTTTATTTGATAGGCTGATCTGACTCTCACCCTCAATGGCCAATTCCTAAATGTCATTGGGAACACAAGAGGCTTGAGTAGATAAGTTGCTCTTGAACTTCTTACCCCAAAACTCTTGAGAAATGTTGAGCTGACATATAAGCCCACAAGGAGCCAATGGAATGGCTGAATAAAAATGAAAATGGGACTTACGGGCTTAGTGCAGTAGAACTAAACATAGTAAGGACTTTGGCATCTCTCCCTTGAGTTCCTATCTTTCTTTGGTTAGTGTGGTGTTCTGTCATGGGATGCAGCATGTATAGGCGTGGTGCAGTGGAAAGGAGAGAAGAAATTGTCAAAGCAAACAGGAGAGTATGAAGAATACAGCTGTACAAGGGCTTCTATAAACTTTCTTGGTGTCTGAATAAAAACTGAGGAGGAGAGGATACCACTTGTGTAAGAGGAGACAGCTCTACAAAACTAGTTAAACTTCTTCCTGCTTGGTCACTTGTTTCAGTGAAGCCCAAAGGATTTGAAAGGAAAGCCTGAACTTGCAGGGGAATTTACAGCCTCTCATAAAATTTGAAAGTAGTATTGTCTTCCTTTGTTTCTCTGCACTTCAGTTTAAGAATGTTGCTTAAACCACAAGTGAAAGTCCATCCCGTCCCTTTCCAAGTTTCTTTGGGAAGAAACCTTAAACAATAGGCCGCAAATTAGAGGGCTAATGAATATGCCAGGATGGCCTGCTTGGTACCTTCCCAAAAAAACCTGCTGTTCCTTGTTTAGTTTGTAACTAGAACATAACTTAAGGTCAAAGGGAAGCTCTGAATAGTTATTTGGCTGGAAGACTGATGGGGGTAGTGGGAGAAGAGATGTAGTTCTAGGTGTGCTGTTTTTCCTGATGACTTCTACAGTTCCAAATACTGTTGGGGATGTTTAGAAACTGAGTTTATTCCTCCCAACATTTTTTCCTTTTGGTAATTGTTCAATAGAAATCACTAATAGTTTGAACTTACCTATTTTGGGTGAGAAACAGTTGCCAACCAATTTCTTCACAATTTTTATCCTGTGCTGCCTATTGCCTACCTTGGAAAACATATTGTTCCCTTTCTGTGCAGGGAAGCTGACTGCAGGGAGAGGTGAATAAATTAAATTTGTAGGTCTGATTTCTGTTCTTCAGAACTGCTTTGTCTCATGAGCTATTTAATTTAAAAGAAAATAATAATTAGACTCTAACCCTCCTGAGACTTGATTCCTCTCCATACAAAACAAGATTAACTATGCCTATGTTGCTTCTGACTGGCTGTAGAATTGTAACTATGGAGGTTTATAGATATGCAGATAATATAAATTTAAGTTTGTGAGACTTTTATATTCACCAGAAGAATTTCCAAAGGTAAACAACTTGAAAAAGCTCAAAACCATGTTTAGTTATTTTCCTTCCTTTCATGATGAGCAAAAGCAGTTGGATGGGGTGAGGGTTGGTTCTTTTGTTTCTAACTGCTGCTTCTTACTAGAATGCTGTGATGTTCTTTCTTTGTCTTTCCTAATACTATGTAACAGCACACCTTTCTGCATCCCTTAGGCTCTTTAGGATCCTGTTCATTCAGCACTGAGGACTCCGCTCCCCTAGCCTTCACATGTACCAAATGATGATGTACTGCACTGAGAAGAACTTAGCTGTACAAAAAAACTGTGGGATATGTTCCTGTTTACACATGCCATTGTGGTGCCTCCTTAGATAAAGTCATGGCACTGACCTGTAGATCACGAGCATGCCCTTCAGGCTTTCTCCTCAAGAATTGCCCTTAGCCAGCTGTTTCCCATACTTCAACTCAGTGAGATTCTTGTACAGAAATAGATGTTCTGCATCCATGACTAGTCTGCATGCAAGGCCAAATTGTTTTTTCACTTTCCTGTGGTTTCTTGTGCTATGAAACCAACACGCGTATGGATGCACAAGCTTGTGCATTATTACCAGAATTCTCTAAGTGGGATATAGTTATTGCACTTGATGGTGGTTTAAGATTGGAACTTGACTTTCAAATCCAGAATGACTTTGTAGGGCTTTGAGTAGAGCCAGTTAATTAAAGAATACCTACTCATGAATGTTTTCATGTGCCTGAATGCTCTTCAGGGATATTATGAGACACCAGAGTGTTAATTATTGATGATCCTATAGGCAAGTATTTGGTATGTATTAAAAAATTATTCATGGAACTCTTTATTGAAAAAGTTATGTTTTAAATGCTTTTATTAATCAACTGCTTACATAAATCGGTTTGATAACACTGTTCAAAGAGCTGGAATATCATGCAAATTAAAACAAGTCAAAACAAGTTGGTGAATATTTACCAAGTAACCGCATCTGCAGAGCTATTAGGGCCTTGTTCAATTTACCAGATAGTAAAGAAACCCTGTTGTAAAGAAAAATGTATTTGAGAACAAATAGTAAAAGTTGATGTAGATAGTGACTTTAAAACTATGATGTGGAGCTCTCCATTGCTGGAGGAATTATATACAGGTTCCAAGTGGCATTTTGTAGCTTCTATCTTATGAATTTTCCTGGTTATGCTGGTTACAGATTAAAGTTATTCTCAGATTTACAGGTAAGCCTGTTTCGTTTGCCTTGGATGGCGATGTTGATTTAGACTTGATTGAAGTGCTATGGATGTGACTGATAGTCTTTCTCCTAGAAGCTAAAGATGGAAAGTGAAGGAATACTACAAGAAACTGTGTATGTGTACAGGGAAGAGTTCATTTTCATTCTCAGCCACTCTAGGGAATTTCAAGTCCAAGTCTGCTCCTGTTGTGTTTCTTACTGATGGACCTACCCAAGATAAATGAGAATGAAGGCACGTATAAGGGCCCTTTAGTTAGGGTTTCACATACACGGTTCAAGGTATACAAACAATGTTATGTTTACTGACCTTACAGAAATCTAACCTGTAACACCACTCAAGTGGTGGAATTACTAACCACTGACTTAATACAAGTTTTTGTGCTCAAACTTTGAGAAGTGAACACTTACCTTGGGTTGTTCAAAAACAGTTTTCACTAGTGGCAACTACACTTCTACTGAACTCTTTCCAAAACCTCACTCTGGACTAATCATTGTGTGGACTAATGATTACTAGCTGGAAAGCTGCTTGTTCATTTGTATCAAAGTAAAGAAATCACATAACTGTCTCTGACAAGACATGGCTATGGATGATCAGTTCTTTCATGAATATATACCAGATTTTTTTCTTAAATTGTTTTTGTGACAAAACATTTTTAATGACATGTTATACCTAAGTAGTGTGTATTATAACAAATTTATCACAATTTATGGAAAAATGTATATATCATCTGCCTGACTTTAACACACAGAAGTATACTTGAGGCCCACAGTGACATTAATTTTGTTATTAATTTCAAGTGTGTTATATTAGTGGGTGTGGGTTTTTTTTCAGGAGAAACCAATCATTTTCTTATGAGCTCAAGCAAATGCTGCTTGCTCTGCTGCTGATCCTTCCCACCTCCTAGCTATTTCAAGTAAGGTTCAGCTGAGGTATATCTGTTAAACACTGGAAAAGGCTTGCTAGAGAGGTGGTTGGAGTCCCAGCTTGTTGGTGTTTAAGAGGTACTTGGACAATGCACTTAATGGAATGCTTTAACTTATGGTCAGCTCTGAAGTGGTCAGGTAGTTTGACTAAATGATTATGGTATGCCCCGTCCAGCTGAAAAGGTCTATTTTAAATTCTCATTGCTATCTAGGATACCAAATTCTACAAATATCATTAATACAAAAAGCTGGGTACAGATGGATTGGCTTTGCTCATCTTGTAGGAAAAGCTGTTCAGGTCCTGTGCCAGAGACCCAGCAGCATGATACCACACGAGGAGCTACTTGTTGATAGCTGCAGCAGGAGCATTACCAGATGAACAAGGTAACAAGCTGGACTCTGTCTATTGTGGTGAATTCCAGGAAAGTGTTGTCAGACTGGCTGGCCGCAGTATTTCAGCTGGCACACATACCTGCTGGGCTGCTGCAGAATACCAGCTTCTTTGTGTGTGTGCTATTGCATAGCAATAAGTTCATTATGATATTTTAATGATCCTGAGTGGAGGTTTTTAACTGAAAACCTGTATACTATTAAAAAACAAATCAAAACTGTACCTTGCATCTCCTTCACCACCCCTCACTACTACTTATAACTTTAAACTCTGTTAATTCCAGTTTCCTTTCAGTGATGCACTTTCATACCTGCTGAAGCTGACCAGAATATAATTTTATGAATAAAAAAAATCTAGCAGTTATTCTTCCTCAACATAAATGCATTCCAACTTCTACAATTTGATTTCCACTTTTTCATGCACACTGAAGCAAAGAATTCACTGGGCCACTCTGGGTAATATTTCATTTGTTATGAGTCCCTCAATGACCTCAAACTCTAAGCATCGAATGAATAAATACTTCTAAATTACCTCTTGTGCAACTATTTCTTCTCTGGCTGCCTACTCACACCTACTTGTCACTAGTCCACAAGGGTTATGCTTTTAGGCCAAAATAATTTTTTTTTAAGAGTTGAGCAGGTTATTTTCCTTTCATAAAATTAAACCAAAACACAGCCCTGTTTTTCATGGGGATAAACCTGAGATCCTACTAAGTGGAAGAGGAGTTCTGTTCAGTGTGGGGAGAACCACATTAGCTTAGTTAGGCACCTCAACTGTAATTAAAGGAATGAATTAAACAAGAGTTTCCTGATAGGTTTCCATAGTTGTGGTTACTTAAATTGTTTGAGCTAGTTCTTCCGAAGTGAAGAGATTAAAGTATGAAGATGTGGGTGCTAATAGATGAGACCTGTAAGACTACAAAATTATTAGTAGCACTGCTTTTGATTATGTATTTCAATGCTGTACTGTTTTGTCTCCAAACTGAATTCCAGCAAATTGAAAGGCAGATTTCCTTGGTTTGCAGGATGTTTTTCATTAGTTTCAGTATGTCTTGGTATTTATGAAGATGACAATGCCAGTAGGAATATTAGATTACAGAGATAACTCTGAAAAGGTCAGCAGGTCTGACATGCAATTTGTCTTGTTCCATTAGGCTTTATACTGATATCCTGTCTGTCTAATCAATATGGTAATCACTCTGGATATAAATGATGTGTGGGAAATGATTGTATGTTTTTGTTTGAAAAACAATCAGAACCCTGAACAGCTCTAATGACAAAGCTAATAAACATTTAAGCTCCAGTATATGATTCTGTGTTGGCTTGGGTCATTAACTCTTGTAGTTTATGTGATGTAAGAGTTTAATAGGCAAAGGAACTGTCCAGCTGTGGCATCTGTAAATAAGTTAAGAAATACTATCTGGTTTTCATTAGTTATCTGAATGAACAGATATCCAGAATTAGTCAGAAATGCATGAGGCAGAGTCACTATATCTTCCTTAATCTAATGCCTGCTGTTATGATTCAGCATCATATTGCAAAAGTCAAAATATATTGACCTGTACAGTCCTCCAAAATGCTTGCTCCACATATTTAGTATGTGTCTGATCTTTGGTAGAACATAAAGAACAGCTGTCTACACTGATTTGCTAGGAGAAATGAAGGAGGGATAAGTGCCTTGAGCTGAAATAAAATAGTTGTAAGCAGCAAATAATTCAGGAGAGTTAGAATTTCAAATCAGTTTCAATTATCTATTATTGTGGCTTGCTGACATCCAAGAATTTTCTTAATTTGTGGTAACTTTGTGTTCTAACCATTCCAAAGATAAATTGGAAATGATGAGGAAAAGCAGGTGGTGATCCTTCTCATGAAGTCACAGCAACCTCTGATTATTTTGTGGAATGGACCTTCTTCATCTTAATGAAATAGGAGTACTCTTTTATAATTCTACAGTGCAAAAGAACATTGCAGGAATTCAAGTCAATTGGAATAAAACTTATGAAGGTATACCTCTTGTTGTCCTAATGCTAGTAAGGAATGTAAGAGAACAGTATTTGAAACAAACAGCTAAGCTGCTATAATCTTTCAAATAATATTTAAAACTAGTGTTTGAACCTCCTTTTATAGACTATTTTCCTCAATGCTATTAAATGTTTGTCTTAATCCTCTTTTAATGCTCATTTTGGAGTCCTTGCTGCTTTCAGTGACTGAAGTACTGCTGTTATTTATTAGGTAAAGAGTAAATATGTAAATTTCTAACTTACTTTATGTATCCATAAAAGTGATTATTTAGTTATTAAAACGGCTTTAAGTATTTTCCTCTTCTACCAAAGCACTTTTAATTGCAAGTAATTTACCTCACTCAAGTTTGACTATCAAGCAAGAAAGAAGCTTGGCTGTCAGAGGATCTCCTTCCACCTGGGTTGTGCAACCAGTTTTCAGGAATGTCAGTCAAGAGAATAAAACCAAGGTACTTCTCTCAGAGAAGACAGGCTCCAGCCTCACCTGGTGGTGTCTAGGGTGGGATTGTGTCCCAGACAACTCTGATTCTTTCCTTGTATGTGTGTGTGTGGGTTTTTTAAGTAATGAAGCCTAAGCACTAATTCTTATATAAGGCTAAAAAAATGCTGCTTCCCTCAACAGAAAATGGCTGTAGGAATTCACAATCCTTGTATATTACATTAGGAACTAAAAAAGAATCTATTTGCTTGTGCTTCAAGTGGCGCTGAGCTACAGGGACACATCCTGTATCCCTCTGTAATTGCAAAGGATGCAATGCTGCTCAGGAGATGGTAGTCCTGTTCCTACTGCCAATAAGCTTTGCAACAGTGGGTAAGACTTAAATTCTGTTCGCAACATAGATGCCTCAGCAATAATTGCCTAAGCAGTAGTCCTAAAATTGTCCCTCTAAATATAAAATGGCAGATCAAAAGATGAAGAATGCTCTTCAAAACTCTTGCTATATTTTTCTATGCTGTCCCTGTCCTTAGGAATCAAACATGTGAGGAGAAGTGTTCAAATACTCCCAAGATCCATTTATGAAGTTGAAAATAGCAGTATTTCATTAACTGTGGGTCTTGCTGCTCTGTAAACTTGTCAGAAACTTTGGATAAATCAGAAGAGAACTATAAAAATGTTCTATTGACTGGAAAAAGTGACTTTTTGGGGACCACTGGGGATCTGTCTGTGATTTTTACCAGTCCTGTGAGACATTAGAGGTATAACTGCCTTTATGGAGGGAATGTATCTCAAACTTAAGAGCTCTTACTCTAGTACAGCAAAACTTTAACGAGAAAGTTTTTGTTTGAGAAGCTGATTCAAGGCAAGACTGTCTAAACAAAAACCAGTCTTGTCTCCTTTTCCCTCCTTCAAAAAGACTAAGATTATTCCAAAGGCTAAAATAATAAACATTAAAAGCCCTTTTGGAAGAGATAAATTATAAACTTATTTCAGTTCTTTGGTTTGGCTTTTACTGATTCTGGCCCCTGAAGGAGGAAGATTTACACGAATAAGCAGTTTCAAATGCAGGTTAAGCTTATGTCTTGTATGCAAGCAACTCTGAGAACTAGGTGACAGCAGGCTCTGGAACGGCTATCCTTCCCTTCTTTAACTGCAAAGCAGAACTTGTTTTGTCTGTAAGTTAACTGTCAATGTGTCAACACATTGTGCAAGCCTTTCTACAAAAATTGACTGTCTGTGTACTCGTTTCCTCCCCACCAGACCATCTGCTGTTGGCCACTCTTGGGAGTGCTATATGAACTGAGAATGCAGACCCACAAAGGATGGTAGCTTGGTGTTTGGGTGCATTTTTTTGGGCATGTTTTGCAGGGAGAAGGGAGGAACTTGGCATCATTCTGCATCCCAGGGAAGATAAAGTATCCAGACTCTGCAGGACAATCTGGTGTGGGTTTTCTCAGGGAATAATGAATTTTATACTTGAAGTGATTTTGATGGGGGATAAATAACAATGTATTTTGAAAGAAATGAAACACATAATTCCAGAAAAATGTTAAAAAATCACAGATTGGCATTTTCTGTGGGGAAAAAAATTGAAATTCTGCCAAAATGGACCACATTTCAGCCTTAGCTCAAGGGAAGACATGTTCTAGAAGCATGCACACTTGATGAGGTCTCTAGTTGAAATGATAGTAAATGCTTAATATTCACTCCTTGGTGGAGGTTTTTCCATCAAGTTTTTCACTCATTTAGCAGTTGACAAAGATATCACAATATCTCAGCATTCTGGGATTAGTTGGGCCAGGAATGGGTGCCCTAAAATAAAGGTAGTATTAAATAAACTGTTCATGAGAAAATTTTGGCAAAGGAACCTCTCAGTGCTCTGTGTGTCTGACAGCACAGCAGGTTTATACCAAGGGGCGTAATGACTATTGTTATCCTTCACTGGAAGGGATACCAAGGTAGGAAGGCTCCTTGCTTCTGGCAATAGTTCTAAATTTTCATGGGGAAAAAAAAATAGTATAGAAGCAGCAGAAACCATGTGTAAAGTATATGTATAACTGATACTGAGCAGTAGTTTGATGCAATAGCAGTCTTCCAATGTTTTTAAAATAATAAAGGAAAAGTGACAAAATCATGAACCTAGCCCATGTGGACTCTGAAGTTGATATGGGCAAAATTTCTATGCTACTGACACTAAAGACCTCCAGTTTTAATGGTCAAGACCTTTGCGTTACCTGTTGTCTTGGTTTTAATTGGGATAGAGTTAGCCTCATACTAGCTACCATGAGGAAAACACTGTTTTGGCTGTGTTGAGAAGAATACTGATAGCATACTAACATTTTAAACATTGCTAAGCTATGTTTATGTCAACTCACGGACTTTTTTCAGTTTCTGTTACTGCACCTGTGTTCCCAGCTTCTGGGAGGGGACACAGGCAGGACAGCTGAGGAAGCTGACCAAAGGGATATTTCATGCCATCAAACATCATGCTCAGAATATAAATTGAGGTTGGGCCAATGGGGAGTCTCTTGGGATCTCACTACTCGGGGACTGGCTTGACATTGGTTGGTGGGTGGTCAGCAGCTGTATCATTTGTTTTCCATTATTATCATTACATGTTGTTAATAGTAATAGGAGTATTATTAATATAGTTAGTATTACTGTCATTATTTTATTTAATTTCTTTTCATTATTAAATTGTTCTTATCTCAACCCATGAGTTTCCTTGTCCTTTCCTGAGATTGTCCTCCCCATCACACCGGGGAGGAGGGAGGTGAGTGAGCGGCTGTGTGGTACTTGGTTGCTGGCTGAGGCTAAACCCCAACACATGTAACCCAAGTAATGACATGTCAAAACCTTCTTGACAGAGCAACTAGCTTAACAAGGGCCAGACTGAAATGACTATACTGGGGAATCTGTGCTGCAGTTATGGAATTCAGTGGCAATTTTTCTGTTTGTCTGGCTTTGTCTACACAATGACTGTGCATCGTGTGAGGAATAACAATACAAACAACTTTACTGTTAGAGACCTGAAGGCGGTGGGCCAAATGTATATGGGAAACACTTCTTGAAGAACTGATTAGGCTGTAACTCTCCAATTTAGTATTAAATTTTTGTCATTACCATGGTGTATTAGTTACACTTTTGGTCAGTACAGAAGACAAGAAAAAAGACTAATTGTTAGAATTTTTCATGACTTTGTTCTTTCTATTTACACCATGGACTCTTAAATGTGGTGCTTTCCAGGAGACTCTCTCTGTGCATTTGTGTAGTGGTCTAGTATACTTAGTAGCTTCAAGCCTTTAAAATAGAAGCTCTTCCAGTTTTATCACTCTTTTTGCAAGAAAATATCTTGTCTTGCTTTGGCAATTATCTCTATTTAGATGATGATATGTGTGCCCTACCTAAATGATGCAGCAGCTTAATTAAATTAATAAATTCTATTTAATGTCCAGAATTGCATACAGATTTTCTGAGTCTTAGTTTAAATTGTTCTGCAAGAGATAATTCATAGCTTCTGGAATGAAGCTGGTTTTGGCAGAAAGATGAGGTCTGCTTCTTAATTGATAGCTTACTGCTTGGTGTACTGTCTTGTTGAGCAATGAGTTAGTCACAAGCAATGCCTGTACTATTAAATAACATAAGACCATGACACAGCTGTAAGCACTGGATTAGGACTATTAGTACTGTGCACTTTGTTATCATGCTCTCTGGGATTGTCTGGGGCCTGTAGCAGCCCAGATTTCCATTAGAACAACTGCCACACACAGATCTCCTTCATTGATAATTCCAAATATGATATGCATCTCACAGATATGCAGTCAACAGCTACGGAGGAGTGACAGTATGACTGAGGCACTATAACCTTTGTGACTCAGGAGCCTGTGTCCTTTTTGTCTGCCAGTGCCTCCCATTTTGTGTATAGCTGGTGGGACTCTGAGGACCAGGATGAACAATGTACAGCTCCGTGGTATATCTTGAGGTATGGAAAGAAAATTGCTGATGGTGCTTATATCTGCAAACTATTCTGAACTCATGGCTACTTGGTCAGAAGGATATCCCTGTGCATGATCTTGTTCTATGAGGCTAGAAGCTCTAAAGAGAAACCCATTTTGGATCCCAGAATTGTCTACCAAAATGTTTGGATGTTGGACCAAAGAGAAAGACTATGCTCCATTGGGTTGGTCCTGTCACCAGCACTGATCCTGTCACCTAGTATGGCAGCAGAATCCTGAGCAGAGCTGTGGAGAGATGTGATGGTTTCTGCACTTGCTTTTCCTGATTGAAAGGATCCCCAGGGATTGACAGGACAGATGCAGTTCCTGGGGAGCCGTGGGGAAAGTACTGTTCATACAGCACAGTCCACTTCTGTGGCATGACCAGGTCCTGCCCAAAGAGAACTAGTTGCTGTGGGAGACAGAGCAGTTTGGTTAGGTATGTGGGTGTTGGCACTCCTGAGCCATCAGCAGCTTGCCCAACTGGGCAGTGCTGATACACTTGGCTACGTGGGACTGAAGCTCCAGGCTGCTGAAATACAAACTGGGAATGATGGAATACCTTCCTTTTACTTTCCTGTCCCCATGCACACCTGGAAGAGATCTATTTAAATACTAGCTAAATATTGGTCTCCCCTCCTCCATTGTGGTAATGAAACAGACTTTCAAAATATTATTTGCAAAGAAAAGTTGTTAAAAGCTGTGCCAGCCCTTCAGCTGGGGGATTACAGACAATGTTTCTGGTGGGATGCTGGCAGGTGCTTGTGTTGGGATAGCATGAGTAGAGGTGGTAGCAGGTTGTACGTGAAGAGGGGAGAAGAACGTAGACACTCGGTTATAACAGCGGTCAGCATGATTTATGGAAAAGAAGAGTTGACAGTAGGGGCTGTCAGCATGAATATAATCTATTCCATGCATATAGCATTGTGGGAAGGTAAGGCACAGACAGAGGAAGAGTTGTGTTTGCGGAGGAAGGGGGTGAATGCTGCTAAGAGCTTGGAAGGTTTTGATGGAAATATGCATCATCCAAATTGCCACCTCCAGTTCTGGGAAATTAGAAGAGGCAGACAAGTGTGTGTGCATTCTGTGCCAGTGAGACCAGGCAGTGTGTATGGGAACTGGAGGGCCCATCCCAGTTGTGGTCCCTCTGTGTTGCACAAGGATGTTGATGAGCCATTTGGGTTGTGCAGCAGGCAATGGCACAGTGAGCACTATTGATGGTATGAATTTCTAGGCTGTCCCTCAGTGTTACTGTCTTGTGGTCAACCAGCTGGTCACAGGCTCCACTGAGACAGTTGTCACTGCAAACTGGGCGTATGACCTATGATCAGAGAAGGGAAAGCAATATTTTGTGTTTTACAGTATACAGACAGTGTTGCCAGCAGCAATCTCTAATTCCTGCAAGAAGAGCATGTCTTAAGAGCACTGCTATTACCCAAAATGAGAAAGTTTCCCATGGGAACTCCAGATAGTAACAAAATTAATCTGCTGTAGAGCCCCTAACTGAGGGCAGCTTGCCTGGCTCCAGCCTGAAGAATGAGGCAGGACTACAGACATGCTATACAAGGCATCTAAAGATGTCTGACAAGCAGGAATAGGCAGAATATGCATGATATCCATGGCAGGCATCAGGATGTTATTGTGCCTGGTGCCCAGCACAGAATTCCAGCCTGCAAGTGCAGAACAAGGTGTTCTGAAAAGTATCATACCCTGCTGTCTGCTTCATCAATGGGGTGCAGCAAATGTGGTTACCTATGCAGTTGTGGGTATTAATAAGGGCCAAAGCATGTCAGAGTTGACATAAGCCAGGGATGGGTACTCATAATTTGCAGCTTGGATGCTATGCCTGTATTTTGGGAGTGAATTTTAGCTGTGTGGATATGAATTGGTCTGTGCCATTTAGCCTTGGAGCCCAAGGGTCCTTGGCCTTCTTTCTGTCCATATATACAAATTTGTCTTGACTTAGTGAGCTTTATCTCTTCAGCTGGATCTCTAAGTTTCCATTCTCAGAGCTGTAACTGCATGTCTCTGAGAAAGTGTATGAAGCTGATGGAGTATGAAAGGATAACAAAAGAGCAGGTTAAAAGGAATGGGAATCTGTGAAATTATTGACTTGTCAGCTTAACTTCAATTAAGAGAAATTCTGGAATGGGAAAAAAACAAATCAAACCATCTGTAAGCTCCTGGAAAATCATCAAAGAGATGAGTAACTGCCAACATGGCCCATTTGTTCAACCCAGTTCCCTTCTGTGACAGCGTAATTGGCCAGCGGATAAAGGAAAAGCATTAGATGTCACATTTTGAGATTAGTGGAGCTTTTGCTACTCCCTTGCATCGCACTTTTGCAAATACGCATGTAAATTAAATTACAGGGTGAAAAGCCAAACCAGTTGGATAATCATGCCCAGAAAATTAATCTGATATCTGACCCAACGAAGACATCAAACTGAGGTTTCACATGGTCTTTTGAATGGAATAGTGAGTTAGCCTATTACCTACAGTTTTAATAGCAAGCTAGAAGCAAGCAGACTGGTCTATCTCTGTCTGTCTTACAAGCAGCTGCTCTAAGGTCTCCCTGTAACCTTTTCTCCAGGCTGAACAAGCCCAACTCTCTCAGCCTTTCTTCATAGGAGAGGTGCTCCAGCCCTCTGATAATCTTCGTGGCCCTCCTCTGGACTCGTTCCAACAGATCCATGTCCTTCTTATGTTGGGACCTCCAGAGCTGGATGCAGAACTGCAGGTGGGGTCTCATGAGAGCAGAGGGAGAGAATCCCCTCCCTCGCCTTGCCGGCCACACTTCTCTGGATACGGCCCAGGATACAGTTGGCTGTCTGGGCTGCAAGTGCACATTGTCGACTCGTGTCCAGCTTTTGATCCACCAGTACACTCCTCTTGATCCCTCCATCTCCCAACCTGTATTGATACTGGAGTCTGTCCAAGCTAGGTGTAGGATCTTGCAACTTCAAGGGGGAAATGTATGGTGTTGAATTCGGTTGGGACAATCAATGGAGCAAATGTGTGATGGGTGGTTCAGAAAACTTCTGGGAAAATCAGATGGGAAATCATTGGATTTGGAATGTGATATGAATCAGAAGCATCAGGCTCAGTTTTTGGCTTGGGAAGGAAGCAAATGTTATATCAATAAACATTTGTATTGCCTTCAAAATACTGAATGTACTCCCATTCTGCTCAATGTTATCAAGGCCTTAGCTGTAGTGATATGTTCAGTTTTTGGACAGTACACTTCAAAGAAAATATGGGCTACCTGGAGATTTTCCAGAGGAGAAAGACTGGAGTGATATCTGGTTTAGAACTGCTAATCTTTGATTAGAGAAGGCTGAATGTAATGGGTCTTGTAATCAATAAAAGCGCTTGTGAATCTCTTCAACAAGCTTGTGATGCACAGAATGATAACTTTTGTTAACGGGTTCAAATTGTAGGAGAGAAGGTTACCGTGCATTTTTATTTTCTTTCCTGAGCTAACTGGAAAGACTGTGTGAAACACGGATGGATAGCTGGAAGAGTCTGGCATTTCTGCTTTGGAGAGCTCACATGTGAGGCTTAATCCAATGTTTTGCCTGTTTTATGCATAACTAGCTGTCTAACAATTTTCATTGTAATATTGCTAGGTTATATAAGGAAGAAATTCCTAACACATTAAGTAAAAATTATTGCCTTGATGTCAGGAGTCTTCCAGGCTGTATTTTAGTCTGGGTAAGGAAAGAAAGACCTTCAGTCAAATAAAGGAAAACAAAATGGGATTATCCTGAGTCTTGGGCTGTGCCTGTACATTTAACAAGAGGAGAAATTGTGGCATTCCAGGCTGCCTTGTGCTGTTTGTCACCTTGGACATTATCAAAATGCTTCAAGGTCTGACTGAAATATTGTACCTATCTGACTATTTGTATATAGCTGCACAGCATATGTTAGGAACAAGATAAGGGGCATCTGTACAGTGTAACACAGCTCTCAGGCCTCAGGGCAGCTGACACCTGCAGGAAAAAAAGGGATATAATGGTGATATAACCCTTTTGCAAGCAAATGTTTTGAATGGCAGCTACTCAGACTCCCATCACAATCCATCTGCTGTAACTCTTGGCTGTCCAGTGACTGGTGGCAGTTCAGATGTCAAGGCCACACTGGGAGATGAGAAAGTCATCTGCTGTTTTGGATTCTCACAAGGTGGTGAATGCTTCAGAGGTGCTTTCATGTCTTCCCCTTGCTGAAAGTACAGGCCTGGTCACTTCTTGTAAACCTGTTGGGTGTCACCCAGAATTTGAGGAGCAGATAACATATACCCAGCTCGATGCGTTCATCATGCTGGAGTGGGGTGCAGATCATGTACAACGCTATCTAGACTATGCCCTGAGGTTTTTTTTCCCCACATTAGTGTGATAGTAGGGTTACAGTCAACCCCCACAAGAACGGGCTGGTCAGCCCTTATCTAAGTTTGCAGCACTCGGCTGTTCTACAGTAAACAATGATGCTGTTGGGATGATATGGTGTTTCTATGATTTGGTGCAGGAATTTTAAGATTTGGGGACATTGCAATGATGAACCTTCCCACCCCACCCTGGATAAAAGCCTGCTGAAGCATGGCCAAGATACCAGGCTCCATGTTACCACTGCCCTGCTTGGGGAAGGCTGAATATTTTGTGCAGGATACTGGAGAGCAGCAGCATTTATATCCATTGCTTTCAGCTGAGCACATCTCTTACATTGTGGTGCAGCTGTCATGAGCTGGACTGACTGCATAGTCTAGGCTGAGGCTGTAGGGTACAAGCAGGTATATAATTATTAATCTCTGTTAACGTCCTCACTTGGCACCAGAAGAGAGGACTGTGTGTAGAGGATTCAGTAACTTCTACCTAGAGCACAGCTAGGTATATGTACTTGTTCCACATATTCCAGACTAGCAGCCCTCTGGTGGCAATCATATTTTGGAGTTTATTTTAACATAATCCAAATGGATTAATAGGTCAGGTATTAACTATTGGAAAACTAGAGTTAACTCTTCATCATGAGGAAGCCTCAAAACTTGTCTTGGATTCTCAGCTTGCAGCTCAAGGTTCAGCCTGAAAGATGAGGGCTGCTCTCACTGGAGACA